>OY856409.1:170933823-171563823 GCA_963693085.1 Alisma plantago-aquatica
TAACTCCGTGATCCAAGAGTACCCTATCCTCTGTGTTGTCCCCATTAAACCCCTCATGATCCACCTATAAGTGAACCAGTTTCTAGGTCATGGCACTACTCGTAAGTAGACCACTCCTTAACTCGGGGTATGCTAAAGAGTCTCATGGCACTACACGTAGGTAGCCCAGTTTCTAACTCACGGTAACCTAGACCTTGCTCTAGGATTACCCCTTTTTTTAGCCTTTTCAAAGTAACAGAGGTGGACCCGGATCTAGCCAGTTATATATGCACATTTATAGTGATAATCATAGTCACTTTATAGTTGCATGAAATAAATAAACATCCAATAGTTTAGTTGCATTCAATGCGATTAAACATTCGAGAATCCATCGGGAAACTAAAGTGGTTATTCATAATCGTAACCACATACCTGTCTTGGAGATCTCAAGCAATAATTTATCCAAATCCAACTAGATGTCCAATCAATCAAGCCAATCAATCAATCGAGCAAACATTGATCCTGAAAACATGTATAATGTCTAATTGTCACAAGCATATCCCAAACAACTCCTTATTGACTCGGGACACCTTTCTAAAGTTTCTAAGTCTCATTAGGATGCATTAGGGTTTCTTAGATCAATTTCTCCAACTTTATCCTTTTTAGGTCAACAAACCCTAAAACAACTTTTCCACTCATAAAAACCCTAATTACTCAAATTATCCACATTAAGGATCTTTTATGCTCAAATTGGCTTAGGATCATCACTTCTCTATTTTATTTGTGGATTTACACAAGTCAACCAATTAAAAGACATATTCATCTAAATTAGGGTTTTCAAGCTCATTAGTGCATAATCATGCACGAAACCCTAAATTAAACCAAATATGTAAAGGATCATATTTTTAAATCCTATTTTCTCTTTCATTAACAACAGGTTAATATCAGCTTGAATTATCCATCTATCATCAAATCTAAGGGTTTTTCCTTAATTGAATCATTAAAGATGATAACTTTATTCCCTTTTCAAATTTCATGCATATTTAAGCACATAAACTCTAAATTAGACTAATCATGTGCAAAGTTCTTCATAATGTACCTTTTTACATTTAACAAGTCAACATCAACTCTAATGATCCATTAAACCCTATTAAACACATTAATTATATCAAAATAGGGTTTCTTAATCTTTAATTCATTAAAGATGATGATTTACACTAATTTTTCAACTATGATCAGATTCAGGCTATAAAACCATTTTTAATGGGTTCCTTTCATTTTTCTGATCAAAATTCATATATTATTCATACCAATCCGAGTTATAGATCTTTTTCTATGATTAATTTATCATAATTGAATTTGAACCAATAACAGGATGCCACGTCAGCAAGTAAATTTACCTCATATGATTTCTTGATTTGAGAGGAAAGACTCCTCCACCCTTGCGTCTTGCACGTAGGCAGAGGGGCATTAGAGTCATTTAACTCTAATTCTCCTTGCACCTCTCGTAGGGCGTCGCCCGATTCCCTTTCTCGCGGACAGGGACACACGCCACTGTCCCCCGATGGGTTGGCTTCTCTACGAGCACTCAAGTCCGGTAGGACTGCTTCGGCTAGGTGAGAAACTCCCTCGGATCAGCCCAGTGTCTCCTTCACATGCCTGTCCTAGTTGGCATGGCTGTCTACAACTCGTGTTTCTGCAGTAATCTGCAGCCTCGCTGCCGTTCTGCACTCTGTGTTTCACACTCTTCCAGCGCTGCTCGAGCACCACCCTCTCCTAGAGGTTGGCGCCACCATCAGAACGACGCCCCTCCATCGTCAGCTCACAACGTCTAGGTCGCCCCACCCACGCACACGCTGACGGCGCTACACCTAGATCCAGTGTGCCCGACGTTGCAACTGCAATGCCGAGGGCACCAAGCGGCACAATACTCCTCGTTGCTCCCCCCTTCAATACACATTAGGTAGGAGCAGGCACCTGGTTGCAGAAGATGTGGGTCCGATGTGTAGGAGCAGGAACCAACTGCCATGGCAGCAGAATTGTGTTGCCGGAAGGTTTCTCCTAAATCCTTCAGGTTTGGCACACCGTGAAGATGCCTCCCCTTATATAGGTAGGGGACCCGGGGTTCATGCATCCCTAGAAGGGATGAAAAGGAAAAAAAATATGCCATTATTATATTCCTTCTTTGACTACAACGATACACATGTAAAAAGAAAACTCACGATGCTTTAGGAAACTTCCACCCCTTTCTCATGGAAAAAGACAAAACTCACAATATTCATTGCCTTTCCGAAAGTACTTCAAGATATCTTCTTTGTTTCATAATTGACATCATCTACTATACAAAGAATAATCTTAATAAAGAATATACTCCTTCTTTTCTATTTCTTCCATTAGAAATTACATATAAATAAAATTTATTCAATTGTGGCCATTAATGCCACTTTCTAGAGATTTCCATGTATTTCTCATAATTATTTTGCCTAATATTCATTATCTTGTATCTTTTTTTCTATTATTTGGATTTTCCTACTTTCTTCTCTTTTATATCCATTAATGGATTTATCTAATAATAGGAATCACAAAATTCCTATCAAAAGGGGAGATTTTGCAAAGAAATCCCTTCTTTGAAGCAAAGCATGTAACCTTTCAGTTAAGTCCAAATTCATAAAATCAATACATTTCAATTATGAAAACACATGCCAAATTAGGGTTGTAACATCCTTCCCCTCTTATAGGAATTTTGTCCTCAAAATTCAAACAAGCAAACAAACAAATTAGGATAAGACTTTTCCATGTCCATCATTGGCCCCTATGTGGCTTTACCCTACCCATGGCACTTCCAAAGAACCTTTATCATCACTTATTCTTTTCTTTGAGTTCTTTCACCCTGGTGTCTATAAACTACACAGGTGACCCAGGTTATTTCTGCCTCCCTTGGGGCTCGTTAGGTTCATTGCTCAGCACATGGTCGGGTACCTCACATAGTCTTGAAATTGGACACATGGAACTCATCACACATTACTTTATCCTGAGGGGTAAGGTCAAACTTAACCTTCTCCACCAAACCACGTCAAAAGAACCCATGCATCGGGGACTCAGCTCTCTTAGTTATAACTTAGAGGGGTCGGATTTTCATGTCACATATTCTCCCACAGTGAATTACATGTCAGTCTACCTTGCATCTTCTCATGACTCTTGTCATCTCTAGGCTCCTTTCAGCCATTACACGATCAAAGTGACTTCATCTACACACACTGTGGTCCTTTTCTAACCATCATGTGGTCCTTTAACCAACATCACCTTACTGAAGTGGTGACCGACACAACCTCCCTTACAGAGCTTCTTATAAAACCTGATACTGGCTATGGTGGTCATTGTCACATCTTTCATAGGATAAGAACTGTCTCTAGATATCACCCTGAATGAGCACACATGCCCTCATCAGACCCTTTAGTCTGGATCATACTAACTATAGTTAGGGGTGATAAACTATACTAACATTGAGTTCTCAATGTACCTACATCCACTTTTTGGAAGGGAACCTTTAGTTCAAACTCAAGAACCTTTGAACTTGCTTTATGGTGTAGTTGAACCATCTCTCTCATGGGTAGTTCAACTAGATCTGTCCCTTAACCGAACTCTTCCTTTCTCATATTATCTAGGTAAGGCGACCTACCATAACCCATATTATCTAGACCTTCTTTGGCCCAGGGGAGACCTATCACAACATCCATAGTGTTGAGCTCCCATTCCCTCTCAGGGACTCTTTTGTCCTCTATATCGATACACTGGGTTACTGGGGTTCGTCCTTTACCTCCTGGCTTGCATGGCCATAAACCACATGCAACTTCATCTTAAGCATCCAAAGTGCTATTGCCATTTTCCATGGTGTATGGTGATCTTCAATCATGATTTCCTGTATGTCATGATTCTTCCTAGATCGATTCCTCTGAAACCCTAAACCACTCTAGTCGGGGTTTCATCACCTTCTCTTCCAAAGAAGTACATCTGAGGTTTTACCACCATCCTTTCATTGCATCTAGGACTGGACTGGCTAACCAAACAACCATAACTTTTCAATGTATCTTGTTACATCTGAGTGTCATCCAAACACCTCTCTTTTTCGAATCTTAAGGTTAGCCAAACAACCCTTTCTAGCTTCTAGTCAAACAAGTCAGATGTATCTCAACCAGAGCATCCATTACCACTTCACATCCTTAGGTATTAGGTAACATTACACTTCCATGTATTTCACTTATCATGTCACCTCAAACTATATGTTTATTTTCATAAGAACACACTCTGATTCCATCATCATGGTGATCAAACTCAAACTAGTATAACTTGTAAGTTCCACATAGCTCATGATAAAAACATCCTCATAAGGGAACTACCTCATTCCTCTTAGTGTTTTCAAACCATCCATGTATTATTCACTTTACCATGGTAGATATCTTCTCTATCCCCATTTCTCGTGGCAACGCTCCAACCTACATCATCTCTTATCCTTGGTGTATGACATGCATAATGTCCTATCTCTCACCCCCTTAAAAAGAGGAAATAAGCATTTGGCTGCAGTCCAAATACATAGTTCTTCCTGTTCCAAGAGTAGAGATGGTACACCCCACCTTGCCAATACACCTTTACATCTAAGTTGCAACGTGCCACATATGTCTCTACAACACAGACATCATGATATCAAGGTTACCTCCATGAAAAACTAGTCTTGAACCTACTGAGGTTTATATCCTTGGTCATCTCCTCTAGGTCTATAGGGTACCGACTCTTTTGGGGTCGTCCCTCTTCCCTCATGCATCAAGAGAGTGCCCTACTCATCTGCCCTTTGGGTCCCATGAGTTCATGAAGGTGATCAATCTCCTAACCCATGGCCCTCAGACAATGATAGCTGTTACCTCCCGACCCTATGGTCATGTACAACTGGGGAATTAGGCAACTCCTACTTTCATCGATCTTATCCCTACCTGACCCTAGGATAGACTTAGGATTCTCCATTATAGTACATGTTGACTTAGAACCTTACCCAAGTCTTCATCATCTCTCTCTCTGTATTCATGGGCTGGCTCTCATCCTTTCATAGGCATCATGGCAATCTGCCTACCTTGGTCAAGCCCCATACTGGTTACCTCCATTGTAACACATTCATATGCAATTAGAGATGGATATCTATGGGTCTACAGGTTCATTCTCATACCATGTACTTTTCACCTAACTTCTCAAGATCTCGTGAGACCTCTTTAAGCCAACAAGACTAGTATACACCCTACCATAGGGGTCCCTCTCCCAGGATGGGAGGAAAACTATCTCTTGTCAGCAAGGTCACAAAAGCTCTTAGGTCTAGGGTTTACCTCCACATGAGCCTACTTAACCCTAGCAAGCTATTAAGGCACAAGCAGATCACCTACTGTACCATGCTAGGTCATACTTATCCTCTTTCCTTGATGTTGGATAAAGATCATACCTTTCTTTATCATCAACCTAGTTGTGAGGGGTTCATCAAACACACCTTAAACTTCAGGGGCTCCCCTTTTCCTCTATACATGAGGATTACCATGATCACTTCTATAGGAACTCAACTTCTCATCATGAGCATTAGGTATACCACTTCCCCTCTTAGGCATAGGAACCCTAGGTTCACTTTTAGGTGTCAAACTGCATGCTCTATCTCTTAACTACGAACCAAGCATGCAAAAGGCATGACATGCACTTCTTGTCATCCTTCAACTCAAGCAACACTTAGGATTGGGTCCTCCTTAAGGACAACCATCAAGGTACAAGGCCTCAAAACTTGTTCACTAAACCTTTCTAGGTCTAAGGAACTCTTTTTCCTACCTAAGAAGGTAAACACCTATACTATAGGCACATGGGCACCAGATGCTTCATCTTCACTTTAGGGTTTGGTCCCTCTAAAGGCAACCAAGATATCATCAACTTTTAGGGATCGATCATGAGGCAACCACTATCATCCATAGTTCAGGGTTTTAGGCTTCTAATCTTCTTGTTGGGTTTCCTGCTCTCTCTCTAGAGCTAACCCTACAACTAACCTCACCATTAGAGGTCCTCTCTTCCTGAAGGATCAACCTCAATAGCATCCTCTATAGGGGTGAAGCCTAGGTTCAAACTTATGTTTTCTCAAGATCATCCATAACCCTTTATGCTCCATCATGATTCCTTATCCAGGGTTTCATCCTACTATCAGCACTATGACACGCCCTAGGTTCCAGCTGTACCCTACTTGCACAAGCCCATAGGGTTTCTAAGGTCCTTCACTAACATCGTCATCTAAGTAGCTATCCTTTACCCTAACATGCACGACCCTTCCTAGGGTTGGGTTGCCAAAGGTGCTAGGTCACCCATGGATCATACAACATCCCAAAGGCATGCCCTTTTAAACACCCGATCCAACTCATCTCTCTCTAACCTTCACTTAGGGTTAGGGTTAGCATCATCCTCCGAGGATGTGCCAGGTCTCTACTAGCAATGGAGATCTCTATCTCCAAGACTAACTTATCCTCTTGACAAGAAGGTCTAGCCTCAGGTCTCTTCTGAGGACATGACATCTCATGTCATACGACCTAAGCATGTATCTATTATTTATTTTGCGCTTAATCTATTAAGCTTATGTCCATGACATCTTATTTACATGCCTTTCATTAATTTGGTGGAGGATTTCTTAAACCTTATTAACCTTACCCATACCTCAAGAGGGTGAGGAGAAGAGAGAAAACCCTAATCCTTAAGGTCCTTAACAGAATTTGTGATGAGAAGGGATGAATAAGATGAGAAGTCCTAAAGGTATCTTATTTCGATTCATACCCTAAGACTTTGGCCAGGCGGTCACACGGGTCTGGGAGTCCTCGTATTCCGACTAGCGGTGCGGAGAAAAATCTTGCCAGCCCCCGGTCGTGATCCCTTTCTAGACACCTCTGTCTTTCAGATACTCCTCTAATAACTCCCTTGGGTTCTATGGAGTTTGTAAAATTTAATAATTATTAATGGTTAACTGAGGAACCCAAGCTCTGATACCAAATTTTACAACCTCACCTTTCAGTAACCCCCAATTAAGGGATACCAAGAGGTTGAAGCCGCACCCATTAACCCCAGATCAAAGGTTCTACATATAACCATAAACAATTATTAAATTCTAACAGACTATACTGAAAATGGTAATAAAATTTTTCTTCGCATACCTTTGAAAAGTTTGGAACAAACTAAACTTCTAACCTCAGCTGAACTATTCTAACTAGTTCCTCTTTGTTCTTTAATTCTTGAATTCACAAGGTGTCGCTTCACTGTTTGTTCTTTTCATTGTACCTAAAACGCCGACAAACAAAACGTCGGTCAGCCGAAGCTGGTATGTGGGGGGAACAATAAACATGCAACTATGATAACAATATAATCATTCAATTAATCATTTAACAACCAAGATTACGTTTTAGATATAACTCCGCGATCCAAGAGTACCCTATCCTCTATGTTGTCCCCATTAAACCCCTCATGATCCACCTATAAGTGAACCAGTTTCTAGGTCATGGCACTACTCGTAAGTAGACCACTCCTTAACTCGGGGTATGCTAAAGAGTCTCATGGCACTACACGTAGGTAGCCCAGTTTCTAACTCATGGTAACCTAGACCTTGCTCTAGGATTACCCCTTTTTTTAGCCTTTTCAAAGTAACAGAGGTGGACCCGGATCTAGCCAGTTATATATGCACATTTATAGTGATAATCATAGTCACTTTATAGTTGCATGAAATAAATAAACATCCAATAGTTTAGTTGCTTTCAATGCGATTAAACATCCGAGAATCCATCGAGAAACTAAAGCGGTTATTCATAATCATAACCACATACCTGTCTTGGAGATCTCAAGCAATAATTTATCCAAATCCAACTAGATGTCCAATCAAGCAAGCCAATCAATCAATCGAGCAAACATTGATCCTGAAAACATGTATAATGTCTAATTGTCACAAGCATATCCCAAACAACTCCTTATTGACTTGGGACACCTTTCTAAAGTTTTTAAGTCTCATTAGGATGCATTAGGGATTCTTAGATCAATTTCTCAAACTTTATCCTTTTTAGGTCAACAAACCCTAAAACAACTTTTCCACTCATAAAAACCCTAATTACTCAAATTATCCACATTAAGGATGTTTTATGCTCAAATTGGCTTAGGATCATCACTTCTCTATTTTATTTTTGGATTTACACAATTAAACCAATTAAAAGACATATTCATCTAAATTAGGGTTTCAAGCTCATTAGTGCATAATCATGCACGAAACCCTAAATTAAACCAAATATGTAAAGGATCATATTTTTAAATCCTATTTTCTCTTTCATTAACAACATGTTAATATCAGCTTGAATTATCCATCTATCATCAAATCTAAGGGTTTTTCCTTAATTGAATCATTAAAGATGATAACTTTATGCCCTTTTCAAATTTCATGCATATTTAAGCACATAAACTCTAAATTAGACTAATCATGTGCAAAGTTCTTCATAATGTACCTTTTTACATTTAACAGGTCAACATCAACTCTAATGATCCATTAAACCCTATTAAACACATTAATTATATCAAAATAGGGTTTCTTAATCTTTAATTCATTAAAGATGATGATTTACACAAAATTTTCAACTATGATCAGATTCATTATATAAAATCATTTTTAATGGGTTCCTTGCATTTTTCTGATCAAAATTCATATATTATTCATACCAATCCGAGTTATAGATCTTTTTCTATGATTAATTTATCATAATTGAATTTGAACCAATAACAGGATGCCACGTCAGCAAGTAAATTTACCTCATATGATTTCTTGATTTGAGCGGAAAGACTCCTCCACCCTTGCGTCTTGCACGTAGGCAGAGGGGCATTAGAGTCATTTAACTCTAATTCTCCTTGCACCTCTCGTAGGGCGTCGCCCGATTCCCTTTCTCGCGCACAGGGACACACGCCACTATCCCCCGATGGGTTGGCTTCTCTACGAGCACTCAAGTCCGGTAGGACTGCTTCGGCTAGGTGAGAAACTCCCTCAGATCAGCCCAGTGTCTCCTTCACATGCCTGTCCTAGTTGGCATGGCTGTCTACAACTCGTGTTTCTGCAGTAATCTGCAGCCTCGCTGCCGTTCTGCACTCTGTGTTTCACACTCTTCCAGCGCTGCTCGAGCACCACCCTCTCCTAGAGGTTGGCGCCACCATCAGAACGACGCCCCTCCATCGTCAGCTCACAACGTCTAGGTCGCCCCACCCACACACACGCTGACGGCGCTGCACCTAGATCCAGTGTGCTCGACGTTGCAACTGCAATGCCGAGGGCACCAAGCGGCACAATACTCCTCGTTGCTCCCCCCTTCAATACACATTAGGTAGGAGCAGGCACCTGGTTGCGGAAGATGTGGGTCCGATGTGTAGGAGCAGGAACCAACTGCCATGGCAGCAGAATTGTGTTGCCGGAAGGTTTCTCCTAAATCCTTCAGGTTTGGCACACCGTGAAGATGCCTCCCCTTATATAGGTAGGGGACCCGGGGTTCATGCATCCCTAGAAGGGATGAAAAGGAAAAAAAATATGCCATTATTATATTCCTTCTTTGACTACAATGATACGCATGTAAAAAGAAAACTCACGATGCTTTAGGAAACTTCCACCCCTTTCTCATGGAAAAAGACAAAACTCACAATATTCATTGCCTTTCCGAAAGTACTTCAAGATATCTTCTTTGTTTCATAATTGACATCATCTACTATACAAAGAATAATCTTAATAAAGAATATACTCCTTCTTTTCTATTTCTTCCATTAGAAATTACATATAAATAAAATTTATTCAATTGTGGCCATTAATGCCACTTTCTAGAGATTTCCATGTATTTCTCATAATTATTTTGCCTAATATTCATTATCTTGTATCTTTTTTTCTATTATTTGGATTTTCCTACTTTCTTCTCTTTTATATCCATTAATGGATTTATCTAATAATAGGAATCACAAAATTCCTATCAAAAGGGGAGATTTTGCAAAGAAATCCCTTCTTTGAAGAAAAGCATGTAACCTTTCAGTTAAGTCCAAATTCATAAAATCAATACATTTCAATTATGAAAACACATGCCAAATTAGGGTTGTAACACAAAGTATGAATGTGAAAGAAACTAAACTAAACTATCGATGGCTGGGTTGCCTCCCAACAAGCACCCTTATTTAACGTCTTAGGCTAGACAACTTGAAGCTCCTCATGCATCCGGAAGCGCAATGAGTTTGACCTCATTCACCTTCCTTGTGTAATCTTCACCGAAGTACAATTTCAACCATTGTCCATTGACTAGGAATATTGTCTCGCCATCACGCACCATGATTGCGCCATGTGGCCTGACCTCTTCCATGGTGAACGGTCCACTCCATCAGGATTTCAATTTCCTGGGATGCATCTTCAACCTGGAGTTGAACAAAAGTAGGTGATCTCCTTTCTTGAAGACGCGCATCTGAATATGGTGATCATGAATCAACTTTGTTCTCTCCTTGTAGGTCTGTGAGCTTTCATATGCATTCATCCGCAGCTCGTCAAGTTCATTGAGCTCAAGCAACCTTTTCTTTCCTGCTTCATCATAGTTCAAATTCAACTTCCTCAGTGCCCAATGCGCTTTATGCTCCAATTCCACCGGCAAATGGCAGGCCCGACCATAAGCCAACCTAAAAGGCATAGTACCTATATGTGTCTTAAATGCCATCCTATACGCCCACAAATCATCTGGTAGCAGGGTGCTCCAATTCTTTCTCGTGGAAGCCACAGTGCGCTCCAAGATCTTCTTAATCTCCCGATTGGAGACCTCTACTTGCCCCTGTGTCTGCGGGTGGTATGGGGTACCAATGTTGTGCTTTACCCCGTACTTTCTCAACAGTGCCATGAACTTTTGATTCCGGAAATGTGTACCACCATCAATAATGATCACTATTGGTATACCAAACCTGTAGAAAATATATTCTTTGACAAACCTGCACACTACAGTGGCATCATTAGTCCTAGTGGGTATTGCCTCTACCCACTTCGACAAATAATCAACAGCTAAAAGAATGTACAAGTTAGAATTCGAGGACACAAAGGGTCCCATAAAATCAACGCCCCACAATTCGAACACCTCAACCTCTTGAAATACACTGAGGGGCATCTCTTGTCTTTTTGAAACATTACCTACCCTTTGGCAGGAATCACATTGCCGCACAAAATCATAAGCATCCCCGAACAAAGTAGGCCAGTATAGACCACTTTCAAGTACTTTGGCTGCAGTGCGAGAACTAGCATGGTGGCCACCCATCGGTAGTGTATGGCAATGATGAAGAACACTTTCATATTCCACCTCCGACACACACCTGTGTAAAACACCATCCCTGCACTGCTTCAACAAAATAGGGTCATCCCAGAAATAATAACGCAAGGAGTGGAAAAATTTCTTCTTCTCTTGGTATGTCCAATCATCCGGGATAATTTTGCAAGCGAGATAATTGACAATATAAGAAAACCAAGGATCTTTCAATTTTATTTTCAAAAGTTGTTCATCAGGAAATGTCTCGGTAATGGGTATATGCAAATCCTTTTCATCTACCCTTTCCAACCTAGACAAATGGTCCGCGACCACATTTTCAATGCCCGCCTTATCTTTGATTTCAATATCAAATTCTTGTAAAAGTAAGATCCACCTAATCAATCTAGGTTTGGCATCCTTTTTCTCCATCAAGTACTTAATGGCGGCGTGGTCCATCCATACCATGACTTTTGATCCAACAAGGTATTGCCAGAATTTTTCGAAAGCAAAAACAACAGCGAGAAGTTCTTTTTCGATTGTCGTGTAATTCAATTGAGCGTCATTCAAGGTTTTGGATGCATAGAAAATCACAGCGGGTTTATTGTCTACATGTTGTCCCAAAACAGCCCCAACTGTGAAATTGGACGCGTCACACATTAATTCAAACGGCTTAGTCCAGTCCGGTGTTTGCACAACCGGTGCGGAAATCAATTTTTCTTTAAGCACGTTGAACACATGTAAACACTTATCATTAAAATAAAAAACAACATCCTTTTCTAACAACTCAGATAATGGTTTGGCGATTTTAGAGAAATCTTTTATAAAGCAGTGATAGAAACCGGTGTGACCTAAAAAACTCTGAACCCCTTTAACCGAATTCGGTGGGGGCAACTTGGAAATAACTTTGATCTTTACCGAGTCTACCACCAACCCTTTTCTCGACACTTTATGTCCAAGCACAATCCCTTCGCTTACCATCATATGGCATTTCTCCCAATTAAGGACCAAATGTGTGTCCTCACAACGTTGCAAAACCTTGTCCAAATTGTATAAACACTCGTCAAAGGACGCTCCATAGACAGAGAAATCGTCCATAAAAACCTCCAAACAACGTTCAACCATATCTGAAAAGATGGTGAGCATGCAATGCTGAAAGGTTGTCGGTGCATTGCACAACCCAAAAGGCATACGGCGGTATGCAAATGTTCCGTAAGGACAAGTGAAGGTGGACTGCTCTTGGTCCTTAGGATCAATTGAAATCTGATTGTACCCCGAATAACCATCAAGAAAACAAAAATGCGATCGGCCGGCTAAACACTCTAAAATCTGATCAATGAATGGAAGAGGGAAATGATCCTTAAGCGTAGCATCATTCAATCGGCGGTAGTCTATACATACCCACCACCTGGTTACCAAACGGGTCATGACAGGCTCATTTAACAAATTATTTGTAACTATAATTCCCCCCTTTTTAGGGACTACCTGTGTGGGACTCACCCACGTCGAGTCTGATATCACATAGATGATACCTGTAGAAAGGAGCTTGATCACCTCCTTCTTGACGACCTCCATCATGCTAGGATTTAGTCAACACTGTGGCTGAATCACCAGCTTGGCTCCCTCCTCGAGCCGAATCTTGTGCTGGCACAATGTAGGGGAGATCCCCTTAATGTCTGCAACCGACCACCTGAATGCACCTCGGTGGTTCTTCAACACAACCAGCAGTTGGTCTTCCTCCTCAACACTCAAATATGCCGATATAATCACAGGAAGATTCTCTTCCTCGGCTAGAAATGTGTACTTCAAGTGCGGTGGCAATGGCTTCAATTCCAAATCTGGCGGGTTCATTAAGGATGACTGAAGTGGTGGTGGGAGTTCGCCAAGGTCTTCATAGTACCTAGAATAAAAGCATGGAAGTACCTGAAGCATCTCGGCACACTTCTTTAGTGACTTGCTTCTCTTCCAATCATGTGTTATATTGATCAAGCAGGCTTCAAGTGCTAATTCTAGATATGCATTGAAAACCGAACTCGCTATGGCCTCATCTTCAGTAGAGGGTGGAATGTCCTCCTCTTCGTCATTAGGAAAACCTACAGCTTTGCTAAGGGACACAACCTTGGTCTGCTCCATGATGTCAACAGCCAATGTCCCTTTCTCTACCTTAGTCATTACATGAGCCATATCGAAAAATGGCTTCCCTAGAAAAAGTGAGATATTGTGATCAAAATGCTTTGCCATGCGGCATTGCTCCATAGCTTTAGATGACGTGGTGCTGGAGGGCATGACCATCTCAAACTGATCATCGGCGATACCCAAGGTCAAAGGACCTCTCCCCATCTCAAGTATCATGTCAGCTGTAGCTTGGAAGGGTCGTCCAAGTAGTAACTCATTTCCTTGTTCATCTTACATCTCCATTACGACAAAGTCTGCTGGGAACACAAATCGATCTACTTTCACCAATACATCTTCACAAATTCCATAGGGCTTCACCACTGAATTGTCCATGAGCTGAATTGTCATATTGCTCGACCTTGATTCTTTAATCCCAATTTCTTGAATGTAGAGAGAGGCATCAAGTTTATGCTTGCCCTGGAATCATACAGTGCTTCTCTGAATTTCACCTTACCAATGTAACATGAAATGTTGAAGCAGCCTGGATCCTGCCTCTTAGGTGGCAATGTGCCCATGATGAAGGCACTCACCTGCTCCTTGAGAACTACAACCTCTGTGTCAGGGATCTTCCTCTTCTTAGTAATGATGTCTTTCAAAAACTTGCCGTAAGAAGGCATTTTCTCTATTGCATCTAATGGGATGTTGACGGAGAGCTTTCTGAAACTATCTAAAAACTTATTAAACTGTGCATCCACCTTCTTTGCTTTCACACTATTCGGATATGGGACTGGGATAGCATGTGCCCTTTGATGCGGCGGCACATATGGTGTCCTTTTCTGTGTCTCTTCCTCAACAACAATGGGGTCCGCAGTGACATCCTCTGCTATTTCCTCAACCGGATCTGTGACTGAGTTTGGCAATTCCTCAGTGGCCTCACCTTCGGTTTCTGCTTGGGGTTTTCTTAGTTCATCGGCCCTGGGGTTTAAAAGCTTCTTGCCACTCCTTAGCAAGATTGCCTTCGCCTGTTGGTTTCCTCCTGGAACGTTTGTGTTACCCATAAAACCTTGCTGCGCTGGCTTCTTCAGATTGGCTATCTCAGCTGCCAATTGCGCCATAGACGTCTCTATCGTCCTCATCTGAGCCCCATGACTCTACAATGTCTATCCAAACTGATTCATAAATTCCCCCTATTGCTTTATCTGTTGGCCAAAAGTAGTCATTAATTCTTGGTTTTGCTTTATCACTTGGTTGAGCAACTCCGTGCTCTTATCCTCCGCCACCGGCTAGGGTTTTGCATCAGGGTCTTGCAAAAAGTTATTCGGATGCTTCCAGGAGAATTTATTGTCCTTCCTCCATGAGTAATCATTATTTCTGTAACCCTGATGTTGCCTCATGAATTTGACTTGAGCTTCATCCTCAGATTCAATATCTTCTTTTGCTAGCAGTTTCTTTGCTAGAAGGTCCATCTTCTCATTCAGATCTTTGATTGCCTTTGATTCCCCCGCAACTCGAACGTGCTCTATGGCGTCCCTGTCGCACCAGGATTGCTTTTTTGCCATGTTTTTTAGAATTTCCCAACACCTCGTTTCTGTGTTGTTCAAGAAGAAACCTGAACCGGCAGAATCGAGGTTACTTCTATCATGCTCGGAGAGAGCAAAATAGAAGATTTTAACCTGTGTCTCCTTGTCAAGCCCCGGATGCGGGCACCTCCTAAGCATGATTTGAAACCTTTCCCAAGTCTCAGAGTAGGTCTCTCCTACCTTCTGGGTGAAATTGTGGATTTTCCTGATCATGTCATTGGTCTTCTCAGGCGGAAAGAACCTTTCGAAGAATACCTCCACCATGTGGTTCCATGATTCCACATATTCATTGTCCAGATTGTGCTACCATTCTCGTGCATTTCCTACCAGAGAACTCAGGAACAGCTTTAGGTAGAGCGTCTCCTGTGGAAATCTGTCAATTTTAATCATGTCACAATTCTCCATGAATTGGATTATATGAGTGACTGGGTCCTTGTTCTTTAGCCCATGGAATGCATTAGACTTGACCAAGTTGATTAATGTAGGATCAATCTTATAAGTCAGAATGTTGAACGCCTACTTCTTAATTGGCCCCTTTGACGCAGAAGAAGAAGAAGCCTTAATCTTCTCCCATGTTGTTTGTTCCTCTACCATTTCTTCTTGTTCGGATTCTGAATCTGTTTCTTCCAAGTGGTCTTGATTGTGGTTCTCCTCTTCGTCAAGTCCCGGCAGTGGAACCTCGGGTGCTTGTTGTGTGTAGTCGGTGTTACGCGTCTGCACCATGCACAGTGCCTGCAAAATTGGTAAATTGAGTTCAGTACCGTGCTAGACAATTACAAAATGCGAAAGATAAGATATGAATTTAAAAAGTGAAAATACAATTATGAAATAAAAATGTGTCCTAGAGTGGCCGCTTGCAGCATTCATAGTGCCGACAATTGCCGTGTCCTCAGCAATGGCGCCAAAAACTTGACATGATTTTACCATGCGTCAAACGCAAGTGTACGCGTCAATGTAATATAGGCCTTTGTGAGGCCGGAGTCGAACTCAGGGACACTGAATTATCGGAGACTACTACTAACTACTCGCAATCAGCTAGACCGGCTAAAAAGTTGGAAGTTGTTGTAAAATTAAAAGAAAAGGAAATAAAACAAAACAAAACAATCGATTAAAGGTTTAGTTTAATCAATTCAAATGGAGATCTTTAGGATTGCGGTTTCACTGTGGGTTTTCATTGTATGGATTTCTATATAGCAACTCAGATTTATCACTCTATCTAGGTAGTGGCCTGTAATCAGAATTGTCCACTGTCGTGGTACAATTCACTACCTATGTCTAGGTCGGTTCCACCATCGTAGTAATCTATACCCTAAACTAGGCACATTAGAAACGACCTCTGGGTTTCCACCATTAACCTTACATCACCTTGTTCAAGGGATTTGTCAATTAATGTGAATTTCGTCTCTTTTAAACCGTTAATTCTTCTTTCAAAATAATTAAGGGCATTAGATTATCATTATGGTGATCAAGCAAAACAATATAGTTGAGAAAACGAAATTATACCACGAATTTAAGAGATAAATGATGAATTACTATGGTAAAAATGCCATACAATGCTTCCCCGGGCTACTCCCGGTCCTAAAGATAAAGGGGATTAGCCCCGCATGTTCATCTCAGAGCAAAACATGGTAGAGAAAAGGGGAAACATGGAGAAAAATGTGATTGTGTTGTGAAACCCCTGAACGGAGAAGATCCAAGCGGTTCTTGGCATAGAATGCATGATCTTCGGCCTTTCGGTTGTGGAAAACGTCTTCTTCGGCGTCCGGAACGACTGGGGCGTGCTTCTGGCTCCGTTCTTCTCTCCACACCTTCTCCGGACGTGTGATGTGGCTAATGAAGTGATAGATTGCTCTTGGCCTCCGTCGTTAGGTATAATCACCGAGTTAGGTCACCAAATTATCACAGTCATCGGATTTAGATCGATATGAAGCAAACTTGTATCTGACGGTGTCGATACCATCGACACGAGTCGATAGTATCGACCTTGCACGGTATCGGCTGGTCTTCTTTTCTTTTCTTTGTCATGACTGATGTTAACTCGATACCATCGACGAGGGTTGATGGTATCGACTCTCTTAGGCGTCGCTTTTGTCTTTTTCCATCGCTGAAGCTCCTCGTGTCAATAGTATCGACTTTAGGGTTGTTAGTATCGACTGTCTTCTCACCAGCAACCTGATGGTATCTCGACACCATCGACTAGGTTCGATGGTATCGACTCTGCGATACTCCTTACGGCTAGCAACATGTGGTCTTGTTGATGGTATCGACCACTGTCGATGGTATCGACAGCTGCAGATATTCGTTTTTCCTGAAATTTCAACACAAAACCACGTAATTCGAAATAAAACATATTATTGTAATCATTTATGATCAAAATACTTAAATAAGGGATATTTGACATTGAGAAGGATCATAGACCAAAGTAGATGAATCATGCAATATTAACCACCAA
The DNA here is from genome assembly GCA_963693085.1 of Alisma plantago-aquatica. Lineage (NCBI taxonomy): Eukaryota > Viridiplantae > Streptophyta > Magnoliopsida > Alismatales > Alismataceae > Alisma > Alisma plantago-aquatica. The sequence continues at coordinate 170,951,280 of OY856409.1, forward strand.
AATGACCAATAACTGCATAAGACACAAGTAAAATATGTCTATAAATGCGACTCAAAATCATCTCATCAGTACCCAAATGTAGTGGACGTCAAATAGGGGTAGAGGACGAAGTCTTCCACTAGAAGGAGCTCACAGTTCAACATCTATGTCGGTTATAGGACCACCCAGACCACAACAACTGAACTGAAGTTGTTATATATGTGGAAAGATGGGACATCTGATGAAGGACTGCAGAGCCAGAGAAGTGAGTGTGACTCAACCCCAGAAGAAAAGTCAGTAAGGATCTCAAAGGAGACAATTTCTAGGAGGAGCTAGAGGACGTGGACAAGTGTCCCAAGCTGGATCATCGACATCTAATCAATGAGAACTGAATCAACCACAGGCGACGGCAAGATTTTATGCGATGAATCCACCTGATGTAGTAATCAACCCTCGGGTTGTGGCCGGTCAAATGGAATTGTTATATTCTGATATGTCTACATCTTGTGTTGTATCTGTTTTAATTGATCCAGGTGCTATGAACTCCTTTATCACTCGAAGAGTGATTCTTGACTGCAACCTGACTATAAGTCATAGAGCAGATAGTTTGTTGTTAGAAACTCTATTGAGGGGATCTACTATGCTACAGGAGGTATGTTCTCCTTGCATCCTCTTCTTTTCTGAGCATCGCATTCAAGTGGAGCTTATACTTCTTGAGATGCATGGATTCAATGTAATCCTTGGGATGGATACCTTAGAAAGGTATAAGGTTGTTTTGAATTGTGAATCCAAGCAAGCTGTGTTCACTGATGGTAGTGACATATGGATCTTTCAAGGAGAGATAAAGATTCTACCCACCTGTCTTGTGTCATCTATGGTTGCTGAAAAGCTGATGAGGCAAGGATGTTATGCATTCTTGGCCCATGTGGTAGATACTATCATGGATAGTCCTAACCCTACTGAAGTTCCAGTAGTCAGAAAATTTGAAGATGTATTTCCTGAAGAACTTCCAGGTGTGCCACCACCTCGGGAAATTGATTTTGAAATCAATTTAATCCCAGTCACGCAACCTATCGCACAAACACCATATAGGATGGCGCCTGCTGAAATGGCAGAACTCAAGAAACTACTACAGGAATTGCTTGAGAAGGGTTTCATCCAACCGAGTACTTCACCCTAGGGTGCTCCGGTCCTCTTTATTAAAAAGAAAGACGGTTCAATGCGGTTGTGCATTGATTATAGATAGCTAAATAAAGTAACAATAAAGAATAAGTATCCTCTGCCGAGGATTGATGGTCTCTTTGATCAGTTGCATGGTGCAACTATCTTCTCAAAGATAGATTTGATGTCAGGATATCACCAACTACGTATTAAGGATAGTGACATATCTAAGTCTGCCTTTAGGACAAGGTATGGTCACTATGAGTTCACAGTTATGTCGTCTGGACTAACTAATGCACCAGTTGCATTTATGGAACGCATGAATAGAATCTTCTGACCTTTTCTCGATCAGTGTGTTGTTGTCTTTATAGATGACATCCTGATCTATAGTAGAGATGCTCAGCAACATGAACAACATCTTCGTCAGGCTCTAACTTTGCTAAGAGAACACAAGTTATATGCTAAGTATAGCAAGTGTGAGTTATGGGTACCAGAAGTTTCTTTTCTGGGACACGTGATATCTGCTTCGGGTATACGTGTTGACCCTAAAAAGGTAGAATTTGTCCTACAATGGGAGCAGCCAAAGACTGACAGAAATCCGTAGTTTCTTAGGGTTGGATCCCACAATTCACATATTTAAGAAAAACACCTAGGGTTAGTTCATAACCCAGGTCAGGGATGTTACAAATTATCCACCCCTTTTCAAGGGTTTCGTCCCCGAAATCAACAAATCATATTAAGAGAAAAGAGCAGGGTATTTCCTTCTCATCTATTCCTCTAGTTCCCATGTGGCTTCTTCAACACCACGGTGATTCCAGAGGACTTTCACAAGACTTATGTCTTTCTTTTTCAGCTTTTAATTCTTTTATCAAGGATCGACACATGTCCTTCTTCATAAGACATATCATCATTCAGTTCTACTTCCATAGGTTGCATAACTGATTCTGTATTAGGATGACATTTCCTAAGCATGGAAATGTGGAACACAGGATGTAACTTTTGGAACTCTAGTGGTAACTCTAGCTTATAAGCTACTCTTCCAATCTGTTCAATGATTGGATAAGGCCCCATAAAACTAGGAGCTAACTTCCCTTTCCTTCCAAATCTCAGAACTCCTTTCCAAGGTGAGACTCTGAGATATACCCTGTCTCCAACCTGTAATTCTAAAGGTCTATGACGCTTATCAGCGAAAGATTTCTGCCTATCTTGTGCAGTCTTCGACTGTTGTTGTATTATTTTAATCTTCTCAGTGGTTTGATGTACAAGATTAGGACCTAAAAGTTGATGTTCCCCGGTTTCATACCAACATAAGGGTGATCTACAACGTCTACCATACAAAGCTTCATAAGATGCCATGTCAATGCTATGTTGATAGCTATTGTTGTAGGAAAATTCTATCAAGCTTAGGTGCAGATCCCAACTTTAAGCAAGTCTTCCAAGGTCTGTATAGTCCTTTTTGATTGTCCATCAGTCTGAGGATGAAAGGTTGTACTAAACCTTAACTGTGTGCCTAAAGCTTTATGAACTCGTTCCCAAAAATGAATCATAAACTGGGGACCTCTGTCAGAAACAATGGTAATTGGGACTCCCTGCAGTCGCACTATTTCTTCTACATACAACTGTGCGAGCTTTTCAGTAGAATAGGTTGTTTTGACAGGCAAGAAATGTGTTATCTTTGTCAACCTATCAACTATTACCCAAATGGAATCATGTCCTTTGGTTGTCCTGGGTAGGCAAACAACAAAGTCCATGGTCACGTGATCCCACTTCCACTGCGGTATGGGTAATGGTTGCATTGTTCCTGCAGGCTTCTGGTGTTCAGCTTTATCTTGCTGACACATAGGACACCGCATAACAAACTCAACAATGTCCTTCTTCAAACCAGGCCACCAATACATATCTTTCAAGTTTCGATACATCTTGGTGCTTCCTGGATGCATGGCATACATTGAAGAATGAGCTTCTTCCAGGACTAACTTTCTCAAGTTATCCACATCAGGAACTATTATCCTACCATGATAACAGGCTACTTGATCATTTGAGTCATGGAAACCATCTCGTTTCTCACTACCATACTCCGATCTAATCAGTTGAACTGCAGCATCGACTTGCTGTGCTTCCTTAATCTGCTGTCTCAGAGTAGGTTTTATATGCATCTCAGCTAACAACCCGGCTAACATGATACTTTTAATTGTACATTGTTTTGCCTTAAGGAGATAAGCATATATCTCCTTGAGCACACTAAGGAATTCAACTGTGATCTATCTAGGGATGATGTTGCTGATTTCCTACTCAAAGCATCTGCAACTACATTGGCCTTCCCTGGATGGTAATCAATCGTACAGTCGTAATCCTTGATTAACTCCATCCAGCGGTGTTGCCTCATGTTAAGCTCGTGTTGAGAAAAGATATACTTAAGGTTCTTATGGTCTGTGAAAATCTGGAATGTTTCTCCATAAAGATAATGTCTCCATATCTTCAAGGTATGAACCACAGCAGCTAGCTCTAGATCGTGTGTCGGATAATTCTCCTCATGTTTCTTAAGATGTCGAGAAGCAAAAGAAATCACTTGTTTATCCTGCATTAACACACATCCTAGTCCATTCTTAGAAGCATCACAGAAGACTATATATCATTTCCCTTGTTTAGGTAACACAAGTACAGGTGCACTTGTCAATCTCTCCTTCAACAGCTGAAAGGATTGTTGAAACTTATTACTCCAAACAAAAGGAACATCCTTCCTTGTCAACTTATTCAAGGGTAAGGATATAGAACTAAAGTTCTTAATGAACCTCCGATAATAGCCAGCCAACCCTAATAGGGTTAGTTGCTGATTTCAATAATGCAATTAAGTTGAAGTTTGGGTTGAGTGGCCCAAACGGTTTCAAAACCATTTGGAGATCACCCAAACGGTCTCAAGACCATTTGGTGATCACCCAAGACCATTTGGAGGTCTAGGGATAAGTGGGGTTGACCAATTGAGGGTCCAATGATGTCAATTTGTTGAACAATTAAGTGTTGATTTTGTGACAAATCTAGGGTTCAACCCTTAGGAGAATGACTTGGTTTTTGATGAAATAATGGGAAAACGGTCTAAAGACCGTTTGGAGAATGTCCAAATGATCCCAAGACGGTTTGGGGGTCACCCAAGACCGTTTGTAGGTCTAGGGTTGACCATGGTTAAGTGGTTGAAGATTGAAAGGCAACAAGTTGAAGTATAATCGATTAGTGACCTAATGATCAAATCAATGAATCAAACCTTAATAGGTTGAATTATATTTTGGTGTTGACTTGAGAAAATGGTCTAAAGACTATTTGGAGGCCATCCAAATGATCCAAGACCATTTGGGATCAGGTCATGACCAAATTGAATGATGGTTCAATGGGTTCAACATCAATTAGACTCATGTTGATACATGTTGAAGGGTGATCGATTCCAAACCCTAATTCAATTGATCCAAGCCCTAATTGGTGATCAATTGAGGGTCAATTGAGGGTCAAATCAGTTGAGGGTTGACCTAATTGACTCAATTAATAAGTGGATAACAAGTGCATGAACGATTGAGGGGATCAACACTGGAAACCCTAACTCAATTAGAAAGGTTGAGACACTTTTTGGTCCATGCAGTTTTGAGATGGTTTGGACCAAATGGTCTCAAGACCATTTGGATCCAAATGGTCTCAAGACTAGTTGGGACCAAATGGTCTCAAGATCGTTTGGGACCAAATGATCCCAAACCGTTTGGTGCTCATGCGGTTTCAAGAACGATTGTTTCCATGCAGTTTCAAAAGTCATCTTGGCCAAACGGTCTTCATGACCAAACGGTTTTGAGTGTGCACTTTACCAAATGATTTCAAAAGTCAACTTGACCAAACGGTCAACACCACCAAACGGTTTCAAGTTAGTTTAAAACTGTTTGAGGGTTTAGTGTGCAAGACCGTTTGAGGTCTAAGAAGGTCAAGATCGTTTGATGCCTTAGTGGTCAAGATGGTTTAGTAGTTGATTAACCTACACCTTGTAGATACCTAAGGTGATTAAGGAACCAAATAATTAGTGGATTAATGCATGTTATGATCAATGGTGAACATTACAAAAAGTACCCTTGATGGGATAGAGTAACCTATACCCTTTGATCAAGTGAATCTTAATGACCACAATAATAATGACACAACCCATGATGTCAGTGTTGATTTGATTTAACCTAATAAAGAGTGATATAAAAATCATCTAATAGTAAGAGGAGAGATAAGACTCCTCATATAAATGAGAATCAAGTAACAAGCTTCCAATATGTATGAATGTACCTAATTAGGGTATGATCCTTTATGGTGAGATCATGGAAACCCTAGTTATGATGGTTAATGAATCTTAACCTAATTTGAGGGCATTAATGGAAGTAATCCTCATACATGATGATGGTATGATCTTAATTCACAGTAATGTGAATAGTAAACCCTAATATAAGGTAATGTGATGTAATGTTAATAGTAAACCCTAATTTAGGGTAATGTGATGTAATGTGAATAGGAAGCCCTAATTTAGAGTAATGTGATGATATGAACAGTAAACCCTAATTCTGGGTTATGCTTTTAAGCATGAAACTCTATGATTGAATTAGGAAATAATTTGTATTGTGCTTATATAGACAGAATGTGCATGTTATCAATTGTGCTAATCATATAGGTTTTTATACAGAAGTGATCATAGCCAGGTAAGGGTTATGATGTCATATTCATTAAAAGCACTTTATGAGCTTTGAAAGTAATGACATGTTGTGTTGCTTGGTAAATGGTAACATATGAGATTGATAGGTTGTGATAGCCATGAGAAATATCTGCATTATTACAATCAAGGTGATGCTGTTAAATGACTTGATAATAGTATGTTGCTTGGTAACAAGTGTTATGATGATCTAAGGAATTTGAACACCCTATTCCTGAATCACAATGATGAGATGGTTAGGGATTGAGATCCCAATGTTAACTAAATGTGAAATGAACTTGATACAAGTAGTACTCTTTCTTTATAACAAATGTTTTAATGGTCTATGTTTGAAAACATGCCTGATACTAAAAGAATGCCATAATGTACTTAAATAATCAAGTATAATGATATCATGTAGAGCCCTAACCATAGATCCATCATTGTCAGAAGTTAAATGATGGTGAAACATGTTTTCCTAAGGAAACTCCTAGAGAGCATACTTTTGAGTATGTGGGGGTTATGGACGCGAATATCCTTACGTCCTAATGTAGGATTTGATGTGAGATGTACCTGTAATCTCCCAATCCTTCATTATATGTTTATGATGGGATGATGTATCACTAATCTCCATATGATGTTGTTAATGCCACATCGATGTGAGATAAACAAGAAAACCCTCGATGGTGAAGAGAGTACAAAACGCCACTATAACTCTAATAGTGAAGTTTCCAGGATACCCTGGAAAGCTATTATAGCAGAGACACAAGATGTCCTGCATGTTGCTCCTCATACTGACTGAGGAGGATGAGGTCATAGGAATCTGGCTCTTTTGATGACCTATGTATGGTACCGATTGTGATTTCGTAATGGCCAGTTGGAGTATGAGAGGTGTAACTCATCTCCTCAGGGCATAAATATGTTTGAAAAACATAATCAGCCGTGTAGCATAACTGCTAAGGTTGAACTACAAAAAACAATGATTAATGTTACATTGTTTATAGTGCTCTAGTTAAATAACTAGTATACATGTTCTTCATATTCCTTATTGATATATGTCTTGTCATTCAATTAAGTTATAATTGAAATGATTGCTTAAAAGAATGTTACGTCACTTAGTTTACACAATGTTAAACCTGCTGTTGAATATTTACAGTTCTACTGCTTAATGTTATTCCTTTATTGCAATAATAATGCTTATGGCGGAGAGTTATAACTCTCTCTGGAATAATTATTCAAATTGTCTCACCCCCGTGGGATTCAACTTTTTAGGTAGACGCCGAGGACGAAGGAACCTATCAGTGGGTGAGCAACAATAGCAGCAGCAACAACATCAGGGAAAATAGTGATTCTCAGGTGGAGACACTGTCTATCAAGCCTTGTAGATAGAATGTCCTATGTGTCGTCTTTGTACTCTCAGGTCCTAGGAGTCAGTAGATGTTTAAAGATAGATCTGAGATTTTTGGCTTAATGCCTTGAGATTTTTGTATCTTGCCTTGTACAGCTAACAAGGTAGTCGATGTTTGTAATACTTGAGATGTATGATGGACCAGTCTGTAAACAACTTATCATGTTTCCTTATGAAAGAGTTTTATTGTTTATAGAGCTCTTTATGAAAAGTTTTAATTTTTAGTGAATTTTCATAATTCTACTGCTAGTTAATCGCTTCCGCTTAAGTTGATCTCGTGTTTGATAAGTTGGATCCCACAATTTAGTTGTATCAGAGCTCTAGGTTTGCTGAGTCTACAGAGATATAGGACTTAGGATGTTGAGTCTGTTCTAGTGTCTTCCAGTATATCTGATAGTGTTTTCTTCTCATCATGAGGAGAATATAAAACTAAGGATGTCTGGACCACACGAAGAACACGTTGCAGAAAGTAGTGTTGCTGCACCCAGAGAAGGTGCAAGAAACCAAGAAAGAGAAGAATGTGTGCCTGAACCACCCCAGTTCAATCCAACTAACATGGGGAACCCAACCGTCCAAGCCATGTTTGGGCAGTTTATGATTTCCATGACACACATGACTGATAGGATGCCTATACCCGCACCTAGGGCACCTACCCATCCTAAAGGACAAGGAGTCGGCAAGACGTTTGAATGACTTTGCCGAGTTGAAGCCACAGAGTATGCTGGAACAGCTGACCTAGCAGATGCCGACTTATGGTTAACTGAACTAGAAAGGGCCTTTAGAATCCTAAACATCCCAGAAGCAGAGAAGGTTAGACATGTTGTATACCTTCTCAAGGGGAGTGCTGGTCATTGGTGTACCATGGAAGAACAGAAAAGGCCAGGTGTGGAGATTACATGGGAAGTTTTTCGATAGGAATTTATCAATAGATACTTCCCTAAGACGTTTCTGGATGAGAAAATCTCTCAGTTTGAGAGGTTAAGACAAGGTCCAATGAACATGAGCGAGTACGAGGTTAAGTTCATGGAGCTTTTGCGGTTCTGTCTGCATATGGAAGCTACAGATGAAGAAAGGATTAGGCATTTTGAGAAAGGGTTAAACACTGAGTTGACTACTCCTGTGTCTGCCCTAGAGAACAGATAAAGGTTTGCTACCTTTGTAGAGTCTGTCAGAAGGGTAGAAAGGTCTGTGATAGAGAAGAGACAAACCTAGAACAAGAGGATGTATCCCCAGTTCCAAGGATCTTCATCTAAAAGTTTCAAGAAACCTAGATTTTCTACACCTGCACCATCACCTAGATTCAGTACCCAGACGCAGTGGACGTCAAATAGGGGTAGAGGACAAAGCCTACCACTAGAAGGAGCTCACAGTTCAACATCTATGTCGGTTACAGGACCACCCAGACCACAACAACAGAACAGAAGTTGTTATATATGTGGAAAGATGGGACATCTGATGAAGGACTACAGAGACAGAGAAGTGAGTGTGACTCAACCCCAGAGGAAAAGTCAGCAAGGATCTCAAAGGAGACAGTTTCCGGGAGGAGCTAGAGGACGTGGACAAGTGTCCCAAGCTGGATCATCGGCACCTAGTCAACGTGTCACACCCCGATCTCACACTAACCACTAATCATGAGATTAGGGCGCGATGGAGGGATTATCACATAAACAAATCAATAAGAACTTTTTTTTTCTTTCTTAAAACCTCGTAATGATATCCGGATTATTGCTGCAACTAAAACATAATAAACTATTGCGGAAGCATTTCAATTAAACTGGCTAGAGAACATAAACAAAGTTTACAACATGTAACATTGTTTAACAGAAATCAAAATATAACAGTTAATTTACATCTTTTACACATTCCACATACACACTCTCTCTCACCCACACCATGTCCCAAGGATCGAGGGGAAAGGACTAAGAGACCTCTAACTAAACTAACTACATATACCTTTTACAGACTAAGCGTTAGGATGAAAAGATCCTTCAGATTCCTGTTGCTGTTGTTGACCTGAAAATGTTTGAGTAGAGGGATGAGCCTACTCGCTCAGTGAATAGTCTTTCATTTAGCTATCACTAAACAACTCGTCAGGTTTATAAAATTGAAATAAAACATATATACAGTACAAGCAGGGCAGTTCTAATGATATAGCAGATTTGCAGATAATAATCACATTTATATGCAACGACAGATATTTTAAGTAAATAAACAGATATATAGAATTTGCACAAAAGTTCGGATCTCCTAGCATATTAATTTACTGTGATCCTATATGATTACATATTTATATTATTATGCCCTAATCATATGCAGTGTACCCTGCATACAAAGATCCATAGCGAACTACGATCCCACCGTACAAGACTTAGCGACACACCCGGGAAATGCTAAGTCTGACGCCAGCCCTGCTCTGCCACAGGACCCCAGGCTCATCGGCCTTCAGGCTCATCGGCCTCACTGCACTACATCGAGTGCTCTAGACTCCTCCTCTAACCTGAGTACACAGGCGGAGAGTCTCACGGGGTTACCTCCATGACTCTGCACGGATCTTGTTGCAATAACCCCCAATTTTCTCCAGTGCCACTGTGACATCGCACGCGTTGTTGTTGGACACTGCCTCTCTGTCCTCGTGTCTCCATGACTCCGCATGGATAATGTTGCAACACGAGTTTCACCCCTAAGAAGCAGATCTCTCGAAGGGGTTCTACGGTGTTAGGGCACCTAAGTCTATTAACTGATTAACATATAAACATTTAAACAGGAAAATCACATTTACTGATTTCATATCAGATCACAATACACTGTCATTCTAAACTGACAGAGAAATATATTTTAAATCATTGTAATTTCTGAGAAATTCTCATACCATGCATTCAGACAAATTAGAAATGCATAAATAACCCAACTTATTTCAATTTGGCACATACATAGCGAATTTACGCAATTGAACATCTTATTGCACAAATTAAAGAAATTTACTTCACATATGAGAATAATACTCAACAATTATCAATTCTCTAAAATTCTCGAAAAACGTGCACATTAGCCCAAATCCTGGTTTGTGCATCACTTAACTCAATTAAGAGTTAATTACATATCACAACACAATTTAATAACAATACTTGAGAATTTCTGGTAATATTTCAGAGAAATGTGCCATTTAATGTAAATATCAATTTACACATATTAACGTCAAAAGATATATGCAATTAGGGTTTTCTTGCATGTTTGTATTTATTATATCAACTTTAAAATCGTACATCTGATAATTTATCTGAAATCTTCATTATCTGGGTTCATACCCAAATCATACCATTTTCAGACATGAATTTCTAATTTCAACATTCAAATGAGCAATTTAGGTTCCAATGAACCATATAAATCTACTGATTCAATCCTACCTGATCAAATGCTAAATTTAATCATATAACATCGTCTAGAAGCAGTTTATGAAATAAAAAGTCGGGCGACGCCAAACGCTGCCCAACGCCTGATAACGCCTGTTATCAGCGTAATTCGTGCACAAAATAGAAAATATTCAGACGCCTGAGTTTATTAATGATAAATAAATGAAATCCTACTCACATAATTTGAAATGTCTGAATTTGTCTGGATCCGTCCAGGAACACGTCCAGGGGGTTGTCTTCAACCTTGGTATAGTCACAAATTGAACCTACAACAATCCAACTGTACCATACACATGTACAGATCAAAATTGAACCTAGTTGAAAACTGAATCTAAAGTAGGGCTTCAGATTTAAGCATAGACCTCATGGGCAGACCCAAAGTGTTGTTCCTTGGTGCTGCCTTGTGCCCAAGGCAGCTCTGGTTTGGATCACTGCTGCAAGCAGCTACCTCACGTTCAGATTGGAAGGGAGCTCCAAGTTGGGCTTAATCGCAGCTATTGGCTGTGGATCCTTGCCTTTGGCTCTCGGCCGAAGTCGATGGTGCCGGTTCCAAATGCTAGCTCGCGCCCAAGCTGCCCTGGCCAAACCTGCTTCACGCAGGCAATAACACACTAAAGTTCAGGTTAGAAGAGAGCCCTCGGCTGGTGCCTAAACGCAGCTATTGGCTGCGGATCTGAGCTTCAACCCTTAGGACGAACTCAAGGGCGTTGATTTGAGCTACTAGCTGCGCCCAGGAGGGCCTCTGGTCGGCATCCCGCGCAGAAGCGGCTGCTGCTTGGCCGGCCGCTCAAGCAGGTCGAGGTACTGCATAGAGCTAGGGCGGAATGGGGAAGGAGAGGAGGAAGAAGAAGGGTGGAAGAAGGGCGCCTGGATCAGAGCTTGGAGCTCCAGCAATTGCGCCCAAATCGCGGCTGGATCGGCCTGCTAGCAGAGAGCCGCCTCTGCGGCTATTTCTCGCTCTTTCGGGTGAAGGAGAAGAAACGGATAAGCGATAAAACAGAAAAGGAGAAATAAAATGATTATAAAGGAAAACTTGGAAAATTGCATCTTTGACCCTAGAAATTGGAAATGCTATAAATATTGACTCGGAGGTTCGTTTGAAGTGATTCTTCTTGCAATGTTTCAAGCGCGAGATTCTCTACAACCTTAGGGCAAGAAAATATGCAAATTAACATGTCACAACTAGTCAAATCACTAATTGCAACAGTGAGTACTCAACTCAACTTAATTAACCTAACGATCATCATTGTCATTAACATTAATTACCTCATATGTTTCAATCTCAACTATTGATTCGCATATAAGCTTATCTTGATTAACCATGCTATTTAATAATATACTCAACACTAAGCAAGGTGTTTCATGTTAATTGAGGTATTTACTGGCTAACCTCAACGTGGGTCATAACAATCATCCTCCCTTATAAGAATTTCGTCCCGAAATTCCTAAAAGAGAAAAGGAAACTTGTTACGCATCTCAGATTCAAGCTCCCACGTAGCTTCTTCTAGATTATGATTCCTCCACAGAACTTTCAGTAATGGTATCTCAATTCTTGAGCTCCTTGATTTCTCCGATCAACTATCTGTATTGGTTTCTCAACATAGGACACGTCAAGTCTGAGCTGGATAGGTTCTGGGTTCACTATCTCCTCTGTACCAGGGCAACACTTCTTTAACATCGATACATGGAACACGTCATGTGAATTAAGCAACTCGAATGGCAAATCCAACTTATGGGCTACAGGTCCAATCCTCTCAATGATGGGATATAGGCCCATAAACCTAGGAGTCAGTTTACCTGACTTACCAACCCTCATACTCCTTTCCATGGTGAAATTTTCAAATACACTTCATCACCAACCTCCAACTCAAGAGGTCAACGCCTCTTCTCAGCATAGCTCTTCTGCCTGTCCTATGTATCTTTCAACTGCTCCCTGCATGTCCTCAAGAGTCTTAAATGGTCCTCTCAGTCTGACCATCTGTCTGTGGTGAAAAGGTTGTACTGAATCTTAACTTTGTGCCCGAAGCACGATGCAACTGTTTTCCAAAACCTAGATGTGAACCTAGGATCTTTATTTGATATATTTGAAACTGGGATACCATGCAACCTGAGTATCTCATCCATACATATCTTAACCAACTTTGGGACATCAAAGGTTGACATAATATGAAGATTGTGAGCAGACTTAATTAGTCTATCCACCATCACTCATATCGAGTCACAACCTCTAGGTGTCCTGGGAAACCCTATCACAAAATATATTGTGATATGTTCCCATTTCTATTCTGGTATAAGAAAAGATTGCAAAGTACCTGTAGGTTTCTGGTGCTCAGTCTTAACCTACTGACACACCCTGCACCTAGTCATGTACTTATCTACATCCTTTTCATACCAGGCCACCAATACAACTTCTTGAGATTCATGTACATCTTAGTGTTACCTGGATGCATGGCATACATCGATGCACGTGCCTCCTCAAGAATCTGTTCTTTCAAATCACTGTCTCAAGGTACACAACATATCATGCTAATACAACACACCATCATCTGAAAATCTAAACTTTGGTCTTTACCCCTATTTCTAAGTTCAACTTCCGCATTTCTACTAGCATGTCTCTCTTGAAACATGCCATAGAGAACACATCAATTGTTGAACTTAACTTCCTGCTGAGGGCATCAACTACCACATTCGCCTTCCCAAGGTGACAATCTATCGTCACATCATAAAGATAGTGATGCTGTGTCATAAGAGCATGAACTACAACAACTAACTTCAGATCATGTATCGCGTAGTACTCCTCATTCTATGCTACTACTTATTGTTACATTTCAAATTTATATCTTACTCTTTTCTCCAAGTTATTTTCATATTGTGTATTTACCTTCCAGATTAGCTAACTTTAAACCCTGGATTTTATTAGTGCTAGGTTACCTTTCATAGTGCAAATCGTATGATCTTGTTTTATAAAGATACTAGTATTCAAGGTCAAATCACTAGCGACATCCCTTGAACTACTTCAACTCTAAACATTCTAGGGTTTGGTCCTTATCAGCAACATAGCATTATTGTGGTGTGACTTTGCTTCCTTAGTTTGAAATCAAACTTTAGATCTCATAAGTTCATCCATCTACTTGTAATGAATACAACAGATATGAATAATCATTGATGAACTATAGATATATAACAAAAATGTAACATCAACCAAGTTCTCTAGCATAACTTATTAACACAAATGCTACAAATCAACATGATACTTGTTACCCAAGCATCACACATGGATCACAGGGCCATTCATATCTTGTCACCTCTCACTAGGCAACAACTTATTCACATGGCTCACAAGGCCATTCACATCTTGTCACCTCTCACTAGGCAACAACTTATTCACATGGCTCATAAAATCCGTACACATTATTACTTTTATTAAGCAACAACAACATCAACACACAAAAAAACAATCAATCATTTATTATATAAATGTCACAGCCCAAACTTGACTATATTCATCATCTCATCATACCTGCATGGTTATTAGGCATGATAACAGTCATACAAGATATTTATCACATCATGTGATACAGTAGTAATACCATCATTCCTTAACCAAGAATTAGGGTTCACTATCAAACAGGGCTTATCGTTCCCTTTTCCCCAAATTAGGGTTAGGGTTCATTAATTCAGACCCTCTTGAGTTAACCAACTTTATCTTGTATTAAGGTATTTCCCCTCTTAATGCATTCCATCACAGAATACTCACCCTAAGCATATAATGCATAGGCCACACATTAGAATTGTCCAGCTATCTCACATGATATGTACTTATCTTAGTTTAAGGCATAACTTTATTATAAAGTTGCCTATAAACAATCGCAATGATACACCCTCAACTAGGGTTTCATAAGGATACACCCTCAACCAGGGTTCACAATGAGACACCCTCCACTAGGGTTTACTAATCATGTATTGGATCCATGCATTTGTTATGTATTAATGATTAGTACCATTAAGGGTATTTCTCACCTAGTCATTAAATTTAATCTGAACCTTATTGTGTTCCTTTATTTCTAATTAAGGATTGCTCATATGAGGTTCCAACATTGGGCCTCTGATATCATTTCCAGCAAATTCTTAGCTGTTCTAATCTTTCTTTTACATCTCAACGTCTTAGTGTATGTACATTCTTACTATGATGTGAGTCTAAACTATCCAGAGTCTACTCTTATTATACTGTTAATAGGAGTCATTAGATCTCAGTAACGCATCCTGCCAGCCGGACGAGGCCGAACCTGTAGTCCTGAAGCCAATAGCTACTCAGGATTAACCAACTCCTATTAATCTCAAACATGTGGAAAGAATATCCACTTAGGGCAGACTCATTTAAACATAATTTCTGGTCTACTTAATACAAAGAATATAAACAATAAATAAATCACTTCATGACACTCAATCAATATAAAAGAATCATATTTATTCTACAAGCTGAAAATCTAAATTCATACATATAAGAGCATTTCTGGTGATTTCCACTCAAATAAGCAATATAAGGCAAGAGTTGCATCGCATCCTATGTTTAATCTCTTATTCCTGTATTAATTTCCAGTTTCTTAACCCTAAGATTTCTAGGGTTTCTCTCTAGCCTATCCTTCCTCTGCATACCTGGCCAGGGCATCCAGAGAAGAATAGACAGAGTAGCTTGATACTGGTCAATCTAAGTATTCAGACACCTGGCCAGGGCATCTAAACACTCAGACCTCCCAGAGCTAAAGACATATCACTTCTTATTTTTCTCACTTATAACTCTATCTTTCGACCCTAATGATCCCTGACGATTCAACATAAACTCTTTACTTGGTTCTCGTGACCACATCCTCTTCCTGCCATCTGAAATAGTATAACAGAACACTTCCTGTTAGAAAATTGCAGTTAGAAGGGAGACACTTAAGTCCTAATCCTATTGGTCTCTTATCATCCCCTGACCTTGACTTAGAGTATTCATATACTCAACCTATGCTCTGATACCAAGATGTCACACCCCGATCTCACACTAACCACTAATCACAAGATTAGGGTGCGATGGAGGGATTATCACATAAACAAATCAATAAGAACTTTTTTTTCTTTCTTAAAACCTCGTAATGATATCCGGATTATTGCTGCAACTAAAACATAATAAACTATTGCGGAAGCATTTCAATTAAACTGGCTAGAGAACATAAACAAAGTTTACAACATGTAACATTGTTTAACAGAAATCAAAATATAACAGTTAATTTACATCTTTTACACATTCCACATACACACTCTCTCTCACCCACACCATGTCCCAAGGATCGAGGGGAAAGGACTAAGAGACCTCTAACTAAACTAACTACATATACCTTTTACAGACTAAGCGTTAGGATGAAAAGATCCTTCAGATTCCTGTTGTTGTTGTTGACCTGAAAATGTTTGAGTAGAGGGATGAGCCTACTCGCTCAGTGAATAGCCTTTCATTTAGCTATCACTAAACAACTCATCAGGTTTATAAAATTGAAATAAAACATATATACAGTACAAGTAGGGCAGTTCTAATGATATAGCAGATTTGCAGATAATAATCACATTTCTATGCAACGACAGATATTTTAAGTAAATAAACAGATATATAGAATTTGCACAAAAGTTCGGATCTCTTAGCATATTAATTTACTGTGATCCTATATGATTACATATTTATATTATTATGCCCTAATCATATGCAGTGTACCCTACATACAAAGATCCGTAGCGAACTACGATCCCACCGTACAAGACTTAGCGACACACCCGGGAAATGCTAATTCTGACGCCAGCCCTGCTCTGCCACAGGACCCCAGGCTCATCGGCCTCACTGCACTACATCGAGTGCTCTAGACTCCTCCTCTAACCTGAGTACACAGGCGGAGAGTCTCACGGGGTTACCTCCATGATTTCGCACGGATCTTGTTGCAATAACCCCCAATTTTCTCCAGTGCCACCGTGACATCGCACGCGTTGTTGTTGGACACTTCCTCTCTGTCCTCGTGTCTCCATGACTCCGCACGGATAATGTTGCAACACGAGTTTCACCCCTTAGAAGCAGATCTCTCGAAGGGGTTCTACGGTGTTAGGGCACCTAAGTCTATTAACTGATTAACATATAAACATTTAAACAGGAAAATAACATTTACTGATTTCATATCAGATCACAATACACTGTCATTCTAAACTGACAGAGCAATATATTTTAAATCATTGTAATTTCTGAGAAATTCTCATACCATGCATTCAGACAAATTAGAAATGCATAAATAACCCAACTTATTTCAATTTGGCACATACATAGCGAATTTACGCAATTGAACATCTTATTGCACAAATTAAAGAAATTTACTTCACATATGAGAATCATACTCAACAATTATCAATTCTCTAAAATTCTCGAAAAATGTGCACATTAGCCCAAATCCTGGTTTGTGCATCACTTAACTCAATTAAGAGTTAATTACATATCACAACACAATTTAATAACAATACTTGAGAATTTCTAGTAATATTTCAGAGAAATGTGCCATTTAATGTAAATATAAATTTACACATATTAACGTCAAAAGATATATGCAATTAGGGTTTTCTTGCATGTTTTTATTTATTCATATCAACTTTGAAATCGTACATCTGATAATTTATCAGAAATCTTCATTATCTGGGTTCATACCCAAATCATACCATTTTCAGACATGAATTTCTAATTTCAACATTCAAATGAGCAATTTAGGTTCCAATGAACCATATAAATCTACTGATTCAATCCACACTGATCAAATGCTAAATTTAATCATATAACATCGTCTAGAAGCAGTTTATGAAATAAAAAGTCGGGCGACGCCAAACGCTGCCCAACGCCTGATAACGCCTGTTATCAGCGTAATTCGCGCACAAAACAGAAAATATTCAGACGCCTGAGTTTATTAATGATAAATAAATGAAATCCTACTCACATAATTTGAAATGTCCGAATTTGTCTGGATCCGTCCAGGAACGCGTCCAGGGGGTTGTCTTCAACCTTGGTATAGTCACAAATTGAACATGCAACAATCCAACTGTACCATACACATGTACAGATCAAAATTGAACCTAGTTGAAAACTGAATCTAAAGTAGGGCTTCAGATTTAAGCATAGACCTCATGGGCAGACCCAAAGTGTTGTTCCTTGGTGCTGCCTTGCGCCCAAGGCAGCTCTGGTTTGGATCACTGCTGCAAGCAGCTACCTCACGTTCAGATTGGAAGGGAGCTCCAAGCTGGGCTTAATCGCAGCTATTGGCTGCGGATCCTTGCCTTTGGATCTCGGCCGAAGTCGATGGTGCCGGTTCCAAATTCTAGCTTGCGCCCAAGCTGCCCTGGCCAAACCTGCTTCACGCAGGCAATAACACACTAAAGTTCAAGTTAGAAGAGAGCCCTCGGCTAGTGCCTAAACGCAGCTATTGGCTGCGGATCTGAGCTTCAACCCTTAGGACGAACTCAAGGGCGTTGATTTGAGCTACTAGCTGCGCCCAGGAGGGCCTCTGGTCGGCATCCCACGTAGAAGCGGCTGCTGCTTGGCCGGCCGCTCAAGCAGGTCGAGGTACTGCACAGAGCTAGGGCGGAATGGGGAAGGAGAGGAGGAAGAAGAAGGGTGGAAGAAGGGCGCCTGGATCGGAGCTTGGAGCTCCAGCAATCGCGCCCAAATCGCGGCTGGATCGGCCTGCTAGCAGAGCGCCGCCTCTGTGGCTATTTCTCACTCTGTCGGGTGAAGGAGAAGAAATGGATAAGCGATAAAACAGAAAAGGAGAAATAAAATGATTATAAAGGAAAACTTGTAAAATTGCATCTTTGACCCTAGAAATTGGAAATGCTATAACTATTGACTCGGAGGTTCGTTTGAAGTGATTCTTCTTGCAATGTTTCAAGCGCGAGATTCTCTACAACCTTAGGGAAAGAAAATATGCAAATTAACATGTCACAACTAGTCAAATCACTAATTGCAACAGTGAGTACTCAACTCAACTTAATTAACCTAACGATCATCATTGTCATTAACATTAATTACCTCAGATGTTTCAATCTCAACTATTGATTCACATATAAGCTTATCTTGATTAACCATGCTATTTAATAATATACTCAACACTAAGCAAGGTGTTTCATGTTAATTGAGGTATTTACTGGCTAACCTCAACGTGGGTCATAACACAACGAGCCCCGAATCAACCACAGGCGACAACAAGATTTTATGCGATGAATCCACCTGATGCAGTAATCAACCCTCGGGTTATATTCTGATATGTCTACATCTTGCGTTGTATTTGTTTTAATTGATCCGGGTGCTATGCACTCCTTTATCACTCGAAGAGTTATTCTTGACTGCAACCTCACTATAAGTCATAGAGCAGATAGTTTGTTGTTAGAAACTCCGTTGAGGGGATCTACTGTGCTGCAGGAGGTATGTTCTCCTTGCATCCTCTTCTTTTCTGAGCATCACATTCAAGTGCAGCTTATACCGCTTGAGATGCATGGATTCGATGTAATCCTTGGGATGGATACCTTAGAAAGGTATAAGGTTGTTTTGGATTGTGAATCCAAGCAAGCTGTGTCCACTGATGGTAGTGACATATGGATATTTCAAGGAGAGAGAAAGATTCTACCCACCTGTCTTGTGTCAGCTATGGTTGCTGAAAAGCTGATGAGGCAAGGATGTTATGCATTATTGGCCCATGTTGTAGATACTATCATGGATAGTCCTAACCCTACTAAAGTTCCAGTAGTCAGGGAATTTGAAGATGTATTTCCTGAAGAACTTCCAGGTGTGCCACTGCCTCGGGAAATTGATTTTGAAATCAATTTAATCCCAGACACGCAACCTATAGAACAAACACCATATAGGATGGCGCCTACTAAAATGGCAGAACTCAAGAAACAACTGAAAGAATTTCTTGAGAAGGGTTTCATCCGACTGAGTACTTCACCCTGGGGTGCTCCGGTCCTCTTTGTTAAAAAGAAAGACAGTTCAATGCGGTTGTGCATTGATTATAGACAGCTAAATAAAGTAACAATAAAGAATAAGTATCCTCTGCCGAGGATTGATGATCTCTTTGATCAGTGGCGTGGTGAAACTATCTTCTCAAAGATAGATTTGAGGTCAGGATATCACCAACTACGTATTAAGGATAGTGACATATCTAAGTCTGCCTTTAGGACAAGGTATGGTCACTATGAGTTCACAGTTATGTCATTAGGACTAACTAATGCACCAGCTACATTTATGGAACTCATGAATAGAATCTTTCGACCTTTTCTCGATCACTGTGTTGTTGTCTTTATAGTTGACATCCTGATCTATAGTAGAGATGCTCAGCAAAATGAACAACATCTTCATCAAGCTCTTGCTAAGAGAACACAAGTTATATGCTAAGTTTAGCAAGTGCGAGTTCTGGTTACCAGAAGATTCTTTTCTGGGACACGTGATATCTACTTCGGGTATACGTGTTGACCCTAAAAAGGTAGAATTTGTCCTACAATGGGAGCAGCCGAAGACACCGACAGAAATATGTAGTTTCTTAGGGTTGGATCCCACAATTCACATATTTAAGCAAAACACCTAGGGTTAGTTCATAAGCCAGGTCAGGGATGTTACAAATTATCCACCCCTTTTCAAGGGTTTCGTCCCCGAAATCAACAAATCATATTAAGAGAAAAGAGCAGGGTATTTCCTTCTCATCTCTTCCTCTAGTTCCCATGTGGCTTCTTCAACACCGCAGTGATTCCAGAGGACTTTCACAAGACTTATGTCTTTCTTTTTCAGCTTTTAATTCTTTTATCAAGGATCGACACAAGTCCTTCCTCATAAGACACATCATCATTCAGTTCTACTTCCATAGTTTGCAGAACTGATTCTGTATCAGGATGACATTTCCTAAGCATGGAAATGTGGAACACAGGATGTAACTTCTGTAACTTTGGTGGTAACTCTAGCTTATAAGCTACTCTTCCAATCTATTCAATGATTGGATAAGGCCCCATAAACGTAGGAGCTAACTTCCCTTTCCTTCCAAATCTTAGAACTCCTTTCCAAGGTGAGACTCTGAGATATACCCTGTCTCCAACCTGGAATTCTAAAGGTCTACGACACTTATCAGCGTAAGATTTTTGCCTATCCTGTGCAGTCTTCAACTGTTGTTGTATTATTTTAATCTTCTCAATGGTTTGCTGCACAAGATCAGGACCTAAAGGTTGGTGTTTACTGGTTTCATACCAACATAAGGGTGATCTACAATGTCTACCATACAAAGCTTCATAAGGTGCCATGTCAATGCTATGTTGATAGCTATTGTTATAGGCAAATTCTATCAAGCTTAGGTGCAGATCCCTACTTCCTGTAAACTGAAGAATACATGCTCTAAGCAAGTCTTCCAAGGTCTGTATAGTCCTTTCTGATTGTCCATCAGTATGAGGATGAAAGGTTGTACTAAACCTTAACTGTGTGCCTAAATCTTTATGAAGTCATTCCCAAAAATGACTCGTAAACTGGGGACCTCTGTCAGAAACAATGGTAACTGGGACTCCATGCAGTCGCACTATTTCCTCTACATACAACTGTGCTAGTTTTTCAGCAGAATAGGTTGTTTTGATAGGAAATAAATGTGTTGTCTTTGTCAACCTTTCAACTATTACCCAAATGAAATCATGTCCTTTGGTTGTCCTGGGTAGGCCAACAACAAAGTCCATGGTCACGTTATCCCACTTCCACTGTGGTATGGGTAATGGTTGCATTGTTCATGCAGGCTTCTGGTGTTCAGCTTTAACTTGCTGACACACAGGACACCGCATAACAATCTCAGCAACGTCCTTCTTCAAACTAGGCCACCAATACATATCTTTCAAGTTTTGATACATCTTGGTGCTTCCTGGATGCATGGCATACATTGAAGAATGAGCTTCTTCCAAGACTAACTTTCTCAAGTTATCCACATCAGGCACTATTATCCTACCATGATAACAGGCTACTTGATCATTTGACTCATGGAAACCATCTCATTTCTCACTACCATACTCCGATCTAATCAGTTGAACTGCAGCATCGACTTGTTGTGCTTCCTTAATCTGCTGTCTCAGAGTAGGTTTTATATGCATCTCAGCTAACAACCCGGCTAACAATGATACTTTTAATTGTACATTGTTTTTCCTTAAGGAGATAAGCATATCTCTCCTTGAGCACACTAAGGAATTCAACTGTGCTCTATCTAGGGCTGATGTTGCTGATTTCCTACTCAAAGCATATGCAACTGTGCTCTATCTCTTTAGGTTTACTATTTTCTTGTTTATCTCTAACATTTCGAGTTCTACTTGTACTCCCATTGATTCTTTTGGAACTAAGTTCCCTTTTAGGAATATAATCATCCAGGCTAACAAACACTTTTTTGTTGGGTTGGGATAAGAGTACTATTTAACAAAATAACATTTATGTGATTTTGTGGACAAAGCTTTTAAGAAACAATTTTTTATGTAAGATTTTAGTCCCAATCACTACAAAAGACTCATCGGGACTCCTCCCATGCCATATCTCATATGGTGTCTTTTGAACCATTTTACGTAGTACATATTTTTAGTGTAAAGCATGTGCTCAAAATAAATTTTAAGACCAGCCAGATTTTAGTGATAATCTCACCATGACTTAACAGGGTGTGCTACCTTCTTTTTGATGCATTAATATATTTCAGGTGGAGTTCATTGTGATACACTATCATGGCATCTCCATAAGGTCCTCAAACTCTTGGTTAAAATATTCCAACATCGAACACATTAACGTATCTCAATATTTTACTAAGTGAGTTATGTACTTCATTCATAATCTCCTTGAACACTTCAAGACATTCATACTTGTATTTCATTAAATACAAATATCTACTGATCGCATTAGTAAATATAATGAGGTACTTCTAACTACCTTTATCATTTATTCTAAATGGTCTATGTACCTCATATGTACTAGCCCTAATGGAATAGTCGATCTCCCACTACATCTAGTGAAGATGTTTTTGTCATATTGCACAACAAATAAGACATTCATGTCCCTATTGGTTCAATAACCAAAAGATTCTAGATAACCATCATATGCATTCTAGAAATGCATTTCTTGTTTATGCACTCTAGATGATAGTGCTATAGGTATTCAGTTTGTTTGAGTTATCAAGTCATTCATTATGTGTGTCATACACTTTTGTCTCTACAACTATAAAGTATAGTCTGTGAGACATAGGGCATTGTCATAAAACATCATATCCCTTTTAAAATAAAACATAATGTTCTTGTCATACAAGACATATGATGTTTATATTAATGGCAGGTGCATAATAGCAAATCACTAATTCTATTATGTTCCCATGAATGATAGCTCCCAACTTTAAAGGAAACAACCCTTGCTCTGCACAGTTCTAGCTTATTTCTTCTCAGGTCCTTAAATAGAGATCTCTATCTCCATCTTATGTTTGAGATCCTTTATAAGGAGGATAGTTCTTTTCAATGTCTAGATAAGTGACAATGGTGGCACTTTGTTTTCTTTATCCTTTAAATGAAAATGACAAATTTCTTTTACACTTATCATTCTCCATATATTGAGTGCAGAAGACTTGGGCTTCATCTTAGCCTTCAAACACTTCTTAGCCTTGCCTTTTCCCTAGGATTCACTTCCGCTAATCATCATCATGGAATTGCCCTTCTTCTTCCTTGCTTTGGCATCAACATGCCAAGCATATGATAAACTGACTATATGATTAATGCAATGCTTTCATAATCATATTCATGATCAATTCTTAACCTAAGTGAAATCCCAATCATTCTACATGTCCAGTCATATTGAGCACATGGGGTTCTACTAGACCTCCCTTTGTTAGTCTGCACTCGATTAGGACTTTGAAGTCATTATACCTTCTATACTTTACATGATTCTTAAGATGTGTTACCATATCAAGAATGTTCATGTTTTCATGTTGTTCATGCAACTCGTAGTTCATACAACATAGCATTAAGTATTCAAATGTCTATAACATCATTGGCATGCTTCCAATAATCATCCATTTAGACTTAGGCACATTTGGAGTGGGTTCCTTTGGCGTTGGTCTATCAAGGAAATAGAGCTTTCTCTCATTGAAGAGAACATTTCTCAAAGTCCTTAACCAATTGTGGAACTTTATCCCATTTTGTCCTTCTTGAGGACTGATTGCAATTTGAATGTGTTTGCCTTTGACATTTGATTCTACAAAGAAATATTGAAACTTTTCAAAACATTTTTTATTTGCTTTGATTTGCTTTGATTTGATAAATTTAAAGATATTAATTAGGTCTTTAATTAACTATTGCTCCAACTATTTTATTTAAAATTATAGCCCTCAATATCAATTGGGATTATTATAGCATACGATATTCTAGTGGGCCAAGATCCAAAACAACTACATCAATATCCAACCAATGTTGGCGCTCATGACCAATTATTAAGGTAGGTGATCATGCCAATTGCATCATATGAAACTCTTGGATAGATGATATGTACAATTCTTTGCCATAATCATCTGCATGCCTCTGAAGCGTGGTCTCACCAAGTTATCACTAGTTAATCCTGACCCAAAAGTCAACACGATAATAATGCACCCCACTTTGGTAGAAACTACATTACTACCATCACACTTCCACAAGATAGATGTCACACCATGCTTTGGTGTAAACTATGCTTGGTTGATCAAGCTTTTCATGTGTGATACTTTTGGAAGGCATCTAAGACTTCAATATTATATTTGAGGGAGTTTGTATAAATACACATACTTTATCCAATCACCACATATATAGTATGTTTCATATACTTGCTATAAACACAAATGGGAATATGCAATAAATAAAACACACAAACGATGGTTATGACCATACTAATGTAAGTCCTTGGAGCCAAAAGGAATTACTACCACCTATGGTCCACATCATATACAACCTATTATTGGTGAATATTTGTGCTCGAACCAATCTGAGTTAATCGGTTCAACTCTTGAACCGATCGGCTTGCCTCCTGACCGCTCGGTTGGGATCTTCTGAAACAGTCATCTGGTTCTCAGGTCCAAGCAGCACCTGGACACCTCCAGCTGATCGGTTGGGCCACCAATCGATCGGTTTGTCCTCATGTCATCTGGCCTCCTTAGTCCTCTAGTCGATTGGGTCATCTTATGAGCTGATCATATCACCTTTGTGCAGGTCGTCATCTCACATCAAAACATAAATTAAAACTATCATATTTCTTATTACATTATATATGGGGAAAACCTCAAATTACATTTGAGGGGAAATAGGAAGAAGAGCATTAATTTACATTTGAAAAGGAGAGAGAGGCTCAGTACATAGACTGATTAACAACATGAATAAATAACCACAACCATGCACACACAAATCTAGGATTTTGGCCATAACCATGCTTTACATCCACCATTAAAACCGATTTGATGGAGACATATATTCCATTAACCAGTAGACTGTATCAATAACTATGCAATGGGAAGGATGGTTTCATGAAGATATACCTGGTCCTAGAGCAAGTCCAACAACAATCCTCATCGATGTAGATGTGCACTATGTCTTGGATAGTATCTGTGCAGCTCGTAGTTGCATGGGACTTGTCTGACTGCTCCTCCATGGACAACATCTTGGACAACTGATGTAGCGGCTCCTCAAATCTCGCCACAGATTGTAAGTTGATGTTTCCCATCTAGCATCAACAAAAAGACTGCAGCCTCTAGAGTAGTCCACACAGACCAACTAGAACTCATGTCGTCCTGCTAAAATAAATAGGAAGGAGTTGTCCCTCCTTTTGGTGCACTAGTCACCAACCTGCTCTACCATAACAATGATCCTCAGTTGTTCTCTCCCATGGCTATCCCTCCCTAGTTGGGTAGGATTTTCTTGAGCTCCCGTGGTTACCACAACCAGAGAGGACAACAAATGTCAGAGCAAATGATTCTCAATTGTCTACGTAGTAGTTGTATTATGGGAAGCCCCCAGTACCCCTCTATATATAGGAGGGGTTAGGGTCAAGGTTCCCAGTCCCCATCCAATATGGGACTAAAGCAGGAGTGGAAAGGACCACAAGATCTTGAATTTTCACAACAATTTTGGATATTTTGCAACCTATGTTCACCCAAACAGTCATCACACCCAATGAGATGGTCGTCTCGCACGTAAGGCAATCATTTTGCTAAGCAAAATGATTGTTTCACACTTCTAGTTTTGCATATATGTCGACAATTCAATTCTAATTAGTACTCAACTTGACATTAGCACCAATCCTCAATGCAATCGAATTGCACCACCGAGACGGTCGTTTGGTGCATGTGATAAGGGCATCTCACACCACCTCAGACGGTCATCTGGCCAAGCTAGATGGGTGTCTCGCAGACCATTTCAGGCTGAATTCCACCTAATACACAATGCAATCAACCTGACACTCCGAACGTTTATCTCAACAGTTGAACCGATTGTTTGGCCATCTAGTCAGCTAATTCGTTGCATGAATTGAAATACCTAAACACTTAGTAATAAATTCAATTATCATTCAAGATCAAACTCCTCTTCTAGATGAGTTCCTATGTGTGTGCCCCTATAGGTCTCATATCATGTTGGGAGTGAATATCCCTAACAACTTATGACGTCACAAGCAAAGAGTGGTGCCTATCACACATCAGCGCTACCCAAATGAATGGAAAGTTGGGGGGAAAACTTCAACCTATAATCTGTGTATGGTGTTATAGTGTTTTTATAGTTCCATTTTCACTGATATCTAGATTGAACTAGAGGCATGGAGTAGTCATCCTTATTATTATTCAATCTTGTTGCTTGAACCAGAGCAGACTGCATGAGATATATGTAAGATCAATATCACATATTGACTCACATGCGTATGGCCATACTTTTCTCAGTCTCACTAATCAAGAGCCCTTGGATATTATACTCTTGTAGGAGGGACAAATCCCATATCTATCACTCACAGTCAATCCCTATGTATCAAAGTCACTAAATCATTACCATTATAACAACCCATGTTTGATGACTATGTTTGATGATCTCAAAGTTTACCCAACGAAATTTATATGTGTATAGTGATTTTAGGTCTAAGAACCACAACCATCACGATCACTACGAGAGTTGACTATGAATTCCATGATGATGGCTTCCATGTATCAGTCTTATAGTGGGTCTGTCCAATACACTATTCTCTAACATGTATCTGTGTGCTTGGTTTAATATTGTCATATCATGACTAATGCGACTCCATTATCAACCAATTCAAACTCTTATCTTATGTGTTATTTATGTCTATCAACCTTCCACAACAACAACTGATCAGGGACATAATAAGAATGTATATACTCTTAACATATGTATGATATCATTCTTTAGGTCCTCAACCTAAAGACATACATCATTGAGTAATATCATTCTCTAGACATTTATTATGTGATTCATTATCTCATAAGTGATTGAAACATAATAAACTGGAAGCTTGCATTTATAAATATTAAATCAAGTATCTAATGCCATATCCCAATCATCATATGACTGGCTCTCTGGGCATACATACCAATACAATCGTAATGCTTTATCAACTCCATCCATCATCGTTGTTGCATGTTCAACTCTTGATTGGAAAATATGTATTGTAGGTTCTTTTGGTCAGTGAAGATTTGACACTTCTCACCATACAAGTAGTGTATCTATATGTTCAAGGCATGGACCACCGTGGCTAACTCCAAATCATGCATCGAGCAGTCCTCCTCATGTTTCTTAAGCTTTCACAAAGTGAAATAAATCACGTTCTTATCTTGCATCAGCACACCACCTAGACCATTCTTGGATGCATCACAAAAGACAATATAACCCTTACCCTACTCTGGAAATACTAATACTGTTGCACAAGTCAACTTCTCCTTCAAAAGTTGAAAGGAAAACTAACATTTGTTGTCACATACGAATTGTACATCCTTTCTTATAAGATTTGTTAGGGGTAACCTCCACACTGAAGTTCTTAGTGAACCTCTTGTAATATCTTGCCAAACCTAGAAAGCTATGGACCTCTGTAGGTGTCTTTGGCAGATCCCACTCTAGCACAGACTCCACCATCTTTGGGTCTAAAAAGACTCCCCTAGAAAATATTACATGCCCTAGAAAGGCCACCTTCTTTAACTACAACTCGCACTTACTGAACTTCACATACAAATGATGTTGCCTTAATAAAGACAAAGCCTGATGTAGGTGTTGCTCGTGCTACTAGATATCTCTAGAATAGATCAAGATGTCATCTATAAACACAACTACAAACTAGTCTAGATGGGGACATAACACCTTATTAGTCAAATACATGAACGTTGATGGTGCATTGGTTAGCCCAAATGACATAACCACAAACTCATAATGACCATACATTGTCCTAAAGGCTGACTTAGGTATGTCATCTTCCTTAATCTGCAGCTGATGATAACCCAACATCAGGTCTATCTTAGTGAAGATTGTGACACCTTGTAACTGATCAAACAAATCATCTATACGTGGAAATTGATACTTGTTCTTAATCGTCATCTTATTTAACGGTGGGTACTCAATACACAACCTCATTGATCCATCCTTCTTCTTTACAAAAAGAATGGGAGAACCCCAAGGAGACATGCTCGGCCTAATGAAACCTTTTTCCAACAATTCTTGCAACTATTTCTTCAATTCCTGCATCTTTGTTGGTGCCATCCTATACAGTGTATGTGCTATAGGTTGGGTACCTGATACTAGATTCATCCCAAAATCAATCTCTCTAGGAGGAGGTGCACCTAGGAACTCATCAGGAAACATATCATTGAACTCTTGTACAATTGACACTTCTCAGATACAAGGACCCTTTGCCTTAGTATCCATAACATGTGACAAGAATGCATCACAGCCCTGTCCCTGACCTATAATAGCACTACCCTTGGGAAAATCCTGATTGGATAGATAGGAACCAAAACACAATTTTTCTTTATTAGAACTATGAAATTGACGTGTAAAGTTATACTTTCTGTGTGTTTTAGAATGGTCTGAATTGATGTTTTAATACTCCCAAGGCAATGCAATTTTGAAAAATGGGAAAAGCACAAGACCAGTCTCTTCTACACTTCTTCCTCCACCTTCTTATCTCTACATCCACTGAAACAAAAACAATCAAGAAACTAAGAAAATGTGCTAAAATCAAGTTTTGAGTGGACACACTCCCTTCTCTGACCTCTTTTGCTTTTTCCATACCCCTCATAAATTTAGTAGGGGCGTATTGACAAGAAAAGGTGCCAAAAGAACACACCAAAACATGTGGTCAATGTAATTGTAAACAAGAAATAAAAATGACTCAGTCGAATAGAGGAGAGACTTCTTCCTTTCATACCTCCCTTCACTCCACTTTTTATGCCTAAGGGAATCTGCATATCCCATCAAATCCTTAAAACTTGTTCAACTTTCTCATAAGAATATGCAAGAGTACTAATGAATGAAGGATATAACTTCTAATTTCATGCAAGTTTTTAAAATAGAAGTAAGTTGTAAAGAAAATTTTAGTAAAGAATGCCAACAAATTGTGTTTTTGTGGTTCCATGATCGGGGTTGCCTAGCCATGCAAGGTGGTAAGGATTCATGTGGTTCTAGGAAAGTGAGAAAGACTAGATGAGAGTATTATGGGACACTATTTTTGATTTAATTTTGTTGAGGATGAGCAACGATTTAACTTCATGGTATTTGATAAATAGATATTTATTAATTTATTTGCATATTTTAGATCTCTATTTAGGAGAAATGTGTTATTATCCTTTAGTTTGAGAGTTAATTATCTTAATTTTGATGTTTTCTAGTCAATTGGATTTTTTACTTGATTTATTGTGCCTTTCTCAGGAAAAAATACAATATATTTCAAAGCGTGAAAAATTACCCTTGGAAGATGTTTGCACAATTTCCCGCGGTGCCTGATATACATATATACCCTGCACTAAAAGTGCCATATCTTTGGCATACAAACTCGAAATTGAATGTGAAAATGTGCGTTAGAAAGGGAATTTAATTGCCTAGAAGAAAATAATATTTTTTTGACTACTTTACAACGTTTATGGGATCGAAATATTCTCAAAATTCATGTAATAGAATTCTATAGTGAAAATATTTGAAGAAGTAATGAGCAGTCAAAGTAATTAAAGGAAGGAAATTCTATAAAATTTTCCATTATTTATTTGGGGAAATAATCCTTAGACTAGGAAAAAAGTAAACTTGATGAATTCTGTATGCATTGTACGGAGAATGCAAGTAAAAACGTAGTCATATGCCAAAATAAGAAAGTCATCAATGCAACCAAAGTTTGACCAATGTGACTTTGGGCTGAAGTAAGTCATCCTCTTGGGTTTTGCTACCTCCTTTACCCCTATAAAAGGAGGGTTGATTCCAAATAAAAAGCATCTCTGGACCTTTGGGTCTCTACATCCAGACTGATTGTTTCATACTCGAGCCCTTTTTCACTTACATCATGTCTGAGTAGTTTCTCCATATCGGGATATGGGGAGTAGCCCAATGATCTCCATATGTTAACTTAGTATCTTGTAAAACTCCTTTAAAATATAAAAGAGGTGCTTTTTATCAATCTTATACCTTAGGACATGATCTGATCAGTCATGATCCATGACAAAATACTCATGGACTTTTAGACGCTAGATGAGACGCATGTGAACTAGAAGAGACCATTCTGAGAACACATCAAATGATTGGACAAGGACCTATGGATAACTGACGACCATGGGACTGTAGAAAGTTTAATCCATAGGATTTGATTCTGAAGAGGACATATCTCCATGGTCCTAACCTCTAAGTATCCAAAAGGAACCTAAAAGTGGCTAATTTAACTATGGAGGTCACGATGGCAAAACCCAAACTTCTAATAACTCATAAATATTAATTAATATTAACCACTTGATTCCTTTGCTCTTTTCAATCTTTATTTACATTTTGTTGTTAACTTAGTTTCATTTTTACAATTTGATTCTAGCACTTTCAATTTCTATACTTTCAATTTCAGCAACATTCACTTTTGGAAACTTTACTTTCTTTTTTAAACTAATCACTCTCTATACTTTGTTTTAAATATTGTTCATTGCTTTCAAATTGAAATAACTCTCGACTCAATGTCTCTATGGATCGATACATATTGTACTACATCACTTCATTTGTTTACAAGTGAATTAGTTTTTCCATCAAAGATTAAATCCCAGAGACGATTTTCCTCTAGTGAATTTCATGTGTTGGCTATGACACATCATTCATCTTCTCTAATGAACTAGAAGATCAAGCAACATGAAAACACAAACTAAGAATCAAATCTCGGCTTTGGTTGAAGGTGAAGGCTTGATGTGGATCCAATCTTCTTTCCTATGTTTAGACAAACTCGGCAAGCCAATGATCATCTTTATAAGACATGGGTAGCCCAAAGCAATCCCACCTTCATATAGAGTTGGGGAGGGTTTGAGGTCTCAAACAACAGGGTGAAACCAACATAAAACACTTAAGCAAAGATCATGAGACCTAATTGTAGGTAAAGGAAAAGAGGTTGGGTTGAATCAGACTAAAACACAGAAAGCCCAAAGTCCATCGACAAATGACAAGGAAAGTAGTAAAGAAAAGAAATAAGGAATCACCTCCAATCAGGAAAACCCACAACCACATAGGCTTCACGAGAGTCATGGGGTGGATTCTCGAGATCCTACCCACTCCGTGACAGACCGACGATGCCATGGCCAATCATGGTCATGAACACAACATGGAGGAGGTATGATTAAAGGCTCCAGGGTTCTTTGGGGTGGTATGAAGAGATGAGAAACATTAATGGTGCTCTTGTGAATGTATAATAGTGCTTTCATAAGGGTCCAATGACCCACAAACCCAAAGAGATTGGAAGGGGAAAGAAATAGAGGAAGAAAAGGTGAAGGAAGGGGATTATGTTTGATAAACCAATAGAGACTATGAATCCCTAATAAAGTCAATAACAAATGATGTAGATAAAAGAGGTGATAACAAAGGGGAAGCTAGAGAAGAAAAAGGAGGAATAGAGAGAGATCATAGAAAAGGAAGTGGAGTTATAGTATAGGTTTCTTTCCTATTTTCCTCAAAGGAAGAAGACGATACCGAAACCGCACGATTGGGATCCAGCGGTTGGAGTTAAATCCATATCAAGAAAGCAGGCATGACAACATTTAATCTGTGACTTTAGAAAATTTGGGAAATAAGCCGCTTGGCAATCAAAAGCTAAGAAACTATATGAAATGGGTTGTATTAAATGAAAAATTTATCAAATAAGGCCTTTAACTTTACACTTCTTTCAAAATTTATTTGAGGGATCATTTAATTCTCAAACAAAATGAAAAACTTTACACCTACACAAATTTAAGCATGCAGGACCTAAATTTGCCAATACGTTCTACTTTTGAAGTCATCCACTATTTTACTTAATATTTTTATATTTTTCCATAATGCATCAAAGGCATCAAGGATTATTTTTTTAACATGAAACTTGACCCACAAGCCAAAAAAAAGTGAGGGTTTCCAAATGTACTTATAATTTATTCTTTTGAGACTATTTATTTTGAATTTGTATTAAAGGGTGATATATCCATATTTATTAACCAAATAAGTATATATATAACGTGTTGACATTAGATTTGTTTTATTATTTTATTAACATGAATGACTTCCTTCACCGTTATTTGAAACTATAACTATTTAATCCAAGTATCCCATTTTAATATATTTCATGATAATTTAGTCCCATTAGAAACAACCCAATTATCCATTATTCTATTTATCCTTTTATGGCCATCAAGGTGGTTTCCTTCATTATTGTTGAGAGAGGACATTCCATATAAATTTATACCATTAAACTCATTAGTTGAGTTAGCAGCATTAAATATGGAATTCATGTACTATTTGTTGTATGAAATTGTTGTGATTTTTACTATTATATGGAAAAGTAAATTATTTTCACCCTTACTAATATTTCTTAAAACTAGATAGGTAAAATTGATACCATGTTTGGGGTTTTAAACCTATAAGACTCCTGAGCTAGATTTGTTCTTGACAGTAATTTCTTTGTGTAATAAGATACTTAAACCTTAATTTAATCTTTTGAGATGTTTAAATATCATCCGACATACTTGCATTTTCAATTGGGTCCAATTTGAATAATGTTTGAGCTATCTTTGCTATATTTGTACATGTTTTGGACCATATTGCAATTTACCCAAAAGTGAGGGTTACCTTGCAAATTGCCACATTTTGAGGGTGTTTATTATGTTTTAGCATCATGAGAGAGAAGATTGTGTAATAGGGTGCCTTGTTGGAATCATGTATGGAGATATGGCATTTCAGAGTGATTGTAGGGTTTGCTTGATATGGTGACTATGCTAGGGTTCTCTATCATGACAACCACACCACTTTTGGTGAGGGTCATGACCGAAACACATGTCTTGGATGTGTGGTTGTGACTGAGACAACCTTGAGAGGGGTGGGTCAAAACACCTTGTCTTGTCATGTCTCGACCATGTACATATATGACCTAGGGTTTCGACCTAGACATGTATAAGGATGTGTCTCGATCGAGACAAAGTTGATGGAAGTGTCTTGACCGAGACAAGGGGGTTGGTCCCGACATTTTTTATGGATAAGTATAAACATTTTGTATATTTAATTTGAGTGAAGGAAAAGTTATTTCTTTGAAGGACATGTGTCCCTTGGTGATATAATATGTTGACACCTCAAAATATCTTACTTCCCTCCTTTTTTGGGTGTATAACCCCTTCTCTTCCTTACAAGAAAATATTTTTGGCCCTAAACATCTTCTTTTTCATTTGGATCGTTCTTGGATCTTCAAGAGCAAGGGAGCTCAAATCTTGAAGCCTTAGTGATCGATCTACCTTGCTTGAGCCAGATCTTGTGTAAGATAAACTCCTTGGTGGTGGTTTCTTGGAGAATCTTTTCTTGGTAAGTGATCTTCTTATTTGGATCACATTTTATCTTTTGAAATCCCCATCATCTTCTTATTCCTCCTTGGATGTGGATCATCCATGGTGGTTTTTCTTGAAGATATCCTCATAAAGGGTCATAGACCATGATTGACATGGTGAACCCGAGTGAAAAGATGATTCTTTCTTTTTCCCTTTTGTTTCTTGGTTTGTCCAAGAACTATTTTCCCTCTTTCTTGAACTCTATGGTGACCATGGTTTATTTCTATTCTTGAGGTGATCTTTGGCCAAAGTGTTGGAGTTTGGTTAAAGATCTTGGAGCTTGAATCTTGGGAGGTTGTTTCTCTCCAAATCAGGCGGGTTTTATAACTCTTTTCCCATCAATTATTAGCATCTTAGATTTGATCATATGTTGATGTTCTACCTGTTAAAAACATGTTCTTGATGATAGAGGAAATAATATGTTTTAGGTTTGATCTTGAAGTATTTTTGAAAGGATTACTCTTCTTATAAACCCTAACTCTTTATCCAGCTGATTTTGTGGTGATGACAATATTGACGTATTCCTTTAAATTATCATCTATAGAATTGTAACACCTAGTATATGGTCTGTTGCTACATATATAGAAGGTTTTAAGGATGATAACATGAATAAGAACTATTCTTTCTCTATTCATACATAATCCTTTTGATAACATTCCATGAGAAAGTATTAGGGTTGATGAGCACCATGATCTAGGGTGTTAACCACCCTGGTAATGGTTGGTTTTCCTTGATGATAATCAACCGTATCGACCTATTTGAATATGTTCAGATGTTTTTCATAAGGCTAACATGAGGTCGAGACATCCCTTGGCCTTCCTTGGGTCAAAACCATGCATAGATGGTTGGTTAGAACTAATCAACACAAAGGGATGGTTGTTGCATGCTTAACTGATTACAACGCAACATCGCGTCTGAGACCGAGTTGCACACGTCATGACCAAGACTGAGTCACACACATCGGGACCTAGAATGACCGTGTACATGTTGTGGGCAAGACAATCCCTATGGATGAGACAACATTGCATGTGTTGTGAGCCATACAACCTTGCACGCATTGCAACTGATACCCATTGCACACATTGCGGGTCAAGGTGTTGCTACATGCGTTGCAGGTAGAGTCACCTATTGCATGTGTGCATGTCATGATACCTTGTTGTGTGAGTAATGATTGATACACTTAGATATGTACATGGACTTTATATAGTGTAATGCCCTTCACATGATAAAATAATTATAACTGTCTAATCACTAATAATAGTGCTTAACCCTAATGCTCTCCAATAAAGTGGGAGGTAAGGAATTAGGGTTAGAGGTTGAGTAACATTATGAAACCCAAATTGACGAAGTACAAAACTTAACCCTAAGCATGTGAACATGTATATATGTGTTCACTTAAATTGAAGCTTTGTATTTCATAATAGTATTTTCTCTCTCCTAATTATGTAACACTAACTCTACATGTGAGATGAAGAGCATATCCATGTGAGTGCTATGGTGAACCTTGTATAATATAGTGAGGTGATGATGAAAACTGTTGAGATATAATGTGTTATCATTTGTGCAGGACTTATGTGAATGGGTCTAATAACCTAGAAAGTTCCTTGAGCATAGTTTGAGGTGAAATACTCTAGTGATGTGATTAAGGGATTGATGTCCCATAGTGATGTGTTAATGTTAATGACATTGTGAGAGGCAGTAATACCAGTGTCATGTAATGATGATGACAAGTTCTCACCTTGTACATTTCATATCTTTTGAAGTTGCATCCTACCTTAATTTTGTAGAAAATGTTTAGGGTTTATACATTGTAGCTTGATTGATGCATTAAAAGATACCCAATTGGAATGTATAATCAAGTGAAACCCTAATCATGTAGTTTCCATGTACCATAGATCCATCCTTAGCATTAGTATCTCACTGGATGGTGAAATGAGTAAGTCCTACGTGAAACTCAGAGTGCATATTATTGAATATGCGGGGTGCAAGTGGAGTCATCTCCATGTATCCTTAAATTTTGGATATATATAGTGGAATATTGTTTATTGTAGATGACCATGTATGAGCCTATTCTCTAGTGTTGTGCTATGTAGCAAGGCAGACTAGTTGTTTTATAGGACCATAGCTTTGACTATGAGTTGTTGTCTCTAGAGGACTATATTTATGACTATAAGTTGTTATTTTTAAGTTTGACTATTATGCCACTGTATTGCAGACTCAAACTGATCGATTAGTGATGGTTGTGACCATGGAGTCTGACTCTTCCTTTGATCTTGTATGGTACTGATTTTGACTTAGCAGTGTTCAGTTGGATCTGAGTGGTACGCCTCAAAGTGACAGTACAACCATATAGTATATTTTCTTAGGGTCAAATGCAAATCACATTGAATGACCCCATGCCTTATTTCTTGTACTATTTAGTTTATAACAGTTATATGTATTCTTCATATTCCTTTTAAAAGTATAAATTATTCTACTACTCAGTTGTCAGAACTTAAACTACTTAACCAATATTTACCGCTACTTAACTGCTTTGTTATATTATTATGCTTATAATAGCTAATGGCGAAGAGTTATATCTCTCACTGGGATGTTTGGTCTCACCCTGTGGGTTCCACAACTTTTTAGGTGGTCGTGGACAAGGAGATCGAGGTCATGGTACTAGTGCTGACTAGTAAGGAGAGAAGTAACTGTTAGAGGTTCGATTTGTTGCTACAGTTCTATTATAGAGTCTTATGTGTCATCCCTATATTCTCGGGTCTTTGTGGAGATTTTATTATTTTAAATATTGACATGTAGATTTTGTCTTTGTGCCATGAGTGTATGTACATATAAATAGGTGGTGATATGTAATAGTTGTGGCCTGACAACCTTTGAAAATGACCTGTAACATCTTTTGGCATATATGGAGTACAGATGGCCTGAGTTGAAGGCTTGTTTATAAAAAAACTTTTGCTTGAAATATTGAATTGCAAATGGTTTTAATTTAGCCTATTTTGTGGTAATATTTTTTTTAATGGTAATGCCATGCTTTGTTTTGAGTAATCTAGCTTTGTGTGGTGATGGTCATAACAATTTAGTGGTATCAGAGCTATAGGTTTATTGAGTCTACAAGAACATATGACTAGGGTTTATGTCTATTCTAGTGTCCTCTAGTATATCTTATAATCACTTTTGCTTATGTAGAAGTAGAAGAAGAAGAAGAAGAGAAGAGATGTCTAGAGAACATGATGAACACATTGAAAAGGGCAATGTTGCTGCACCAGGAGGTGGTTCTAGAAGGCAAGAGAGGGTGAATCTATTCCAGAGATGCCTCAAGTTGACCCAGATAATGTAGTGAATCCTGCATTCCAGACTATGTTCAGCCAATTTATGGCTACCATGACACACATGGTGGATAGGATGCATGTAGTCCAACCTAGGGAAACGGTTCCCGATGCTGAAACTCATGGGTTTAGGAATACTTTTGAGAGTCTTTGATGTGTAGGAGCATTGGAGTATGTGGGAACATCTGATCCAGCCAATGCATATGTGGCTAACTGAGCTGGAAAAGGCCTTTAAGATCCTCAACATCCTTGAAAAGGATAAGGTGAAACATGATGTGTATCTATTAAATAGGAGTGTTGGCCACTGGTGGGCCACTGAGGAGGAGAAAAGGCTGGGAGTTGTTGTTACATGGGAAGAATTCCGATGGGAGTTCGTAAGTCGATACTTTTTAGAGACTTATTTAGATGAGAAAATAGTATAGTTTCAGAAGATCCAGCAGGGATCTATGTCGATCAATGCTTATGAATCTAAGTCTGTGGAGCTTCTAAGGTTTTATCCACACATGGAAGCAACAGACATGGAAAGGATCATGCTCTTTGAGAAGGGTCTGAGTACTGAGCTGACTACTCTAATGTCATCCTTAGAGAACATGGAGAGATTTTCTACTTTCATGAAATTGGTTTGGAGGGTACAAAAATTAGTTCTAGAGAAGTGTGAGGTAAATAAGAGGCAGGCATACTATCAAGGGCAATCTTTTGGGGTCTTTAAGAAGCCTAGGTCATCAGCACCATAGTCTCAGTAGAGGTCAGTGACTCAGTCACAATGGATACAAAGTAGAGGTATAGGCCATAGTTTTCTGCCTGTGGAAGCTCGTAGTGCAACGTCAGTGTCTGTGATAGGGCCATCCAGGCCTTGGTTTGAGGGCAAGACTTGTTTTAAGTGTGGATAGGTGGGACATACTAAGTGCTACTGCCATTTGAAGGATGAAGAGGTGACTCAGCAGTCCAGGTAGAGTCAGCAAGGGTCAAAGCAGCGACAACAACACAGTGGTAGAGGATGTAGACAAGCATCACAAGAAGGTTCTTTGGGACGTTCTAGTAGAGGAGGAGGGTGAAAATAGGCGACGACTCAATTCTATGCGATGAGTCAGCTGGAGGGAGTCATCAACCCGAGGGTCGTGACATGTCAGATGGAATTATTTCATTCTGATTTGTCTTCTTCATGTTTATATATGTATTGATTGACCCAGGTGTGACACATTATTTCTTTACTAGAGGAGTGATAGCTAACTATTTCTTGCCTATTAGTCAAAGACATGACAATCTTCATCTAGAAAATCCTTTAGTTGGTTCTGTAGAGTTGTGGGAAGTATGTCATTCATGTCTTCTTTCCTTTTTAGGATGTAGCATTCAAGTGGATCTATTACCACTTGAAATGCATGGATTCGATGTGATCCTTGGGATGTATACTTTGGAATGTAGTACCAAGATGGCCATTTGCATATGGTGATGATTCATGGGTTTTCCATGGTCATAGGAAGATCCTTCCAACATGTCTAGTTTCAGCGAGCAAGGGCAAATTTTTGAAAATGTTGCAAGAAGATTCACTTATTTAAGGGGGTTTCTTGATTAACATGCATAAAGAGCTAACTATATAACTGCCAAAACTAAGGAAGAAAAAGGAAAATAAAAAAATTAAAGCTAAATGACATAATTAAAATTGCTAGAAAAATAAGATAGTGTGGGTGGAAGGGAAATGTACCACCCACCTCCACCTCGAACTTAAAATTTTTCTCATCTCGAGAAAAACTAAATTCAGAATGGAGGGAAGGATTTCTATGGAGTCACCCTACGGTCTTGGTAGCTCAAAAAATGTCCAGGTGAAGGGGATGATGATGAGGCATGAACATTTTTAATAGAGGATCTTCATGGTACACCCAATGATTGAGTGGCCGTGGAATATCAAAGGGGCTTTGTGGTTGGTTAAAATGGCATTGCATGTCACTTCGTAGTCCCTCTAGTAGGATCCATGGGTCTTCCTTCATCAGTAGAGGAAGTGTCGATGATGTGTGTGTGTGGATGGGGGACTTGATAACATTCAACGGTTGTATTTAGGGTTAATACTTCCCCAAGTCCCGAGGTGGATCATCTTTTTCGAAAGGGATAGTGGTACAAGACGATACCACTATGTGTAGCACTAGAAATGGTAGATCGAGTGGAGGATCCAACTTTGGTTTCTCTTCATCAGCTAGATCTACATGTAATAGATATGTTGTTGGTGTGGGAGGAATGGTATTATCATCCTAGTGTATCTTTGTATGTAGTTGTGTGTCCTCTTCATCTAACACTTCATCAATATGAAGGTTAATGGATGCATACATGACCTTTACTATATTGAAGAAGAGATATGATTCCTTCATAGAACATTCCAAGCATAGTGGGCTTAGAAGGGATCACCTCACAACATAATAAGGGCATGTAAGGTTCTTACAAATGTAGACTCACCACATTGAGTTCAACCTAATATGGAACATGAGGTGGTTGAGGAGCAATATGGGGCTCTTGATGAGGAGGCCCTTCTTCAAAAGGTGGAGTATAAGGCTCTTTATGAGGAATCCCTTTTTCAAAAGGATCCATTGGTATATGATCTAGAATAAGCTCAACCAAATTGTGTTGGTCATTGATAACTCCTAGATCAATGTTATGGAGATTCAGTATCTATAGTCAAATAAGGACGACTATCTTTTTGATACTTTTCATAATCAAGTAACAAAACCTCTAGCTGAAGGGTCCAAATACTTGTGTACTCATCACATAAAGGTTGCAACTCCTTAGTTTGTGCTATTTTTTTCGAATTGGGTATAGTTGACATGAGGATGGTATCATCATCGTCATCCTCATCAAAAAGTTCATCCTTGGATGCTCCAAGTTCCTCATGCGGATCTCTATTTGGTCCTCCACTAGTGTTATTAGGAGGGAGAATTGTTCTTTCAGTTGAGCTACTAGTGCATCAGTTCGTTTGGTCTCAACTATCAACTCGTTTACCATCATCTTTAGTTCATTAAATTTCTCTCATTATGAAGGTTTGTTTTCATGATAAGGTTCTTCATGGTACCCCCATAATTGTTTTGGTCATATCCCTCCTGATATTGATATGTATGGTTCCTCATAATAGCCTTAGGAAAATCACAGGTCATGATTGGAATCATACCCACCACGATAGGAAGATTTGATAATACAAGGTGCTACCATAAACTAAGGGGGCACATTGGGACAACCAAGAGATGTATGGCCGTAGTAACCACTCCATTGACATCGAAAAGAAATTTTTCTGACCACTCCATTTTCTTCAAATAAGAACAAAGGTCATAAAAATTTGAGAAGGGAAATAGAAAAACAAATAATGAAATAAAACTAAAAATTATAAAAATAAACAAAGATGCTTACAGTTGATTTTTCTAACGCGTTCAATCTAGTCGATAGGTCCGCCTTACTCCACGAGGTGAGGACAAAGTGGCCATCTATTTCTTTATGGGTGGAGTTCTTGTATGGCTAGGCATCAAGTTTGTACCTTGGAGACAAATACATATGGTCAGCCCCTGGGGTGCTGCAAGGTGATCCTTTAGGCCCGCTTCTTTTTTCACTTGTTCTACATTCTATTATCCATCATATCAGGGACAAGTGCCAACTTCTTCTTCATGCATGGTATCTTGATGATGGACAATCATTGGGGATATAACAGAGGTGGCCAAAGTTCTAGATATCATTCAGCGACATAGACCAGATTTGGGTTTGATTTTAAATATTCATAAAACTGATTTGTACTGGCCTACATGTGATGGTAAGAAGCTTCAGAAAGATTTGTTTCTGGAAGATATTGGGAGGCCTCTGTCTGGGGTGAAGTTGCTTGGTGGAGCTATTAGTAGAGACCTAGATTTTGTTGAGAGGTTGTCTATGGAGAGGACTTGCAAGGCTGTTGAGTTGATGCATCTTCTTACTCAGTTCGGTGATCCTCAGAGTGAGCTCCTTTTGCTCTAGTCGTGTATGGGTATCTCAAAACTCTTATTGGGCCTGAGGACCTGTCAACCTATGTACATGGAGAAGGAAGCATCATGTTTTGACAGACACTTACGTGGGTCTAGAAGACATTGTAGTTTGAGGAGGTCCCTTTTTTGGAGACCTCCAATAGAGGATGGCTTTATTGCCCATTCGTCTTGGCAGCTTGGGACTATATTCAGTAGCTGAGGCTTCTTCATATGCTTTTGTGGCATCTAGGGCCCAATCTTGGGTGCTTCAGGATCACATCATGTGAGGTAGCAGAATTCATGGTATGGACCATGATTTTGATTATGATGTAGATTGTATTTGTGTGACAGAAAATTGTAAGTAAAACTAAAACTAGATTATTCAAAAGGATAAGAGTGAATATCAACAAGTATGACATATTTTAAAAAAAATACTACCAAAATAGAAACTTGGTAGAAGGAGGAAGTACACTACCAGAATGGGACTCGGTAGGCAAGAAAAAGAGAAGGGAAAAAGGAAATGTGAAAGTGAAAAATAGTGATCCTAAATATTAAAAACAGTAGAGTTCAAAAAACTCCATCTTCTATCCCAGATAATGGTGCCAAAATTTGATGTATCGTTGCCAACACGCAAAATTCACCAGAGGAAAATTATCTTCGGAGTTTAACCTTTGATGACTAACCAATTCACTTGTAAAAAAATGAACTGATGTAGTACAATAGGTTTCAATCCATGGAGACAACAAGTCGAAAGTTATTTCAGATCAAAAGAATTTAACAATATTTAAAACAAAGTTGAGAGAGTGATTATTATAAACAAGAAAGTAAAGGTTATAAAAATGAAATTTTCTCAATTGAAAATGCTAGAATTAAATTATAAAAATTGAAACTAAGTAATGAAGATTGAAAGATCAAAGGAATGAACCAGTTAAGATTAATTCAAATTTTATCAGTTTTTAGAAGTTTGGGTTTCACCGCCATGACCTCCATAGTTATATTAGCCACTTTTAAGTTCCTTTTAGATATTTAGAGGTTAGAACCATGGAGATTTGTCCTCTTTGAAATCAAATTCAATGGATTAAACTTTCTATAGTCATGAAGTCATCAGTGATCCGTAGGTCTTTGTCCAATCGTCTGATGTGTTCTTACAATGGGTCTCTTTTGAAATCACATGCATCTCATCTGGTGTCCAAAAGTCCATGAGTATTTTATCATGGATCATGATTGTCATAGAGCATGATTTATCATATCACACCCTAAGGTATAAAATGGATGAATAGCACCTATTTTACATTTTAAAGGAGTTTTACAAGATGCTAACATATGAAGATCTTGGGGATACTCCCCATGTCTTGATAAAGAGGAACTACTCAGGCATGATGCAATTGAACAAAGGCTAGAGTACAAAAAATTCAATCTTGATCTAATGACTGGTAGGTCTAGAATCACTTTTTCTTTGGAGTCCCTCCTTTTATAGGGGAAAGGAGGGGGAAAAACCCAAGTTGAATGGCTTAATTCAATCCGAAGTTACATTGGTCAAATTTTAAATGCATTGATGACTTTCTTATTTTGGCATTTGACTGAGTCTTTACTTGTATTCTCCACACAAAGAATATGGCATTCATAAACTTTCCTTTGTGTCTGGTCTAAGGAGTATTTTCCCAAATAGAGAATGGAAAATTTTATTGAATTTCCCTCTTTTAATTACTTTGCCCACTCATTACTTCTTTGAATCTCTTTATTGTAGAATTTCATTACATAGAGTTTGAGAGGATTTTGATCTCGTAAAAATTCCAAACTAGTAAAAAAATGTGATTTCCTAGTAGGAAATTAAATTCCCTTTCCAATCCATATTTTCACATTCAATTTTGAGTTTGAATGCAAAAGATGTGGCACTTGTGGTGTAGGGTATATATGTATATCAGACACTATGGGAAATTGTGCAAACATCTTCCAAGAGTAATTAAAGAAATTTTTGTTCTTTGAAATAAAATGTCTATTTTCCTACAAAAAGCACAATAAATCAAGTAAAAACTCCAATTTAATAAAATCAAGTGAAGCTAAGATAATTAATAAAACTAGAGAATAATGAAAAAATGCTCCTAAATAGAGATCTAAGACATGCAAATAAAATGGACAAATATGCATTTATTAATGAATCCTTGGGAGGATTTCATATTTTCCCCCTCAATTCATTTCCTTTTCTAATGCTTGGCAATAGTGTTTTTGTCACTTGATTGATTTTATCTAGTTGATTATCATGCCTACAATTTAATTCTCGTTTACCATTCTAACCGGTTAGGCATGATGTTTGAATAACTTGATGTGAGGGTATATCAACAATTTTTAATGAGAATTTATTAATAAATCTGTAAACAACACTATCTTAGATAATTCACTATGATTAATTTAAATGCTACAAAATAAAAATATATGTTTTGGAATCGTGGGATTTTTCTCTACATGATGGTACGGATTTCATCACCTAGATATGTGATTTTTTAAGGATTTTCCTAGTTGATCGAAGTGTAAAAAATGCACATCGAT
Organism: Alisma plantago-aquatica; assembly: GCA_963693085.1. NCBI lineage: Eukaryota > Viridiplantae > Streptophyta > Magnoliopsida > Alismatales > Alismataceae > Alisma > Alisma plantago-aquatica. Next base: position 170,994,895 of record OY856409.1, read on the forward strand.
TAATATATAAGTCATAAAAGTAAAGTAAAATATACCATAAAATAAAAAAGTGTAATCTATGAGATAGTGTGGTTACTAAAAACCTAAGTCAATGATAAAAAGTGTGTATTTTAGGGTTTATATAGTTAATGTGAACTTAACCCTATTTTGATATATGTCTTTAATAGGTCGGTTGGCACCAAGATTTGAATCTAGGGTTTAGTTTGGACTTGATTGATTAGATCTAAGGTATGTTGCATCTCTTGAATTCTATATTGATACATTTCTCTAGTCCATTTCTCTATCGATGTATGTTCCATTACCCTATGTGTCATATTGAGAAATTTCCCTTTTGGGTTTTCTTTTAAACCTCTATGAAATACTAGATTGTTGGAACATCTCTATCATATTTTTATTGGCCTATTTGGATCAAGTTTATTGAACTAGATATCATGATATTCATATTATGATAGTTAGGCTTGTTGGACCCTAATTGTATCTTGTCCATCTTGTTCCATGTAGAAACCCTAATTTGGGTAATTGAACTAAATGAAACCCTAACTTTCAAGTGCTAGACTTTTATGATCTTATATTCATTTTACTTTTGTAGATGGTTGGTAATTAGTTTACGGGCCCTATGACCCCATTTGATACTAGATAGATGTTCTCATCCCTTATTTCAATAGGACTATACTTTATCTTTCATGTCCTTTTTGCATATGTGGATTGACTAATCATAATTTGAAATAGTAACACCATATGGGCACTGAGTTCTATTCCTTTACCATGTTTGATTTTTAGGCACTGGGTTTTGTTCTCTTGTTAGGCATTGGATTCTATTCTCCTTCCATATATGATATTAGGCACTCAGCTTTATTCCCCTACCATGCATTGAGGTTGTAGTCCACCTACAAAATCTATATTTATTTGGCACTAAGGTTTTAGTCCTCCTTCCTCTTGTTATGGAATATATGGGTTCCTAATCTACCTTTTAGTATATGCTAGTCTTCTTATTACTCACTATGCAACTATTTTTTATTGTGATATTTTTCTATGATATTGAATAAGGCAAGAAATCTCTTATTGTTTATCTTCTCTAAATATTCTCATTGATATCCATTTGGATGTTCTTTTTACCTTTTGATTTGGGAAGCCTTGAGAAATATAAAATTGATATCCTTTTTTCATTAGTATTGCTCAATATCTTATTATATGCTCATACTGACATTTTCATGTTGACAACTTCTACTTCATCTTCTTTTGTGGGGGTATGCGTCCAATCCCTTAGGTGAAGGACATGGTGGCCTTGACATGATGACCTTGGACCTGTCTTGGTGGAGATGACTCATGGGAGATAGACTTGAAAGAATTGGACATCCCTACGCATAGGGCAGAAGTTGTTTCTTTCTTGTAAACCCCAAGTGGGAGATTATTAAGTAACCTTAAAATTTTGAATACAATCATGATACAATATTCTGTTGCTATTATTGGATAGTATTCTTTTGAGAAATTATTATAATACACCTATTCTAGAATACATGTTAGTGTGTTGAGATTAGATGGTGTATTCCTCAAATTTAGTGAGGAGGGGATCCCCACTCAGGTCCCACTCTTTATAGAAGGTGTGTTCCTTTATTGCTGATTATGTAGATGCTCGATGAGTGAACTCCCCTAATTGTGGGATTTTTCATTTAGAAAACACCACAAACATTAAAGATCAAATGCAGTGTTGAAATCAGGTGCACCCGATTGACCAAAGATGGTGAAGATAAGTATGAAGTGGAGGTATCATACCATCAGGTTGTGAATGAACACCACCTTCTCATTGTATGGGAAGGAAGGAAGTAACCTGGTGATCTTAGCCTAGAACTTGTCAACCTTGTACTTATCAGAGGGGTGGTTGTGATTATCTTCAATGAACTTTTCCTGTAACTACTTTTCGGCATTGATAATGAGAGAAGTGAGTCATCTTCATCCAAGGAGTTCTCCTCCCTAAACATGCATAAGGTAAAATTGTACTCCCTATCATTAGTGAAGTTCTTTGTGAAGTAAGCAACAAATTCCAATCTGAGCTCTTTGTAGACCATCTAGGGATGTCAATGGGTAAGTGTAAGGCCCCCACCTACCTGAAACCCTAATGATGTTTAATTTACCTAATTGGATGCTTAAGATGCTTCATTAAATTTGATATTATGCTTTGATGTCATTTAATTAAGCTAATTTCAAGTTTGGTCCACTTTGGGCATAGTTTAAGCAAGTTATGTGATTCTGTGCATGTTTTGGACTTTTATGCAATTTACCCTCATCTGATATTTTCTTGAAACTTTTCATGTGCTTATTATGCCTCATATTGTTTTTGAAGAAAGAGGGTGTGTTCAGTAAGTAGAAATAGAGTACATAACCTCCCATATATAGGAGTGGGGCCACTTAAGTGGGTTATAGGAGCCCCACTTAAGTGTGAGTACAAGAGACAGAAAAGAGAGGATACACATATACCAACATGCCCCCTCAAGTTGGGGAGTACACATTGTGAAGTCCCAACTTGTGCCCATATATTTGAATAAACAAGGAGCAAGAGGTTTTCTAAGGATGTCCGCAACTTGATCACATGTTCTAATGTGAGGAGTGATGATTTGCTTGTCTTTGACCAAGTCTCACACAAAATGGCAGTCAACTTCAATATGTTTTGTATGCTCATGGAATACTAGATTATTAGCTATGTGTATAGTTTCCTGGTTGTCACAATTTAAAGTAGCTGGAGTTTGGAAAGGGATTCCAAACTCTATCAAAATGGACCAGACCCACAGTAGATCACAACATGCATGAGCCATAGCTCGATATTCTACCTCAGTGCTAAAGTGAGCTACCACAACCTATTTTTTACTCCTCCAAGACATGGGATGAGTACCAATCATGACACAATATCCATAAGTGGACCGATGGTGTATAGTATCACCTGCCCAATCTGCATCAACATATCTAGAGATAGAGATCACCTTGGACTCAGGACATTTATAGAGCAATCCTCATCTTGGAGCAGCCTTCACGTAGCGAAGAATGCATTGAACGCTAGACCAATGGGCCTAAAGTGGTGCACTCATGTGTTGTCTAACTACACCAACAACATAGGTAATATCTGGGCGAGTAATAGTCAAGTAAATCAACTTCCTGACTATGCGGCAATACAACTCTGGATCAGAAAATAGTTCTCCTTCATGAATAGGCTTCATATGATAGTCCATTGGAGCGGATACTGGTTTAGCTTCTGTCATGTTGGTGTCTTGAAATAGATCCAAGACATAGCATCGTTGTGACAAACTAATACTTGAGGATGAGCGAAGGACTTCAATCCCAAGGAAATATCGTAGGATGCCCTAGTCTTTTGTGTGGAAATGTGCCTGTAGAGACTGCTTCAGCTGAGATATACCTACTTTTTCATTTCCAGTGATGACAATGTCATCAACATAGGATATGGCCTTCGGAAGACTTAGAGAAGAACAATGAGTGGTCGGTGGCAGATCTCCAAAAATTAAGCTTTAAAAGAACCTCGCTTAACTTGTTGAACCAAGCTCGTGGAGATTGCTTGAGACCATAGAGTGATCGTCAAAGATGACACACTTTGTGATAAGATGCCCCCTCAGCAACAAAACCAGGTGGTTGTTGTATGTAGACCTCCTCTAAGAGATCTTCGTGAAGGAATGCATTCTTGATGTCGAGTTGATGGAGAGGCCAGTCAAGGTGAGTTGCAAGGGAGATAAGTATGTGAACTGATGTGATCCTTATAACTAGAGAGAATGTCTCAAAGTAATCCACACCAAATGTTTCAGTGAATCCTTTGGAAACCAAGCACACCTTTAGTCGGTCAACAGATCCATATGACTTGTGCTTAACTGAGAAAACCCACCGGCAACCTACAATATTTTTGTTTGTTGGTGGGGTCACAAGATCTCGTGTCTTGTTAGAACAAAGAGCCTTCATTTCTTCCATCATGGCAGCTTTCCATCCAGGATGTCACAAAGCATCCGATGGACACTTAGGAACATGTGTTGTGTCCAAGGCTGTAGCAAAGGATGATGGAGAAGAAGAAAGACGTGTTAGACAACAAGTGTGAGAAATGGGATGCTTGATGGTACAAGAGCATATACCTTTGCGTAGTGCCACCAGTAGGTTGGATTGGACCAAAACTGACGATGATGATGCAGGTGCAGCTAGTGACTCATCTTCCATGCACCAGTTAGGGGATCATGGTGGTGTTGTTGGTGGGAAGAATGGATCAGGCAACATGACCATAATTTTAGTATAATCTATGGGTGGTGAGTGATGCAGCCCTATTTTAGGGCTTCATCTTGTGTCTTTTTGCTCTTCAATCACATCTATACTTGTTAGATTGCATGTCATTCCTCCCAATATGCTTATTTGTACAAAATGCACTTATGGACATTATTTGCATGTTTTTCAGGGAGAGACCCAAAGTGAAGTCTGAGGCTCCCTCGACCTACCCCTAGTGGCCAAAGATCAATTGAAGCAAAGATGTCTAAGAAAAGTCAAAGAACTGAGCAAAGTGCTGATCTAGGACCCAGCACGGTTGTGGTACCACAAAACGGCCATGCTAGGTCACTTAAAAATCAACATAACAACCTCCAAGTGAAGTAGAGAGCAGCACGGCCGTACAACACAAAACAGTCATGCCAGTGACAGACACCACAACCGTGCTCCACAAAATGGCCATGACACAGAAGACCAAAGAGGCCGTGCAACACCATCACAGTCATGCTACCCTCAGTTCACCACGGACGTGGTGACCACCACGGCTGTGGCCATTTCAGCCCAAAATTGACCAAAACCCTATTAACTTTGATGGAATAAACCCATGACTATGACCATCTACCACGATTGTACCCATCTATCACGACCGTAGCCTACCCTACCCACCATAGATGTGGTGCCCTACCACGGTCGTGCTACTCACCAAACCCACCTAGTTTCACTGCTTTACCCATTTTGCCCCTACTTTACCTACTGCTTCCTCCACACACCTATATATACCTAGGTGGTGGCTGGGGTACGAGGTTATATACCTTCCACCATCTCCTAGCTCCCCAAATTGCCATCCCCTATATTCCACTCCATATCCACCTCAAATCCACTCCATTTCACCATTTCCACCACCAAATCACTAGTTTAGACTAGTCCCTACCCATAATCCCCTTCATTTTTCACCCTTGCACCTTGGAGGAGGGAGGAGGATGACCTGCAGCTGCTGGAGAGGGGGATTTCAGCCACTACTTCGAGCTCCATGGCCACCTCTATCTCTTTCTTCTCTCTTTTTACATTTTCCATTTCTATGAGTAGCTAGGCCCCTGTGGGTGGGATGTTCGGGGTAAATTATGTTACTTTGATACCATGTTGGGGGAAAATGACATGTAAACGTTGTAATTCCATTTTTTAATGATTATATTCTATTTGCATCTCATTCTCCATGGATTGCTTGTTGGTTTGTGTGTGGAATCACCTAGGAATTTAGGCAAATTGCTTATATGTGTGAATTTTGGTATTTGCCCCTAGGTCCAATTCTTGGATCCCTAGGTTTCCTCCCATATTCCTACATCCTAATCAATCTCCCTAAACCTAAGTGAGAGATCTAAGTAGCTAGATTAGGTAATTCTAGTGCAATTAGCATGGAGCCTTCTCAAGGCTAGAATGTGGGGGAATTGGGGTCCAAAACCCTAATCTCACCTCCCCATTACTACCCTCGGCCCCTAATTTCCCCAGGAATGCCTAATATAGAAACCTAGACTTGATTAGACTCTAATTGAATTTTACCTAATCCTTAACCCAATTGAGCCTCATAAGGGTAGTAGGGGGTGTTAGGGACTAGTTCCCCTATGCACAACCTAGCATATCCATGGCGAGTTAGTAGATTAGGTTAATTCATTAAACTCTAACTTGTTGTTTCGTTTGTATAATCTAAATGGAATCATAATGTTCATATGTCACCCCTCAACTTAAGTGATAAGTTCATACCCCTAAACAGCCCACACATCTCTTTACTGCTTGAAACCCTAGTTTTGTGCTTGCTTAGCTTAATTAGTTCTTTTCTTGCTTAGTTAGCTTCTTGCTTTGCTCTTGTCTTGTTCATGCTAGGGTATCTCTTTAATTGCACTTTCGCTCATCTCTTGCTTGTCCTTGTATAACTTGCCTTTTCATACCTGGCTTAGTCTTTCCTTGCTTGCTTAGTCTTAATCTAACCTAGGGTTAACATATATTTCATTCTCGCCTTTGATTGCTTGCTTGTTCATAATAGTTTAACAATCAAAACAACCTTTAAACCCTTAACCGTAGTCTCCGCAGTAGGAACCCAGCAAAACTAACCTAGCTCTAGCGCCCCCTCTTTTCCCTGTGGATCGAACCTATACTTTCCACCTTCCTATACTACGACATGACCCCGTGCGCTTGTGGGTGTAGTTGTTTTAGTAGACGTAGGTGTGTTAGTTTAGGTTTATGAATATCAAAAGTGAACCCTCCCGTGTGTTCTGATCTCATGGGGAGCATCTAATCGAGTCAAATCGGCTAGTGTGTAGCACCATTGGTGGGAGCGCACCAAGCTTTCTGGTGTTGTTGCTGGGGAGTAGAGGTGTTCGGCCTAGCTAGTTAGTTTTGCTTTGACTTTTCTTAATGCCCTCATCATTGATATTCTTTATTCATTTTTCTTTGCATTCTTTGTGTATATTGGTTTACTAACTTGCTTTCCTTTGTTTGGTTGTGCTTTGTGCATGTGACAAGCCATTTGGGAGGAAACAAGATGGAAGACCAAAATGCACCTCGCAAGTCCTTGCAAGATTACTTCATGCCGAGCAACTACCAATCACCTATTGCATCTAGAGTCACCCAAATGCAAGGGGAGCAATTTTCTATTCCTCCAGGTCTTCTTGGGCTCCTACCCACCTTCTACGGCTCAGAGAGTGAAAACCCCTACAAGCATGTGGATGCCTTCCTAGAGATGTGTGCCACCTTCAGAACGTCAACGACAAGTGATGACTCAATTCGGCTCACATTGTTCCCCTTTTCACTCAAGGATAGGGCCAAGGAATGGTATGATTCAAGAAGAGACATCATGAGTTGGGGTGAGATGAAGATGACATTCTTGAGGAAGTTCTACTCTATTGCAAGGATGACACAAATGTGGCGGTCAATAGTGAGTTTTAGCCAAATGGATAATGAAAAGTTCCATGATGCTTGGGATAGGTTGCAAAAGCTGTTGAGAGAGTGCCTGTATCATGAGATACCTTTGTGGAAGCTTGTACAAGCGTTCTACTCTGGTTTGTCATCAAGGGATCAAGCTGCAGTGGATTCTTCTTGTGGAGGTGTTTTCATGACAAAGCCACTGGAGGAGTCATGGCCGTTGTTTGAGCAATTGGCGCAAATTTCAAGGAACCGAACTTCTAGCATGATTTGTGATGGGAGTCAGGTCTTTAGTGAGATTCTATTTCTCATGATCCCAATGCACAAGTGATGAAGGCTATGGGAGAAATGATGAAACTCATAAAAAGTCAAGGAGAAAATGATCCTTGCCATCTGTTCAACTACATTGGTTCTTTTGAGGGAGAAGTGAAGACACCTTACTCCTATAGCTACACGGAACCGCAAAGTCCAAGCTACAGCTCAAGGTTTGAGGAAGAGGTTATCTCTAGATTGAAGATCTTTGATGATGTCCAAAAATATGTTGCAAGGCTTGATGAAAAGATAGAGAAGCTATCTTCCATAATTGCTCTCCAAGAAGAAAAATTGTCTTCGAAACCCGTCTTGAGTTACAATGAAGCAAGTGGGCCCATGCTCTCTTCTCAAATTTTCTACAATCCACCCCCATGCAAGTGCATCCCATATACCATTTTCAAGGCTATCCTAAGCCTTACACTCCCCCACCACCTTCACCACCTCAATTTTCCCAAAACTTCACCTTCCAACCCCAATTCTCTCCTCCCCCTCAATTCTCTTCTCCACCTCAATTTCAACCCCAAGTGTCACCCCCACCTCCTCCACAGCAACAACATGCTCCCCCACCCCCATCATGAGCAAGGTGGTACAGTGACAGTTCTAAGGAGTGGGAAAACACTTGAGCAGCCCGCAAGTTAAAGAAAGAGTGACAAAGCAAAGTAGAAGCAGTCAAGTGGTGATGTTGTGATTGAGATTGTCGAAGATGATCATTTTCCACCCCATGTTGATATTGGGAGTCCTAGTGCTCCACCTCATGCTACACTATAGGAAAATCGTGCTGAGTCAAGTGGGTGAATAGCTAGTGAGCCACCATTTCCCGAAGCACTAGATGATCCCCCGGCTATGAAAAGAAGACAAAAGCACAATATGGACATTCTTGAGGTCTTCCGACAAGTGAAGGTCAACATTCCTCTCTTGTATGCAATCAAACAAATTCCATCATATGCCAAGTGTCTCAAAGACCTATGCACTGTGAAAAGAAGGTCAATGGGGAGGATCCCAAAGAGGGTGAGATTGACTAAACAAGTGAGCTCCATCATACAACATGCCCTTTCCCGTAAAAAGAAAAGACCCAGGAGCCCCACTCATACCTAGTTACATAGGGGGACATCACATAGATAGGTCCTTACTTGATTTGGGATCTAGTGTGAATTTGATGCCATACCATGTCTATGTTGAGCTGGGCTTAGGCAAGTTGAAGTCGGCACATTGCACTCTCCAGTTGGTGGATAGATCCATAAAAGTGCCCAGGGGTAGAGTGGATGATGTCTTGGTGATGATAGACAAAGAAAAAGGCGCGGTGTTCCCGGCGGATTTCATTGTACTTGATATCAGCCGGAGGATAGGAAGATTCCCATCATCTTGGGAAGACCGTTCTTGTCTATAGCTGATGCCGACATTCATGTGCACAGTGGCACTATGACAGTCTCATCCATGGACATGAAGATCAACATCAACATGTACAAGACCCCAACCCGGCGAGTCTGAGATAGGGATATTGGACATGATCACTTCACAAGTCCAAATGGGGATTTGAAAGGACACCAAGGTGAATAAATTGGTGAAGATTATTGTGATGAAAGGGATGAGGAAAATAGATTGAGTGCAAATGAAGGATGCATGTTTTGTAAGAATGGGCACATGAGGATTCCAAATGGGTGAATTTTGAAGACTCACCAAGAAGCCTAGATGAAGGCAAGAAACTCAGCGCTTGTGGGAGGCAACCCACCTAGGTTTGGGAATTTTTGACCCAATCTACATTTTTTATACTTTTGCTTTGTTTTTATATTTTTCCAAGAAAACACACACACTTGTATTTGATAGTTTTTGTGTAGTTTTGAGATGTGTAGGTGAGAACAGAGTGAAGTGAAGAAGGAATAGATGAAATTTTGATAAAGAATCAATAGAATATCAACTTGAGATCAAAGTTTTGATGTTTGAACAAGATTTGAGTGTTATACTAGTGTTACAGTGCACACCAAGTCGTGGTGACATGGAACGTCCGTGGTGGTGCACTCACATTCAATAGAGAAATCGTCAAAAATTGAGAAAATCAACTAAGTGTAGAACCAGGGTAGCACGGTCGTGGAACATGAAGACACCACGACCGTGCCACACAGCACGGCCATGCCGCACAACACGGCCGTGCCGCAGCATGATTCCAGCAACTTAAAGTCAGATTTTGCAAAATTTCTTTTCACTTGCTCATTTCTCCGAAGAACAGAACGGTCATGCTCCGCACCCTAGCGCCCGTGCAACAGTATGCCCACCCTCTACAACCCTCAATTCCTCACCAAATCACTCCTAAATCATTCCCCTACCATTTCCACTACCTCAATCTCTAGATTCCACCAATTTCCATCCACAAATGCACCACTTTCTCTCCATTTCACCCCAACAGCACAGTTCTTCGAAGAAATCCAAAATTTTCTGATTTCACTTCCATTTTCGAGCAAGAATGAAGAATTTTGCAAGGAAAGTAGTAGAGAAAACTAGGGGTGTCATCCCCTACCAAAGGAAAGCAAGAAACAGCCACCCCCGATTGACGGATGCCGATTTGGATGCCATAGTGGATCCTATCATTAAAGAAGCCTCTGAACAGCCACAGTGGGGGACATCGTTATCGTCACAACCACCTCTGTCTGCTTCCCGGCCTTTCGTCTCAGCTGCCTATCCGTCCGTCTCCTCTACAGCATAGCCACAGCTTGAGTCGTAGCCACGCCCACATCGACGACTCGTGCTAGATGATGAAGATGATATTGATATGCATGAAGTTGATCAACATGAGAGTCTGCCACAGCACCCACTTCCACAACCTGAGGTTACTACAATCAGGGAAAAGGAGCCTAAGCACCCAGATTTCTTGACACGTAGAGTTTTATCAACTCGATATGCATGCCAAGAAACAATGGAGGTGATGGGTTTCTATGCCTACTTTCAGGGATTGATGGAGAAAATGGGGCTATTTGAGGTATTGACAATGCAGCAGGAGTCATACATAGAGCTGACCCAGCAGTTCTTTACCACACTAGAGAAAGTAACTGATGATGGTGAGAATGCAATCAAGGCAGTAATTGGGGATAAGAGGTGGAAGATAACCTCACAGATGCTAAATCAAATTTTTGCCCCAAGTGGGGAGGTGGCAGCCCTCCTAGACGGAGGAAGGATAGAAAATGATTCTAGTTCCACATATCTAGCTATCTGGAAATGCTTCACCGGCCAAAGTAAATTTGTAGCGGGGAAGTCCAAGACAAGTTCCATCCACATCCCATTTCTCCGCTATGTTCAGAAGGTGTTAGCAAACACCATCTTTGCCAGGTATGAAAACTAAGGCAGCTGCACAAGGAAAGATCTTTTTGTTCTTGGTTGGATGACAAAAGAGAGGCATGTGAATCTGGGGGCATTAGTTATAGATCATATGAGAACAATCCCGTCCAAGAGCACAAATTCATTTATAATGGGAGGGATTGTGACATCCATAGCCACTGCTTTAGGACATGACATGACAGGCTATATAAAGGCAGATGGTGGCAAGTTGGTTGATTTGCTCTACTTAGCTCGCTCATCCATGATTACATTTACAGATCAAAGGATCATTTACCAAATCAACCCACCTTACCCAGGAGTGACATTGGAGCTTCCTTACCATACTCCACCCCTCATGGCACAATATGGACTGACACCGGATTTTCTAGAAAAATTGAGGAGGTATGAGGCAGAGAACCCGAGAGGAGAGGCGGTCCCTAAGGTGATTTTTGTTGGGGGTCTAGAAGAGCCTTCACAGGTGGCTGAGCAGAGGAAGATAGTAGAGAAAAGAGTGGCACAACGGGTGAGGCAAAGAGAAGAAAGGATGGGAGCATCAGAGCCACAACAACCTTCAGTGAATGCATATGATATGGGTACCATTCATGCACACCTGAAGAGCATTCAGGCGATGCAAGAGAGGATACTACGGGAACATGAGGGCTTTTAGAGGACACAGGATACCATGTGGTTGGACCACCAGCATATTCATTACCAGGTCAACCATCTTTACTAGTTTCAGAATGCACAAGCCCAGAGGAACCCACAGTGGGGTGAAGACTGGTGGAGTTCTTTATCATCTTTTCAGGATAGCTATCTGCTTCCACAGTCAGACTACTAGAGTGCCTATTATAGACAGGGAGGAGCACCTCCACCTCTACTATAGTGATCGTCTACCCTATCATCCTAGACTTTAGTGTCATGTTGAGGATAACATTATTCAAAAGTTTGGGTGGTAGGGCGGTATGCCCTCATTCTACTTTCACTCATTTTTGTATCTCACCTGCTATTTACTCTTTGTTTGTTGTTTTTCACATTTTTGCTTGTTTTGCTATCTAGCTTAGGAGTTTACTACTTTGCATACCTGCATGCCATGTAGTTTACTTTCTTGTCATTTTTGCATAATTTCCAAAAAATTTGCTCTTTTTTCCAGGCATTGCATATCATGTAGATTTTTGTTATTTTTGCATGTTTTAGTTAGGATTTGCTTGTTTTCTGTTTTAAGTTCAATAATATAGGTTTAGATGTGATTGGAGGCAACTTGGCACCATTTTGGCCAATTTTGCCCAAATTTGAGATTTCTTGTCTAAAAAGTATGTTTTGACCCAATCTTTACTGTTATGAGTAAAAATGATGACCTTTGACTAGTGCAAGTGAAATGTCATGCTTTATTGCTAGGTGGTATCAATGTTTGAATTTTTACATGTGCATCACCTCTCTCATGATTGTGATTGATTTGGCTGAATTGTGAACTTGAGCAAGCTTTGAACACTTAGTGTTTGTGGAATCACTTGTTTGATATATCAATTTCATCTTATTCATTCATGTGGTGTGATATCTAGGATGAAGTATTAGATTAACTTTCATGCAGGATGTCTTATTTGGAAAATCATACCAATGACCCCTCTTTGACCTGACTCTTCTTCCACCATTTTCATACCCCTCCGCCTCATATAAAGATGCCCTAGTGCACATAATCAGCCTTGGCCACCTCCAAAAGTTTGGGGTGGCCACATCTCTACCTCCCCACTTCACTCTATCCACCATATGCCCTATCGACACCAAGGGAAAGAAAGAAAATAAAAGAAAAAGAAAAGAAAAAACAAAATAAAATGATGCTCCTGTTTAAGAGCATTCAAATAAAGAAAAGATGAGTGTGTAAAAACACTCCAAAAATCTTACCACAACCCTTTTTTCCACTTTCATACCCATTGAGCTAGGAAACATCAAACTTAGCTCATTTTTCCTGTTTCCACAACCACGTGGGTCTTTTGGTGTGATTTGAAATGTAAGATTGAACGCATGAATGTGAAACAACACTCCTAGTCATTCTTGATTAACACCACCATGAAACAGTTTACCTGGAACTTAATGAAAGAAATATGGATAACTTGTATATTCTATGTGCTATATTTGAAGTTCATGTGTTTTGTGCTCTTTTCATGATGGGATTGTGAAAGTAGGAGAGGAGAGAGGTGAAATGCATGCACTCAGTCATCTTTGATCCCATTCAGCAATAATCATCTTTTACATTGCATATGTCATTTCTTCTTGTGGAAGTTTTGTAGAGAGATTGAGTTGGAGCATACTTGAGGACAAGTATGTTTCAAGTTTGGGGTGGTAATGCAACCCTATTTTAGGGCTTCATCTTGTGTCTTTTTGCTCTTCAATCACATCTATACTTGTTAGATTGCATGTCATTCCTCCCAATACGCTTATTTGTACAAAATGCACTTATGGACATTATTTGCATGTTTTTCAGGCATTTGGACCACACTTGATGGAAGATAGAGAGAAGGAGAGATCCTAGGGTTCCTCTACCCTTGGAGAGACACAAAGTGAAGTCTGAGGCTCCCTTGACCTACCCCTAGTGGCCAAAGATCAATTGAAGCAAATATGTCCAAGAAAAGCCAAAGAATTGAGTCAAAGTGCTGATCCAGGACCCAGCACGGCCATGGTACCACAAAACGGCCATGCTAGGTCACTTACAAATCAACAGAACAACCTCCAAGTGAAGTAGAGAGAAGCACAGTCGTGGAACACAAAATGGTCATGCCAGTGACAGACACCACGGCTGTGCTCCACAAAACGGTCATGGCACAGAAGACCAAAATGGTCATGCAACACCACCACGACCGTGCTACCCTCAGTTCACCACGGCCGTGGTGACCACCACGGCTGTGGCCATTTCAGCCCAGAATCGACCAAAACCATGTTAACTTTGATGGAATAAACCCATGACTGTGCCCATCTGCCACGGCCGTGGCCTACCCTACCCACCACGGTCGTGGTTCCCTACCACGGCTGTGCTACTCACCAAACCCACCTAGTTTCACTGTTTTACCCATTTTGCCCCTACATGACCTAGTGCTTCCTCCCCACACCTATATATACCTAGGTGGTGGCTGGGGCATGAGGTTATCTACCTTCCACCATCTCCTAGCTCCCCAAATTGCCATCCACTATATTCCACTCCATATCCACCTCAAATCCACTCCGTTTCACCATTTCCACCACCAAATCACTAGTTTAGACTAGTCCCTACCCATAATCCCCTTCATTTTTCACCCTTGCACCCTAGAGGAGGGAGGAGGATGACCTGCAGCTGCTGGAGAGGGGGATTTCAGCCACTACTTCGAGCTCCATGGCCACCTCTATCTCTTTCTTCTCTCTTTTTACGTTTTCCATTTCTATGAGTAGCTAGGCCCCTGTGGGTGGGTTGTTCGGGGGAAATTATGTTACTTTGATACCATGTTGGGGGAAAATGACATGTAAACGTTGTAATTCCATTTTTTAATGATTATATTCTATTTGCATCTCATTCTCCATGGATTAATTGTTGGTTTGTGTGTGGAATCACCTAGGAATTTAGGCAAATTGCTTATATGTGTGAATTTTAGTATTTGCCCCTAGGTCTCATTCTTGGATCCCTAGGTTTCCTCCCATCTGCCTACATCCTAATCAATCTCCCTAAACATATGTGAGAGATCTAAGTAGCTAAATTATGTAATTCTAGTGCAATTAGCATGGAGCCTTTTCAAGGCTAGAATGTGGAGGAATTGGGGTCCAAAACCCTAATCTCACCTCCCCATTACTACCCTCAACCCCTAATTGCCCTAGGAATGCCTAATCTAGAAACCTAGACTTGATTAGACTCTAATTGAATTGTACCTAATCCCTAACCCAAGTGAGCCTCATAAGGGTAGTAGGGGGTGTTAGGGACTAGTTCCCCTATGCACAACCTAGCATATCCATGGCCAGTTAGTAGCTTAGGTTAATTCATTAGACTCTAACTTGTTGTTTGGTTTGGATAATCTAAATGGAATCATAATGGTCATATGTCACCCCCCAACTTAAGTGATAAGTTCATACCCCTAAACAGCCCACACATCTCTTTACTGCTTGAAACCCTAGTTTTGTGCTTGCTTAGCTTAATTAGTTCTTTCCTTACTTAGTTAGCTTCTTTCCTTGCTCTTGTCTTGTTCATGCTAGGGTAGCTCTTTAGTTGCACTTTTGCTCCTCTCTTGCTTGTCCTAGTGTAACTTGCCTTTTCATACATGGCTTAGTCTTTCCTTGCTTGCTTAGTCTTAATCTAACCTAGGGTTAACATAGATTTCATTCTTGCCTTTAATTGCTTACTTGTTCATAATAGTTTAACAATAAAAACAACCTTTAAACCCTTAACCCTAGTCTTGGCAGTAGGAACCCAGCAAAACTAACCTACCTCTAGCGCCCCCTGTTTTCCATGTGGATCGACCCTATACTTGCCACCTTCCTATAGTACGACATGAACCCATGCGCTTGAGGGTGTAGTTGTTTTAGTAGACATAGGTATGTTAGTTTAGGTTTATAAATATCAAAAGTGAACCCTCCCGTGTGTTCCGATCTCGTGGGGCGTATCTAGTTGAGTCAAATCAGCTAGTGTGTAGCACCATTGGCGGGAGCGCACCAGTGAGGATGATGAAAAGAACATTTCATCCTCATGAAAGGTGACATCTGTAGAGATATATATTCTTCCAGTTCTTTGGTCAAGACACTTGTACCCTTTTTGAGAAAAAGGATAACCGAGAAACACCGTTCGTATAGCTCTCGGAGAAAGCTTGTCGGCCTTGGGATCAAAATTATGAACGAAGGCGACAAAACCAAAAACCTGAGGTGGTAGAGGAAACGGTGTGGATTGAGGGTAAACAATGGAAAAAGGAGTGCATTTATTAATAACAGAGGAAGGTTGGCGATTGATAAGAAAGCAAACGGTGAGGATAGCATCAGACCAAAAATTCTTGGGTGAGTTGGCACGAGTGAGTAGAGAGTGTGTAATGTGAAGTAGATGACGATTTTCATTCTTAGAGATTCCATTTTGTTGTGGAGAGTAAGCACATGAGCATTGATGAATCATCCCTACATCACGGCAAAAAGAGACAACAACTCTTTGAGTATACTCAAGGGCATTTTCGGTTTGAAGAATCTTAATAGAAGATGAAAATTGAACCAAAACCAACTTGTAGAACTCACAAATTAGTGGAAAAACTTCATCATGAGTTTGAAGTAAATAAATCCAAGTCATTCTAGAGAAATTATCCACAAATGTAAGAAAGTATTTATAGCCATTGTAACTAGTAGTCCTAAATGGACCACAAACATCACTATGAACCAAATCAAACATATTGGATGCTTGTTTACATGTACGGGCTGGGAAGGACACACGGTGGTGTTTTCCAATCTGACATGCATTACAAGAAATAGAAGAACATGAAGATAAAGAACTATCTAAGAGTTTAAGCTTGCCTAGAAGGAGGTGACCATGATGGAGGTGTAGCTAAAGTGGCGTGCATGCAAGAAGGGCTCGAGGTGGGCTTTAAGGTTGGGCAGAGAAGTAGTAGAGATCACCATAGTGTACTCCCTACCCAATCATCATCAAATTCCTCCAATCTTGTAA
The DNA here is from genome assembly GCA_963693085.1 of Alisma plantago-aquatica. Taxonomy (NCBI): domain Eukaryota; kingdom Viridiplantae; phylum Streptophyta; class Magnoliopsida; order Alismatales; family Alismataceae; genus Alisma; species Alisma plantago-aquatica. The sequence continues at coordinate 171,011,327 of OY856409.1, forward strand.
AATAAAACCAGATGAACTGAAAGTTACAAAACATTTAAGGGAATCAACAACTTTTGCTACATACATTAAATTGTATGGAAAGTTTGGAACAAAGTGCACAATAGTCAACTTGATTTTAGAAGACATAGGAATGGTTCCACATCAAGTTACTTGTTTAATCGATCCATCTACCATGGTGACAGAGGAGTGAGGAATAAATGAATCAGATGTGGTAAGAAGATGGGGCATACCGGTCATAAGTTGTGTTGCACCTGAGTCCACAATCCAATTTGAAGAAGTAACAAGCATAGACACCCCAAAGTTACCTTAAGGAGCAGTGGCTAGGTGTGCAGAAGAATCGACAGTAGGTGAATCTCCGATTTTCCATTCTGTAGAGGAGTTTACTAGAGTAGAGTGAAATGGTGGATCCGAGTAGATTTGTGCTGCTTGTAGTAGGTGCTCATATGCCTCGTTGGATAAGGAGACATGAGATGAACTAGATGGTGCTGGTAAAGAGGGAGCAACATGGCCAAGAAATGGTACAAGACCTTGAGTGATGTGTGCAGAACCTCTAGAACGTCCTCTTCCATAATGGGTGGGAAATCCATGTTTGGAGCGATAGACATCTTCGGTGTGGCCTAGTTTGCCACAATAAGTGCACTTCAGGCATTAGCCTCATCCACGACCACGACCTCTAACTGTCGCAGCCATTGCTGATGAAAGTTTAGATGGATTAGTAGGGGAGATATAGGGAGCAAGCATCTCAGACTGAGCTAGGCGGGCATATGCCTAGTCCATAGACGGAAGGGTTGCACCAACAATGAGTAGTTGTTGAACAGCAGCAGAATGAGGGTGAAGCCCACTGAGAAAGTGCCTAGTGAGGAGAGTTTCCCTCTCTTTGGTGTCATCAGAAGAGGTTGTTGGAGAGAAACAAATTTAGCTAGTTGGACAGGGCCTTCATTGCATCATAGTACTTGGACAGAGGTCGATCTCCTTGCTACTCAGAGAAGATTTTTTCCATAGTGTTGTAGATGCGCAAACAATTGTCCTCCTAAGTAAAGAACTCCTTCATTTACTCCCACATTGTTTTGGCACACTTGTGCCACATGTACTTTACTGCAATGTTAGGTTCCATGCACACCCAAAGCCATGAGAGAACCTGATTTTTTCCTATAGTCTAGGTAGTGTAGGGCACAGCAGGGAGATCCTCAGTGATAAACTTGAGTTTACCCTGTGATTCCAGAAATGTTTGAACAACATTCATCCAAAGCAGAAAATTGTCATTATTGAGTTTGACAACAGTAATATGAGGCATATCATTATAGATAATGGTCATTTTTGTAGCATCCTTCATTATACAATAATAATAGTAGTACCGGAATAAAGGCAAGGCACAGAACAAAGGTACCAGAATGTAGCATGGTACAAAGAACAATAGAAAAAAACTATCGAAATGGAAACTCGGTAGAAGGAGGAGTAACACTACTGGAATAGATCTCGGTAGGAAAAGAAAAGCACTACTGAAATAATGGCACGATACGAAGTATGAATATAAAATCCCCAATTTTTAAGAAAAGTACTCAACCATGTGGATTAGGGGAACCACATGGAGAGGAAATAGGAAAACAAGTTTGCCCCTTTAGTGTTTTAGCACTTTATAAATCAGTACAGGGTCTTTTGAATGTGCTTTAGGTATACATATATATCAACCGTAAGAAAAGTTGTTGGCTTCTCAACAATGTACAAATGATTAAAATAGATCTGTGGATGGATGAGAATCTACCGCAAACATCAGCAAGAAAATGAACTATCTGCTACACTTGTTGAGTTGACCACCGAGTGCACAATCCAGTAGTTGAATCACGCGACATAATGGCACAGTAGGAAGTATGAACATAAAATCCTCAATTTTTAAGAAAAGTACTCAGCCATGTGGATTAGGGGAACCACATGGAAAGGAAATAGGAAAAAAAAGTTTGCCCCTTTAGTGTTTTAGCGCTTTATAAATCAGCACTGGGTCTTTTTTTTTGGAAATCAGTAATATATTACTCCAGAAAAAAAAGGAAAAGTGTCAGCTCCAATAGAAAGGAGCTACAAGTAGAACCCAACCCTGTATGCAAGGGTTACACTACAAAATCCTAGTAAATCCTAATTTGTGGGGTTAGGTTAGCATGTAGAGAAGTTTGGGAAGTAACAAGCCTAGCAATCTCCTTCTATAAACTATCAAAAAGGTGTAAGTAATCCATGGCAGGTTTCCCATGAATTATGTTGTTCCTCTCCTGCCAAACCTTGTGGCAAAGCCTCGTCAAGCAAATACCACCAAATCGGGAAGCCATCTTCTCCATGGTCCAAGTCACTGCCTCTTGAAGATGGATAGGTGGGGAGTGGCCCCAATCGTTCTTGAGGCATAACAGTTCCAACATGAAGCGTGAAACTTTACACTCAAAGAAAAGGTGGGTATGGGACTCCTCATCCTCTCTACAAAGCGGGCACAGGGTAATCTCCTCTACGTATACATATATATCAACCGTAAGAAAAGTTATAGGCTTCTCAACAATGTACAAATGATTAAAATAGATCTATGGACGGATGAGAATCTACCGCAAACATCAGCAAGAAAATGAACTAGCATCTATGCTTGCTGAGTTGACCACCAAGTGCACAATCCAATAGTTGAATCACGCGACCATGCTATTCAAAACACACAGATCAAGCAAGTAATAGATCAAGCCATCACGCTCACGTTCTTGTCACCACTGGTTGACAGAAAGTGGTACGTGCCCAAGCACCATCACGGAATGAATCAGAAAGACAAGAAATTGAACCGCATTATGGAAGCGATCGAGGGAAGTAGCAGCCGCCGAGAAGAAAGAAAGAAAACGGCAAGGGGAACGGAAGGAGTGGGGAGGGTTAGGGCTAGGGAATTGCGTCTGATACCATGAAGAAAGAGGGTGTATTTAGTAAGTAGAAATGAGAGTACATAGCCTCTTATATATAGGAGTGAGGCCACTTAAGTGGGTTATAGGAACCCCACTTAAGTGTGAGTACAACAGACAGAAAAGAGAGGATACAAATATACCAACAATATCATCATGGAGTTAGTTGTATCATAGAGCACCAAGTTGCACCTTGGTTTTGTACATGACATCTACATAGGATTTTCCTCTCATTAATGGGCAACCTTGTATGATATATTTGGATTGGATTCTTTGTGAGTGGGACCAACATCTATCTTGGGAGCCAGGTTTTGGTGTACCTCTTTATTCCCACTGTCTATGGGTTGCTGGGCTGCATTCAAGTGATAGTATTGACCATGAACACTTAGTAATATTGTCTAGACACCTTACCTCTTCCTTCTCTCTCCCTTTTAGCTTTTATACTTCCCTCCTTGATTGAAAAATGATTTCTTACACTCCTATCATGCCCTGTCTTCTTCCCCCTACTGCTGGAGCTTGTCCCTCTCTCTTAAGGAAGGAAAAGAAGCTCAACATAGGAGGAGCTTGGGGCAATGTACTTGCATATGATCATGGGATTCAAATTTAGTCTTCTTTCAAGATTTCAAAGCTTCCTTAGTTGTTATTGTCTCAAGCAAGTAGGATCTTCTTTCTTATGTTCATTTCCTTTCTGATCCTACCCTACTTTCTCTTCTTCTTGTCCGTGTCCCTGGTCCCCATGGTTGAGTTTGTGCTACAAACATGAAAGACACTCTACTTCTTGTTCCTTTGATCTAGGGTTTCTCATTCTTGGAGATGTAACCAGTTTGGGCGAATGGAGAAGCTCAAAGCTAGGATTTTCTTCTTTCTACCTCGAGTTTCTTGATGTTTGGATCTGCAACTTCATCTTCGAGGCAAGTTATATAACTTGCTCCACGTTTATTGCTTACCATTTAACTTTCCATGCTAAATCTTGCTCTAAAACCTAGTAATGAGTAGCAATTTCAAATCATTAGCTAAGTTGTGTATTTATGTGATAATTTATGAGTTGATGACTCTCTGGTTTCTCTCCTTAATCTTGTGTACATTCTCTATGTTGGGAGATGATCTTCATACCTTGCTTGTCCACGAATTGATGGAGTTGTTATAGTGGGAATTGATGGTTGTCCTTGACCTAATTGAGCTGATTTCTATCTTGTTTCATGATTCGCTGACTGGTCTTTTGTGTAGAACTATGGTGGTGAATTTCTACTATTTTGATGACCTTATTGGATTCCTAATAACCCATTGTCATAATATTCTTATCTTTGGTTGGTTGATGGCTTCCTTAATCATAATAATCTATGGTGTTTGAATGGTCAAAACTAGCTATGATTATTTATATGGTTCCTTGAAAATGTTTTTCTACTTGTTGGGTATCATATGAGTTTGCCTATAGGAAGGAACAATTTTGGTACATTAGTTACTATTTTGAAGACTTTATTGAACTCAAGAAATAATGGTTCTATGGTCTTCATCATTGAATAATCGATGGTTATCTAAAGCCCCATGAACATTGATTTTCCTAGAGTTTTGGGATGATTTTTCCTCCTTGTGTTTCAATTCGATAGTTGGTTTTGATGTTGTATGGTTTGACCATTTTGTGCCAATTAATGATCTATATTTATCTTATGTTTTGGACTCTCTTATGTTTGAGAAACAAATCTCATGATGCTATCCCAAGTGGTTTAAGTCAATGGTTTTGTTTCTTTCTCAAATGATGGTTTTTCTATAAATGCTTTGAGATGATTTTCTCTTGTTTCTATAACTTGATGGTTGGGCTTCTTCCAACCAATGAATGTTACTTAGTTGTTGTTTTGGATATTCTTTTGTTCTTAAAAATGATGGTTTTGTTTCCTATCAAAATCGATGGTTTTGATTCTCTCACAATGGCTATTTTGATGTTTCACTAGATTCACAATCGATGATTTTTCGAATTGCTCATTTGCTAATTGCTCCAAGTGTTAGATCGACGATACTCTTAAGGTTCACAAATCACTTTCATCCAAAGAGGTCATCGGTTGTTTTCTCTTTAGTATTAGATTGCTGGTTTTACTTAGTTGCTCAATTTATAGTTTGCTTGGCTAAGATAAATGATGGTTTCATTAATATCTAATTTGAGGGGATTTCTTGCTCATGAAACCAATGTTGAGTTTAGGAATTACACCTAATAATGAAACATTGGTTTTTCTAAGTCATAACTCAATGGTTTTCCTAGATGAATGTCTCAAGGTTTTACATGTTTTTCATCTGATGGTTTTACCTATCTAACATGTGACGGTCTTGGGTGAGGATTTCTACTTGAAATATTTGGGTTTGATGCTCTAAATTTGATGGTTATGTTTTATGTAACTATGGTTCAGTTGTGGTGATTCATATATACATGATGCAATGGTTTTTATTGCCTTGAATCCAATGGTTTAATGTGTGGTTCATGATTCTATAGGTTGTGTTTATTGCACCTGGTGTTGGGGGATTTTGTGAGTTAGGATTGACGGCTTTGATCCCCATGAGTTGTTAATCTTACCCTTCCCCTCAAATGAATATAAACTTGAGATTGTTGTAAAGTGTTGATTCACAATGTTAAGCTAACTTGCATTGTTGACTCTAATCCTAGTATAATTAAATGACGGTGGTTAATTATACCTAGTTCCCTTGCATATTGTGATAATAAAGGAGTGTTGTTATTTATAAGATTTGCTAGAAATAATAAGAACTAGGGATTACATACAATTGCAATTTTGGAAACCCTAAATTGCTAAAGTTGTTGAACCTTAATACTAATTAAAGAATGCAAAGATGTTGCTTAGTTTCCTTGTGAATTTAATGTAATGATGGAAAATTTCTTTCTCAATACTATTGTAACTCTAATATGTTGTTATGTGCAATGTTAAGCCAAACATTATATATTACATGTATGTGATCGTAGTTGAGCCTTGATGAGGCATGGAAAGGTAATGATGTTCTTGCAGGAGATAATGTGATGGTCTTAATGATCTTTGGGCATGATTGAACCCTAATGAATGTGTGATTCTCTTCATGGTGTGATAAGGGTTGGTACCTTGGGATAATATGATAAGGGTTTTATATCATGTGTTGGTGTGATGATGAGTAAAATCATGAATGGAAGTGAAATAGTATCATGTGGTGTTGTAATAAAGAATATGTCTTATACATTTAATACTTACTAGAGTTGTTACATATCAAATGCTTGTTAGAGATGAATAAGAATTTGTATGTCCACTTGATTGATTCAGCCTTAATTCACTAAATCCACTTAACTAATTTAGTGAAACCTTAATCATGTAGTTTCCCTGGACATAGATCCATTCCAGTGTCAATTTTATTGCTGGATGGTGAAATCAATAACTCCTACGGGAAACTTGGAGTGCATATTGTTGAGTATGATGGGACAGCTTGGTTGTTACAACCCCAATTTTTGGGTTCCTTTGGTGAGGTATGTAATTTCTCACATTAAAGATATTGGAACAAATAATGATATAATTTGTTTTGAATAAATGGATTTTGTTTAAATAGCCTTGATGATTGTGTTGTGGGCTTTATTGTCTATTGGGCCCAATAACAAGGAAATTCAATTAATAAATGAATAATTGAGTTTTTGAGAAAAGAGAGATGTGGAAACCTATGAAAGGCAAAAGAATGTAATACAAGGATGGATTTCGTGCCTCTTGGGTTCCTTGGGTTCCAAGGAGTCCAAAGTTGCAAAGAAAAGGCAATAAGAAAAGAAATGATTAATTAAGTATTTCTTTATTAAGAAATAAATTGAAAACAGTGATGAAATGTGGAAAATAAGTGAAAAGAGGTATAATGGAGTTATACTTGGTGGAATTTCGTATCCCAAGGATTACTAATCTTTAAAGGAATACCAATGAGGAAAATAAAAGAGAAATAAGGAGAAATCCTCAAAAAGAGATATTTTAATGAGAAATAAACATAATAATGAGAAATAATGCATATAGATGCATCTAGAAGGATAATAAGTATCCTTATGAAGGAATTTCAAGATCTTGGAGTTTCTTGGGGTCCAAGGAGCCCCAATGAAGACAGAGGAAAGAGAAAATACCAATAAAGCAAAATAAGAGAGTAATATAATACATTAGTACTATTTTTTTTGGTGGCATTGAAAAAGGAAAGTATTTTCTATTAAAAAGGGAAAGCATAATTTTGTGCCATTACATTAAAAGGCAAGTACAAAGAATATAAAGGGAGTAATTTTCAAAATATTAATATTTAAAGAATAGAAAAAAAATATCAAAAGGATAAGGAGGACTTTTAAGAGAGAGAAACTTGTTTCTCAATGATGGAAATTGTTTCCTAGTAGGGAAGGGACTTGTTTCCCCTTGAAAGAATGTTTTGAGTCATGGTTGACCACCCCTATATAAGGGGTAGAGCCCTTGGCCGAGATCAAAGAGATCCACGCACTCTTCTCTCTCTCTCTTTCCTTTTGTTTTTGACCATCAACCCTAATCAAGAAGGGAAGTGCGACCCTAGTGCCATGAGGAGTTGTTAAACTATCTTGATGGATGCGAGATACCTCCACGACAACCCTTACATGGTCGGATACCATCCCAACACCCTCGACTTCACGCAGCTCTCGTCGAAGGGCTACAGATGTGCAGCCGGCCACAGGTTTGGCGCGCCTAGGGGAAGCCATCTCGGTCGCGACCTGGGGGTACCCCGCATGCACAGGGGCACGTCAGAGCCAGGGCGGCCATGGCAGGTGACCGTGGGACCCTAGGGAGGAGAGGAGGACGGCAGCAAGCAAGCTGCAGGTCGACGGCGGCCAGTTGATTGCTAGGTTGAAGAAGATCTCGACATTGGATGTTTCTGCCCCCGCGTGCTAAAGAAACCGATCAACTTAACCAAGGGCATTTCGGTCAATTCGAAATGTTTTCCAAGGAGTCAAGCAATGTTGCATGGGTTTAGTGACGTGGCGGCCTGCCATTGGTCCGGGTAAGTGAAATTTTACAAAAATCGTAACTAATTAACGGTAGCTCGGATAGGTGCGCATTATACATGAATTTTTCTTAGGAAAATGAGAGGAATCCAATAAAAATATTGTTATAAGATAATTCCTCTTACAATTCGAAAAGTAATGGAAGTTATTAACTTTAATGTAATAATGGTTAAGAAACCCTATTTTGGTATGATTAATGTGATCAGTGGGGTTTAATGGATGATTAAAGTTGATACTGGCCTGTTATTGATAAAAAAGGAACATTAGGAACAAAAAGGATGAACTTTGCATGTAATTCGTTTAATTTAGAGTTTATGTGCATAAATAGGCTTTAATGGGCCTTGAAACCCTAATGTTGGTAATTAGGACTAGTAATGGCTTTAATTATTTGATTTCATGTATAGAACTGAGTTTTCATGGTTATAAGCTATTTTGAGTGTTAAAGTTCCTAATTTGTGGATAAATACCCTTAATGTGGAAATTAGGGTTTCCTAGTGGACAAAAGATAGAATTAATGATAAATAACATTCATATGTGAATTAGACCATAATGAATTATGAGTTGTTAATCTGAAAGAAAGTAAAGGTGATAATTGAGTCTAATGACCTTGAAATAACTTAAAAGGATAAAAATGGTATTTTTGGTATAAAAGAGAAATAATCGACTTTAATTGGGCTTATGATGTTGAAATTAGGGCTTATGAACTAAGAGAGCATTAAATATGATAAAAGAATTATGGAGGCAAAAACCCTAATAAAACCCTAAAGTGGTCTAGAAAGCCTAAGGTGGAATCCAAGTCTAGCTTTAGAATGTTTTGGATAAACTATAACACTTGGATCCCATGCATTAATTTCAGGATATTGTTGATTGCTTGTTGCTTGTTCTTTATCCTTATTGCTTAGACAATCAAGTTGCTCTGGATCAGGTATGTGGTTAATTGTGAATAACTGCCTTAGTTTCCCTAGGATTTTTTTGGATGGTTACTTGCATTGAATGCAAATTATCAGTTTGGATGTTCATACTTGCAAATCATAAAGTCACTATGATTATCACATTAGTAATAGAAGTTTGTATTCTTGCACCTACATGCCACCCTGATGGATGACACCAAAGGTCAGGCTCAGATGGGTAGACCAATGGGCACCATGAGTGGTGACCCCAGGCACCAAGCTCGAGAAAGAGAAGGTGGCCTATGATATTGCATGACTAGTGGGCACCATGAGTGGTGACCCCCAAGCACCAAGATCGGGATTGATAAGGTGGCCTTAAGTCATTGGCAAAAGAAACCCTAAGGTGGGTATGCCAGGGTTAGGGCAAAAGTGGTGGAGAATGTCATACTGAAAAGTGTAAATTGGCTTGTTAATTAACTTGATTGTGATAATTAGATTGCTATCCATATGTGCAAACTTTTGGTTGTCCCCACATACTAGTATATTTCGATATGCTGACCGACGTTTTGTTTGTCGGCGTTTTAGGTACAACCCTGAAATGAACAAATAGTAAAGTGACACATTGTGAAAATAAAACATAAAGTGCAAGGAGGATTAGATAGAGTAGATTCAAGCTTGGATAGATAGATTCCCAAAGTTTTAAAAGGTATGCAAAGTTTTAATTTTCTACCAGATTTCAATTTAGTTAGTAGAATTTCATAATTATTACTGATTATTTGTCGAACCTTTGATCCGGGTTATTGGATAACGGCTCTGACCTTTTGGTCTCCCTTAATTGGGGGTCACCGGGAGGCGGGGTCGTTACATTGGTACCCTAATATCAATCAATTGAGGGTGACTATGTCCCTATGTGGGCCTTATATCATGCCTTGGGATTTGTGATATATGTGATATGTGATGATAGTAGATCAATTGTATAATGGTCATGTGTGTTTTCATTTGCATTGCCTACAGTTTAGGATGGCCATGCGTAAGTTGATCCTTCTAGTGTCATGACTTGTATCAAGGTGGGCTAGGTGTTTTCATCTTAACTATATGTCACTGTTTGTAGATGACTCATATGTTATGTCATTGCGGTGTTCTCATGTACTAACCATGAGGTATTGGAGAGGTCATGGATTCTGGCTCCTTCATTGACCTTATATGGCACTAATTTTGACTTTGCAGTGGTCAGTTGGATTTGGGTGGTATGACTCAAATCCTCAGGGCATTAATAAAATACATAATTAATCGTGTAGCATATCTAATTAGGATTCTATACAACACTTCACATTGTATGATAACCCTTGTTTCTCTTATCACATATAGATGATGTGTAGTGCATTAAGAAAAGAAAAATATTCTTATGTCATAAACATGCTTATACTATTGGCTAAGCTTATATTATTATAATTGCTTATAATGTTTGTCATGCCTATTTAGTTAGGTATTCCCATACTGCTAATCATGCTCATGCCAATAGTTATGCTTATGATGTCAGCAAGGGCTATGCTATTAGACACACCTTACACTATTAGACATGCTTTAGTGGTTAGCTTTGATCATCCTATTGGATATTCCTTTGTTGTTAGATATGTTTATGCTATTAGTTTTGTTTATAATTGTAGTCATGCTATACTATTAGAATGCTCCTATTAATTAAATATGCTCATAGTAATAGATACATATGGTAATTGAGAATAATGCTATCTTCTAAGACTCTAAATAGAATTGCTCTTAACATGCCATTATGATTAATGGTTTTGTTATGTTGCTTTGTTTGTTTCTTAATTTAATTTTCTTAATCTACTTAACATATTTAATAGCATAACCTATTGTAATCAATAAGTGTTGTTGCGAGTTATATTTCTTGCTGGGACATGGGTCTCACTGGTGGGTCTCCACAATCTTTTTAGGTGATCCTTAGTAGCAGTAGTGGACCTGTGGCAGTGAGGAGGATATGATGTGATGGATCATAGATGGATAGTTATTTATATGTCTAGTATGTCCTAGAGTCGTCCTTGTACTCTTAGGTTCGGGCGGGAAAGTTTTGAATATAGTCTATTATTGACTCAAGCTTTCTTAGTATTCTGATTTCATACATGTGGATGCTATCTCTTGTGTATATGTTGTGGCTGAAGACATGGAACCTTTGTAAGATATTTTTGGTATGATTTATGAAATAACCTGAGATGTTAGGCTTTCATGCAAATGTTGTTGAGTAAGTTTGTGAAAATTTAATCAGTTTTACTTAACCCTCTTTTTGGTGATGTGTTTTATTAGTGGTGGATGGTGTTTAGGTTTTGAGTAATCTCACTTTGTGTGACGGGTTGTCATAGTAAGGGTATGCCATTTTACCCTTTATCCATACCCTAGAAGGTAAGGGTAAGTTAAGGGTTTTTTACCCATTCCCCTTTTACCCATTCCATATTTAGCCACTCCATTAAAATGGGAGGGTAAGGTATAGAAATTATAAATACCCTTTAAACCTTTTACCTGGTAGTAATAGAAAAATACATACCAAATCTACACTCATAGGGGTTTATAAGTAAAAGATCCACCCTAACTAATCTAACGTTGTTATCATTTTTGGTTTCTCAATCTTGGCTTAGCTGGTAAGTCCCTAGCATCCACCAACCTTTGTGGCTTGCTACTTGTGTAGGAAGGACCCTCTCTCAATCTCTCGACTATTGACCACAATAGTAGCAACCAACCTAGGTGAGTGAAGAAACCCTAAAAACCAAATCCACTTCCCCTGCTCCAACCTTGGCACCTTCCCCAACTCCACCCTCTAGGAATCATGCTTCTTTACTAGGTTGTTGGTTGCAAGCATGTGACCACACCACCCCTTATCTTGCACACGGACCAATATCCTGCTACATCTCATTGTCGGCCGCACAATGTACAACCTCATTTCTAGTCCAACATAGATTTTGGGTTCTTATTACCACCCTATTAAGTTGTTTATTGCTTCTTCTTTTCAATCATAGTTTTTTCCTCTAACAATTCTCCCACCTTACAAAGAACTTGCAACGGTGTCCCCATGGTTGGTCCTTCTTGGTAAGAAAGCAAATAGGAAAATTGTAGTGCATGAATTAGGAGATAACCATAGAGATAAATCGTGCTATTGAGAAAACAAAAGTGGAAGGATTGATCAGGAAACTCATTGACAAATTGATTGAAAAGAAAATTCAAAAGGGATTCTGTCTAGTGGAATAAAAGAGTGTGTAATTCTACCAAGGTACAAGGTAGTGATCCATGCTACCTAGGAATAAGAGGGCTTCCTTCACAAAAATTTAAAAAATAATCAACCAGATAATCTTCCATAGAATAGATCTATATTATCAGTTTACCCTTACACTTCCCCTTTAGACGGTGGGGAAAAGGGTAAGGCTAAGGGGAAGGTAAAGGGAGTGATGATAATGGTAATTACCCTTACCCTTACCCTTATGTGTACCCCTACCCTCTATCTTATGTAGGTTAAGGGTATGGATAGACCCTTACCCTCCCTGTTGACAGCCCTAAGATCGACCATAAGTGAAAGGAGAAGGTGGAGACACACATGTGAGAATGTGCACCACAGGCTTGTAGATGTCCAAACTCTAGAGTGTCTTAGGGCACATGTAGTAATTCAAGTGTACCCTAATGGATTCCATGACCTTGTTCCTTTTCTGGTGATTGGAAATGATGAGGGACTTGTACTTGGGTAGAGGAGGAGCGATGCAGTGGGGAAAGAAGGTTCACATGATCGTGGCTACTCCTGGTCTAAGGTGGAAGTGTCGGGCAGTGATAAGAAGAAGCGCCCCACCAGGCATTGATACTCTTAGTCACTTGCTCAATTACAACTGTATCAATCTCCATGACCTACTAGCTGAGGAATTCTGCATTGTCCATGTCCTCAATCGGAGGCAAGTCGTCATGGATGGTTTGCTCCCGATATGAATGTCATTGGTGGAGTGCGTAGAGTAAGAGAAGAGGAGGTTAATAGTTGTCATTGTGGATTTCTTCTTGCCCCTCTTTGAGATAAAGGGGTTCATCTTTTATAGGAGTCCATGTTCGTACCCCTTAATAGGATGATCAGATGTGCCTCCTCAAGTTCATGACATACTGGCTTTTGTTGGAGTTTTGATTGAACGATTAGGTAGGGTGATTAGGTGATGTGTAGAGGGTGTTTGACCTCTGATGTCTATCAATCGGACGATCAACCAAAGGTGATTGGTTGATCGTGAGGGGATCAACAACTTTTGATTTCATGAGATCAGGCAACCGGGGGAGGGATTGGCCTATTTGTTGGAGTGCTAGTTGGCAATTTGGGATGCATGATCGAGCAATCAATAAATTGTGGTTGGATGATTAGGGACTGGAGCACCGCCTACGATGAAGAAGGTGGTGGTCGAAGGTGTTGGTGGGTGCCCAATCACATAGATGCACATCACCTAATTTGGTCATGGTGGAGAGACAAAAGAAGGCTAGTCATAGCGCAATAGTCGTGAGGATGGAAGATGTGAGATCGGCTAAATAGAATTCTAGACCCATATCAGTGAAGGCACCATGGTGGATGGGGCAAGTTTCTAGTCTTGGGCCACGATAATCAAAAGAGCTCATGGTTTTCAGTCGTGCAATTTGTCGCGGTGATGGTCTGGTGAGTGGATGACTGAGAGATTGTGGTAAAGAAGGAGAATAGATGTGGCTCTGTAGGGCAAGGGAAAGGGTTGTAAAGGTGAGGCCAACTCCCTTTGCCCATGCCCTAATTTTAAAGGCAATAGGTTGGTGGAAGGAAAATTTGGGTGACCAGATTGGTTGATAGCGGTTTGCACATCGAGGAAACTCAAACATTGGTCAGGCGATGTAGCCAACAAGGGTATGTCAATAAGCATTGTTGATTTATTAGGATGTCCTTTGGTTGGTAGACTAATCAAGGAGCATGGCCGGGAAATCACTAATGAAATCTGTATGTGCAAGGATTACTGAAAATTTCAAGCCTCTATCTAATGAGCCTATTGAATCATCTATGATGAACCAATCTTAAAAATATCCCTTGTTCCAATAGATACAGATGATTTTCGACCCCTTATTATCATCCAATCAGGGCGGGGGGTGAGTCAATCTATAGGGTATGAGGGATCATCTATTATAGGTATATTGGGTGATCAACAAGGTTGGCCAACCGATCTGAGGTAACGCGGTCCATAATCAAAATCAGAACCCAGTGGTTAACTGATCAGTGAGTCTAGTTTGGCATGAAGGATTTTGTAGGTCCTTGTTAGTTAGAGATATCTTAGAACCAAAGATTGGATCAAGGGTGTTCAACTATAAAAATAAATTATAAAGATGAACTAACACGACATCATTGAAATCTAACTAGTTCAAAAAAATTCAAAATCTAACTAAATAGCTATTGGGTTGCCTCTCGATAAGTGTCTTGTTTAATATTATGGATCGATGCATGTACTCTCAAATCACAGTCAAATTGATGGGGAGGGTATAGTCACTTACTTCATTGCAAGATCGTCAGTAGTGATGTATCTTTTTTATAGGTGACTGTCAGTAATAAATTATCCCCTGATTATGCCTCATAAAACAAATGCATCGCATGGGTGGATTGTATTCACAAAGTATGGCCCATGCCATCAGGATCACAAATTCTAAGGAAATGGTCTCACACTAGAGTTGTAGAGCAAAACTTGATCTTCTACTTAGATATCCTTTTGCTTGAGGTTGCAGTCATGCCACATCTTGGTCTGCTCCTTGTAGATTTTTGCATTCTTGTTTGTGGACCTGGGAAATTCATTAAGCTCTTTTAGTTTGGAAAGGTGCTTCTCTCCGACTAAAGACAAATCAAAATTCAGAAATCATATCGCCCATCCAACTTTATATTCCATCACAACAGGGGCATGGAAAAACTTTCCATAGATTAATCAGAATAGAGCGTTGCCCAATGGTGTCTTGGACACTGTTTGATAGGCCCACAGGGTATGATTGAGTTCGAATGCCCAATCTTTTCTCATTCTTCCAACCGCTTATCAAGGATGGCCTTGATTTTCATATGGATACCTCAACTTGACCACTATTTTGAGGATGGTACAACATAGCTACATAATGATGAACTACATATCCTTTCTGAAATAACTCCAACTTCTTCTGTAGGAAGTGTGACCCCCATCGGACATGACCATGCATGGTACCCTGAACCTAGGAAAGATGATATACTTATATAACTTCATAATTGGTTTTGAGACACTTTTGATATTAATGGGGATCACCTCAACCCACTTAGTCACATAATCCACTACAATGTAGGACTAGCTATAAGAAGGGGGGAATGGACCCATGTAGTCCACCCCCACATCAAAGATATCTATCTCCTTATAAGGAGTCAAAAGCATCTCATCATGTTTTGATATGTTGCCAGAGTACTAGCATTGATCATTAGAAAAAATGTAACCATAAGCATCTTTTAAGATAGTAGGAAAATAGAATCCACAATGGTAAAACTTTAAAAGTAGTCATGTCGCAACCCATTGAACTCAAGAGACGTTGGTCAAGAATTAATTGTCCTTCTTCTTTAGTAACACACCTTCGATATAGACCATCAAAACCAAGGTGGAAAGATGCTACTCATCCATGTAGTTGTGCATGATGTCATGAAAGAATTTCTTCTTAGAATGGCGAGTGTATTCAGGGTGTAAGACTCATGCAATAAGGTAGTTCCCAAAGTCCAAAAACTGCAAAATATTAGACGTGACTCGAGAAGAGAATCATCAGTAGGGAAACTTTCATGGACAAAGGAATATATTCAACTAATATGATCATCCACCATGTTCTCACTTTGTTTCTTATCAAGGATATCCAAATCAAATTCTTACAACCAAAGCACCCATCAAATCAATCTAGGCTTGGCATCCTTATTCTTCATCAAGTAGAAGATGGCAGCTTGGTTGGTGTAAAATATCACCTTTGAACCAATAATATAAGATAAGAACTTGTTGAAGGCATACCCAATGTCTAGCAACTCCTTCTCAGTAGTGGCATAGTTGCCCTGCCAAGCATTGTGGGAAGATAGTATACTACATGATGTTTTTTATCAAACCATTGGCCTAACATTGCTCCTACAGTGTAGTATCTAGCATCACACATGATCTCAAAATGTTGAAACTAGTGTAGTGCTCAGATGATGGGTGTGGTGGTGAGTGCAGCCTTCAAGGTGGTGAAGCTTTCCATGCAAGCATCATTAAAAGAGAAGATAGCATCATTAAGAATAAGACTAGTCATCATCTTTGCAACCTTGGATAAGTCCTTTATGAGTTTTTGGTAGAAACTAGTGTGTCCCAATAAAACATAGACTTCTTTAACATTTGAGGTCGGTGCAAGCTTTGCAATTACTTCATTTTTTTCTTTGTCAACTTAAATTCCCATATTGCTTACCATGTGGACAAGGACAATGTCTTCCTCCACCATGAAGTGGTGTTATTCTCAATTCAGCACCAAATGTGCTTCCTCATAGATTTTCAACACAAGGGATAAGTGATGCAAGCAGGATTCAAAAGAGTCACCATAGATGAAAAAATCATCCATGAATATTACCATCACAGATTTCATCAAACCTACAAAAATGGCATACACACAACACTAAAAAGTGGTGGAGTGTTGCATAACCCAAAAGGCATGTGTGCAAAGGGGCATATAAAAGTGGTCTTCTCTTGGTCATCTGGATGAATAGAAATCTTACACAAACCATAGTAATCATAAATATAATAGACAAACTCTTGATGTAGCAAGTTCTGAAGGACTTTATCAAGGAAGTCAATGTGGAAGTGCTACTTTTGTGTGGCTATGTTATGCTTTCTGTAGTGAATACACATCCTCCACACCATATTAGTGTGGGTGGAGATGAGTTTACTCTTTTCATTTTTCACCACAATGGTACCACCCTTCTTGGGAACAACTTCCACGGCGATGACCCAAGGAGAATTTGAAATGGGGTAGATAATTCCTACAATAAGCAATTTTATAACCCATAGATGAACTACCTCCTTCATGTTGGGATTTAATTTGCATAGAGGATCTCTAGAGGGTTTGTAGTTTTGTACCATGGGATTCATGTGCATACAGATAGCTTGTCTAACACATATCAGATCATTCATTTTGTAACCTAAGGTTGTCGTTCTCTTCTTACACTCGGTCATTAACTTCTTATCTTGCTCTTGCATAAGATAAGAATTCATGATGACATGGCAAAGTTATTGTTGATCAAGAAAGCATACTTCATCCAACTTAGGTAGGGCCTTCACCTCTAGATCCTTTGAGGTTATAGTTTCTCTTCAACAAAAAATATCATTTTTAGCTTTTCAAATTGTGCCTCAGGATCTTCTTCAAAGGTATCCAAATGAAACCTACATTGATAGAATTGCTCATCATAAAATTGGACTCATCTTTAGAAGTGAGTGCTACTATGAACCCACTAACTAGGATTAGAGAGCGTCAAGGAGGTATAAAACTAACCAACCATTCTATCATGTGATAAAAACCTCCATAACTTTTTCCATTAGTTCATCATAAAGAAACTTGCAGAATCATGTATGTATTTGAACTAGCAACATTAGATATCATTAACATTACTACTAAACCAAACTTTGACCTTTACATAGAATAACGAGTTCTCATTAATATTCATCAAGTACAACTCATTACAAACTACTATCTTTTCTCGCTCTCACATTCCTAGGATCCAGAGGAAGGATAAGAGACTAACTAGCTATTCTAAACTACTTCTTCATATGACCTCTTCTTTAGTCTTGATAAAAATTGGCTTCTTCCTCTTCGGGTGGAACTGGTCCTTTACCTGAATAATGTTTTAGTAGGTTGTTGAGCTACTGGCTCAGTGAGTAGAAAATCAACATGTAACCAAGATAATTTATACGTACAAAATTAATTGAACTTAAATACATAAGTATGTAGGTATGACAGTTTTAAAATTGTAAATCAATTAGCATGCAATTGACTTGATATTGATTGTAGTAAAAGGATAAGAAAAATCCTTTCACATCAACTTTTAGTTCTTTTATTATGTCACTAGACCCGCATGAGGTGCACCATAATATGTGAAAGCATCACAATAAGCTACAGTCTCATTGTATAAGACCTAGAAGCATGCTCAGAATCCTACATCTTTAATCTCAATACCATGTCTACAACTAACATCTCCACATCTAGCTCTCGATAGCTAATGGGAGTGGACGATATCTAGACTCCTCTAAACTTGGATACTTAGGTGGAGAGTCAAAGCATCTTGGCTTATTCTACACCAGTGGCCCTATAGAAGATGACCACTGATCTACAACACAGATACCACCAGCATCCCTAGTTGGTGTTGGGTACTGCAAAACTATAAGGATTTTGTCCTTACTATCCTAGACCCCCTCACCTTATCGATGCGCTCCAAATTACCTCAATATGGATAAAATACCTCCAGTACAAAAGTATGTTTCCTCCCACATCGCATGCCTCTTGTGAGAATTCTACAGTGTCCAAGGTATCTATCATCTAATGACATTTAATTTATTCTAACAATATAATTATCATTTCTAACGATTATCCTACTTTTTTCAATTAAGCATTTAACATTTAATGCAACATCATTTAACTAATTTACAATTTTGATTACTCTTGTAAACCATAAATTGATCCTTTAGATCTATATTAGGGAAAACCTTGCTTCTCCAGTGCCTTTAAACCAACCAAATCATCACCTGTCATACATAGCATATCCATAGAAATCTTTTTATATGGTATCACATCATCAAATACCATTATAAAGTATTTATACAACTGAAAATCAATGTATAAACTTATCAAACTATTCACAGTTATCACAAAGTAAGATTCAATGCTAGAAAAACCAATATTTTTTAGTTGTGTGTTGTACATTAGGGTTGTAAGGTGATTTTACACTCATATGCATACGTTCTAGCTTGTTGATCTTGTCATTGAACTAGCTAGACTTGAAATATACCTCATCCTTCTATGACATAAAACCTCAAGAATCTCATCCAGACAACCTTTTATTAGGTTTACCGACCTAAAAGAAGATCCTCTAGAGGTAGAAGACAAAGAATGGAGGTTAAGTGAAACCTTTGGTTGATGAATCAAGGAGTTCTAAGTAAGGGAACATGTATATAAGGAAGGATCAACCATAAAGAGCTACTTACCAAGTCAAATATATAAAGAAGTTTTTGTTGTTCTTCATGTTCTTCCCCCAAAAATCACCCAAAATGTCACCTTTCAGTTCTTCCTTTGTGTGGTTTGCAGCTTTGGTTTTGTAGAGGATTGAAAATGAATCCAATAAAACTAATTTCATCAAACTCCAATAAATATAGTAAAGGTTATGGACGATTTTGTGATTGGTTGTTCTGGGCGGCTGTGTTGATCAACCATCGGTCAACCCATATATTTGCACCATCAGAAGCCCGCCATCAGAAGGACCTTCATTGGAAGGCAGGCCTTCAGAAGCCCTCCATCGGAAGGTCCATCATCGGTTTGCCAACTGATGGTAAAACGCAGTGAAAACTAAAAGTGCCATAACTTCCTCATTTTAACTTAGATTTGGTTAATTCTTTTGCATTAAATTCGTAATTCAATTATATACAATTCTATAGCAAAATTTTGATAAAATTAGTATTTGATAATTTATTTATTATTTTTTTTGGTGAACCGAGCTCCTTGTATTACTATTTTTGTGTTTTTTTGGTGTTACATACAAGTATAGCTATCCATATGACAGGAAAAGCTATTTACAGGGAAAAAGAAAAAAAACCACTGAAGGGCTGAGATCTGACACTAGCAGGAGAAAAAGCAGATCAAAAGAAAACCATGGATGCCCATCAAAGGGTTGGAGAACCCGAGCAGCTGAACCAGCAAAACAGAACAAGAGACCAGAAATCTGCAGCAGCAAACAGCAGAAAAATGCTCTGCAAAACAACATGCTCAGCCTTCGAGGGAGCAAAAATCTTTCAGAATAAGCTCCCAAATAGAAAACCAATCATTTTCTCTGTTTGTATGGACTCTGAGATTTCTTTCATTCCAGATCCAATACAAAGTGCAAAGAGAGATAAGATGATTCCTCTTGGATGTGTAGATGGCTAGGTCACTGCAGGAATTCGGCTTGACAGGGAAATTCAAGCAGGACATAGCTTTATCCCAAATTAAGCAAGAGAAGTTGCACTTGAACATACAGTGTGTCGTATCTTCCTCACTCATTTTGCAAAGGAAACAGTAGGAAGGAGTAGAAATTCCCATTCTTCTAATGTAATTAGTGGTGAGCAATTTATCATGCCCCACTTTCCAAGCATGAATAGAAAATCTGCTAGGAGCTTTAAACTGCCAAAGCCATTTGAAAAAGATATTAGGCGCATTCCTAGAATGAACAACATCCCAAATGTCCTTTAATCTGATGGAGGGCATCCCATTAAAGGTGATGATATCAGGACCAATTATAGGCTTTTCAAGCGAAGTCAGAAGATCATGCAGATTCTTGTGAAGTCTGGAGTCATTAAGAATCCACATCCCATCAGCTATCAAACAAGAAACTTTACATAGAGGATGCATACCTAATTTGATAATACTTTGCCTACCTAACACATCCAACACAAAAAGACCATTAGGGAGCCAAGGATCACCCCAAAAGAGAGTATGATTATCATCACCAATTCTAAAACTGATATGTGATTTTAGATAATCCCTTTCCTTGATAATTCTATTTATGAGCCAGGAGTAACTGCCATTATCATTTATAGACCAGCAATAATTTTTATTGAAATACTTCTCATGAACCCACTTTATCCAAAGAGAATCCGCTTTTCTTGCTAGATTCCAAGCATGATGAATGATAGAAGAAAATTTGATTTCTCTAAGAGAATGGATATTTAAACCCCCTTCATCCTTGGGCTTTGTAATGGAAGACCATTTGATCAAGTGTACATTAGAGTGATTTTCAGAACAGCCCCAGATGAAATCCCTGATGAGCTTCTCTATATCATCAATAACAGAGCTTTTGAGAGGAAAACAATTGGACCAGTAAAGACTTATAGAGGACAAGGTCGGTTGAGCTAATTCAACCCTACCCGCCATAGATAATTGTTTAGCTTTCCACCCATCGAGTCTGGTTTTGATTTTATCCAGGAGAGGACCACAGTGCTTCCTTTTTAATTTCCCAATAAACAAAGGAATACCAAGATAACTTTGCCCAATGTAACCTTCCTTAATACCCAGGATGTTAATAAAGTTTTCTCTCTTAACTCCAGCACTGAAGATGATTGAACTCTTGTCAATGTTGCACTTTAGACTAGTAATCGAATAAAAATCATCAAGAATATTTTTGAGAGTATGAGCACTATCTTCATAAGCTTCCATGAAGACCAAAAGGTCATCAGCAAAGATTAAGTGAGAGATGTCCAGATTTCCAGAAGCACGAAGAGGTTTAAAAACACCATTTTTAACAGCCCTATCTAATAATGTAAGGACCCTGACCTGCGTTTAGGGTTTACCCTGTTTGTTTTGCTTGATCTTGGTGCTTTGGTGCTTGCTAATCACCTTTACTGGTGATTAGGGTTTTGTTGAGCTTTGTTGAGAGTTCGAGGGGCTACTTGCAAATAACCCAAGTTTAAGGTTTTGTGGGCAAGTTTGCCATCTTGTGAGATGTTTTCCCTCTTTTCTTCCTCTAGGGTTGAGAGGAAGGCTTGGGCTTGTTGTTTGAGTCCTTTGGGCTTGAGTTGAGCTTGTTTGGGCCTTGGAGTTCCTTGTTTGGGCTTGCTTGAGCCTTGTGTCGCCCAAGGAGTAGTGTGTGTCGCCCTAGGATGGTTTGTGTTGACCTAGAGGTGGTGTGTCACCCAGTTGCTTGGTGTGTCGCCCAGTAGCTCTTGTTGTGTCGCCCAGATGGCTTGGCCTGGTTGATGGACACATGGTGCACATCTTGGACAAGTGCCTTATGGCTTGCATGAGAGGTGGCTTGAGTTGATAGACATGTGTCCCTTGGGTGGACGACACATAGCATGGTTGTACCTTGGTTTCTCCTCCCCTTCTTCCTATATAGGTAGCTCTTCTCCTTGCCTTAGTCTCCTTTGGTCCTTTGGTCTCCCCTCCACCCTTGGTGCACGATATCCCTCTCCATCTCGCTTGTGTTGGCCGATACACTTCCTTGGAGCTGAAGTGGTGGCCGATACACCTCCCTGGAGCAGCCTGGTGGGCAATAGCTTGGAGCCTTGGAGTGCTTTGGAGCTTGGAGCTTAAGGCGGGTTGCATAGTTTCTAACCCTAACTCTCGTACCTCTAGCTTTAACCTTGTTGCATGTTAGTAGACTAGCTTAGTTCCTTGCTTGTACATCTTGCTCATGTACCTTAGTGGCCGATATCCCTCTCTAGTGTTTAGGGTTCCTTGTATACCTTGCTTTTTAGGGTTTGTGCTCTTGGTGTTGGAGGTTGAAGATGACCTAGGGTTGGGCGATACCCCCTTCCTTGTGAGTGTGTTGGGCGACACACTTGCCTTTAAGTTGAACGATATGAGTGTTCTTGGGTTGAGCAACACCTTTGTTCTTTGTGTTCGCCGATATGATGATTTAGGGTTTGAGTTCCTTGAGTTGGAGGTCGATAGGTTGACCTAGCTTGAGTGTTGGCCGACATGGTGACCTTGTTGGGCGACATGGTGCTCTCTTTGGTGGCCGACATGGCACCTTGGTGGACGACATGTTGAGCTAGGGTTTGGTTGGCCGATATGAAGGGAGACGTAGTGATGTTCTTTGTTGGCCGATATGTGAGGGCCCTTGGAGATGGGCGATACTCTCTCTCCCTCTCTCTCTTGTTGGGCGATATGGTTCCCTTGTTCCTCTCCTGAACGATAGGCCTTAGTATCTTGGTGATCTTTGTGGTGGAAGTTAGGGCCAAGCATGGCATGGCATGTTGGACGATAGGCTATGTGCCCTAATGGCCGACACCATGATGGATGATACCCTTATGGCTGATAGCCATGTTGGGCGATACCCTACCCTATGTGCATGAGTGTGAGGGTCGATAGGGTTAGTAGAGTGTGTTGGCCGATAGGGTAGTAGTGGGTGATGGTCGATAGGGTTAGTGAGGTTGGCCGATACCCATGTTGGATGATAGGTTTTAGATGAGGGTTGTGAGGCTATAGTGAGGGTATGAGTCTCTTTGGTGACGGTCCCTCATGTGATAGAAGTGGATGCTTATACATAAACCATTAAATGATGGTGGTGTTTGTGATACTATCAATATGTAATACGATGCCTTACATATAAAAAGGATGCTAATGATAGTAACGTATATGATGTTAGCCCTCATGTAATTGATGCATGATGTGACCCTTATGCTTAATTATTAATGATAAAGAAGATGATGATAACTACTCTAGTAGTTTGTTTAATGATAATAATGTTGGTAATAATGATGCTAAGTGACAGTTATATTAAAGGTTGCTTCATGATAAAGATGACAATAGTTGATGACATAGTAATGACCTTGTTAATGATAGTGTTGGTTCTGTATACCCAACATGATTTCTATATACCTGAATTGTTTGTATAATCCTGAGATTTAGGGTAAGCATCAGTATAGTTTGTTAATGATGTACTTAACACACTTGGTTACCAAATAAGTGTAATATTGGTAATTTAATTATCTTGAATGATATTTCATGATAGTGAGCATATTCCTTATGTTGAATCTACAATTATTGCATACCTTAACCTTGCAGGTAATGACTTAGCCATGAAAGGGCTATGTGACATATGTAATGAGTAACATTACTTTGATAATTGCTCTATAAGAGTATGCATGTGATATGTCTGTCCCATGATGATGAGGTGAGCCTTAAGAGACAATGGCAGTGCATGATGAAGGGTTGAGACCCTGTGGCATGTGATGATCCTTGAGATGGATCTGGATGGTTGGCAAGAGGCCAAGTGATAACATGTGATGTTGGATCCTTAAGATGGATCAGGTTGATATGAATAGATCATAATATAATGTTCTTTACTTTCTGTTATATCTTTCATGTTATACAACTTGGTTGAATCTTGCAATCCATCTAGAAGATACTAATTAATCATAGTGAAATACATCATGTAGTTTGCCCTGGCCATAGATCCATCATCGTCAGGACTTGGTGATGGTGAAACAGGTTTTCCTACGGGTTAACCTAGAAGCGCATATTGTTGAATATGTGTAGGTTGCTCCTAGCCTGAAAATGAGGAGGTAAGAGTGTAACTTCGGTTGCAGACTCAGATATGTGTGTAGAGCATGGTGAACAGGCCCATGGCTCAGGATATGTGATGTATGGAGCATGAATGCGTTCATGGCTCATAGCACGGTGATCAGGCTCGTGGCTCAGTTTTACTAGCGCTGTGACCTGTACCAAGGCGGGCTAGAGAATGGGTAGCCTATGGAGCTAACCCTATGGCTTAGACCACTTCAGCATGTGACTGCGGTCCTGCTTGTGTTGTACTCATGTACTGACCATGAGGAGGGAGGTCGTGGAGTCCGGCTCTTCCATTGACCTTGTATGGCACCGTCTTGGGTTTTGTAACCGAAGGTTGGATTTGAACGGTACGGTTCAAATCCTCAGGGCATAATAAAATGTAATACAGCCGTTTAGTATTTACTAGTCATATCAAATATGGAACATTGGTTGAGGCCTTGTTTGTGTAATATTCCGTTATACCTTGCAGGTCATGTGGTAATCTACCTTATCTTGATAATCAGGTTATATGGCACTATACCCGGTTCTAATAATCCTGCTACATAGTGATATATCTTATCTTGATAATCATGTCCCTTTGAAAGACATCTGGTTATATGCTTTAATACAGCTGGTATGCTTGCCGGTAAGAATGATCTTGCTATATATATATAACTGCTTCTGATATATCTGCTCATGTTATAATTGCTGTAATAGTTTATCTTGCTGAGGTTCTATGGTTGCGGTGGGGAGCTATGTTTCCCGCTGGGACAATTGTTCAATTGTCTCACCCCGCGGGTTTTCACCCTTTTTAGGTGGTCGAGGTAGACGTGGTCGTGGTCGTGGTTGTGGTGTTGCGAACGAGCAGCTTGAGGAGTAGTAGAAGGCAAGCGATGGACATGCTGCTGTTTTTGGATGTTTTGTAGTAGAGTCTAGAGTCATCCCTATACTCTCAGGTCCTTGGCAGTGTTTTGACGTTGTTTCACGATGATCGTTCGATGATATCTGTATATCCTGCTGTTGGCCGGATGTGGGCCTTTATGTATATATGAACAGGTGGTGAACTCATGTGATGGATGGACATCTGTTCCTGAGCTGTGGACACGTGTCAGATCTTGTGTATGTACATATTTATATGACATGTTTCGGTGCAGGATGAGTACTGAAAAGTAATAGTTTCACAGTTTATCAGTTTTCCGCAATCGGTTTTAATTAACCCGTGTTTTTGATAATCTGTGGTTATGGTGTTTTCCGCACGTTTTCGCGTAACACCTCGTTATCTGTGTGATAATGGGATGTGTTGCCACAAATAACACAGAGAAGACCTGCATCACTAAGACAAAGAGCTGAGGGGCAAGAGGATCACCTTGCCTTATACCATTACTAGGTTTGAAAGAATTGGTAACCTCACCATTAACCAAAACCTCATAAGAAATAGTTTCGAAGATCTCCTTTAACCAAATGACCCAACAATAGGGAAAATCCATAATTTCGAGAATGTGGAATAAGGAACCCCAAGAAATAGAATCATACGCCTTTGAAATATCCAATTGGAGACAAATTTTATGTTTTCCCCCTTTCTTATTAAAGTCATGAATGATCTCATTGCTTAACAGAATAGCATCCTGTATACTACACCCTTTGATGAAAGCACATTGACTAGGACTAATAATAGAAGAAATGACTCCTTGAAGCGTATTACTTAGAATCTTCATAATAATCTTGAGAGTAACATTGCAAAGAGCAATCGATCTCCAATTTTTGAGATTGAGAGAGTCCTTAGACTTAGGAATCAAGGAAATAAAAGTTTTGTTGGTCTCTTTAAGCAGCCTGCTAGTTCTGAAAAAATGGGAAATGCCTTCAATAACATCCCAGCAGCTCCTAAAGAACATACCATTATAACCATCAGGTCCCGGACATTTGTAAGTATTAAGAGACTTCACAGTATCCTCAATCTCCTTTGGGGTGATCACTCTGTCAAGATGAAGTCTATGGATATTGTTCAGCTTGGTGAAATTAAGACTATCAAGAAGAGAAGCATTATAAACGTGCCTACTGTTAAAGAGATTGAAATAAAAATTCTGAATGTGGCTTTTAATATCCTCAGCATCAGTAACCATCTTCCCCTCAACTTCAAGACATTTGATAAAGTTAATATGCCTTCTGACCTTAAGAGAGGAGTAGAAAAAATTTGTGTTCGAATCCCCTTCTTTTAACCACTGTATTATGGACTTTTGTCTCGAGATTCTTCATCTTTAAGAGCAACTTGAGCCACCTTCCTACAATGTATAACTTTATCTCTCAGATCAATGCTCAAAGCGTTAGCGTCTAAAGAAATTTGAGCTTCAAGAAGAGCATTTTCAGCAGCCTTGGCATTGTCAAACAAATTTCCTACCTTTTCCTTATTCCATTTAGAAAGACAAACTCTAAGGTTTCTCATTTTAGAGTACACTTTGAACAGAGGGAATCCTTACTTACTAGTGAACTAACCCTATTTCACAACACCAAGAAAATTAGATCTATTCACCCAAGAATTAATAAATCTATAAGGAGTAATCTTCTTCCTTCTTTCTCTAATGTTCAGCTTCAAAATTTTGTGATCGCTGATGATATTCGTGATAAGAAAACTAGCAACATTGGAAAACTTATCCATGAACAGATTGTTATATAAAATTCTATCAATGCGGGATGTAGAGAATCTATCACCACCTTGATGGTTATCCTAGGAAAAAGCAGGACCATTTAGGTTCAAATCAAACAAACCACAGTTAAGAATACATTTGTTAAACTCTGCCATCGATTTCTTTTGTAGGGGGATCTCGACCAATCTTTTCACTTTCTAACCTTACTGCATTCAAATCACCCAAAATAATCCAAGGAAGGACTACCGAAGAGTTAAGGAATTCAATATTATTCCAGAGACTACTTCTATCCCTATCTTCATTATGCCCATAAACAACCAAAAGATTGAAATCGTGATTATCCACTCTGACCAAGGATTGAATACACTGGTCACTTTCAAAACTCTTAATAATAGAGAAAACGTCCTCCCTCCAAAGGATAACAACTCTTCCCAGCACGTGAGAAGAATGATTAGAAATCCACTTGAATTCAGCAAAATGTTTACTAAGGAGCTTCTTGAGTTTCTTTTCTCTAGTTCTAGTTTCATTTAAAACAATAATATGAGGGTCCAACTTATTTAAACTCTCCCGGACTGAGGTGACTTTGTTATTCAAACCTCTAACATTCCAGGAGGCAATGCATAAATTTGGATCATTCATTAGAACCCTTTTCATCCAGTACTTCACTGGGCAGAATTTCAGCATCATCAGCAACTTCAGTGTCAAGATTCTTAAATCTATTGTTAAAAGAACCTAGGGAACCAGAGGCAATTGACGATGGATTCTTATTTCTTGTTTTTTATTTCTTTGATTTCCTTGGTTTATAAAAATCATCCGAGCCCTGACTGGATTCAACAATTTTAGGATCTTCATTGATATTGGACGGAGTGATAAGATCAACAATCCCTACTTCTCCTCCTGTATTCAAAACTAAATCGTCTTATTCAAATTTGTCATTAGTACCATGAAATATTTCTGTCTCTGACATATCATCTGGGTTCACCTCTTCAGAGGACGACAAGTTCTTAGCAGGCATTTCCTCAATCAGTTGGGGCACAGCAGTAGACACTGCAATAACCTCTGCAACTTCAGTTGGCAGAACAGCTCTAGCTTTGGGAATCCACACTTTCTTAATCTGTTTCTGAGGTTGGAATTCCTGGCATTCATGCCCAAATAGTTTGCAAGTCGTACATGGTTTTGGATTCCATTCATAAGTGAAAGAGATAGTCATTGAGTCACCTTTATCACTCGCTAGTTCTAGACTTTCAGGGAAAGTAGAAGTTGCAGGTATAAGAACCTGCATTCTAGCATACTCCAATATTTTATAATCAAATGTAGCTTGATCAACTCTCAAAGGGTCACCTAAAAAAGAAGCAATTCTATCAAACATGCCTTTCTCCCATAGTTCAAGCGGGAGATCATGAACTTGAACCCATATCGGAACTTCTGCTAGTTTAAATTTCGTGAGTTGTTGTCCTGGCCTCCATCTCATCAGAATCAGTGGTTTATCTCTTACAAAGCAAGCCGCACCATCTAAGATAGATTCCAGATCTCCGACGTCAGTGAATCTTATCAGGAAGAACCCCTTGCCGTGATTTAACACATCAATGGAGCCTTTCAAGGCCCAGATCTATCTCAGGTAGCGCTCTAGAGTGGGAAGATGAGGTTTAAAGCCTACTACGTAACCTGCAAGATAGAGCCTCCATTTCTCAGCATTCTTCTCAGCTTCAGCACTTGGATAGATCAGTGTTTGATCTTTAAGCTCGATGCTGACTTTTTCCAGGGAAGTATCTCCTTAAATCGCTTTCTTGAACAGACTGCTCCAAATGTTCAGTTGAGTCTGAGAAGATGATCATTCATCCTTTCCTTCTACACCTACAGTCACATCTCCAGACGAACCTTCACCTTTTCCTTCTCGAGTGACGGTCGTGTCTCCTATCGCCATAGACGGCATCACCACACGACGGTCTTGAGAAATACCTTAAAACCTTGATGTAATCACACCACATATTTTATTTAACTTATCAAAGAAAAAGTTTAAATTAAATCAAAATATAAGTCAACCAGTTAATGATGTAAAGTGTTAATAAGGTAAAATAAAAGTGTAATTAATGCCAAAATTATCTTAAATCTTCAAATTACCAGTAAAGCATGATATGAATTGTAATAATCTACCCCTCTAATATGAATCTGTCTCAAACTTCCTAGAAGAGGAAGGGATACTTGTTACACATCTCAGATTCTAACTCCCATGTATCTTCTTCTACACCATTGTTACTCCAAAGGACCTTTACTAAGGGCATATTCCTCTTTTTAACCATCCAAATTCTAGGGTCTAGAATTTGTATAGGACCTTCAACATAGAAGACATCTTCCCTTAGTTGTACTATTTTGGGTCGATGATCTTCTCAAATCCTAGATGACACTTCTTCAACATAGAGAACTAAAACACATCATGTAGATTGGCTAGCTATGGAGGTATCTCAACTTTATATGCTAGTGGTCCAATTCTTTGAATGATTGGATAGGGACCCATATATCTAGGAGTTAGTTTGCCTCACTTCTCAAAGCTCACCACACCTTTCCATGGTGAGACTTTCAAGTAAACATGACCTCCAACCTTAAACTAAGTGGTCTATGCCTTTACTCTAAATAACTAATCAGTCTTTCATGTGCATCCTTCAACCATTGTATGATTACATATATCTTTTGTTTTGTTTCCTCCACTAACTCGGGACCTAGAATTTTGCTTTCTCCAAATTCATACAACAAATAGGATATCTACACTTTCTCCCATAGAATGATAATTATTGCTATAGGAAAACTCCATAAGACTAAGGTGGTCATTCCAACTGCCATTAAATTACAAAACACATTCCCTCAACATGTCCTCTAGGGTTTGAATGGTCCATTCTGACTATCCACATGTTTGAGGGTGGAATGATATGCTAAACTTCAATCTTGTTCCCAAAGAATGATGCAACTGATTCTAGAATCTAGATGTAAATTTGGTCCAATTCTTTAAATGATTGGATAGGTACCCATATAGCTAGGAGTTGGTTTGCCTCACTTCTCAAAGCTCACCACACCTTTCCATAGTGATAATTTCAAGTAAACGTCATCTCCAACCTTAAACTAAAGTGGTTTATGCCTTTACTATACAAAACTAATCAGTCTTTCATGTGCCGCCTTCAACCATTGTATGATTACATATATCTTTTCTTTTGTTTCCTCCACTAACTCGGGACCTAGAATTTTTCTTTCTCCAACTTCATACAACAAATAGGAGATCTACACTTTCTCCCATACAGAGCTTCATAAGGGGCCATGCCTAAACTAGAATGATAACAATTGCTCTAGGAAAACTCCATAAGACTAAGGTGGTCATTCCAACTGCCATTAAACTACAAAACGCATGCCTTAAACGTGTCCTCTAGGGTTTGAATGGTCCATTGTGACTATCCACAAGTTTGAGGGTGGAATGATGTGCTAAACTTCAATCTTGTTCCCAAAGAATGATGCAACTGATTCCAGAATCTAGATGTGAATTTGGGATCTCAGTGAGATATTATAGAAATTGGTACCCCCTACATTCTGACTATCTCATCTATATTACCTTTAACATATCCCATGTTTTCTTAATTCGTAGAAAGTGAGAAGACTTAGTTAGTATGTCTACTATTACCCATACCGGTCTTTCAAAAAAAGCCCACAAAACTGGGTCGTATATACTTAGCCACTTATAAGGCCGATTAGTCGGTGAATTTTAGATGGACATTTGTTATCTCAGTCTAAACTAGATTATATATTTATTGACAACATTCTCTTGATGTACGATTTTTTTTTATGTTTTGAACATAGGTCACATGTTTATTTAACGTTTTTTATTTTGAACCTATAGGACAAGCAAATTTTTTGTATTGTTTGGTTAGTGTCCATTGTTATGTACTTGTGTTAAACCATTTTCTACGTGCTTCATTGGAGTTTATGTTTGCATGATTAGAAAGTGATTGCACAATACCTTTTTGCTTCTAATGTTTATTCTTGACTTTTTAACATACACCACACTTATCTACATACTCAACCACATCTCTCTTCAAACATGACGACCCATATAATTCTTTAAGGTTTATGTACATTTTCATGTTACCAGGATGTATTGCATACATTGAAGAGTGTGCTTCCTTGAGAATTTGCTTACTTGGTTTTGGATCACTCGATACACATAATTTGTCATGTTGATACAATACCCCTTCACTTGAATATCTGAATTTTATCTTTTTTTTTTGGGGGTAACTAGAGGTTAATTTTTATTCATTCCGCCCTCTAGCGCAGATAACAAAGCATTTACATCAATCTCCCTGAAGGCCGTGAGCCAGTCAGGTACAACAGAGATAAAATTACAGGTCCCTCCATTAGTTAAGCACTTCTTCGCAATCAAGTCTGCAGAAGTGTTCCATGTACGTGGAACATGGTTTAGAGTGATCGAGCTACCTTCTTCCAACATGGTGCTCGCTAAACGAATGTGTGGTTTGAATTTGTTCGGGGCCTTTTGATGGTTGGTGAGAAGAGATATAGCTTGCTTTGAGTCCGAGAGAATGTATACCGAGGACCAGTGCAACTCCTTACAGGTTTTCAAACCTAGAAGACAAGCCTGCACCTCTGCTTCTAGGGCGGAAGAGGCCATGGTACATTGACCTTTACCAAACAGAGATTGACCATCTGCTCCAAAGACATGAAATCCCACTGCGGCGCTAGCAGTAATGTGTTTAAAGGCAGCGTCTACAAACATATAGTATTGCCGTGTTGTTAAGCCTCTTATTGAGGGACTGACGGGAACCCTCCTGGCTGCGGGGGCTGTTGGGAGGCCAAGAATAGTCTCGGTGCGGTTCTTAATGAAAGAGTACAGATTTGTTGCGCACATGGGTTTGCGCTTATGAATGAATTCACATCTGGAGTTCCAAATATGCCAGCAAGAGACAACGATCAAGGTACTTGTGGCCTGAAGATTATCGTTGGGTCGGGTACAGTAGTCGATCCATGCATCTTCATTCAAATTAAGATGGTGATTGTCAATAGGAACAAGGCTCCATATTGCTCGACTGGGCGGGCAATCCCGGAGTGCGTGTAGAAGGGAGTCGCTGGCATTGTTGCAAATGCTGCAGCTGTCATCTATGTCAATATGGCGCCGTCTTTTTTCAGTATTTGTTAAGAGGGCTCTGTGCTGAAGTAACCAAAGGAATACACAGATTCGCTCTGGTAATTTGGAAGCCCAAATAGCTTTCCAGTTTCCCACCATCGCCTCCTCTTTGTTCTGTCTGACCCATCGGTACGCCGATCTAGTAGAGAATTGACCGGTGATTTCCCATGGCCATGCCCAAGAATCAGCTCCTGTGTTTTCGACTGGGGCAGGGGTAGCAGCAATACCCATCCAGTAGTCCTCTGGTATGTAAGCGTGGATGAAATCCCAGTCCCAAGCTCCATTGCTAATGGCCATAGAGTTAATCGTGAGATCTTGAAGGTCAGGGTGAATGTTCCAATCAGGAAAAGATTCCCTAATGGATTTGTTCCCACACCATCGGTCACTCCAAACATTGGTGCCATGACCATCATTAATAACTTTAGTGCAGACCTGCTTGATGTCGCCAATGTGCTTCCGTATAAAAATCCATACAGATGACGAGGGACGATTAGCAAAGGAATTTCCACGGACGTACTTATCCATCATCACCTTAACCCATGGTTTTGTAGGTTCATTCATGAAGGACCACACGTTCTTCAACATCAGGGCATGATTTTGATCCTGAGCATCTTTTATTCCAAGGCCTCCAAGGTCCTTATGTGTAGACACCTTCCTCCAGGCCACAAGCGACATTCTCTTCTTGTCTCCGCAGCCCGACCAAACAAAGTTCCGTATATGTCTGTTAATATCATCACATAACTGAGGCGATAGCTTGAATGTCTGCATTGTATATGTGGGAATAGCTTGAATCGTGGATTTAGCAAGGGTTATGCGGCCCGCTAGTGATAGATGTTTCATGCTCCAACTATTGAGGCGCTTTTGGATTGACGCAATAAGGTGGCCATGGGTAGCTTTGTTCACTCTATGGTGCAGGATTGGGACTCCAAGGTATTTACCTAAGTCCTCCGTCCATTGGAACCCAAGTTTCCTACTAATGGTACGGGTGTCCGATCGAGAGGTATTAGCCGAGAAATAACATTTTGACTTCTCTTTAGAGACTAACTGGCCGGAAGCATTGGAGAAATTTTCCAGGATGGTAGTAATGACTCTCACCTGTTTAACTGAAGCTTCACCCATAAGTAGTATGTCGTCTGCAAAGAACACATGAGACAGCTTGGTCCCCCCTCTAGACACTGTAAGAGGTTTCCACTCGCCTGCTTCCACTGCAGCATTAATAGCTTGGCTAAGTCTTTCCATACACATGACAAAGATGTAAGGACTGATCAGATCGCCTTGGCGGACGCCTTGAGTAGACTGGAAAGGCGGGAGCGGGCTGCCCTCCCAAAGAATGGTCGTTGAGCCCAAACTGATGATTTGCATAATAAGATTGCAGATACTATTTGGCATACCAGTCCGCTTGATAGTGTCGTGAATGAAATCCCGGTTCATCCT
The DNA here is from genome assembly GCA_963693085.1 of Alisma plantago-aquatica. Taxonomy (NCBI): domain Eukaryota; kingdom Viridiplantae; phylum Streptophyta; class Magnoliopsida; order Alismatales; family Alismataceae; genus Alisma; species Alisma plantago-aquatica. Next base: position 171,044,683 of record OY856409.1, read on the forward strand.
ATAAAACGCCTTTGCAAGGTCCAGTTTAATGCACATAGTTTGCTTCCTCGAAGCTTTGCATTTCATAGTGTGGATGACTTCTTGAACAAGTAGGATATTATCACTTATACGACGGCCTGGGATGAAGCTTGATTGGGTCGGAGAAATCCAGCTGTCAAGGTGAGGCTTAACTCGTTCAACAATGATCTTAGAGATCAGTTTAAAGCAACCATTATTTAGCGAGATGGGTCGGAAATCCCCACAAGATTGGGGGGCATCTACCTTGGGTATAAGAACCATATTAGAATCAGAAATAGCAGTAGGGATCACACCAGTTCTGAAGATCTTCTGGATCATATGTACTAGGGAAGGTCCCACCTTGTTCCAATTCTTCTGAATAAAGTCTGTGTATATGCCATCGGGCCCGGGAGCCTTCAGCGGAGCCATCTTGAAAGCAATGCAGCGGATTTCTTCTGCGGACGGAATGGCGGACATATCGCCCTGGGTGGCTGTGCTAATGCCCGGGAAGGAGCCAATGTGAGCACGAATGCAGTCGTGGTTAGTGGCCCCGTTGTGCGACATAAGATTGCAGAAGTAGCCATGGATGAGCTGTTGGATGTCTTCCTTTCTGGTGATCCATATCCCCGCTTCATTCTTTAGAGCAGTAATTTTGTTGAAGTGGTGGCGTGCTTTCACATAGGATTGGTAAAACTTGGTGTTGGAATCACCGAGTCTTAACCAATCTATGTGACAGTGTTGCTGCCAGTCCGCTTCTTCCTTCAGTAGAATTTGGTGGAGCTTTTCCTGAAGCGGGATGGAGTAGTCAGTAGAAAAATGAGAACTCTGGGCTTGGGATTTTACCTGGCATCTGCCAATCTGGTGAAGAAGCTTATTTTTCTCCTTGTGAAGATTAGTAAGCCGTTTTGCCTCCCACTTCACCGCGACTTGTGAAAAAATTGCAGATGCATCATGGAAACTCATGTTTTCGGGCCACTGGGGAAGAAGCTCTGTGTGGAACTCAGGCGTTGTATGCCAACTCGCCTTAGTTCTGAATCTGGCTTTGCGCTTGACACGCCTGCCACAGGAAAGGAGGATAGGGCAGTGATCAGAATAAAGCCTCGGTAGGGCTGTAAGAGAAGCAGTGTCAAATTTTTTAATCCAGTCTGCATCGGAGACAACTCGGTCAAGTTTTTCTAGCGTATTTTTCCGCTTGAACGTGAAGGGAGGCCCGTTCATCTTCATGTCCGCCAGGCCAGTATTTAACAAGGTTTCATTGAACCGGTTACTTGCTTGTTTATCGAAGTACTTACTCCCCTTTTTCTCGTTAACATTGAGCATAGTATTGAAGTCTCCCATGACCACCCAAGCCTCCTTGATATTTAGCAAGATTCTTTCAAGCCATTCCCAGAGAAAGCTGCGTTTAGTAGGGTTCGGACTTGCGTAGACAATAGTGAGAAACCAGTCATTATTGATTCTACAATGAATAAATTGACGATGGCTGAGAACAATTTCAACATTACAGAAACGGTTATCCCAGATTACCCAAATACCGCCTGAGAAACCTAAAGCTTCAACACGATGAGAAGAGGTAAACCCCATTTTATTAATGATGTTAGTCGCAGTGTCACCGCTGCAACGAGGTTCTACTATGGCCATAATGTTTATGTTATAGATAGCTTTGAGCTCCTTGACCAGGTTTAGCTTCTTAGAAGGGCACGCACCCTGAATGTTCCAGCAACAAATATTCATTAGAAAAGGAAGAGAGTGACACTTATTGTAGTGCCGCACACAGTCCCAAGGACTGATCTTCAGAGTCAGTGTTCATGTTGTCGCCCCCAGCGCTTGGCACCTCAGGTGGGACAGTGAAATCAAGTGTCTTCTTTGTAGCTGCATTAGGCTCCTCGTCACCATCATGGTATCCCTCATGGTCCTCCCTCCTGCCCTTCTTCCGAATCCTATCCGGACTTCGGACGGTCTGGAGGACGATTTTCCGGTTACGAAGCATGACATAGCTGCTGTCTCCCTTGCTTAGGCGATGCGTAGTATGTCTGCCTTGGTTTGGAGTAGCCACCTCTCTGCTGGCCTGGAACTGGTAATTGCTATCTATATTATTTGCGGTGGCACCCACCAGTATGTTGTTCTCTGTAAGGGTCACCGCCGTGTTGGTCGCTTGCTGTACAGCAGCGTCCTTTCCTCCTTGCGACCTGCTACTATGAGTCGCCGTCGTATTGGTCGCGGGCGCCGCAGCAGTGGTTTTTCCACCTTGCGATGGTCTGCTGCCATTAGGTTTCGTGGCGTCCTTAGCCTGCTGCTTCCTCTGCATTTGTTTGGTTTTTTTGCTTACGACAGTCTCCCAGTCACCCCCTTCGGTTGCCGGGTTCTCATCCTCGATGATTTCCACCACAGGTGGGTTCGTATCAGCGAGGTTCTTTGATGGTGCGCCCTTTCGTTCAGATTTCCCAGAGACGTCCGCCTTGGTTTGGTTGCGCCTTCTCTCTGGCTTCTTTGCATGTATAGCTTCTGTGTATGTGACCCCAGGCATGGGAATCGGAACAGAGGTGGACGCTAATTCCTTGTCCGGTGCCGGCATGTGTTTACATTCAGAGGCAATGTGTCCTAGACATCCACATTTGAGGCAGATCTGCGGTAGATTCTCGTATTCTAGGCGAAAGTGTTCGCCGTTAATGAAGATCGCCGGCAGTAAGGGCTTTCCTGTATCAACCTCTACAGCTATCCGTGCAAATTTCCCCCTATTACCAAGGAGGGTGTTCGTATCAATCTTGATTGTTTTCCCAATAACATTCCCGATATGGTGTAGTAATTGGTTTTGGTATAAGAACACCAGTAAGTCAACGACTCGGCTCCACACCACCAGCTTCCTTGGAAACGCCTCTGAAGGTCAGAAGTTGGGAGTCCACGATTGGACGGACAGGTAGTTGTCGAACACTGTCCATGGGCCGCCAGTCATGGCTTTCTCATAATCAGCTCTGTTTCCCAGTTGGATAATGTAATATCCATTGTCCAAATTGATCACCCGGATCTGTGCTGTTGGCTGCCAAAGGATGCTTATCTTGTTAACTAGTGCTTGGAATCCGATATTGATTCCTAAGGCCTTCACAATGACTGCGTGTTGCCAAGGCTCCAATAAAGGTTTGATAGTTTCATGCTTGACCGAGAAGGAAGGTAACACCCCACTGAGATCTACTTGCACGTCCGCCGCCGTGAGAGTGTCTGGCGAGAGCGGGTTAATGTATGATAAAAGCCCAGGGCTATTTTCCACCGTGGCTTGTTTATAACTTCTCTTCGGTTCAGCAGCGCTGCTGGCTTCATCGCCCATCACGACGTCCCCTTGCAACGGTATTACAGAGTGCTCCTTGACAGGTTCAGATGCCGGAACTGCTTCTCGGTTATCCTCGTTCACTTGCTGTGACTCTGGAGGTCGATCGGACTGGCCTGAGCCTCGTCCACTCCGGCCGCCACGGCCTCCACGGCCTCCGCTCCATGAATCGCCTCCACGGCCTCCCCAGCCGCCAAACCCTAACATTGCTCGCCTTTTTGATGTGTTATATCATGCATAATTTATTGCAATTCACTATTACTCTGTTGAACTCCTTATGTGATCATAGGATGTTAGCTTGATATGCATCTATGCAATGAGTCCATCTTGTTTAGACACATTCAAATCTAGATTCATCTCTCTCATCTTGACCAATAAATCTCTTTTTACACATGCCATAGAAAGCATTTCTACAGACGATGTTGATTTCCTACTTAAAGCATATACCACAACATTGGCCTTTGTAGGGTGGTAATCAATGGTAACATCATAATATTTTATAAGATCTAACCATCTGCACTGTCTCAGGTTGAGATCTTTTTGTGTGAACATGTACTTTAGACTCTTATGGTCAGTAAAGACCTGACATCACTCACCATAGAGATAATGAGGCCATGTTTCTAAGGCATGTACATTGTTGCAACTCAAGATAATGTTTGGGATAGTTATCTTCATTCTTAAGATGTCAACAAGCGTAAGCTACCATTTTCCCTTCCTACATAAGATCACATCCCAAACCTCGTCTAGATTCATCACAAAAAACCACATAACCTTTATTTGCCTTTGGTAAAATCAAAACTAGTGTTGTGGTTAACTTCTTCTTTAAAGTTTGAAAACTCTTCTCACATGATTTAGACAAAATAAAAGGCACATCCTTCCTTTTCAAATGTGTAATATGTCATACCCTTTGTCACACAAAGCGAGATTACTCAAAACAAAGCGCGGAATTATCACTAATAACAACATTACCACAAAATAGGGTAGTTTGAAACTGATCTCATAATAAGATCTGAACCTAAACAACTCACAATGGAAATCATAAATTGATGCCACTTGTATTTTAATTCATTATAAAAGGTAACCATTTTTCACAGGCTAACTAACCACAACTTGTTACATATAAACATCTACTCAAGTATACAAATCATGTCTATACTACCACGGCATGAAGCCAAAATCTCAAATCGATGTACAACATTTACAAAACACCCCCAAGGACCCAAGTGTACATGGATGATAGATTGGACTCTATTACTAGACACTAGAAGCATATCCATGATTCAATAGTTACTGCTTCACTTGTTATAAATCTTAGTCACACTAACTCTATCTCGACATGCATGTCCACCTAAAAAGATGTAGAACCCACCGGGTGAAACCAAACATCCCCATAAGAGATATAAAACACCACCACCATCTATTGTAAGCACAGATAACTAAAACAAGAAAATTATACTATTAACTGATAAGCAAATTCAGCTCAATGATATAAGAATGGCAATTATCACATCTTAAGAAATTAGGGCATCTACACTAAACAGTAGATCATCGTATGCCTTAAGAAGGAATATGAAGAAAATGTAAAATTTTATAAACTAAATAGTATAAGAAACACAACAAGGGGTCATCCAATGTTATTCATATATGACCCTAAGAAATAACACTACACGGCTATGTTAAATCTTTAATTATTATGCCCTGAGGATTTGAGGCGTACCACTCAAATCCAACTAACCACTACAAAGTTGAAATCAGTACCATATAAGATCAATGGAAGAGTTGGACTCAATGATCATCACTGGCATTATTCGGTCAGCATGAGTCTGCAATACATTGACCTATAGTCAAACTAAAAATAGAGCAACTTATAGCCGCAACTATAGTCTTGTAAAGACAACAAATCATAGTCAAAGCTATGGTCCTATAAAACAACTAACCTGCCTTGGTACATGACACAATGCTAGAGAACATGCACATGCATGGTCATTCTATAATAAAACTTCATCTCACTATTTCAACCATTTAAGGATATAGGGAGATACATCCACTGATACCCCACATATTAAAAAATATGTGCTCTGAGTTTCCCATAGGAGTTACTCATTTCACCATTCGGCTAAATGTTTATGTTGAGGATGGATCTATGGTACAGGGAAACTACATGATTAAAGGTTTCACGTTATTAGTTATGCCAATTGGGTGAACTAAGGCCCCATCATACAAGGTGACATATAAAACCCTAATTGAATATAGCAATCATAACTATGAAAAAACTTCAGAAGATATAAAATGTATAAAGTGTGAACTTATCACATCATCTCAAGATAACACTATGGAACTGCCTTAAATAAGGCCATCAACATCACCATTTGTTAACATTGCTATATCAGGATGATCACTATTATCATATCACCATGGATATAAATCCCTTACCACATCACTAGAGGACATAACCTCACACTAGGCATTAATTTGTAACTAGTTCATAAAGACCAATCACATTTCATGTAATTCACTATTATCTCGTCTTGCCTTATCAAGAATATAAGTGTCACCTGCATTATAGAAATAATTATATATGATAACCATCACATCATGCCTCTTAAGGCATATAAGAATCACCCATATATCACATATACATCATAGCAATCAGTAGCTATTATTATAATCCTTTTTGCAAAATCAATGTTGTATAAATAGAGAGAGAATACTCATGATTATCTTATCATATTAAACACTTTAAGCAATGTAAACAATGCATCATATGTCCCCTTAATTTAGGGTTAGGGATTCATAATCAACCAAATAGAGTTCCATGGCACTATTTAATTATTAATCTCTAGTTTCATTACCTATCACAAGATTTGAGTTTATTAGGGTTTTGTACTATAACTATTACTAAGTGTGAACATTCACATATTTACAATTCTAGTGCACTTCATCACAAATCATGGCCATCAACTATTATAATTTATTTATATTCTTGGTATGTGCAATGTATGCCACTAAATTGACTAGCAAGATAGAACTTATTCAAGTAGGAGAGAGAAATTAAATTCACATGTTATTCATTCGTGCACGTTTAACAATTATATCTTACTCTAGGATTAGATTTAGGGTTCACCCACATAGCCATTTAAATTTCACATCATGGTTATTGCACCAAACCCCAATTGGGTCACTCCACACCTTCTTGGAGCATATTAGGGATTAAGGACATGTTTAGGGTTTAAAATCACTAGTTGATCATGAGTTAATCAAGATATATACAACATTAAGTATCATCATTATTTACATATGTAAGTGTACCATCTTATTGTTGGATCAAGGGCTCTAGAGGGGGGTGAATACAACTTCACAAATCTCACAAAATAGATTAGACCTTCAAATTTTATTAAGTGCACAAGCTTAAGCATATAGCCAATTTGAAGTCCTAACTAACAAACATAGAAAGGATGAGAGATAAGGACAGCATACACTTGGACAAAGTGGTTTAGAGTGGTTCCACACTTCAAACTAGAAGTGAGTCAGTCCACTACCTAGAGGTGGTTAGTCTCTAGGACTTTGCAATCTTGGTGCTCTTATATTCATTCATAAGATTACAAGACAAAACCACATTCTTCCAAGGACTTAATACCTCAAGAAAGGATCTTCAAACTACCAAAGGAACTTACCCACTTGTAGCAAGGAGTCTTCAGCCTTCAACAAGGACTTACCCACTCCACCTTCAAGTCTTTGGCCTTCCAGGAATTACCTATCCTTCTTTAACATTTGCCTTGCCTATCTCCTTCACTCGGAGATCTAGATCACCATGCTTTCTTCAACCTTGAAGAATAGCAACTCCTTCTCCTTCACTTGGAGAAGATCTTCAAGCCTTTTCTTCAAATAGGAAATGGGGTAGGAAGATGGAGGTGGAGAGCTTTACATGGATACAAGGGATAGCTCTCTTACAAGGGATCCTAACTCACTCATATTCACAAATTTGAATTGAAAGTAGAGAGAGAAAGGGGGCTCAAAGGGATGCATCACTCTCAATTAGACTAGGACCAAGCATATAGTGAATGAGCAACCTTGGAATGAACTCCAAGTGGTCTTATTTATAGCTGGGGGTGCCCCTTTGAGTTGGGGAACACTTAGGGTCAAATTATAGCCATTTTTGCACAAGGCAACGGATCTATTTTCATCCAAACAAGTCACCAACAGTTACAATCACTTTTTTTGTGTTTTCTGTATAGTACATTCGGTCAAGATTCAATAAAGGTAACTCGACCGATCAGGTAAAAGACAAACCCAATTTTCAAACCATCGGTCGAGTTTGTCCTGAGGAAACTTGATCGACCATTGAAAATAGAATTTGGTCAGTAACCCGATCGATCAAGTATTGTGAATGCACAACTCGACCGATGCACTCTCCAGAAAATGGATCCAGTGGATCGGTCAAGATTGTAACTCGACTGATCAATAGCCAATGATCTATTTTCTAAAGTGATTAAAAAGTGATTAAAACTTGGTACTAAGTGTCCCTCATAATTTTATCATCTTAGTTACAAGTCATGTCATGAATACAAGTGATTACAAAATTCTTCTAAGGTCATTTACATGGATTTCCTAATTAGCACACTTGCATTGCTTTTGACTTGAACTTTGACAAGCTAGGGCTTGTGTAATTTGATCATTTTCATGTACCTAACACCTAAAATCAATCTTGAACACACATATTAGATACATATGAATGGAAAGGTTAAGTCATTATCAAAATATGGACAATGTATAACCTCTAGGTCAACATTCTCCCCCTTTTTGACAATGATAAACCATTCCTCAATTTTTTTGAAAAGAATATAGAAATTATACCTTTGCCTTTGTGAATTAGGGGGATTCAAGATTTGAACAATGTGAATTGCTCCCCCTCAATATATACTTACTTTAACATGCATAGTTAGTCTATCTACACAAAGCAATTATAGCATACATGTACTATATGGTCCTTTGCAAGTCACATGATAAAGCATATAATGAACAAGAAAAGGATTTCATAAGAAATAAGCAGCAATATGACAAAGAATAGCAATATGATTGAGTTTTAAGACATTGAAGTTCTCTCCCCCTTTTGACATTATCAAAAAGTGAGTGGGGTACAAGAGCATATAACATGTCTTATCCAAACACAATCAAGCAGATAATCAAATATGCAATCTCATATCATATATCAACCAGAGACAAAATAAACACACTATTACATCCTTGAAATTCATAGATTTCAAGCCTAAATGAATTAGGGAACATATAATAATGAAGTGATTTGAGGGATCTTGGTTTATGATTCCAAACCCTAGAATCATAGCAAATGTTCAATTTAAGTTAACAATGTACTTCTGATCATATGTGTTCATGTGAGGCAACTATATGATGCAATTGTTACTAAAGCCTCAAGTTTGGTAATTAGGAATGTAACCAAGATCATGGAGCCTTTTGAAGGCCCAAGATGTGGTTCATGGGCATTAGGGTCACCTTTCAGCCCAATTGGATAATTAAAGTTTAAATATTGGTCCCTGAGACATGAATTTGAATATGGTGGATATTCGTGATCATAATAGGTATCTAAAATAATCATGAATGATGGATAATCAAAATATAAGATAATGAGATGATTTTTGGGATAATACAAAAGAATATGTCGATTAGATAATTAGTTAAAATATTATTCACCTTTTTCTTGGAAGTCAAATAACAGAACAATATGTAAGTTTCCAAAAGGAAATAAGAAACATGGTGTTTAGATAACTTAAAAGTACAATTATAAATCCAAGATTGGCAGCACCATGTTTAAGGCATCAAACATGGATATTTTGATATGAGTTGTTGTATATTTGAAAATAATAAAGAAAATAGGAGAGAGAGAAAAAAAAAGTGGTTCCTAAATAGATTAAATGAACAATGAACCAATATGCATCATACAAGGATGTGTTTTCCTTAATGGCTTTTATTGCCAAGTCCAAGACTTAATAGGAGTATAATAAGCCAAGAGTTCTATATAAAGGAAAATGTCTTTTAATGCTTGTAGAAGGTGGTAAGATGTAATTATAGAATACTTGCTTCTTGGGCATATTCCTTGTGTTGTTAGAAAGTAATAATGCATGGAATATTGTATTATGCCTTACACTCAAAGAAGCAAGACTGAAAGTAATGGAAGAGGAAAGGATGAAGGGAAGTTTCTACATATGTGGGTTTCTCATGGGATTTCACGATCAGCCCTTCTGCCTTACGAACAAGAAGGGATAGACCAGGGCTTCTTCCATCTCTCCTCCTCTCTTCCTCTATTCATTTTAACCACTAGGGTTTCTCCTAGGTTGTGAGTATATAAGGACCCCAAGAACTTCCTCATCCAAGGGTGAATGTCTCGTCTTTGAGAGTAGAACACAGCTAACAGAGGTGCCAAAATCTTGGCCCCGACTCTGACAATGCCAGATCCACACATTTCCCCTCCATGTATAAGGAAGAGGCACTGAGAAGTGATACTTGTCTGTGCCAATGGTCTCATGCACCCTGGAGGTCTCTTCAACTCAGATGTCATCAACTTTGGCTTGCAGTTCATGGTTTTAGGACAGATTGAAAATTACAGGTTGCAGCAGAACACGGTCACCATTCTCCAATTCTTGACCACATTGAGATGATCTGGGACTCCCAGGGAGTCTGAAGGGTCCAACGGAGGTAGGGCAGCAAACTCCTAGGTTGTCAAGGGATCGATGAGGGCAAGTCTACCCCCGGTTGAGCGAGCCGCGGTGGGTATGGTGTTGCTCATTCTGTCGAGAGGAAGAGGGTAATCCGGGGGTCAAATTACTTGGATAGCCCTAGACCGCAAATATTAACTTGGGGGCACAGGCGTCTTTTCCCACCCTGGCCGGCCCAACTAAAAGAAAAGGAGCAAACAAGTAAGTTGCTGACGTGTCAATGTATGATTGGCCCAATTGTCTTTATTTTTGTGAAAATCATAACTAATGATTGATAACTCGGATTGGGGCATTTTAAATATGAAATTTGATCAGCAAAATGAGAGGAATTCAAATAAAATATTATCAGAACTTGATTATGATTCCTTTTCTAAAAGTATATGAAATACATGTTTAAATGTGTTTAATTGAAAGGAAAACCTATTTTTGTGTAATATGATGCTTAATTGAATAGATTTGATCATGTTAAGCTAATACCTAATCTTGTTATGAATAATGAAGAAATCCATGATAGTGATGAATAATGGACGATTCTAGATTAGTAATCTTATATATGTTATTTTAGTGTTTTGAAACTAATGTGGACGTCTTGTTGTTATCATAATGCTAGTAAAGTGATTTAGATGTCACGGGTAATCTAATATGCTTAAGATGCTAATTAGGGTTTAACCTAACATGCATAACTGAGTTTGTAATCTTAGAAACCATAATACGATCAAATTAGGGTTTGTAATCCTAACTAATAGTCCTAACACGAGATAACCCTAAACCCTAGTTTAGGAGCACATCTAGATCTGAGTAATGTAATATGAATACATGGTAACACATATGTAGTATGCTTTGTTTTAGATACTTCTTGATTACATGATTTGTTGCTTATATGTTTGGAAACATTCTTAAAGTATATGATGTTCTACATGGTTTCTGCAATGGCATAAGGTACGTGGTTACACTTATGATTACATGTATCGAATTCTAAGATTTTTGATGTTTCTCCATGAGATTGAATGACAAATAAGTTGCTTGGTTGTTTATTTACTTCTTGAAAAATATAAAGTTCCTATGAGTATCATGTAAAGTAAATAACTACATTATGAACCCTGGGTTAGACTGATCTTAAGGGTAATGCACATGAGCCCCAGAGGGACAGTGATTACACTTGAGGTAGTAGACCAGAAAAGGGTTAGAATAGGAAAATAAGTTTATGTTCTTATATGCAAGATAAATATGTTTTCTTATATGTGTATCAGTGATTATTGGTTGAACCCACATACCAGTATAGCAATATACTGACCGTGTATTTGTTTGTCGGAATTTTAGGTATCAGATATACATGATTCGTGGACATGAGGGTATAGTTAAAGATGTTGAAGACACTATAGTTTAAGCATGAAGGTTTAGTCTTAATGGTTTATCTTCATACGTGTAAAACTTATTCTGTTTAAAAGTTATGTAGCTCCTTAAAAGAGCTTTTTATGCAAACATGTAAATATTTGATCATTAATGGAAATTTTTTACTATTCAATATTATTTCTTGAATGTGATCCTAGAATTTATGATTGATGGTTCATGACATTAAGGTCTTCTAGACACTCAAAAGTGTGGGTCGTTACACACACAAGATAAGTCATAATCAAAATATGGTGAAATATGGCACCAACTCATAGGATATAGCTAATCAAAGAGCAAGAGTACACATAACATAGATTACAACTCAGAAGTATGTTCTCATAAAAGCAGCTACAAGCGAGAAGTGATGAAAATTGAAGATAAAATAGTACATCTCAGATAATGTGCCTAGAAATTTCTAATACAAAATAGCCTAGAAAGATATATATGATCAGCAAACTAGACTAAAAACTAAGAACATCTAGACATCTAAGCTATCTATGTCCACAGCATCATCATCATCAGCTCTAGGCTCGTAGTCCTCATCTCCATCTGAAGGTGCAATAGTAGTTCCTTCATCACCAGAATCAGCACCAGAGCCATCTCCATCATCAAAAGAATCCTCACCATCACCACCATTGTCATCAGTAGCAACAGTTTCAGCATCAGCCTGGTCAGGCATCTCCTCATCCACAGAAGGACTAAAACCACAACTGGGCCAATGAGCATTCTTCTCATCCCAAGTCATACCAAGAGCATAGATCTCATTGGCTTGAGGGAAGGAAGAAGCCAAATTACCAAGACTGGCAAGCAGAGTGGCCAAGGGGGCAGCAGGCAATGGCAGGTAGATGGGAGCAGGACCACCAGCAGTAGAGGGTGTGGGAGCAGTAGTGGAAGGCTCGGGGATAGGGTAGTAATGATGGTATTCATAGGAAGCATAATCACTATCGGGGAAAGACTGGTAGGTGGGGTATGGGTGTGCATAGGATAATTTCATGTTTGACATGATTGAACATAAATCCTGGTACACATTTATTATATATAAGAATGACATCAAATGTGTTTGTTGGCCTAGAAACCCGTCCAAGATTGACTCATTAGGAGTAAATCTTGGATAGTCCCCGGTTTGGGACTGTTCTTGAACACCTAATCTCACTTAGGATGTAAGTGTATAATGTGTATTGGGTTTTTGAGAAAATTTCGATAGAATTTCCTCGTTTGTTCTCTAAGTATATATGTACTTAGAGAACAGCAGGGAAATGCTGCCGAAATTTTCTTGAAAACCCAATACACGTTATACACTTACTAGTGAGATTAGGTGTTCAAGGATGGGATAGGTGGTACACATTTATTATATATAAGAATGACATCACATTATACACTTAGGTAGGATGTAAGTGTATACCCTAATATTTTCCTAATATATACTTGTTTTCTCTGATCATAGAATGGATAGATCATGGATGTCCATTCGTAATCGTTGCACCCCAGAGTTTATATCTGGTCTTGATCAGTTTATTAGATTTGCCGAGGAACATAGGAAAAAATCTACAGATAGGTTCTACTGTCCATGTAGGCATTGCGGTAACAACTTGAAAGTCAACACTGGTGAGGAAATCAAAAGTCATGTCATGTGCAACATGATTGTACAAGGCTATACATAATGGCACTGGCATGGAGAGATTTCAAAATCGAAACCAGTAGATGTCGATAGCAGTGCTTGGGTGGAAGAAGAAATTGCCTCCGATGACGTAAATGTGAACGAACCAGTTCCAGCAGACATTGTTGATGCGATGTTGGATAGTTGTAGGGTAGAGCACACCGATCCACCTCCTATCTTTAGAAACATTGTGCATGATGCTGAGATACCGTTATACACAGGTTGTGCTAAGTTTACGAAGCTTAGCGTTGTGTTGAGATTGTATAAGTTGAAAGCTAACAATAGATGGAGCGAAAAAAGCTTCACTTCATTGTTGATTTTGTTGAAAGAAATGCTTCCTGAAAGAAACGAGCTGCCAATCTCAACATACCAGGTAAAGAAAATGTTGTGCCCAATGGGAATGGAGGCCAAGAAGATACACGCATGCCCAAATGATTGTGTATTATTTCAAAAGGACTATGTAGATTTGAAAGATTGTCCAAAATGTGGTGTGTCACGGTATAAATTGACGACTTCGGGGGAGTCCAAAACTGGTTCTCCTGCCAAGGTGTTGTGGTATCTACCTATAATATCACGGTTTCAACGCTTGTTTGCAAATTCGAAAGATGCGAAGAATTTGAGGTAGCATGCAGATGTTAAGAAAAATAATGATGGGATCCTACGACATGCGTCTGATTCCCCACAGTGGAAGAAGATTGATCTATTGTACCCCAAATTTGGTGAAGAAGATAGGAATCTAAGACTTGGGCTTTGTACAGATGGGATGAATCCGTACGGGACATTGAGCAGCCAACATAGCACTTGGCCAGTCATGATTGTTATATACAATCTTCCTCCCTGGATGTGTATGAAAAATAAGTATGTTATGTTGTCGTTGTTGATATCGGGCCCTAAACAACCCGGAAATGATATCGATGTTTATCTTGAACCTTTGATTGATGACTTAAAGAAACTTTGGGTTGAAGGTGTGATGACCTATGATGCTTCAGTAAGAGAGACATTTCGTTTGCACGCTATGTTGTTTTGCACTGTTAATGACTTTCCAGCATATGGGAATTTGTCTGGATATAGTGTCAAAGGAGCTAAAGCGTGTCCTATATGTGAAGAAAACACTGATTCAATAAGACTAAAACATGGCGGAAAGACTGTATATCTTGATCATCGAAGGTTTCTTTCAAAATTCCATCTGTATCGTAGGAAGCGCAAAGCATTCAATGGATGGAATGATGAACGGAGTGCACCTAAACCTATACCACGGGATGTTGTTTATGCAAGAGTAAAAGACATTGTCAATGAATTTGGTAAGAAATCACAATGTAGTATGGCCACACGGAGTGACAATTCTTCATTCAAGAAGAAGTCAATATTTTGGGATCTTCCTTATTGGAGTTCTTTGACAGTTAGGCATTGTATCGATGTAATGCACGTTGAGAAAAATGTCTGTGATAACATCATTGGTACTCTGTTAAATATACCAGGTAAGACTAAAGATGGGATAAAATCCAGACTGGACCTACGTGAAATGGGAATAAGGTCAGAATTAACATAATTACGTGAAATGGGTAATAAAAGAACATACTTACCTCCCGCTTGTTACACGTTGTCTAGAAAGGAGAAGAAAACTTTTTGTGAATGCTTGGTAAATGTTAAGGTGCCACATGGTTACTCATCCAACATCCGTAGATTGGTATCAATGAAAGATCTAAAGTTGATATGTCTTAAATCTCATGATTGTCACACTCTAATGCAACAAATATTGCCCGTGGCAATTCGATCTATATTGCCGAAGCATGTAAGGTTTGCAATTACCAGACTTTGTTTCTTTTTCAACAGTCTATGCAGCAAAGTTATTGACCCTGATACTCTCGATAATTTGCAAAGAGAAGTGGTTTTTACCCTATGTCAGCTTGAGACGTATTTCCCTCCTTCGTTCTTTGATATCATGGTACATCTTGTTGTCCACTTGACTAGGGAAGTGAAAATGTTGGGACCAGTTTTCTTGCATTGGATGTATCCCTTTGAACGATACATGAGCATTTTTAAAGGTGATGTTCGAAACCGTTATCGGCCTGAAGGGAGTATTATTGAAGGTTATGTGGCGAGAGAGGTTATGGATTTTTGCAATGACTTTCTCAGTGGTAATGACACTCCTAATAATGACAAGAATATTGAGGAGGGCAAAGGAATTTTGGGATCACGGGTGAAAGTAATCAGCCGTGAGCAGTTGGAACAAGCTCACTTGTATATTTTACACAATATGGACGAAGTGAGTGTTTATATCGAGGAACATACCAATTTCATAAAGAGACAACATCCTTGAGCAAGTTCAATGTGGCTTGCTAGAGAGCATAATAAGACTTTTACTAAGTGGTTTGAAGATAAAGTCTTACATCAACTATCTCAAACACCAAATGATATTACAGAAACTATCAAATGCCTCGCCTTTAAACCAAAACCGAATGTTATGTCTTATGAAGGGTTTGACATTAATGGATTCACATATTACACAAGCGCCAAGATGATAAGAGTGTCGTCCAAAATAGTGGGGTCACTCTTCAAGCATCGACTATGTACTTTGCAAGTGCAAAGGATAAGAGTCCACGTGAAGCTAAAATGTCATATTACGGTGTCATTGAAGACATTTGGGAGTTTGACTACATAGATTTCAAAATTCCGCTCTTTAAATGTAATTGGGTTGATAACACCAAAGGAGTTATAGTGGATGAATTGGGTTTCACTTTGGTGAACTTTGAAAAGATTGGCGAGAAGGGTGAACCATTCATATTGGCATCACAGGCGAAACAAATATTCTATATCGATGATCCTGCAAATGATAAATGGTCGGTTGTTCTTCATGGTAAAAGACAGTTCATTGAAGATCCTATAGATGAAGAAGAGTACTATGATAAGTATGATGACTCCAGTCCATTCTCAGTTGGGTTGCCAACTCCACAAAATATTGAAGCTAATGATGACTTATATGTGCGCGGAGATCACAATGAAGGATTGTTAATTGATAAAAGATCACAATTTTAGAGACATGTATGTTTATACAAATGCTAAATGTTTGCCTTTTTCTAGTTTATACAAATGCTAAATGTTTGCCTTTTTCTAGTTAATACAAATGCTAAATGTTTGCCTTTTTCTAGTTAATACAAACGCTAAATGTTTGCCTTTTTCTAGTTAATACAAATGCTAAATGTTTGCCTTTTTAATGACATTTTCAGATGGCTGACCATGATGAGCATGATGTCCATGATGAGCATGAAGTCCATGATGAGCATGCTGTCCATGACGAGCATGGCGAGGGTACCAATGTAAGTTCTAAAAACATATCTTGTATTTCTATAAAATTCATTATCTTCTAGTTATGTCATATATCTTATATTTCTATATTGGGCTAATTCAGTATGTTTATTTTTGTCAAATTTTAGGTTGATGATGCACATGTACCCACTGAAGCACTGGAGCAACTTGATGCGCAGCACCAAATACTTAATAAGAAAAGGGGCATCACTCTGTTGAAGAAGTTAATAGCGCTTAGTGGCAGTGGATCCAAATTGGTTGTGGAGTTTGATAATGGAGGAAATGCAATTGGAGTGAACCGCAATAATTTTGTAAACTATCTTGGGTGTACCACTCGGAGCCATTGTGGTGTTAAGTATGATAATTGGCATAAAGTTCCTCAGGGGAAAAAGACTTCATATGGAAGGATTTATGCGTGAGTTATTATTATTTGCAATTCTATTTTGTAGATTACAACTTCTATTATTTGCAATTCTATTTTGGATACTAGTTAATAACATTTCTATTTTACAGAATCTGTTTGCATTGGATGAGAAGTTGCATCGTAAAAGTGTGATGCAACGCGCTGGAAAGATGCTTAGGAAATATAGGACAAATCTAAAAAGAGAATACATAAAAGAGGGTGATAAGAAAAAGAAGTCAGCCCTTGAACAATGGAACTTCTTGGACAAAGAAGATTGGGACAATTTTGTTGCTTCAAGAAAATCTGAAGAATTCAAGGTATTAGGCGTCACTCCCAATTTAATTAATATACATTGTATTCACCTATTCAAGATTAACATTTAGTGATACTAACCAAATCATTAATGTGCATACTAACTAGGCCCTCAGTGACGCACAAAAAGCAAGGCGTGCACTGAATGTGCATGACCACACTATCAGTCCAAAAGGCTATGCAAGCGTTCACCAAAGACTACATGCGGAGTCTGCGGCTACTCAGGAGTTTGCTCCTACTCAGGAGTCTGCCACACCCATGCCTCGCCATGATATCTGGATAGATGGGAGGCAAAACAAGAAGGGTGAAATAAAGAAGCCCGTAACTGCTGAGGCGGCTGCGAAAATGGTAAAATACAACTCTTAGAGCAATCGTTTGAATATTGATTATTTGTGGTGTTAACTTACCAATTTCTGTTGATGGTGATTAGCGGGAGCTGCACGAGCAGAGGAAACAAGGCACGTTCATCCCTCAGGGCACAAGGGATGAATTGACAGTTGCTCTGGGTAACCCAGAGCATCCTGGACGTGTTAGGGGTGTAGGCGCTGGTGTGGGCATCAAAGCATTCTTTGGGCCATCCCAACGCAAACCCAGAGCGGGACTTTCTCAAGAAGAGGTAACCTATTCTTTTTTTAGAATGTTACTGCAAAAGGAAATTCAATAATAAGAAGCTAATGTTTCTATTATCCATGTATAGGAGAATAAGAGAGTCGAGGATATAGTTGCTAAGAAGGTCAATAATGTAGTTGCTGAGAAGGTCAAGGAAAAATTGATGCGGTGGCAGGCATCTCAGGCTTCCAATCAGCCTATGGTGACCCACTCTTCTCTTGATGCACAGACTGCGAGTAATCCTGGAGACCCATCGCCTAACACGTCTGCTGTAAGTATTGTTTATGACATTGTAGCTAGTCTTTTCAAGATGATATGTATATATGTATAACATTCTTTACGTAAATTTGTAGGCATTGAAGCCATGCCGCTTAAGAATACAAGACTATGTTGTTGCAGAGGCGCAGGCTTACCCATCCCTTCCTGGGGAAAGGTTTCATGGGACTCCAATGCCACAGGGCTACGTTCGTGTGGGCCCATTACGTGTGTTACCCGATTGGAGGGAAGCTACATTGCCATATCCCCACCCGGATATTGATACACTTGCTGAGGCAGAAGGCGGGGTCATATTGTGGCCCAAAGCAGATGTCGTCTATACTACTGAAATTGTAAGATAAATTTACATTGATTTAGACTGTTAATGTGTATATATGATGTCAACTGATCTGAAATTATATATACAGGTTAAAAAGAAGACACCAGGAGCACCTAGGCCTCCACCTCCACTTCCCGCATTACCAACTTGGGTTCCAACTGACCTAACATACCCGTTAGGTCCTGCTTGTAGGGGAATGGCATGTTGGCTACGGGCACATAATATACATTGCCTGATAATTGTTTCTTTAGATGCAGATTATGCAGGTCAATCATACGATAGCTCTTTATTTATACAAGATATTATTGAGCTGTTTATGTATGATTGGATGAATACATCAATGATAGAGACATGGATAAGGTGAGATCTTGTTTATACATCCATATACCTTGTGTAAGATCCGGTGATCTGGTTTCTTATATATTAATGCATACGTAATACATGTTTTGCAGCTACTTAGTCGAAGATCATTGCAAACAATTTGCATTTGATCATGTGGGATTTTTGATTCCATCATTGATTAGTATGGTAGCTAAAGACCCTGATTGTGTTCAACAATACTGTATAGATGCTTTTACAATTTTTGGTCAGCAAAAGAAGACGATAATAATAGCTCCATTCAATGTCAAGTAAGTTTACTTTATTTATAATTTGGACTTAAGAAAATTCCATTTTTATTGTGCATTTTGAGTTATTAATTGTTAACTTTTTACCTCTAGCGGTAGACATTGGGAGTTACTAGTTATTGTCCCCGGGACGTTCACTGTTTATTATCTAGATCCCGCGGGAAGTACATTAAACACTAAAATTGGACACGTAATGAGAATGCCATTATTCTGGTGAGAAATATTTCATTTTTGTATCAGTTAATATCTGTTATTACATTACTATTTACTTATGTAATTTACTGTGTTATATTAACATGTAGGAGTTTAGATGCATTCAAAAAGGCTGGAGGAACGGTCCCAGGGAAAAAGAACCAGCCAATAAATTGGCAGAACGTACAAGTAAGTTCTCGACTCCAATGTATATATTATTGATGTGAATTGTGCTTAGTTGTATTATTTTGTATGTTTCAATTTATAGTGCGCTACATAAGACAATGGTTGGGCATGCGCATACTATGTGATGTGATTTATGCAGATGATTATCAAACATGCCGCATTGGACATCGATACCATACATGAGGTATTATATATAGTCTCATTAGTTAGTATGAAATATATCAATCTTATTTTTATATTATTACTTATATATATACATCATTCTCTTTGCAGGTGTTTAAAACTGACAACACTATAGGTAAACGCTTAAAAAATATACATGCTCCATATACGATGGAAGCATTAAATGAAATAAGAGAAGAATGGGCAAAAGCCATATAAGCAGTGGCAACTGTAAGATATAATTGGGATGTTGATAGCGATAATGAATGATACTTTGTAAATGAATATTTTTGAATGTTAATACATGTATTTGAATGTTTCTATATGTGTGAATGTGAGAATTGAATTGATGTCTGAATGTATCTACTTGTGTGAAATTTTCCTTGGGACTTTTGCAGGTTTGTGGCCTGTTTGTAGGCCGATATCAATGGATGTCGTAAACCTGCAGTTCAGAAAACTGAACTGCAGGTTCTCATCCTGCTGACCAGCCACAGCAGGTCTGCAAACTGATATGAAAAAAATAGATATAGGCGTCGGTTATTTACAGAAAACCGTCAGCAAAGACCTACAGCGTCGGGTTTCTGAACAAAACTGACGCCTAATGTGGCAACAGCCGTACTGGAAATGGCGTCGGCTGTTCGTGTCAAACTGACACCTATAATACATATAGGCGTCGGTCTTTTAGTAGATAACCGATGCCAAACTGGTTCGCGCCACAGAAAACAGCGTCATCTACGACACTTTCTACGTCGGTTACCAAGTAAACACCGACGCTATAGTCCATATAGGCGTCGGTCTTTTCGTAGATAACCGACGCAGAATGTGTCCTAGATGACACCGTTTTCTGTGGTGCGAACCCTTTTGGCGTCGATTATCTACTAAAAGACCGACGCATATATGTTAAATAGGCGTCGGTTAAAAAACCGACGCCGAAGTGTTCGACCTTTAGCGGCACCCACATAGGCGTCGCTCAGAAACCGACGCCAAAGGGGGTTAAACAACCGACACCAAAGGTTGTTTCTGTAGTAGTGGTGATTTAGTGGTTCAGTTGAAGAATAAATTAGTGGTCCAGTTGATAGTGGGTTCATGGATTGGAAACTTGAATCGATTAAGTGTTGAAGACCCTTTTTGGTCCATTCAGTTTTGAGAGGGTTTGGACCAAATGGTCTCAAGACCGTTTGGGTCCAAACGTTCTCTAGACCATTTGAGACCAAACGGTCATAAACCGTTTGGAAACCCAAGTTCATTCGGTTTCTATATGATTGGTCTAAACGGTTTCACACACCAAATTTGCTAAACGGTTTCAAACTGTTTGAACTTAATTGGTCAAGACCGTTTGAGGCCTAAGTGACCAAGATCTATTGAGGTCTAAGTAACCAAGACCTTTTGAGGTTCAAATTGGTTAAACCATTTGGACACCTAATATGATCAAAGGTCAATTAACTACTTTATTATTAATGATGTAGACCAATGGTGATTATGAAGGTTAACCCTATCTATGTGTACTTAAGTGAAGAATTAACCTAGATCAATCTTGGAGTATTTAATATCCTAGAGAGGATGAGAAGAAGAAGAGAGAATGAGAGAGATGATTGCTTACTTAACAAGCCCTAATCCTCTCATTATGAATAAATGTGTAATCAGGGTTTGATCCATAATATGAGTTCATGAAATCCTCATTAAAAAGATTGATGTACCTTGAACCTAATTGAGGGCAAAGCCGAGTGAAACCATAATCTAGGGTGATGATGTAACCCTAACTTAGTGTAACAATGTAAGAAACCCTAATTTAATGGGAATTGTACATCCTAACCCTAATTTGGGTAATGAGGTATGAGAAACCCTACTTGGATGTGAATGGTAAACCTTAATCCCTAAAATGGGGTAAAGGTGCATGAAACCCTAATATAAGGTAGTGCTACTAATGCTATGTGAAGCCCTATCAGTGGGTGATGTGTTGTGAAATCTTAATTTCATATAATACTAGGTGAAACCCTGATATAAAAGGATGATTATGTGAAACTCTATTGAAGAATAATACTATGTGAAGTCCATATAATGTAGGAAAATGCTATGTGAACCTCAAATTATAAATATGGAAAATCCTATTCCTAATAGTGGAATAGTGATTAATGTATTGACAAATGTAATACCTAGAGTAGTTGTCAATGGATATCCTTACATTAATAGTTCCTGACTCAAGGGTGAGTCCATATCATTGGCAATGGTTGTATATTCTAAATATGTGA
This sequence comes from Alisma plantago-aquatica, assembly GCA_963693085.1. Taxonomy (NCBI): domain Eukaryota; kingdom Viridiplantae; phylum Streptophyta; class Magnoliopsida; order Alismatales; family Alismataceae; genus Alisma; species Alisma plantago-aquatica. Next base: position 171,066,419 of record OY856409.1, read on the forward strand.
ATTATGACCAATACATTGCATGATGAATGTGATGATCTAGTGCATAAAGTATTAGGATGGGGAATACCCTAATACAAGCTAAGTGGATGAACTCAAGAAAGATAAAGGTGTTGAGGGAAGTAATACATCAAGATATGATAGATATCACATCCAACACCCCAATACGGATATACCTTGATGTGTTATAAGTCCAATATAATTGGATGAGTGACACATGAGATGTGTCATGTCAATGGTTACATTGAGATGTAATGCACCTTGTTGATTGTAAGTTAACATGCCTTATGAAAAGATTAATCCAAACCAATAAACTATGATTCAATCATATTCTGGTAAAGATGAGAGAGAAACTCATACTTTGTGATTGATACTTCATTTAATGATGAATGATGAGAATAAATAAGTATGATTGAATATGTATGATATCCATATTGATTCCTAGTTGTGTGAAGCAATGGAATAGGACTTGATCATTAATAATATTATCTTGAGAACCTATATGGTTATTTATACAAAACCCTAATTTAGGGTGATGTTATGTAATGTTACAGTAAACCCTAAATTGGGTAAAAGGACATGATGAACCCTAATCTAATGTGAATAGTGCATCCTAACCCTAAATTGGGCAATAGGAGATAATAAACCCTAATACAGGGTGATGCTATGTGAAGTCTTAACACAGAGTAATTCTATGTGAAGCTCAAATATAGATTGACGAGTTATGAATCTAGTAAGAAAACCCGTGTATTGCATGGTACTGATATATGATTGATATCATGAGTACTAATCATGCAGGTATGTTGAGATGATGAGCATAGCCAGGTATGGGCTATGATACTCTGTATATTGAGAATTTTTTATAGGCTTTATAAGCCTTTATATGCTTGATGCTCAGTGAGAAGTAATCTCAAAATTAATGAACCATGTGTGTTCCATGTGATGTTTTAATCATTAAGCTTTGTGTACTATGTGCAATACTTTGTGTAGAAAGATTTATAATGTCCTTGGTCAGATGACCTGAAGGTATTAAGTTACCTAATAAGTGGTAATAAGAATCCTATAATGAGTTATGGGTTCAAATACCCAGATTCTATAATCATGATGATGAACTTGTTAAGGAATGGAAATGTACTTGATGAGATGAGGGATTAAGATCTAAATACTTTGTGAAAAGAGTATGGCTACAGGCCATGACTCCACAATGACAATACCAGGCATTAAATATATGATCTAAGTCTGAAGAGAGTGTATGATGTGGTAATGACTCTATAGTGAATAAACGTTATACATTTTCTTCATATTCCTTACTGAATAAGTGACATGTTTCTCTATCAAGTTATAGCTGCAATGCTTTAGATAAGAATATTGTTTTATTCTGTTAGATAATGAATTAACTACTGTCAAACAATTATGATTCCTCTGTTCAGTTTTATCTTATTTAACTGCAATAATAATGTTTCTGGCGGAGAGTTATATCTCTCGCTGGGGAAATTTTACAATTGTCTCATCCCCGTGGGAACCACATTTTTTAGGTGGACGCGGACGAGGAGGTAGGAATCCTTCAGTAGGAGAAGGACAGCAGCAGCAGGGACAGCAGTGAAGTCTCGGGTGGAGACACTGGTTGTTTTTCCTTGTATAGATGTAGATAGAGTCCTATGTGTCGTCTCTGTACTCTCTGGTCCTCATAGTAGTAGTTAGTGCTTTTGAGATTTTGGCTCAGTGCCTCGAGATTTTATATTGCCTGTGTTTAGTTCATCGGAGCAGTTGATACGTGAAATCTTTAGAAAAAGATGATACAGGACATGTACCTTTAAACCAGCATGTAAATGTGTTACTTTAGTTCTATGTGAGAAAGTTTTCCTTTGATGGATCTCTTGGTAAAAAGGTTTTAACTTTTAGTGATTTTTGGTAATCCACTACTTAGTGAACGCTTCCTCATTAGTTAATCATGTTTTTGTGAGTTGGATGCTACAATTAAGTGGTATCAGAGCTTTAGGTTCATTGAGTCTGCAAAGACATAGGACTAAGGTTGTTGAATTTGTTCTAGTGTCCTCCAATTATCTGATAGTGACTTATGCTCATATAGGAGGAGAAGAAAAACTTGAAGATGTCTGGAACACACAAAGAACACGCTGCTGATAGCAGTGTTGCTGCACCAGGAGGTGGTGTAAGAGACCAGAATAGGGAAGGGCATGTACCTAAACAACCCCAAATTGACTTAGTTGTGATAGAAAACCCAGCCCTCCATGCTCTATTTGACAAATTCCTGAAAACCATGAAACATATTGCAGATAGGATGCCACTACATGTACCTAGGGCACCAACCCACCATGAGGGATATGGAGCCGGCAAGACTTTTAAGAGGCTTTGTCGGATTGGAGCCATAGATTATGTCGGTACATCTGATCCAGTAGATGCTGATTTGTGGCTGACATAGTTGGAGAAGGCTTTCAGGATCCTTGATATTCCTGAAACCGAAATGGTAAGACATGTTGTGTACCTCCTAAAAGAGAGTGATGGTCATTGGTGGATTATAGAAGAAGATAAAAGACCAGGTGAAGAGATTGGATGGGAGGTATTCCGACGAGAATTCGTCAGTAGATACTTCCCTAAGACGTATCTAGATGAGAAGATCTCTCAATTTGAGAGGATCAGACAAGGACAGATGAATGTTAGTGAATATGAAGCTAAGTTCATGGAACTGTTATGGTTTTGTCCACAAATGGCAGCCAACGATGAGGAAAGAATTCAGCATTTTGAGAAGGGACTGAACGTTGAGCTAACCACCCCCGTGTCTGCTTTAGAGAACAGGGAGAGGTTTGCTACCTTTGTGGAGTCGGTAAGAAGGATAGAGAGGTATGAAAACGAGAAACGACAGACCAGTGGCAAGAAGGTGTACACTCAGTCTCAAGGACAAAGATTTAAAAGTTTTAAGGAGCTGAGATTTTCTACATCGGCAACACCCTCGCGATTCCATACCCATATGCAATGGACGTCAAGTAGGGGTAGGGATCATAGTAATGCTTCAAGTAGAGCCCCCGACATAGAATCAACATCAGTGACTAGATCTCATAGACATTTTATGCCCAGGATCTGTTACCAATGTAGACAATCAGGACATCTGGCAAGGAATTGTCCATACGGGAATTCGATGAGGACTCAACCCCAGGGGCAGAGTCAGCAAGGCTCATAGAGGGGACAGTCTTCTAGTAATAATAGAGGATGTGGACAGACGTCCCAAACAGATCAGATGAAATAGTTTCATTTTGATATTTCATTTCATGATTCTATGTGTTAAAAATAAGAAAGTAGTTGTTTTGAGCTTCCTCTGACTAGTCCTAGAAGGACACAAGGAAGATTAGAACTTACATTTTGTTCAGTATTCTTTAAAATGCTTTATAGTCTCACTTATCTATGTGATAAAAGATGAGATATAGAAGTGATGTCAGAAGAAAAATCCAGGAATGAAAAATTATGTGTGTATAATGATATGAAGAGTGAGGAATATGGTAGTAAATGAAGTGCATACTACCTAATCTCAATACTTATATACCCTGGCCAGGTATATGATTATTGGAGATAAGACAAGTATGGAACTCTTAGATTGTTATCTTTCTGATTACTCTAATCAGGTAGTCATTTTGAAACAATCTAGAGAGTATAATGAAATTAAATAGGAAGAGATAAGTGAACTTTCCCAAATAAATTGATCAGTGAACTTTCTCAGTGAACTTTCCCAAATAAATTGCTCAGTGAACTTTCCCAAATAAATTGCTCAGTGAACTTTCCCAAATAAATTGCTCAGTGAACTTTCTCAGTGAACTTTCCCAAATAAATTGCTCAGTGAACTTTCCCAATTAAAGTGCTAAGTGAAGTTTCCCAAACAAACAAAGGATTGCTGAGTGAATTACCTCAATTAGATATATATGCTTTTCTCTTGTGATAAACACTCTTGGGTGATGATAAGAGTATGTTCTTTTATGCTTCTTCCTTTCAAATAATATGGACATCATATGTTAGGGGTTTATACTCTACATAAACATAAACATTGACAAGGTTGAACTAATGAAAGAAACTTTGTGTGGATTAAAGATCTATGGTATCTCCATGACATTAAGATGTTATGTGGAGATTTAAGGGTATGATAAATGAATAAATATGTCCCTCCTTTTTCCTAGGATTTCGGGGATGAAATCCTTGTTAGGGGTTTATAACTTGTAACATCCCTGACCTGGGTTATGTTTTAACCCTAGGTGTTTTGCTTAATAAAGTTGATTATATGCTTGCTTTTATTTCTTGAAAAGTAATTAAGGCTCAAGAGGAACTTATATTTCAATTTCAGTCCTTTTTGAATAATGTTGAAACATTGTTTTGTTAATTTTGGACTAAAGTGCAAATTACCCAGGTTGAGGGATTAACTTGAAAATTGTACATGACAAAAGGTTCCTCTGATGTTGAGACATCATAAGAATGAATATGAGGTAGTGGTATGGTTTCCACAAGCTTGGGCACCAAGATAGAGCTTGTTGGACAATATTTGAGCATTAAAACCTAGTTTTGGTGTAATGTACAATTCACCCAAAACTTACGGTTCAATATGCAAAATACCACCTCTAGAGGGTCCCTTATGTTTCTTAGCATCAAGTAGAGCAAATAAAATGAGAGGGGCGCCTCATTTGAATTATCTTGGAGGAGAGAGAATCTTGATATTAAAATAATCAAGATTTAAGCATAAATGGAACTTTAATTCAATTTAATGCAAAAAGAAATATATTGATTGAGGAGCCCTTCAACCAAAAGTTGAGGGATGAATTTGCAAAGTGTTGTACGATATTGTGCTTTTCCATGGCACGAAAAGATCTTGGTTGAGTGGAAGCCCACTCACATTAACATAATAAAAAGTAATATCCACTAAAAGTTGGATATTAGTATAAAATTCATTAAGGTGCTTAATTCCTTTTCCTTTAATTCTTGGATAATGCAGAGGTTTTGCAAGATAATGAAGGTTTCTTCGTGGCCAAGGAAATTAGGGGGAAGTGGTGGAAATAATGTTGGAAATAAAAGAATTAATTCCATTTTCTCTTTCCTTGGAAATTCCTTATACATATCTCTTTTCTTATCCACTTAAGGATCTTTCTTGGAATTTCTTTTCTCATCTTGCCTTGGCCGACCACGAGAGAGCTCAGGAGCAGGAGAAGGACGACTCTAACCTGTTGGTAAGCTTTTGATCATCTTCCACCTTGGTTTCATGGTGAAAACCCAAAATCAATGCTTGATTCTTTGTTTTCTTCACTCGATTTCCAACTCTAGCCAACTTTTGTTGGGTTTTAGGGGAGACAGAAAAGGCAGCGGAAACAAAATATTTCTCCCCCAAACCTGGAACAAGAAAACGCGTCAACGTCTATATAATAGGAAAGGATGGTTTGTGGAATCATACCTTGTCCCAAGGCTTGCTTGGCGACAATACCTCACACTATGCGCGGTCTTCAACTCCGATCTTGGACAGCGTCTGTGCAGCTCCTGGTCGCACCGGGACTGACGACTCCTCCTCCTACCGGACTGTCGGATGACAGTTGTCCTCCTGAGTGGCAGTGACCTCCTGCCTCTGAAGTAGTACACACGGACCACCTGGAACTCCACACTCCTTGTCCCACAAGGAAGTGGAAGGAGTCGCACCCTCCTGTTGACGTACTAGTCGCCAACACACTCTCCTACCTCCAGTTGCAACTGCAGTTGTCCTTCCCTTACTGCACCTCCCTTTGCAGGAAGCACTTGCTCGGGCTCTCTCTCAGTTACCCAAACCAGAGAGAACGACAACTTTGCAGAGCAACTGGTTGCACTGAGTTGTACTTTGAGAAGCCCCCAATACCCCTATATATAGGAGGGTCATGGGACAGGGTTCTCCATCTCGGGCAATGCGGGACTAAAAGTAGGAGTAGAAGGGTTCAAGATTTTCCACAAAAGCAACCAACTCGCAACCTGAACCGGTCGGTTGGGGACCTGAACCGGTCGGTTCACTACTGAACCGATCGTTTGGGACCCTTGAACCGATCGGTTCACTCCTGAACTGGTCGGTTGGGGTTCCAGGTTGGTTCCTGATTGACTTTCCTTCTTTTGTTTCTAATTGGTATCGAATACCAATCCTATTCCCAATCATATTGGGAAATTGAAACACAAGGAAAATTCTCACCAATCCTACTTTCCCAGGTTGCTCGGTTGCACCAGTTGAATCAATCGTTTCAACACTTGAAGCAATCGGTTCACCCTGGTCTTGAGCCGACCGGTTCAGCAACCTCAATCGACCGGTTCAACCCTTGAACCGATCGGTTGGGAGTGCAGGTTGTGCAGAATCAGTCAATTGCGATTTCAATCAATCCGATACTCCAATCAATGTGTCCAACACCTTGAACAATATGATATTGAGTTATCAATTGATTGAGTGTTTAATTGAACTAATAAACTCCTTTAGTAATCAATCTAAACATTGCTTGTGGACAAAACTCCTCTTCCAGGTTAAATCCCATGTGTGTGACCCTGCAGGTCCATTTCACGTTGGCAGTGAAAGTCCATAACACTTATGACTTCACAAGCAAAGAGCGGTTCCTAGTCACACATCAGTGCTACCCAAATGAAAGTACAAAGTTGGAGAACAACCTTCATCCTAAAATCTGTGAATGGTGTTACAGTGAATGTATAATTCCTTTTTCACTAATATCCCGAATGAACTCGAGGCATGGAACAGTCATCCTGTCAACGTTCATTCACTTTCTTGATCTCAGAGTAGATTGGAAGAGATATGTATGACATCAATATCACATACTGATTCACACATGCGTGCATGCCTTTCTCAATCCTACTCATCAAGTGGCCATGGATATCAAACTCCCTCAGGAGGGACAAATCCCATATCTATCACTCACCCCTCAAAAGCCCCATGTGTCAAAGCCACCCAATCATCACCTTTATAACAACCCATGTTTCAGGACTGCGTTTGATGATGTCAAAGTGTGCCCAACGACATGTGTTGAGTGCAGTGATTTCAGGTCTAAGAATCACACTCACCACCATCACTGTGAGTACTGACTGTGACTACCATGTCATGGTTCCATGTGTCAAACTCACGGTGGGTCTGTCCGGTACACTTGTTCTCTAACAAGTACCTATGTGTTTGGTTTGATATCTCTATATCATGACTAATGAGATTCTGTCATCAACCAACACCACAATCTAGTCTTGTGTGTCATTGTTGTCTATCTACCTTCCACAATGACATCTGACTAGGGACATAACAAGAATGTACAAACTCTTAGCATCCGTATGATCTCATCATTCAGGTCCTCAACCTGAAGCCATACGTCATTGAGTACTGTCATTCTCTAGACATTCAATCTGTTCTATCACTATCTCATATGACTGAACCAGAAAGAATTGGAAGCTTGCCTTTGATGTTTATCAAATCAATCTCAATGTATCCCACCAATCATCCCATGATTGGCTCTCAGGGCATACATACCAACAGACTCCCACTTGCACTGCGAGCCAATCATCATTGAATCATATTCATAGTGATCTTCAAACATGTCACACATGTTACTATACTCTAGTGCCAACATAGTGAGTAATGGCAACACCTTGCCAAAGTCAGTATAAATTGCATGTCTCACATCTCTTCGTTGTACGTCACACGTATGAGATGGAGTTGTCGTAATATGCGATCTAGTATTCTTTTGCTAACCTTTAGCCACATTGCATGATCAAGGATTCCAAACTTGTCATCAATGAGTGGAATATCTATAAGTTCATCTCATGAGCTTCCAGATCCATATAGTATCCATTGTTGTTCTCTAACACACGGATACTCGGCATTTCCTTTTAAGTGGCTTTATTGGAACACTTCTAATTATCAACAAACTTTCACTTTTATACATCCTATGTATATTTTGCGATTAATTTTCTGTCCTTTCGGAAGTTCGCATCAATGTAACTCTTTACATCAAACTCTTCCTTATCACCATAGAACTAGTACTTCACAAGTACTCATCAAATTCTCATGGTATTCCAGTAACCCTTACTGGAAGTAGACAGACATCCACTCGTCATGTCCCACATACGAGTTATCAGGATGAGAACATCATATTGTCATGTCGTACATACAAGATGATGAATGCATTTTATTCTTGCCATGTCCATACATGAAAGATAATGGGATGACTACATACATGATAGATCCATATCTATTCTCAGTGTTCCCATTCCTCATAAGAATTGGACACTTGGCCTTGGGATACTAACTCCATGTAACATGGACAAGTTTTCTCCCACTAAATCTGTGCATACTGAACACTTCAGTACAGATTGCCAATGTACGCTCTCCTTTTTCATGTCAAGAGATTTTCGAGAACTATCCCTATAGATCTCTATTCCTATCACATAGGAAACATCTCTATCTTCCTTAAAGATAATTTCCACTTTTGGATTTCCATTTTAGAACATTTCCATTTCACATCAACATGTGAATGTGAACACGCTCCCACTAAATCACAGATCCCTTCTTTATCTTTGACATATCAGTCAAACTCTTTGACTATATCATCAAAGTAAAGATCCAATTCTTGAGTTGCTTGTATTGAATCAATCACATTGATTAGTCCATTGTAACTTATAGACTTCATTTGCATTAGTGGATTCATAAACCTTATAGGTTGTGTCACGTACACATCCTTGTTTTATTCCTCACAGGAATGTGGTTTTAGTATCCATATGCCAAATGTCTTAGTCATTAAGTTGCAATCAACAAGCATCATCCTTCTCAAAATGTTATCCATGTATCTTAACACTTAAGATTCATTTGCACTTATGGATTTCATCCAATGGGTGCTACCATCAAGGTCATACCTTATGGTTCATATGGATGTCATTTAGGATGTAATGGTCATAAACCATAACTCAAAATTCGGTTCCTCATATTCATCTAGATAGTTGACTCATCACATGAACAACTCATCACATAGATAATTGAGGTGTATCTGACAAGGATATAAGAACTCACAACCCTTGTGATTCTTAATTCCTTTGTTAGTGTGGGGTATTCTTTTATTAAGAAGAATTCAGTTATTCGATAATCATTCTCTAACTCCTTAGAGTATGATTCCTTCTTGATTTAGACATCACCATGCCTTAATCATGAGTTCACTATGATTCATTATCATAATCACTCATAAGGATCACAAACATTTGGTCTAAGTAACACTTTACCAAATTTGCACTTCATCTATGATAATCTTGAACACTTCAAGATATTCATATTGGTATTTCTCTAAACACCGTTAGAAGTATTAGCATCCATCCCACTAGGTATGTAAATACATCACATGCATTATACCTAATAGGGTAATCATTCTCCCACTACCATTAGTGAAGATTGATTAATCATGTCCAAAATATTCATGTCCCTTAATGGTTCTCTAACCAAAAGAGTCTAGATCTATCCATCATATGGAAACTAGAAATGAATTTCTCATGATTGATGCTAATTTGATTGTTTGAGTTATCTATAACTTTTAGGTATCATTTTATCTTATGCATATCAAATATCACAAGATAAACAAGGCATTTCCACAAAGATCATATCTTTAAGATTGAAAACTCAACTTTATTACTTGCCATCATTTTCATACAATATGCAAACATAAAGTGTTTCTATCTATTGGCAAAAATGAAATAGCAGTTCATAACTGTATTACATGCCTTATTGGCTAAAAATAAATTAAAGTACTCCTATCTATGAAGGCAACACTTGCCCCAATTATGAGTGCTTTACACTTTACATCTTGATATCATATACCTCAAAAGTGTTATAAGTTTACTTTCATGGCACCTTTAAGTAGAGACTTCAGTTGCCTCCTTCTTCTTTTGTTCTTCCAGATAGAGAGGACAATTCCTTTTCCAATGTCCTGGCTTTTGACAATGGTGGCAATTTCCTTTCTTGGTCACGCCTCCCTTGGCCTTGAGAGCTAAAGACGGCTTGGACTCCTGGCTAGCATCAGAACCTTTCTTAGCTTTGCCCTTGCCCTTGCGCTTGGACTTGCCTTTCTTTCTCATGATCACCATCACAGCCTTAGGCTTGTCCTTCTTCATCTGTATCTCGACTGTCCTCAACATGCCTAACAACTCTGACAGTGGCCTATCAAAGTTGTTCATGTTGTAGTTCATCACAAACTGACTGTATGATTCTGGCAACGATTGCAGTATCACGTCAGTAGCTAACTCTTGGCTTAGTGGAAATCCCAATCTCTGCAGGTTCTCCACATACCCAATCATCTTGAGCGTGTGAGGACCAACTGGATCTCCTTCTATCATGATGCACTTGAACAACGCCCTAGAAACATTATATCTCTCTTGTTGTGCTTGATCTTCATACATGTTCCTGAGATGCTGATTCATCTCAATGACACCCATGTTCTCATGCTGTCTCTGCAACTCATGGTTCATAGAACATAACATCAAGCACTTTGCATCAATGGCATCATCAAAATGCTTCTTGTAAGCATCTCTTTCTACCTTTGGCGCATTAGGAGCGGGTTCCTCTGGAATTGGAGTATCCAGGACATAGAGCTTTTTCTCTTGAGTGAGAACAATTCTCAATGTCCAATACCAGTCATGGAAGTTTGTCCCATTTATCTTGTCCTTATCAAGGACCGATCACAAAGAAAAGTTGTTGTTGTTTGTTGCCATTTGAACTACAAAAGGAAATATGCAATTTTAGTCCAAAAACTCATTTTTGACTTATTTGATTGATTTGAAAATTTGACGATATAATTAGGCCTTTAATTAATTATCGCTCCTACTATTTTACTTCAAATTGATAGCCCTCGCCATCAATTCGGAAGACTGCAGCATACAACCTTCTAGTGGGCAAGATCCTGAAATCCTCTAAGCCATGGACCAGCTAGGGATGTCACCCACAACATAGATCTCTCAGGTAGGCAACTTTTGCCAATTGCATCATATGCAACTCTTGATAAGATGTCATATGCAACTCCTTGCCATGATCATCTCCATGCCTCAAGGTACTAGATCCCATCTAGATCACCTTGTTAAGTCCGACCCAAAGCAAACACGATGAATATGCACCCTACTAGGGCAGACCCACACATTCATCCTTCACGCTTCCACGAGATAGACGGTGCACCACGCTAGGGCGTGCCCACACTTGGTCGATCAAGCTTTTCACGTGTGTCGCATTTGGAAGGCATCTAAAACTTAATATTTAATGAGGGATTTGGTTTTTATATACATATACATATCCAATCACCACAATACATAGTACGTATCATATACATGCTATATCCCACAGAAAACATGCACAAACGATAAAAGAGATGATTATGGCCATCCTAATGTGATTCCTCGAGCCAAGAGGAATCACGGTCATCTAGGTCTACATCACATGCAACCTGTACAAGATGAACTCTGTGCTTTGCCTTTGGAGAAGATCAATTCATCACATGAACGACTTTCTCGGTCCGACCTGGTCGTCTGGGTGCCACCAGTCGATCGGTTGGCTCCTCCAACCGATCAGTTTGCCTGGTCGTCGTGCATCTCCTTCTGGACGCCACCCTCTCGTCTCACTCCTCGAACCGGTCATCAACTAATCGATTCACTCCTTGAACCGACCGTCTGGAATGTCAACCGATCAGTTCACGCCTTGAACCGATCGTCTCAGTTATTGTCTGGATGTTCGCCTTCTTTGACATAATAGGAAATAAAATCTATCCTAATTTTACATTGCTTAAAAGGGAAACCCCGAGTTACATTCGGGGGGAGCAAAGGTAGGAAAGAATCTCGAATTATTTCGAGTTACATCAGGAATAGGAGAAGGAAGATCAGTGCGCAGACCGAGATGCAAGCAACCACACACAACCAATCATAAATAGGGTTTATTGGCCATAACCACGCTATACATCCACCACAAAACTCGTTTAAGGGCAACGCGTATCGAGTGCATTAATAATACATATCATATATGTAATTGGGATTTGTGGATTTAGGATTGGACATGCATAAAGCCAATTTTATTCGCATCGTATGCAATAAATAAAGACGACAAACCAAAAATCGATCATATCGATATTCCTAAAATATAGAGCACTTGACGTGGCTCTGATACTACTGTTGGGTTTTAGGGGAGACAGAGAAGGCAGCGGAAACAAAATTTTCTCCCCCAAACCCGAAACAAGGAAACGCGTCAACGTCTATATAATAGGAAAGGATGGTTTGTGGAATCATACCTTATCTCAAGGCTTGCTTGGCGAAAATACCTCGCGCTATGCGCGGTCTTAAACTCCGATCTTGGATGGCATCTGTGCAGCTCCTGGTCGCACTGGGACTGACGACTCCTCCTCCTACCGGACTTTCGTATGATAGTTGTCCTCCTGAGCGGCAGTGACCTCCCGTCTCTGAAGTAGTCCACACAGACCACCTGGAACTCCACACTCCTTGTCCCACAAGGAAGTGGAAGGAGTCGCACCCTCCTATTGACGTACTAGTCACCAACACACTCTCCTGCCTCCAGTTGCAACTGCAGTTGTCCTTCCTTTGTTGCACCTCCCTTTGCGGGAAGCACTTGCTCATGCTCTCTCTCGGTTACCAAAACTAGAGAGAACGACAACTTTGCAGAGCAACTGGTTGCACTGAGTTGTACTTTGAGAAGCCCCCAATACCCCTATATATAGGAGGGTCATGGGACAGGGTTCTCCATCCCGGGCAATGCGGGACTAAAAGCAGGAGTAGAAGGGTTCGAGATTTTCCACAAAAGCAACCAACTCGCAACCTGAACCGATCGGTTCACAAGTGAATCGGTCGGTTGGGGACCTGAACCGGTCGGTTCACTGCTGAACCGATCGTTTGGGACCCTTGAACCGATCGGTTCACTCCTGAACTGGTCAGTTGGGATTCCAGGTTGGTTCCCGATTGACTTTCCTTCTTTTGTTTCTAATTGGTATGGAATACCAATCCTATTCCCAATCATATTGGGAAATTGAAACACAAGGAAAATTCTCACCAATCCTACTTTCCCAAGTTACTCGGTTGCACCAGTTGAATCAATCGTTTCAACACTTGAAGAAATCGGTTCACCCTGGGCTTGAGTCGATCGGCTCAACACTTGAGCCGACCGGTTCAGCAACCTCAGCCGACCAGTTCAACCCTTGAACCGATCGGTTGGGAGTGCAGGTTGTGCAGAATCAGTCAATTGCGATTTCAATCAATCCGATACTCCAATCAATGTGTCCAACACCTTGAACAATATGATATTGAGCTATCAATTAATTGAGTGTTTAATTGAACTACTAAACTCCTTTAGTAATCAATCTAAACGCTTCTTGTGGACAAAACTCCTCTTCTAGGTTAAATCCTATCTGTGTGACCCTCCAAGTCCATTTCACGTTGGCAGTGAAAGTCCATAACACTTATGACTTCACAAGCAAAGAGCGGTGCCTAGTCACACATCAGTGCTACCCAAGTGAAAGTAGAAAGTTGGAGAACAACCTTCATCCTACAATCCGTGAATGGTGTTACAATGAATGTATAATTCCTTTGTCACTGATATCCCGAATGAACTTGAGGCATGGAATAGTCATCCTGTCAATGTTCATTCACTTTCTTGATCTCAGAGTAGATTGGAAGAGATATGTATGACACCAATATCACATACTGATTCACACATGCGTGCACGCCTTTCTCAATCCTACTCATTAAGTGGCCATGGATATCAAACTCCCTCAGGAGGGACAAATCCCATATCTATCACTCACCCCTCAAAAGCCCCATGTGTCAAAGCCACCCAATCATCACCTTTATAACAACCCATGTTTCAGGACTGCGTTTGATGATGTCAAAGTGTGCTCAACGACATGTGTTGAGTGCAGTGATTTCAGGTCTAAGAATCACACTCACCACCATCACTGTGAGTACTGACTGTGACTACCATGTCATGGTTCCATGTGTCAAACTCACGGTGGGTCTGTCCGGTACACTTGTTCTCTAACAAGTACCTATGTGTTTGGTTTGATATCTCTATATCATGACTAATGAGATTCTGTCATCAACCAACACCACAATCTAGTCTTGTGTGTCATTGTTGTCTATCTACCTTCCACAATGACATCCGACTAGGGACATAACAAGAATGTACAAACTCTTAGCATCCGTATGATCTCATCGTTCATGTCCTCAACCTAAAGCCATACACCATTGAAAACGGTCATTCTCTAGACATTCAATTTTTTCTATCACTATCTCATATGACTGAACCAGAAAGAATTGGAAGCTTGCCTTTGATGTTTATCAAATCAATCTCAATCTATCCCACCAATCGTCCCATAATTGGCTCTCAGGGCATACATACCAACAACTTTTTCATCCAAAAGCTTAAGAACGGACCTTGGGCAGTTGCTAGATCTCATCCACCATTAAAGAACGTGGAGTTTGGAGCTTGGAAATCAGATTAGAAGGTGGTTTATATAACTTTAACCCTTAAACATTGATATTGCATTCAATTCTCTATAATTTGTCGTTCATTTTGTTCTAGTTTGAGCTCCTTTGATTCATTGTTGCAATTTTCATGAAAACAACAGTAGTTCTTGGATGTACAAAGGAAGATGATGATGACATCATCTTGGACACTTTTTCCAAGAAAATTCTAGACCAAACGTTTTCTATATATGTGCTTAATCGGTTTCACAAACCGTTTGGGAGCAAATAGTTTCAAACTATTTGGAAGTAAACAGTTTCACAAACCGTTTGGAAGTAAACGGTTTCAAAACCATTTGAGAGTGTTGACCACAGTTGACCATTTGGATATTTGATGATGATGATTGTGGTTAATGAACCACTAATTATAATTGATTAGTTTCAAAGGATTCACTAGTTGAAGGACCATCAATCACCAAACCCTAATCGACTAAGTGTTGATTTTGCAATTGATTAAGATGATATTTTGGGTTGATTGACCCAAACAGTTTCAAACCCATTTGGGAATCACCCAAACGGTCTCAATACCGTTTGGAGGATAACCAAGACCGTTTGGAGGTCTAGGGTTGAGTATGGTTAAGTATTTGAAGACCCAAAGATATCAAATTGCATTACAATCAATAGCTTAAGTGATGATTGATTCAATGATGCAAACCCTAAGTGAATGTCATAGATTTCAATGGTGGTTTGAGGCAAACGGTCTCAAGACCATTTGGAGATCATCCAAACGACCTCAAGACCGTTTGGGGGTCATTCAAGACCGTTTGGGGTCAGGTCATATCATGTAATGATGATGGTTCACTAATTTTAATTGAATAGGTTCCATAATGTCAACCATTGATGGTTCCTCAGTTTCAAAACCCTAAGTGATGGTTTCTTGATTACCAACCCTAGTTCAATTGGGTTCAAAATCCTAATTGAAGGTTAAATTGAAGGGTGATTTAGTGGTTCAATTGAAGAATAAATTAGTGGTCCAATTGATAGTGGGTTCATGGATTGGAACCTTGAATCGATTAAGTGTTGAAGACCCTTTTTGGTCCATTCGGTTTTGAGAAGGTTTGGACCAAACGGTCTCGAGGCTGTTTGGGTCCAAACGGTCTCAAGACCGTTTGAGACCCAAGTTCATTCAGTTTCTATATGATTGGTCTAAACGGTTTCAAGCACCAACTTTGCTAAACGGTTTCAAACCGTTTGAACTTAATTGGTCAAGACCGTTTGAGGCCTAAGTGACCAAGATCGATTGAGGTCTAAGTGACCAAGACCTTTTGAAGTTCAAATTGGTTAAACCATTTGGACACCTAATATGATCAAAGGTCAATTAACTACTTTATTATTAATGATGTAGACCAATGGTGATTATGAAGGTTAACCCTATCTATGTGTACTTAAGTTAAGAGTTAACCTAGATCAATCTTAGAGTATTTAACATCCTAGAGAGGATGAGAAGAAGAGAGAATGAGAGAGATGATTGCTTACTTAACAATCCCTAATCCTCTCATTATGAATAAATGTGTAATTAGGGTTTGATCCATAATATGAGATCATGAAATCCTCATTGAAAAGATTGATGTACCTTGAACCTAATTGAGGGCAAAGCTGAGTGAAACCATAATCTAGGGTGATGATGTAACCCTAACTTAGTGTAACAATGTAAGAAACCCTAATTTAATGGGAATTGTACATCCTAACCCTAATTTGGGTAATGGGGTATGAGAAACCCTACTTGGATGTGAATGGTAAACCTTAATCCCTAAAATGGGGTAAAGGTGCATGAAACCCTAATATAAGGTAGTGCTACTAATGCTATGTGAAGTCCTATCAGTGGGCGATGTGTTGTGAAATCTTAATTTCATATAATACTAGGTGAAACCCTGATATAAAAGGATGATTATGTGAAACTCTATTGAAGAATAATACTATGTGAAGTCCATATAATGTAGGAAAATTCTATGTGAACCTCAAATTATAAATATGGAAAATCCTATTCCTAATAGTGGAATAGTGATTAATGTATTGACAAATGTAATACCTAGAGGAGTTGACAATGGATATCCTTACATTAATAGCTCCTGACTCAAGGGTGAGTCCATATCATTGGCAATGGTTGTATATTCTAAATAGGTGAATTATGACCAATACATTGCATGATGAATGTGATGATCTAGTGCATAAAGTATTAGGATGGGGAATACCCTAATACAAGCTAAGTGGATGAACTCAAGAAAGATAAAGGTGTTGAGGGAAGTAATACATCAAGATATGATAGATATCACATCCAACACCCCAATACGAATATACCTTGATGTGTTATAAGTCCAATATAATTGGATGAGTGACACATGAGATGTGTCATGTCAATGGTTACATTGAGATGTAATGCACCTTGTTGATTGTAAGTTAACATGCCTTATGAAAAGATTAATCCAAACCAATAAACTATGATTCAATCATATTCTGGTAAAGATGAGAGAGAAACTCATACTTTGTGATTGATACTTCATTTAATGATGAATGATGAGAATAAATAAGTATGATTGAATACTTATGATATCCATATTGATTCCTAGCTGTGTGAAGCAATGGAATAGGACTTGATCATTAATAATATGATCTTGAGAACCTATATGGTTATTTATACAAAACCCTAATTTGGGGTGATGTTATGTAATGTTACAGTAAACCCTAAATTGGGTAAAAGGACATGATGAACCCTAATCTGATGTGAATAGTGCATCCTAACCCTAAATTGGGCAATAGGAGATAATAAACCCTAATATAGGGTGATTCTATGTGAAGTCTTAACACAAAGTAATTCTATGTGAAGCTCAAATACAGATTGATGAGTTATGAATCTAGTAAGAAAATCCTTGTATTGCATGGTGCTGATATATGATTGCTATCATGAGTACTAATCATGCAGGTATGTTGAGATGATGAGCATAGCCAGGTATGGGCTATGATACTCTGTATATTGAGAATGTTTTATAGGCTTTATAAGCCTTTATATGCTTGATGCTCAGTGAGAAGTAATCTAAAAATTAATGAACCATGTGTGTGCCATGTGATGTTTTGATCATTTGTGTACTATGTGCAATACTTTGTGTAGCAAGATTTATAATGTCCTTGGTCAGATGACCTGAAGGTATTAAGTTACCTAATAAGTGGTAATAAGTATCCTATAATGAGTTATGGGTTCAAATACCCAGATTCTATAATCATGATGATGAAGTTATTAAGGAATGGAAATGTACTTGATGAGATGAGGGATTAAGATCCAAATACTTTGTGAAAAGAGTATGGCTACATTCCATGACTCCACAATGACAATACCAGGCATTAAATATATGATCTAAGTCTGAAGAGAATTTATGTTATGGTAATGACTCTATAGTGAATAAATGTTATACATTTTCTTCATATTCCTGAATGAATAAGTGACATGTTGCTCTATCAAGTTATAGCTACAATGCTTTAGATAAGAATACTGTTTTAATATGTTAGATAATGAATTAACTGTTGTCAAACAATTATGATTCCTCTGTTCAGTTTTATCTTATTTAACTGCAATAATAATGTTTCTGGCGGAGAGTTATATCTCTCGTTGGGGCAATTTTACAATTGTCTCACCCCTGTGGGAACCACATTTTTTAGGTGGACGCGGACGATGAGGCAGGAATCCTTGAGTAGGAGAAGAACATCAGCAGCAGGGATAGCAGTGAAGTCTCAGGTGGAGACACTGGCTGTTTTGCCTTGTATAGATGTAGATAGAGTCCTATGTGTCGTCTCTGTACTCTCAGGTCCTCGGAGTAGTAGTTAGTGCTTTTGAGATTTTGGCTCAGTGCCTCGAGATTTTATACTGTCTGTGTTTAGTTCATCATAGCAGTAGATGCTTGAAATCTTCAGAAAGAGATGATACAGGACATGTACCTTTAAACCAGAATGTAAATGTGTTACTTTGGTTCTATGTGAGAAAGTTTTTCTTTGATGGATCTCTTGGTAAAAAGCTTTTAATTTTTAGTGATTTTCAGTAATCTGCTGCTTAGTGAACGCTTCCGCATTAGTTAATCATGTTTTTGTGAGTTGGATGCTACATATACTGCATAAGAAAAATCATGGAAGGATCTAATAGAATTCTTTTGTACTTTTTGTTGGATCCTAGATGGGTGATTAGATTTTCTAGAGGGGGTGAATAGAGATGAATGCACTTAAAAAAATTCATTAGACCTTCAAGATATATCACAAGATAAGGTTGCTAAATAGGAAGTTTGAGTGCAACTAAAACATGCATAGCAAGGGGGAGAGAGATTGAACATACACCAATAGACAAGCTATTTATAGTGGTTCCACACTTCAAACTAGAAGTGAGTATGTCCACTACCTAGAGAGGTCAACCTCTAGGATTTCTTAACCATTGCACTCTTATATTCATTCATAAGACTTATAATACATGACCACCAAAGGACTTACCTATCCAATACAAAGAGTCTTCAACATTACCAAGGACTTACCCACTTTGCAATGAGTCTTCGGCCTTCACCAAGGACTTACCCACTCTTACACAAGTCTTCCGCCTTGCAGGGATTACCCACTCTTCTTGGATCTTCAGCCTTTGACTTCACCTTCACTTGGTGAAGCTTCTACCAATGACTTACCCACTTGAGCAAGGAGGCTTCTGCCTTCACCAAGGACTTACCCACTCTTGCTCCAAGTCTTCAGCCTTGATCTTCACCAAAGGATGTCTTCCCTTGTTCTTCTTCACCTCTCTTATCTAAGAGAGAGAACCTTGATCTTCATGGTTGAAAAGAGAGATAGGGAGGTGGTGGAAGTGAGAGCCTCACAAGATATACATGTAGGACTAGTTCTCTTACAAGTTTCCTACTCACTCTAACGAATGTAGTAAGTGATTAAGCTTAGAGAGAGAGAGAGGAGGTTGTAGGAAGCACTCAACTATAGAATAGGAACCTCACATAGAGTTTTGCATTGAATGTTCAACCTTGGAATGAAGCCCAAGGCATCCTATTTATAGCTAGGGATGCCTCTTAGCCTTTGAGAACACTTAAGGACAAAAACTAGCCGTTTTGTGGCTTACAACAGATATATTTTCACTTGTTGCAACTCCACAACGGCTAGAAACACTTTTTTGCACTTTTCCGTAGAGTGCAATCAGTCGAGTTTCTATAAAGGTAACTTGACCGATCCCACTAAGAAACAAGACCAATTTATGCCATTGGCCGAGTTTGTCCTGGGGTAACTCGACCGATTCACTTAAATCAGTTTTAGTCAGTAGAGGGATCGGTCAAGTTCTGTGAAGTGTAAACTCGACCGATCAAAAGTCATTTTCAAGATCCAATCAGGATCGGTCGAGTTTGCAACTCGACCGATGAATAACCTGATGTGAATTTTGGAAAATGGCTTTTGAGTGCTTATATATTTGATCTAAGTGCTCCTGGTTTTTTAAAAGCTTAATTACAAGTCATACAATCATTACAAGTGATTTACAACATGATTCTAATGGATTTACATCATATTACAAAAACATGTACTTGTATTGACTTTGACTTGTCTTTTCTCCAAGTTGATATGCACAAGTTAGGGCATTTGGAGTGTGTCTATACCTAATCTGAAATCACTCAAGTAGAGGCATTAGACACAATTAATTGGAATGGTTAGTCATCATCAAAATAAGAGTTTAGTCAATTTAGACCTTGAGTCAACACTTTTTTAGTTAAAAACACTACTACAGAATCTACCTTTAGTGTCGGTTATTTAAAGCCTTTAGTGTCGGTTTCTAAGCGACGCCTATGTGGGTGACACTAAAAGCTCACCCATTAGGCGTCGGTTCCAAAACCGACGCCCAAACTCTTCGCGCGCCACCGAAAACGCGCCATCAGGGGACTATAGGCGTCAGTTATTAGATAAGAAACTAACACCCAAACTCTTCATGTGCCACCGAAAGCGTGCCATCATGGGACTATAGGCGTCGGTTATTAGATAAGAAACTGAAGCCCAAACTCTTCACCCGCCATCATGGGACTATAGGTGTCAGTTATTAGTTAAGAAACCGACGCCCAAACCCTTCGCGCCAAAGAATCAGTGTCGGTTTTTTTACAAATAACCGACGCCATATATCTTCGCTTGTTAAGGAAATAGACGTCGGTTTAGATTAGTAAAACCGACACTATAACATTATGTGTCGGTTATTTACAAATAACCAACGCCTATTGTTTTTTTTTCTGTCAGTCTGCAGAGCTGCTGTGGCTGGTCGCAGGATGAGAAACATGTTCAGTTCAGTTATGAACTGCAGGTTTTACGACATCCATTGATATCAGCCGACAACAGGCTGCAAACCTGCAAAATTAATAATAAAAAAAGTAGCACATGCATTTAGCAATGCAACCTACAGTTCCATTTTATTTTCACACATTTATAAACATTCACACATGCTAGCAATCTGTAGTTCCATTCATTCACATTCACACATGTAGAAACATTCAGCAACCAACACTTTCATTCATTTTCACTCAGACACATGTAGAAACATCAAGACATGTAGAAACATTCACACATATATTATAATTCAGAAATTCATTTACAAAATATCATTGTTTAGTCATTATTCGCTATCAGGATCCCAATTATATTTTAAAGCCCCCATTATTTGTATGGTTGTTGCCCAATCTTCTCTTACTTCATTTAATTCTCCCATCGTATAGGGAGCATTAACATTTGGTAAGTCTTTTCCTGTAATGGGGTCAGCTTTAAACACCTGTAAAGAGAATGATGTATATATATAATTAATGAGCTATAAATAAGATTGATATATTTCGATCATATTATCTAATGAGACTATATAATACTTGAGCAATACACTCGATATCCAGTGCGGCATGTTTGATAATCATGTGCATATATCACATGACATAGTATCCACATGCCCATCCGTTGTCTTGTGTAGCACACTATAAATTCAAACATACAAAATATTAAAAAATACAACTAATTAAGCATTGTTAACATAAATAATATATACATATATTGCAGTCGGGAACTTACTTTCACGTTCTTCCAAATTATTGGCTGGTTCTTTTTTGTGGGGACCTTTCCTCCAGCCTTTTTGTACTCCTCAAAACCCCTACATGTTAATGTAACACAGAACATTGCAATTAAATAGTAATGTAATAACATATGTTAACGGATATGAAAAATGAAATATTTCTCACAGGAATATTGCCATTTTCATTATGTGTCCAAATCTTGTATTCAATTTACCCCCCTTAGGATCTAGATAATACACAGTGAACGTCTCGGGGGCAATAACCAGTAACTCCCAATGCCTACCCCTAGAGGAAAAAAAGTTAAAAATTAATAACTCAAAATCCACAATAAAATGTAATTTTCTTAAGTCCAAATTATAATAAGCAAAGTAAACTTACTCTACATTGAATGGAGCCATTATCACCGTCTTCTTTTTTACAGCAAAATTTGAAAAAGCCTCACAGCAGTATTGTTGAACTGATGTAGGGTCTTTAGCTACTAGACTAATCAAAGATGGAATCAAAAACCCTACATGTTCGAATCCAAAATCTGCACATATGTTGTCTAAGTAGCTGCAAAATATGTATTAATTACGCATGCATTAATAAATAAGAAACCAGATCACCAGATCATACACAAGGTATATGGATGTATAAAGAATATCTCACCTTATCCATAGCTCTATCACAGATGTATTTAGCCAATCATATCGAAACAACTCCAAAATATCCAGTATAAATAGTTTTGTTTCGTATGACTGACCTGTAGAATCTGAATCGGAAGAAACAGTTATAGGGGAGTTTATATCATGTTCCCCTAACCATATTGCCATACCCCTACAGTTAGGACCTAACGGGACAGGTAGGTCCTGTGGAACCCAACTAGGTAATGTAGGAGGTGGAAGTGGAGGCCTAGATGATGTGGGTGTCTTCTTTTTAACCTGTATATATATATATAATTTCATATCAATTGCCATCATATACACACACTAACAATTGAACGTAATGTAAATTTACCATACCTTTTCAGTAAAGAAGACATCCGCTTTTAGCCACAATATCACTCCGCCTACTGCCTCACCAAGCGTTTCACAATCTGGGTGGCCATATGGCAGTGGAAGATCCAACTACTGGGGGAATATATGTATCTGGCTCACCCGAATCCAACCAGCTGGTACTGGAGACCCGTGACACGTTTTCCCTGGTAGGGATGGGTAAACCGACGCCTCTGCAACGACACATTCTTTACTTTTTAGACGGCATGGCTTCAACCCCTACAAATTTTTGTGTAAAGAATGTTATATACATATATACATATCATCTTTTTTTTAAACGAATACATTTTCATATATACGTATCATCTTGAATTAAAAAACTAGTTACTATGTCATAAAAATACTTACAGTGGATGTGCTAGGTGGTGGTTCTACATGATTACTCTCAACCTCTGCAGTAGGAGTAGGAGTAGAGTCTGCAGTAGGTATTGTCTGGTAAGTGGCAGTCTGAGATGCCTGCCACTTTTTCATTGCTTCTTTAAGTTTTTCTTCGAGTTTCCTATCAAATAGCTTATCTACCTATACATGGATAAAAGAAACGCCAAATTCTAATTTTTGAATTCTCTTTTACAGTAACATTATAAAGAAAGAATATGTTACCTCTTCTTGTGAAAGTCCCACTTTTGGGACATGTTTGCGCTGGGATGACCCAAAAAAAGATTTGATGCCCACACCAGCGCCTGCAGCCCTAACACGTCTAGGATGCTCTGGGTTACCCAGAGCAACTATCAATTCATCCTTTGTTCCCTCAGGGATGAACTTTCCTTGTTTCCTCAGCTCGTGCAGCTCCCGCTAATCGCCAAAACAAAAATTTGTACTTAAGTAAACAACACAAATAATCAATATTCGAATGATTGTTGTAACAGTTGTATTTTACCATTTTTGCAGCCGCCTCAGCAGTTGCAGCCTTAGTTATTTCTCCCTTCTTATTTTGCCTCCCAGCTATCCAGACATCATGGTGAGGCAGAGGTGTGCTACCTATGGTAGAGGACTCCTGAGTAGCAGCAGACTGAGCAGTAGCCTCAAACTGTAGTCTTTGGCGAATGCCTGCATACCCCTTTGGACCCATTGTATGGTCATGCACATTCAGTGCACGCCTTGATCTTTGTGCCTCACTGAGGGCCTAGTTAGTATCCAAATTAATGATTTGGTTAGTAACACTAAATGTTAATCTTGACTAGGTGAATACAACATATATTAATTAATGAGATTGAGACTGACGCCTAATACCTTGAATTCACCAGTTTGTCTTGAAGCGACAAACGCGTCCCATTCTTCTTTGTCCAGGAAGTTCCACTATTCAGTGGTTGTCTTCTTCCTCTTGTCAGCTTCTTTTATGTATTCTCTGGTGAGATTTGTCCTATAGTTCCTTAGGACTCTCCCACAGCGTTGCATCACGCATTTACGATGCAACTTTTCATCCAATTCAAATATACTCTGCAAAATAGAATTGCTATTAACTAGTATCCAAAAATTTAGTAATCTACAAAATAGAATTGCAAAATAATAATAACTCACGCATAAATCCCTCCATATTATGTCTTTCTTCTCCTTAGAAACGTTATGCCAAGAATCTAAGCGACAACCGCAATGGCTACGAGTAACAAACCCAAGATATGAAACAAATGAATTGCGATTCACACCACATGCATTTCCTGCATTATCAAAATCCACAACAAGTTTGGATCCATTGCCCTTTTGCGCAATTAACTTCTTCATCATAGTGATGCCCCTTCTCTTGTCAACTTTTTGGTGTTGTTGATCAAGTGCTTCAGATGGTACCTGTGCATCATCAACCTAAAATTTGACAAAATAATTCACATTTAAAAGATATAACTATAAATGGACATATAGATATAAATATATGATATATTTTTAAAACTTACATTGTGAGGCGGCACATTGATGTCCTCACCCTCACGGTAGTCATCAGTACGGTCATCAGGAGAATGGTCAGCCATCTGCAAATTCACATTCAAATTGTAAAGTTCACATTGTAAAGTAGTAATTCAAAGTGTAAAGCTCACATTGTAAAGTGATTCATGATCTATCCATTCTATGATCAAAGAGAAAACAAGTATATATTAGGACAAGATTTGGGTCTAGGGTTAACAAATACATGTGATGTCATTCTTATATATAATAAATGTGTACCACCTATCCCATTCTTGAATACCTAATCTCACTAGTAAGTGTATAATGTGTATTGGGTTTTCAAGAAAATTTCGGCAACATTTCCCCGCTATTCTCCAAGTACATATCTACTTAGAGAACAAACGGGAAAATGCTGCCGAAATTTTCTTGAAAACCCAATACACATTATATACACTTACATCCTAAGCGAGATTAGGTGTTCAAGAACAGTCCCAAACCGGGGACTATCCAAGATTTACTCCTAATGAGTAAATCTTGGATGGGTTTCTAGGCCAACAAATAATGTGTTGTCATTCTTATACCTAAAATCCTAGTTCTTCAAGTTAGGGTGATTATTGATGTCTTTAAAAGTATGATTGGCAATTTAGGGAAAAGTTCATCATTTACATTCCAAGCATGTCACATGTGTGCATTACAGTTCATCATTAACCAAGAAGGTGATTAGGATTCTCACCAAGAATATAGCTAAACTATTAAACAATGATTATAGCTAAAATATTAAACAATAGACTTGCCACACATAAAACACCCTATACAACTATAAAACAAAAAAGTATTAAGTATATATGCATGATACAATAACTATTTTGCATCACATTACAACAGACTTATCATTGATACCTTACTAACTTATTGCTACATTTACATATCATCACTTGATCAAAAATTACAGCAGTACATTTAACCAAAGTATGCATTCTAAAATCTATGTCATGATTAGTTATATGTAATTTACTTGTATATACAGTAGTACCCGATTACTATGTCTTACATACAAAGTATGCATATTAAATTAACTAAGGCTTATCATAGAACATGTATTGTATAGACAATAGAGGATTCAGCTCAGTAGAAGCACAAAATCAGTACCTATACCCTAAAATCACACATTTTTAGTATTTATTCTAACAGGTTTATGTACATCAATATGTGTATGAGTCCTAACTAAAACTGATTCTCATAGGAAGTAAATAAATTAAAAAAAAACGCCCAACAGCAGCCTAGGCGTGCCTTGGCACCGCCCAAGCAGCCGCCGGAGCAGAGGAAGAAGGAAGAAGGCAGGGTGTAACGACCCCGCCTCCCGGTAACCCCCAATTAAGGGAGACCCGAAGGTCAGAGCCGTTATTCAATAAACAGGATCAAAGGTTCGACAAATAATCAATAACAATTAAGAAACTTTACCAACGAAACTAAAAACTGGTATAAAATAAAACTTTGTTTACCTTTTTAAAAGATGGGATTTCTAAACTTCTATCCATGAAAATGCTACTCTAACTAATCCTCCTGTGCACGATAGTTCTCATTTAATTCCACATATGCCACTTTACTGTTTGTTCTTTTCATTTGTACCTAAAACACCGACAAACAAAACGTCGGTCAGTATATCGAAATATGCTGGTATGTGGGGACAACCAAAAGTTTGCACATATGGATAACAATTTAAATATCACAATCAAATTATTTAACAAGCCAATTTACACTTTTCAGTATGACATTCTCCACCGCTTTTGCCCTAACCCTGGCATACCCACCTTAGGGTGCCCTTTGCCAATGACTTAAGGCCACCTTCTCAATCCCGAGCTTGGTGCCTGGGGGTCACCACTCATGGTGCCCACTAGTCATGCAATATCATAGGCCACCTTCTTGGTGCCTGGGGTCACCACTCAAGGTGTCCATTGGTCTACCCATCCGGGCCTGACCTTTGGCATCATCCATCAGGGTGGCATGTAGGTGCGAGAATCCATACTTCTATTATTAATGTGATAATCATAGTGACTTTATAATTTGCAAATATGAACATCCAAACTGATAATTTGCAGTCAATGCGATCAATCATCCGGCAACCATGCGGGAAACTAATGTGGTTATTCATAAGCATAACCACATACCTGTTAAGCAGACTTGAAATAGAATAGTCCAATCAACAAGGCAAGCAAGCATTCAATAAGATCCTGAAACAAACATCCAATATCTTCTATCATGGATCATGGTATCCAAGTCTAATAGACCTATTCGAGCCCTAGGGTTACTATTACATTTTTAGGGTTTCTATTGCAATTAGGGTTTCCTTTCATCTTTTAGGGTTTCTATTTTAAACCCTAATTATTCACAAAAGATATTAAGGTTATCCCTTTACAACATTTAACCTTATTTTCGAATTAAAGGCATCATTGTCCATCAATTAAACCCATTAAACTTATCTTACATTAAAACTATCACTTTTATCCTTTTCATCCATGACAAGATCATTATGCTTATTTATCATCAATGTGTAATTCATTATACTCTATTACTCATATGAACGTTATTAATCACCAATTCTACCTTGATTCGTGAGAAAACCCTAATTACTTCATTTAGGGTATTTATCCACAAACTAGGAACTTTAATGCTCGAAATAGTCTTAGATTCAGAATATTCCATCTTTAATCATGAAATTAATCAATTAAAGCCATTAATAGTCAAATTAGTCAACATTAGGGTTTCAAGGCCCATTAAAGCATATTCATGCATATGAAACTCTAAATTAACTAATTATATGCAAAGTTCATCCTTTTTCTTACTAATATTTCTTTTTATCATTAACAGGCTAATATCAACTTTAATCATCTATTAAACCCTCCCAATCACATTAAACACTTCAAAATACGGTTTCTTAATCATCATTACATTAAAGTTAATAACTTATAATACTTTTCGAATTTCAAGCAGAATTAGGCTTCAACTATATTTTATTTAGATTCCTCTCGATTTTCTGAGCAACTTTCATGTATTAACTTTTGTCATCCGAGCTACTATTAAAGAGTTATGATTTTTGCAAAATCACTTACTTTTGGGCCAATCAGAACGCGCCACGTAGGCGTCTTCCATGCAACATGCTCGCTGAACTTGGAAACATGACGAAAAGTCATGATTACCCTCCACTTATCCGTCCGGTCCAGTGTAACGTGAGGGGTAAAATCATCCAATCAACTTTAGGTCATCTTCTTCCTAGGAAAGCCCCGCGCGGCCGCTGCCCTGCAGCTTTGCGTGGGCTGCCCCTCCCTCCGGGGACCGCGTTTCTTGCTGGCAACTCTCCCATTAGCTCCGCCGCTCTTGGGCGCAGCTGGGGTGCCGCCCAGATCACGGCAGAGGTGGCTCGTTTGAGAGCTACCGGTTTGCAACTCAGGTCGTCATGGCAGCCATGCGGCTGCAACTCGGCATCGGTTAGGGCGGAAAGATGGCCACCAAGCGACTTCTCGATGTCGTGGGACCCTAGAGTCTCCACTAGGATCACCAAACCAACCTTGTATGCTCCAGAGATAGGCTTACACCCTCATTAGGGTTTATACGTGCAAGAACAAGAAGAAGGGTAGGAGAGGTGCGTGGAATTCTTATGAACTCGACCCTGGGCTCTACCCCTCTATATAGGGGTGAGAAACGAAGCCCTAGGTCGGTTATCACGACATCTAAGTCTCCCCTCAACTAGGAAAGTATATTCCTCCATGAATGAACAATCTTCTCTCTCTTGTTTATAATTCCTTTGACCTTCCCTTTTCTTGTGATAATAGGATTCTGAAAATCCTTTCCTTTATCTTCTTATCACTTGACTCTTAATCATTTATCACGAAATCATGTATTTCTTTTAATAGAAAAATACCCCCTTTTATCCATATTACAAAATTCATCAATAATAGACCACATTATGCTATTATTTGTAATCTTGGTATTTTCTCTTTCTTTCCTCTTCAATGAGACTCCTTGGATCCCAAAACTCTATTATTTCGAAATTCCTCTCTAAGGAATACTCATTATCTTTAAATGCATTAATATGCATTGTTTCACATTATCATGTTGAGTTCTTATTAAAATATTTCTTTGCATTATCTCCCTTTGAGGATTTCCTTTATTTCTCTTCTATTTTCTTCATTGGTATTCCTTTTGAAATCCCACTATGGATAACTCAAAAATACCTCTTTTCACATATTTTCCCTATTTCATCAATGTTGTCAATTTCTTTATTAACAAGGAAATACTTAATTGATATTTTCTTTTCTTATTGTTTTCTTTTTGCAACTTTGGACTCCTTAGAACTCAAGGAATCTAAGAGGCACGAAATCCTCTTTGGATTTGCCTTCTAGAGGTTTCCACACCTTTCTTATCTCAAATTCTCATTTATTCATTAATAAATCGAATATCCTTGTTATTGGGCCCAATAGCCAATAAAGCCCACAAATCAAACAACAAGGCTATTGTAAAAGAAATCCAGGCATTCATCCATTATTTGTTCATTTATCTTTATTATGAGAAATTAAATTTCTCATCAAAGTGAACCCAAAATTAGGGTTGTAACATCCTTCCCCTCTTATAAGAATTTTGTCCTCAAAATTCCAGCAAGCAAGCAAACAAACAGGATAATCCATTCTTATGTCCATCAGGGCTACCATGTGGCTTTACCCTATCCATGGTGTTTTCCAAGAACCTTCATCATCTCATATTCTTCCATCTGAGTTCTTTCTTACCTTGGTATATCGTACCCTCATAGGTGACTCAGGACATTTCATCCTTTCAAAAGCTAAATAGGTTCAAGGCTCAACACATGGCTTGGGTACCTCACATAGTGCTCTAGATCAGACTCATGTAACACATTATACATTATGTTATCCTGAGGGGTAAGGCTAAACACAACCATTTCCACCAATCCATCTCAAATGGACCCATATATCGGGGACTCAGCTTTCTCAGCTATAGCTTAGAGGGGTCAGATTTTCACATTATATTCCACCACAGTGAACTGCATGTCAGTCTGCTTTGCACCAGCTCGTGACTCATGTCACCCTTGGGCTCTCTCTCTCAGCCATTGCTCGATCAAGCGACTTCATCTGCACACACTGTGGTTCTTCTCTGACCTTCACGAGGCCTCCTTCACCAACATCATCTTATTGAAGTGGTGACCGACACATCCTCTCTATAAGACTTCTTGCATCCCGATAAAGGTTATGGTGGTTAACATTACATCATTAGAACTATCTCTTGGTATCACCCTGAACAAGCACACTTGCTCTCATCAGACCCTCTAGTCTGGATCATACTAACCATTAGTTAGGGGTGATAAACTATACTATCATCAAGCTTGTCATGTACTTACTTCCACTTCATGGAAGTGAACCTTGGTCAAATCCAAGAACTTTTGAACTCACGTCATGACGTAGTTAAATCATCTCTCCTTCTCTTATGTAATTCATCAAAACCTATCTCTTGACAGCACTCCCTCTTTCTCATGTCATCTAGGTAAGGCGATCTACCTTAACCCATATTGTATCTTGACCTTCTTAGTCCAGGAGAAACTCACAACCTTCATAATGATGAACTCCCATTCCCTCTCGGGAAATCTTTATACTTCATATCCATGCACTGGGTTAATGGTGTTCGTTCTTCACCTCGTGGCTCGCATGGCCACATGCTACATGCAACCTGGTCTTAAGCATCCAGAATACTACCATCACTTACTATCTTTGTAGTACCTCTTGTATCATTATGATTCCTCAAGCTTGATACCTCGAAAACCCTAAATCACTCTCAAAAGGGTTTTGTTACCTTCCTATCCAAAGAAGTGTATCTGAGGTTCTATCACCATCCTTTCATTACACCAAGGACTAAACTGGCTAACCAAACAACCATTAACTTGTTCAACATATCTTATTATATCCGAGTGTTAGCCAAAACACGTCTTCTTTCCAAACGTAGGGTTAGCCTAACAACTCCCTTCTAGCCAAACTAGAAGGCACTATCTCCACCAGAGCATCCATTACCACTTCACATCCTTCGGTATTAAGTAACGTTGAAGACATACTCTTCCATGTATTCTACTTATCATCTCATCTCAAACTCTAAGTTTGTCTTCAACAAGAAACTCTAAGTTCATACTCGCTGTGATCGAACTCGACCTTGGTTAATCTGCAAATTCCACATAGTTCCTGATAAAACATCCTCATAAGCTGGCTACACTACCTCTCATAGTGTTTGCGAACCATCCATGTATCCTTCCTTCCACATCTCTATCCTTATTCCTTATAGCAACGTTCCAACTCACAACATCCTTGTCCTTGGTGTGTGGCATGCATACTGTCCTATCTCTCACTCTCATAACAAGAAGAAATAAGCATTTGGCGGCCGTCCAAATACAGAGTTCTTCCTATTCCAAGAGTAGGGATAGTACAGCCCACCTCGCCAGTACACCTTCAAATCTCCGTTGAAACGTGCAACTCATGTCTCTATATCACAATCATCATTATATCAAAGTTACTTCCATGGAAAACTGGTCTCGAACCCACTTGGGTTACTACATAATCCTTTGTCATCTCCTCTAGGTCTATAGGGTGCCGGCATGTTTGGGGTCATCCCTCTTCCCTTATGCATCCAGAGAGTGCCCTACTCATATGCCCTTTGGGCCTCATGAGTTCACGAAGGTGATCAATCTCCTAACCCATGGCCCTCAGATAATGATAGCTGTTACCTCCCGACCCTATGGTCATGTACAACTAGGGAATTAGGCAACTCCGTCTTTCATCGGTCTTATCCCTACCTGACCCTAGGATAGACTTGGGATTCCCTTATAGCACAGGTCTGACTTAGAACCTTACCCAAGCCTTCATCATCTCTTTCTGCATTCGTGACTGACTTTCATCCCTTCACAGGGGTCATGGCAAC
The DNA here is from genome assembly GCA_963693085.1 of Alisma plantago-aquatica. Lineage (NCBI taxonomy): Eukaryota > Viridiplantae > Streptophyta > Magnoliopsida > Alismatales > Alismataceae > Alisma > Alisma plantago-aquatica. The sequence goes on from OY856409.1 coordinate 171,097,884, forward strand.
CTGCCTACCTTGGTCAGGCCCCATACTAGTTACTCCCATGGTAACACGTCCACGCACTTAGAGATGGTTATCTATGGGCCTATAGGTTCATTTTCATACCATGTACTCTTCACTTAGCTTCTCAAGATCCTATGAGACCTCTTCAGGTCACCTCAAAACCGACAGAACTGGTACACACCCTACCAAAGGGTCCTCTCCCAGGATGGGAGGAAACTACAACCCGTGACAGCAAGGTCACAACCATCCTTAAGGTTTTCATCCATATGAGCATGCTTAAACCAACCACTACTAAGGCTCAAGCGTACCTACGAAACCATGCTAAGTCACACTCGTTTTCTTTCCTCATTATCAGATCAACTTATTCGTGAGGGGTTCATCAAACATACCCTTACGTGAAGGGGTTTTCCTTTACCTCTACACATTAAGAGTACCATGCTCAAAACTATAGAGACTCAAATCTCAACATGAGCATTGGGTACACCGCTTCCCCTCTTAGGCCTAGGAACCCTAGGTTCATCTCCAGGTGTCCAACTGCATGCTCATTCTCTTAACCAGGAATCCAGCATGTCTAAGATATGTCATGTACTCCCATGATCTTTCTACTCAAGCAACACTTCAGAGTTGATTCCTCTTCCTGGACCACTACTAGGTATAAAGCCTCACAACTGGTGCCTTAACCTCCTCAGGGTCTAAAGCACTCTCTATCACATCTAGTAGGTAATCACTTATACCTTAGGTACCAGAAGCACCATCCTCCCTCTAGGGTTTGGTTACTCTCAAGCTTAACCAAGACATCATCAACCTCCAGGGTCATGCACGAGGCAACCATTATCATCCACTTAGGTCGCATCATTCTCGACTCCCCACTGTTCCTCAAGTTTCGGGGTTTTAGACTTCCAACTTTCTTGTTCGAGGTCTGCTCCCATCTTTCTAGAGATAATCCTACAACCAACCTCTCTATAAGAGGTCCTGTCTTTATGAAGGATCAAGCTCATAAGCATGCCCCTACCTGAGTGAAGCCTATACTCGAACTTATGTTTATTCAAGGTCATCCATAACCCCTTAAGCTTATCTCATCATGATCCCTGACTAGGGTTTCATCAAGCTATACCCTACCTGCCTATGCCTATAGGGTAACTATAGGTTCTCCTCTACCCTCATCGAGGAAGGAGCTATCCTTCACTCTAACATGCATGACCCTTTCCAGGGTTGAGTTGCCATAGGTACTTGTTCATTCAGCCTCTTATGGCATCCCAAAGGCGTGTCCAACCAACACTCGACCAACCATGATATCTAACTCATCGTGTCATCTTTCTCTCTAACCTATACTTAGGGTTAGGGTTACCATCATCCTCAAAGGATGTTCTAGGTTTCTACCTTGAGTGGAGGTCTCTACCTCCACGACTAACTCTCTCTACTCATCCTCCTACCAAGGAGGTCCATCCTCAGGTCTCTCCTGAGGGCAATGACAACTCATGTCATGCGACCTAAGCATGTATCTATTCCTTTACGCTTACTCTATTAAGCTTATGTCCATGACATCTTATTTACATGCTTTTTATTAATTTGCTGGAGGATTCCTTAATCCTTATCAACCTTACCCATACCTCAAGAGGGTGAGGGAAAGAGAGAAAACCCTAATCCTTAAGGTCCTTAATAGAATTTGAGTTGAGAAGGGATGATCAAGATGAGAGAGTCCTAAAGGTATCTTATTTCGAATCATACCCTAAGACTTTGGCCAGGCAGTCACACGGATCTGGGAGTCCTCGTATTCCGACTAGCGGTGTGGAGGAAAATATTGCCAGCCCCCAGTCGTGATCCTTTTCTAGACACCTCTCTCTTTCGGATAATCTTCTAATAACTCCCTTGGGTTCTACAGAATTTGTAAAATTTAATAATTATTAAAGATTAGATGAGGAACCTATGCTCTGATACCAATTGTAACGACCCCGCCTCCCGGTAACCCCCAATTAAGGATACCCGAAGGTCAGAGCCGTTATTCAATAAACAGGATCAAAGGTTCGACAAATAATCAATAACAATTAAGAAACTTTACCAACTAAACTAAAAACTGGTATAAAATAAAACTTTGTTTACCTTTTTAAAAGATGGGATTTCTAAACTTCTATCCATGAAAATGCTACTCTAACTAATCCTCCTGTGCACGATAGTTCTCATTTAATTCCACATATGCCACTTTACTGTTTGTTCTTTTCATTTGTACCTAAAACACCGACAAACAAAACGTCGGTCAGTATATCGAAATATACTGGTATGTGGGGACAACCAAAAGTTTGCACATATGGATAACAATTTAAATATCACAATCAAATTATTTAACAAGCCAATTTATAGTTTTCAGTATGACATTCTCCACCGCTTTTGCCCTAACCCTGGCATACCCACCTTAGGGTGCCCTTTGCCAATGACTTAAGGCCACCTTCTCAATCCCGAGCTTGGTGCCTGGGGGTCACCACTCATGGTGCCCACTAGTCATGCAATATCATAGGCGACCTTCTTGGTGCCTGGGGTCACCACTCAAGGTGTCCATTGGTCTACCCATCCGGGCCTGACCTTTGGCATCATCCATCAGGGTGGCATGTAGGTGCGAGAATCCATACTTCTATTATTAATGTGATAATCATAGTGACTTTATAATTTGCAAATATGAACATCCAAACTGATAATTTGCAGTCAATGCGATCAATCATCCGGCAACCACGCGGGAAACTAATGCGGTTATTCATAAGCGTAACCACATACCTGTTAAGCATACTTGAAATAGAATAGTCCAATCTACAAGGCAAGCAAGCATTCAATAAGATTCTGAAACAAACATCCAATATCTTCTATCATGGATCATGGTATCCAAGTCTAATAGACCTATTCGAGCCCTAGGGTTACTATTTCATTTTTAGGGTTTCTATTGCAATTAGGGTTTCCTTTCATCTTTTAGGGTTTCTATTTTAAACCCTAATTATTCACAAAAGATATTAAGGTTATCCCTTTACAACATTTAACCTTATTTTTCGAATTAAAGGCATCATTGTCCATCAATTAAACCCATTAAACTTATCTTACATTAAAACTATCACTTTTATCCTTTTAATCCATGACAAGATCATTATGCTTATTTATCATCAATGTGTAATTCATTATACTCTATTACTCATATGAACGTTATTAATCACCAATTCTACCTTGATTCATGAGAAAACCCTAATTACTTCATTTAGGGTATTTATCCACAAACTAGGAACTTTAATGCTCGAAATAGTCTTAGATTCAGAATATTCCATCTTTAATCATGAAATTAATCAATTAAAGCCATTAATAGTCAAATTAGTCAACATTAGGGTTTCAAGGCCCATTAAAGCATATTCATGCATATGAAACTCTAAATTAACTAATTATATGCAAAGTTCATCCTTTTTCTTACTAATATTTCTTTTTATCATTAACAGGCTAATATCAACTTTAATCATCTATTAAACCCTCCCAATCACATTAAACACTTCAAAATAGGGTTTCTTAATCATCATTACATTAAAGTTAATAACTTATACTACTTTTCGAATTGCAAGCAGAATTAGGCTTCAACTATATTTTATTTAGATTCCTCTCGATTTTCTGAGCAACTTTCATGTATTAAATTTTGTCATCCGAGCTACTATTAAAGAGTTATGATTTTTGCAAAATCACTTACTTTTGGGCCAATCAGAACGCGCCACGTAGGCGTCTTCCATGCAACATGCTCGCTGAACTTGGAAACATGACGAAAAGTCATGATTACCCTCCACTTATCCGGCCGGTCCAGTGTAACGTGAGGGGTAAAATCGTCCAGTCGACTTTAGGTCATCTTCTTCCTAGGAAAGCCCCGCGCGGCCGCTGCCCTGCAGCTTTGCGTGGGCTTCCCCTCCCTCCGGGGACCGAGTTTCTTGCTGGCAACTCTCCCATTAGCTCCGCCGCTCTTGGGCGCAGCTGGGGCGCCGCCCAGATCACGGCAGAGGTGGCTCATTTGAGAGCTACCGGTCTGCAACTCAGGTCGTCATGGCAGCCATGCAACTGCAACTCAACATCGGTTAGGGCGGAAAGATGGCCACCAAGCGACTTCTCGATGTCGTGGGACCCTAGAGTCTCCACTAGGATCACCAAACCAACCTTGTATGCTCCAGATATAGGCTTACACCCTCATTAGGGTTTATACGTGCAAGAACAAGAAGAAGGGTAGGAGAGGTGCGTGGAATTCTTATGAACTCGACCCTGGGCTCTACCCCTCTATATAGGGGTGAGAAACGAAGCCCTAGGTTGGTTATCACGACATCTAAGTCTCCCCTCAACTAGGAAAGTATATTCCTTCATGAATAAACAATCTTCTCTCTCTTGTTTATAATTCCTTTGACCTTCCCTTTTCTTGTGATAATAGGATTCTGAAAATCCTTTCCTTTATCTTCTTATCACTTGACTCTTAATCATTTATCACGAAATCATGTATTTCTTTTAATAGAAAAAATACCCCCTTTTATCCATATTACAAAATTCATCAATAATAGACCACATTATGCTATTATTTGTAATCTTGGTATTTTCTCTTTCTTTCCTCTTCAATGAGACTCCTTGGATCCCAAAACTCTATTATTTCGAAATTCCTCTCTAAGGAATACTCATTATCTTTAAATGCATTAATATGCATTGTTTCACATTATCATGTTGAGTTCTTATTAAAATATTTCTTTGCATTATCTCCCTTTGAGGATTTCCTTTATTTCTCTTCTATTTTCTTCATTGGTATTCCTTTTGAAATCCCACTATGGATAACTAAAAAATACCTCTTTTCACATATTTTCCCTATTTCATCAATGTTTTCAATTTCTTTATTAACAAGGAAATACTTAATTGATATTTTCTTTTCTTATTGTTTTCTTTTTGCAACTTTGGACTCCTTGGAACTCAAGGAATCTAAGAGGCACGAAATCCTCTTTGGATTTGCCTTCTAGAGGTTTCCACACCTTTCTTATCTCAAATTCTCATTTATTCATTAATAAATCGAATATCCTTATTATTGGGCCCAATAGCCAATAAAGCCCACAAATCAAACAACAAGGCTATTGTAAAAGAAATCCAGACATTCATCCATTATTTGTTCATTTATCTTTATTATGAGAAATTAAATTTCTCATCAAAGTGAACCCAAAATTAGGGTTGTAACACAGGGCGGGCACCTTGAGGGAAGAGGAGCAGCGGCCGGAGCAAGACCTAGCAGCTGCCGGCGGCAAGGAGAGGAGCGGCGGAGAGGGCGGCGAGGCTAGGAGAGCTAGCTGCTACCGGCGGGCGGGCGGCCGGCGACGGCGATGAGAAGAGGAGCGCCGACGAGCACAGAGCACAGAGGGCCGGTGAGCACGGCGGCGGCGTGGAGGATGCGGCGTGGAAAGAGCGGCGGCGACGGAGCACGACGGTGGAGCACGAATGGCAGCAGGGAGCGACGGCGGCGGCAGGGAGCAAGAAATCGCCGGACCTCCAAGGGAAATCGGGAATGAAACAGGGAAAGGGGAAGAATCGGTCGCGCTGGTGAGCTATTAAGTTGACAATAAGTGTCGGTTATTTAAAAAACTGACAACTAAACCAACAGTGTCGATTCTTTTCCAAAAACCGACACCTATACTACATTATAGTCGTCGGTTTTTGAGTAAAAGACAACCGACAACTATTCCTGTCTCGCGAATACACTTTAGTCGTCGGTTATTTAGTTATGAACCGACGCCATATGTAAAATATTGGAGCCAATTTTTTCGCTGGAATTTTGGTTTTGGCGGTTGAGTTTAGGTGTCGGTTGTTTATTAATTAACCGACACTTAATAAAAGCGGTACCCATGTCTGGTCGACCTTCATAGATTGGATGTCGGTTTATGTTATCAACCGACACTGTAGAGTTTAGGTGTCGGTTTTTGTATACAACCGACACCTTGAAAAGTGACTTTATAAGCCATTTCTGTAGTAGTGAAATTAGCAACGGTTTGTAAAATACAATTTTAGTTTTATTTTTAAAATTATGAATTGATCTTTTTGTATTCTAATAAAGGTTCACGTACAACCAAACCGTCCTTAAATTCGTGCAATACACATACTTATTTTGAGCTAAGCCAGGAGGAAGTAGTATACAATATTTTCTTTTATTTTTCAAGTTGTAAAGTAATCTTAATGTTTTGATAAGATAGTCTTGTGACACACATGATTTCTAAAAAAGTGTGGAGGAATTTGGATGCAATATTAGTTTTTTTTCTTCTGAACTTATAATTGGCCCTTCTTTATTTTTATGCATATCTATAGTCACATATGATAATGTGACCTTCGTACTAAGTTTGACATGCATGTGTCACGTCTATTTTATTAAATAGATTGCGAGCATTGTATCCTAAATCTTAAACCTTAATTCGTAAATCTATGTATCCTGTCACATACCCAATATAAGTAAAAAAATTAAGTTTCAAGTAGATTTGGGTCGGACCCAAATAACATAATAAATAAAATGTATTCTATCATTTATCTAGATATGCATCCACAAATACATTTTAGAAAAGATGTACATATTGTACATGTAACTTTTATATACCATTTATAGAACTACTAAACTTATCGAAGTGATATTGTCTTTATTAGAAAATTTAAAATCACTGAGTTTATCCTAAGTTTCTAAAATAAACAAAAAATAATCCAACCATTATTAGAATTTTACTAACTTAATATTAATTAGAAATCATATTATTTTTCCAATAACAATCCAAAATCCGATCAAGATAATTTCTAAAAAATCTAATAAAGTAATACACATCCAACATACATGGCTAGATTATGTTGTAGATTATTACAAATAGGTTCAATATAAAATTTGTTCATATAACCTTTAATTTACTTTCAATTGTTGCTCTTTTAACCTTATTAATATAAGTGGTCAAACATATTTAAGATAAAATGTAATTAAAAAAAAGTTATGGTTAATGTCTTCTACAAAGGCACTTGCTATATATGCAAAATGTTACATTTACATATATAAATAATGAATCCAGATATACAAGTTTTTGGTTTTGATTTACCTTGCTCTTGTCCATACAAAATTTTGATTAATTTATTCTTATAATGAACCAGATCTTAGATGGTTATGCAAGCACATTGGATAAAGATCGACCGAATAGGAAAGGAACTGGAAGCAATTTTCAAGAGTATGGAGGAGTTCAATAAATTTAGTCCTTTGTAAATTTTGCACTTATTTATACGATATAAAAAACATGGAGGAAGTTGGATAGTTTTTGTTCTTTATTTTTCTAATTTGCTAGTTGATACTTCTTTATTTCAATAAAACAACGCTTATGCCTAGTAGAACTTTTTCGTTTTTAAATGTAGCTGGTGGTGGATCGACGGTAAGGTGATTCTAATTCTAGGTACACTTTCACCCGAGTAGTTGCCATAAAATCTGATTAAATATCAAGTCGTTTTCCAACTTATATGATACTTTATCAGCCTTTCTTATGCCCCAAGGCGGCGGCTTTGTGGCCCTCCTCACTTCCACTTTGTGAGGCTGAGAATGCGAAGACCTTGCGCCGCGCCTACTCCTGCTGTTCCATCGTTCACCCGTAGAAGACAACACCGCCGGCTCTTCCTCTCCATCATCGCCAGTCGCCTCCAGCATACCCGTCGCAGCTTACTGTCTCCAGAAAGTTCGAATTTTTTTCTCCGGTATACCGCTCTCTAGAAGCTTCCACCAGTGGACAAAAGATTATTTCTGCCCGACCTGGCTTAGCGAGCTGGTACCTTCCCCGCCGTCCGCCGCTATATCATTCTCACTCCCCCTCTTTCCTCCACTTTTCCCCCCTAACTGCGGGCCATCGCTGATGCTCGTTTATCCCTCGATGACCTGACCACCCCGCCCTTTCACCTGCGTTGTCTTTAACGTCCACCAACTCCAAATCTTTGCACATTCCCGTGTCTAGTCTTTCCTTCGTGCAGCTGTTGATATCTCGATTAGTTTACATCCCAGTGACGGAGTAGATGATCAATCTAAGTACGCGTCTTCCCAAATCTTTGGGTCTTTTGCTTTTCTCACTCACTCTGTCTCACTCCTTCTCAATCTCCCTGCTTTCCTCTTAGGCTTTCTGCTGTTGCTCTACTTCTGGTAACCAGTTTGGGGACGGCTTCAAGCCCTGCACAGCGAGCAGCCTCTTTGCATCCTACACGCACCCAATTGGTGTCTCATCGACCTAATTCTCCAGCTACCGAAAGATTTCATCTTTCTGAAACATTTGCCTAATCTTGGGTCAACCCATGAACGCGCTGAATCCTGTGAAAGTGGAGCTCCTCGGGGAGTCGGACTTCGTGCCGGATGCTCCTCAAGCGACCCCTCCTCCCCGGCCGCTGGAGGGGCTGCACGACCAGGGTCCTCCACCGTTCCTCAACAAAACCTATGACATGGTCGATGACCCTGGTACCAACCGGATCGTCTCATGGAGCAGAGCAAACAATAGTTTCGTCGTTTGGGACCCTCACGCCTTTGCCACTACTCTATTGCCCAGATTCTTCAAGCACAATAACTTCTCCAGCTTTGTCAGGCAGCTTAACACATATGTAAGTGCTCTCTCACTCTCTGTAATGTCTCTATGATGCATTCGTTCGGTTCCAAGCTTAAATAGGGTCGCATTATAGATCTATTGCAGACTCTCTAATTCTAGGTTCCAATTGTATATTTCTTATAGTTGAAATCTTATTGCCTGCTTGATCTGACAGTTTAACTTTTCAAACAAGTGGAAATCATACTCTTCTGATAGGCTTGATGTAGCTGTTTTTTAATTTTATATAATCCTAATCACCCTTTTTCTCCCTTTTGAGTTTACCTGGAAACTCCCAAGTTAGGTTTGACAAATTTCACTATGGGATTGTGATTCTAACTGGACACCTTGGTCTTATTTGTTGAATGTATATGTGCCCTTTCAATTGAATGCAGGGATTTAGAAAGGTGGATCCGGACAAATGGGAATTTGCAAACGAGGGATTTCTCAGAGGAAGGAAGGACCTACTGAAGTCCATCAAAAGGAGAAAACCTGCATCACTGCCTTCTCAACAGGTGCAATCTCTTGGGCCTTGTGTGGAGGTTGGACGCTTTGGATTGGAGGGTGAGATTGACCGGCTAAGGCGAGACAAGAATATTTTAATGGCTGAGCTGGTGAAGCTAAGGCAGGAGCAGCAGGCAACCCGAGCCCATTTGCAGGTTATGGAGGAAAGGCTTCAAGGGACAGAACAGAAGCAACAGCAAATGATGACATTCTTGGCCAGAGCAATGCAGAATCCGTCTTTTCTACAGCAGCTGGCGCAACAGAATGAAAGGAGGAAGGAACTCGAAGACGCCATCAACAAGAAAAGGAGGAGACATATTGAACGAGGGCCAGATGACAGTGCTGGAGAGTCGAGTGGAAGTTATGTTATGGACTCACCAATCGAGATGGAAATGAAGGAGAGTGAAACCTACCAGTATGAGGTCCCAGAGCTTGAGAACTTGGCTTTCGAAATGCAGGAATTGGGTAGAGATTGTGATGAAGAACCAGAAGTGCAGCAAGTGGAAATAAGCAAGGATAAGGAGGATATAAATGATGAATTTTGGGATGAATTGTTGAATGAAGGGATTGGAGAGGAAATAGGTGCATCAGAAGTTGAAAGTCATCAAAATGCTGACGTTTTGGATGGGCAATTGGGATATTTGAAGTCAACTACCCCAAAATAGAACAATACGTACATACTCACAGCTGTTGCTATTTACTATCTATCTTGTGTTTATAATTGGTACTGCCTGAATATATACATCTTATTATTGCAGCTGTCCTGAGTTGTCTGACAGATGGATGTTATCTAAGTGTTTGTAGGAACTAAAGATCTCCATCAGTGGGTAGTAGTGACCTGATATTTGGTTAGTTATTCACTAGACCTACTTTTCTAAATTACGCTTCTGTCATGCTATGCTTTATTTTTGCTTCCTTGTCATGGAAGATCTATCCCGGAATAATTTTGCCGAGGATTCATCTGATTTTTTCACCGATAAGCTGGACAATATGTTGCTAGATAAAATTTGTTGTGCTAAGATATATCGTAGCAATCAATCAAAGTTTTCTCTTTGCAGGAGCAGGTTGCTCATGTAAGTTTGAGGATGTTATAGACAGAAGACAAAATGCCCAGCGTCATGGTTTATGAAGTCAGTTGCTTTTTTTGGATTGCTTTGCTAAGAATCTTCTTTATTCCCTCCTTCTTGCTTAAACTGTTTGCTGCTAGTCATATTTTCAAGCAGGTACTGATTGATTAGAATGAGTAAATCCAAGATCTGAGGAAGTCAACTCATACCCAATCATGTGGCTGCACTAGACCAGGTGTCATCCGTCTCATTTGATGGCAGCCGTTTGGGATTTCGTCTGTTTCATATGTGGTATTTTATACAATGGTGGGAGATTGAAGTTGGCTGAAAGTATTTCCTTATTGCACATATGACTCAATCCAAGAGTAACTAATGTGAATATGTATATTATGGATTAGATGTGAATGCATTTCATAGTTCAACATGTGTCCTAATGTTTTCCTTTGGGTTTGTGTTGCGACATTTAGAAGATGTAACTCATTTCTGTCTAGCTGGTGGGCTTATTAGGTGAGACCATGTTGGTGAGAGTAGAAAGCAATCTTGACTGGCTTTCACTTTCATCCTGGACCCTGCCATTACAAAGATGCATGCTGTTATAGGATGTAGATTTCTTTTTTGTCAATGCTTTTCACATATGCTCGGTGGTATTGTGGTTCTCTTATTCAGTCAGACGTATGCCTACTGTGCTGGGAGGAATAATTACTCCAGCGTTATAAGTTGGAAGGATACCTGGGAATGGTAGAGCATGCACTGTAAATATATTATCTGAATTGAATAGCTGCCGTGATGATACTGTTAATTGATCAATGTTGCTTTATCATGCATTCAAGTAATTCAAGTGCTGGAGTGTACTAGAAAATTTGCTTACCCATCACTGTTTTTTACTGTTATTGTCAATGTATCAGAAAGCGGGAGGTGTGCGGACAACACTCTGTAACCGATTAAGCGGTAGGCGGGTGTCTAAATTTCATATATTTTTATACAAAATTACATGTATGTGTATATAAAAAATATATTTATAAGGAACTTCTATACATATCTAATCAACAAATCAGTAATTAACTAAGTATTCATCAATAGTTTACTATTAATCAGTATCTCTAATCACTAAAAATCAGCAAGCAGTAATTGTAAATAGCAAACTATGAATTATTGAATTAAAGTAATCACTAAAGTAATACTAACCAATCATTAATCATTGAAAGCAAAAAAGAAATCAGTAAAACTAATCTTGCATTAGAAGTATAATAGAGCAATATGATATTTACTTAGATGCATTATAGCAGTACCCAATTATTACAACTTGTACACAAAATATGCATTCTAAATTAGGACTAGCTATATCATAGAAAATTTAATGTATACAAGTTTCATATATTATAGTCAACACTAGTTGGACTATGTAATTAATTAATGTTAGATGCTTACATTAGGATTTTTAAACAAAAGCGGGAAAAAGCGGGTGAGGCGGGCAAAAAAGGGTGATTATGTTCAAAACGATTAAGCGGGCGCTTTTGTTTAAAAAAAGCGGGTGAGGCGGGCAAAAAGTGGGCGATTATGTTCAAAACGATTAAGCGGGCGCTTATGGGCTAAATTAGGCGGATGAGGGTCATGGTCGATTAAGCGGCCGCTTGGGCCGTTTTTTAATTCATTGGTTATTGTTATAGTATTTTGTAATATGATTTGGTTGTAACGAATTACATATATTTAGATGGATCATATATTAGAGTTAGTGGGGAAGTTCCGGTCTCTGATGCCCAATCCTATTGCTCATCAACAAGTTTGTATGTTTGATTCTTGAAAAGGTGCCTCCGATGTTCCTAATTTTTCCATCGATTAAGGATCTTGATCCAATATGTTTGTACTCCAGCTTCAGGTTGCAATAGGATCTGGAAGAATTTATTGTAGTAGTACCATGCAACGCAATGTTATACTATCTTGTGGCAATGGATTACATATGCTTAGAGAGGATTGTATGTTACACATGTTGGATAAATTAGACATTATCATAATCTCTTTGTTTTGATGATGACAAACATTTTATTCTTGTGGTTTTAACGTGCTATTTGAGTGTTTCAGGAATAAGCATAAAAGGTGGTGGATGACAAAAATTTGGAAGATCCTTATGTTCAAATTTGTTTTATTTTCATGAGTGTTAATCAATGTAAAGACTTGTACAAGTACTTAGAAATTATGTAAATCAAGCGTTTAGATCTTCCTATCCACTCACAACACTTAAATAGGTCACCCCCAAGATAGTATTACAATTGCACTTTGCTACATACACTTAGTACATGTCTAGATAAACTAAAACAGAGACTCCCTCGGTTGAACTACTTCTCGACTGAGACACACTCGGTCGAACATCTTCTCGATCGAGAACGACCTGAGTCCATCCATCGAGCAAGTTCTATAGTCGTTAGACTTGCTGAGAAAAAGTGGTTGAGAGTTGAGTTGAACATTGTAAATCCACTAACCTCTGTCTCCCACTCGGTCAAAGAAAAGTTCAATCGAGATCAACTCGGTTGACAAAGAGTTCGACCGAGTTACATTCTGGATTGCTCTTTTCAACATTAAACAAATAGCTGTTGTAATATAATTAGTGGATACATAACAGCTAGTTGAGCACTAAGAACATCCTAGAAGGTGTCTAGAACGTCCCCAAGTATTAACAAATCACTCCTATAAATAGGACAAGGTATAGGACACCAAAACATCACTTGTGCATACAATTACACTTGAGAATCATTCCTTGTGAGCAACAAGTTGAGCTACACTTGTAATCTGTTTCTTTGAGTTCTACATTACTGTCTTATAGCCTAGTATCTCCTAGCCACCACACTACCACATTCATCTATAATGGATAGCAGATCAATACGCTTGATATAGGATCAAAGCGTTGTACTCAATTGATAACATTGTTTCTTTTTTTCAATCTTGCTTCTTCTATTATATTTTGTTCTCCTTTGCTACTCTTAAGTTGGAGGTTGTTGGAGCTTCTTTAGGTGGAGAAGGTAGCTCGGCAGACTTTGGACTATTTCTAGAAGGTCTCAACGGGAAGCTACTTCAAGGAGGAAGGCTACTTCAAAGAGGAGTTTGGAGTTACTTCAAGTGAAGGTTGCTTCAAGGTTGGTGAGACGACTTCGGGGTGAAGGCTGTCCAAAGGGTTTGTGAAGGTAGTTGTATCTTATGTAACATCCTTGCAAGGTAATAAAATATAATTGTTTTTAAAATCCCGATTGGAACAATCGGGTAGTGGATTGACTCTCTTAATTTTTGTTAAGAGTGGAACCACTCTAAACGTCTTGTCCCCTTCTCCAATCTTTTTGTGGTTGTTTGCTTGAATTGATTTTAAAATTATCATAAAATTCTATTCACCCTCCTATAGTGTTTTTCAATTGGTATCAGAGCAGACTTCAATGAGCTTTAATCGAGTCTTGAAGTAGATGGGTGATGGAGTACTAAACAACCTCAATTTGGAAGGAACACTTGTAGCTCAGCCTCTACCATTTGATGGCACCAACTACAACTATTGTAAGAGGATGATGCAATTCTACTTTCAAGGGATTAGTTGAGATCTTTGGAGAATGGTTTCAAATGCCTTCACTCTTCTTTAAACGGAGTATGCTACGTGGGATGCAAATACGGTAAAATTAGTCCGATTGAATGCAAAAGTTGTAAGTATTTTTTATCGTTTAATTTTCGTAGGTGAGTTTAATAGTATATCAAATTGTGAAACTGCAAATGAAATATGACATAGACTATCTATTACTTATGAAGGAACTGTTCAAGTAAAGAATTTCAGAATTAGTATGCTTAAACAAAAGGTTGAACAATTTCGTATATATGGAATCAAATGAGTCTATTAGTGAAATATATGTAAAATTTTCTTCTATTGTTAACCATGTTGCCTTGAGAAAACTTCATAAATGGAACTTATGGACTTGTTTCTATTGATTAAGAAAGATATTGTCATGGCTCACAGTTTTGCAAATAGAGATGATGCTATTTTGCTCTAAGATTGTAAATCAAATACTCTACTTGCAATTTTGTGAAATAAAACTTTACATGATAAATTTTTCTAAGTATTTAAAATATATAGGAATTTGAAAGTTATATTTTTTGCAAATAGGACTCTCTTAAAAATAATTTTTTCTTTATATGAAGAAAAGACATACTTTATGATCATAATTGAGAAAAGTTTAAATGAGTGGAATAAGATTTCTTGTTTAGAATAAAATTATTTTAATATTCTATCTAAAGCCTATTCTAAGCAAATCAAGAGCAAGACACCATTTCAAAATCAAATATTGCTCCCATGAATTAAGTTCTATACAAACTTGATCCTAAGCTATAATCTCTCAAATTGATATAAACTCTTTCAAATTGGTATCCACCTATTACATAAAGGCTTTATATTCAATCAAGTGGATCATTGTGAATGCTTAAACTGGAAATCTGCAGAAATACCTCTCGATCGAAAAAGAGTTCGACCGAAGGGCGCCCCGGTCGAAGTCATGGTCGACCTAAAATAAGCATAGCAGAATGCTTATTTGTGATATTAAATCATTTCTTTGCACTCAATCTTAGTATATTGATCTGAAACTTGTCATCATGTTGAAAATAAGATTTTAGTGCAAATCTCTCATAAAAGGTTTGACTTATTGAAATCAAACTTTAATACTTGTTATTCTTAAACTATCTTGATTATAAGAGTAAGGGGGAGCTCACAAAAATTTGTAAACATTTCTTGATCAAATCAAAACTTCAAAAACTAGCTATGACTTTAGGATTATTGAATTATCTTGATCTAAAATGGACTCTCTATATCAATATGGGCTTAACATCCCTATTTATTGATTAGAGATATATTTCTTGATCCTACTATGCCCTAAAAAAATCTCATATCATTTTCAGGGCCTAACATCTCTTGTAAAATGGATGAGAAATCAATACATGTATCCATCATGAGCCTAAATGGATCTCAAATCATTTTCAGGGCTTAACATTTCTTGTAAAATGGATGAGAAATCAATACATATATCCATCATGAGCCTAAATGGATCTCATAAATGGTAAACTTCAGGTATGAAACTCATATGATTTATATTTCTTTGATTTATATTTTAAAAATATTTGTCATCTTCAAAAAAGGGGAGATTGTTGGATAAATTGGACATTATCATAATCACTTTGTTTTGATGATGACAAACATTTCATTCTTGTGTTTTAATGTGTTATTTGAGTGTTTCAGGAATAAGCATAAAAGGTGGTGGATAGCAAAGATTTGGAAGATCCTTATACTCAAATTTACTTTTTTTTTCATGATTGTAATCAATGTAAAAACTTGTACAAGTCTATAATGTATACGTACTTAGAAATCATGTAAATCAAGCGTTTAGATCTTCCTATCCACTCACAACACTTAAATAGATCATCCCCCAAGATAGTATCACAATTGCACTTTGCTACATACACTTAGTACATGTTTAGATAAACTAAAACATGGACTCACTTGGTCGAACTACTTCTCGACCAAGACACACTCAGTTGAACATCTTCTCGACCGAGAATCACCTGAGTCTATCATTCGAGCAAGTTCTATAACTGTTAGACTTGGTGGGAAAAAGTGGTTGGAAGTTGAGTTGAACGTTGTAAATCTACTAACATCTGTCTCCCACTCGGTCGAAGAAAAGTTTGACCGAGATCAACTTGGTCGACAAAGAGTTCGACCGAGCTACGTTCTGGACTGTTCTTTTCAGCATTAAAGAAATAACCATTGCAATATAATTAGTGGACACATAACGGCTAGTTGAGCACTAAGAACATCCTAGAAGGTGTCTAGAACGTCCCTAAGCATTAGCAAACCACTCCTATAAATAGGACAAGCTATAGGACACCCAAAACATCACTTGTGCATACAATTACACTTGAGAATCATTCCTTGTAAGCAACAAGTTGAACTACATTTGTAATCTGTTTCTTTGAGCTCTACATTAGTGTCCTCTATCCTAGTATCACCTAGCCACCACACTACCACACTCATCTATAATAGATAGGTGATCAATACGCTTGATATAGGATCAAAGCGTTGTACTCAATTGGTAACATTGTTTCTTTCTTTCAATCTTGTTCCTTCTATTGTATTTTGATCTCCTTTGCTACTCCTAGGTTGGAGGTTGCGGAAAGGAGGTTGTTGGAGCTTCTTTAGGTGGAGAAGGTAGCTCGGCGGACTTTGGACTACTTTAGAAGGTCTCAACATGAACTATTTCAAAGAGGAATGCTACTTCAAGAGGGGGTTTGAAATTACTTCAAGTGAAAATTGTTTCAAAGTTGGTGAGACGACTTCAGGGTGAAGACTGTCCAAAGGGTTTGTGAAGGTAGTTGTATCTTATGTAACATCCTTGCGAGGTAATAAAATATAATTGTTTTCAAAATCCCGGTTGGGAACAATCGGGTAGTGGACTGACTCCCTTAGTTTTTACGAAGGGTGGAACCACTCTAAACGCCTTGTCCCCTTCTCCAATCTTTTTATGGTTGTTTGCTTGAATTAATTTTAAAATTATCATAAAATCTTATTCACTCTCCCTCTAGTGTTTTTCAACACGTCTAAGTAGTAAGAAAGTCTTTGTATTGATGCTCAATTGTGTTGTCTACCGATGAGTTTGTATGTTCTGATTCCTGAATGGTGCATTTTGGATGTTTCTGGATTTTACCATTGATCAAAGATCTAGATGAAGGGAATATCCTTATCTTTGTACTTTTGTGCTCAATCTGGCTATAGAAATGGGACTCTTATATGCTGCTTGAATTAGTTATCAAATGTGCCATTTATTGTCGTCATTGTGGAAAGTAATCTTGCCGGTTGGGATATGAAGTTTTTTCTAAACGTGAAGGGGTGCTAGCTGCTGTGTAGAAACAACAGGTAATATGTGCCGGTAGTGCCTTCTGATCTCAGTTTTCAAATTTTGGGAGGCAGTTATATCGAGAGTGTGAGATGACGAGCGGAATTCTCTGAGATTCTCTTAGTTGGTGATCAATGTACCGGAGTAATCTTAGTTAGCAATCACTGCTGGAGTTTGCTATTCTTTTAGGATGTAGCTGCAGTCGGCTTACATTTATCCTTTGGCGTGTTTACCTAGGCATTCTTGGTAGATGGTATATCCTCATTCAGTTTTATAGTTCTTCATGTGTTGTGTTGGTACCTTGTAATCGAGTTTTCAAATTGCAATATTAAATTTTTATGCGTTATTTATGGAAGTACATAAATACATAGTAGAAATGTTCCAAGGGACATATAGCATCAGTGGCAGTACATAAATACATAGTAGAAATGTATGAGTAATACGCAGCCTATGACGTTGCATTTTATATTCCTTGTAGTTCTCTTCAGTATAGTTGGATTCCCTTCTGTCTTTGCTTAATCAGGCCGTATCAGTCCATTTTGCGTTTCTCCTATTAATAATTGAATGTGAAGATATTCTTTGGATTGAGATTAAATGTGCAAAACTATCAATAAGAGCAAGTGCTAGGCGTTGGAATAATTGGTTGGATTTCCTCCAATTTATGGATTGCAGAAGTAGCTAACAAGGGCTTAAATTTGATTGAATTTTCAAGGGCTCAATCAAGTTTATAAAACACGTAAAGTGACGTTGCTACTCTAGTTGAGTAAAGGAACTATTATCTAAGAGAAAATATTGCGTACTTACCTATCCATAGTAATTTCTTTATCGATTGTGATATATGCAACAATTTAAACCTCCGTTTGAACTCTGTGAAATTGTCCAATTAAGAAGCATGTTGGTTTAACCAGCCTCACTCAAAGACTTGTGGGCTTATGAGGGCATTTCTCTCTCTAGTTTTGGCTTTGTCTTTCATCTAAAACCTTGTCAAGGCTAGAGTTGGAGTGATGTGACAATGTCCCCTATCTTTATTGGGTTGGGTTGTAATCATTTGTCTTGCATTCTGGTTACACTTGTTTGATCTTTCTTAATGTTATCTAACTTAATGCCCTGGGTGATCCCAAGCTAACACCCCAATCTAAGAACTTGTCACGGTTATGAAGATCAATGTCCATCCTTTTGTGTTCAATGGCTTTGGGATAGAATGTCTACACAATGAGTTGACATATGGTAGTGAGGATGAGGTTTTAGGGGTGCTCATTACACCTTCTATCTTTAGTGACGACGTAGACCTAGAAATTGGCATGTTGAGGTTGAAGGAGGAACATCTACATAGCAATAGTAGCTCCTCAACATGCCACACATGGAAGATAGGATCCAAGAGGTCAACTTTGGAGTCAATTCGCCAAGATCATGGTAATGTGTCAACAGTTGAGGACAAAGGGTTTGTCATCCAAGTGCATTTATAAGATGGAGGATAAAACCTTGAGAGGGAATTGGAATGACTATCTCGAAAGGGAACTAGAAGAGTGATTGTCCTTGATGATTCATTTGATTCATACCTACAAAAGCCTTCCCAGACTACATCATCACCTGGGTTAGAATTGTTAACCTGCCACTCCACCTTTACGTGATGACCATGTTCCAATACATTGGAAGGGCATTAGGATGTTTAGTTAAAGTGGACAACCATACAGAAAATAGATCACATAGTTGTTTTGCTAGACTTGCAGTGGAAGTGGACACCTCAAAAGACCTGGTATCTTCAATCCTTATTAATGGGGTGGAATACGAGGTTTTTTATGAAGGGATGCCTTGGGCATGTGCGAAGTGTGGTCTAGAATGACACGTCTCTAAGTTCTACACCGCTGAAATAGTAGAAAAGAACTACAACAATAATGAGGAAACTAGAGGAGATGGCCACAAAGGTACCCCATATGCTAACAATTCATATTCAGGCGGATGGCAATATCAAAATAAGAAGGGAGGAGCAGGTAGGCGAAGGATGGAACAAAATTCCCATAAGGGGGAATCCAACAACCGTTTTGCAGGGTTGGAGGAGGAAGATGCAGTACAGGAGGTGGATGTCAATGCTGTGGGAACTATAACGAAGACTAATGAAAATAGAACTGCCCAAGAGAGGCCAACGAAGATCTGGAGAAAGAAGAAGACTCAATTATAGAACAAGGATAAAATGAATGGCAGTGATGTGCTGGGAGATATCACCAACTCAATGCCAGATGGTAATATTACTATGAACAATGGTAAACGTAGAACGGAAGATGGCAAAGAAAATCACACAGTTGTAAATCATGAGGTGGACGAAGTCATAACTATTGGGGAGATTGAGGAGAATATGGAATCCAGTGAGACAGACCTAACCAGGAGGGAAGACATTGGTGAAACTTCTTCTGAAACAACTACTGTCACAACAAGGATGAGAAAAGATAAAACCAAGAAGAGTTCATGAGAGAAAGACAAATCCCTACTACCCTAAAAAACCAGACCTAGCAACTACTTGGTCACCAAAAGAAAAGCAAAATGCAAACCTCCTGACCCTCCCAGTGCTCGCCGCTGGAGTGCAAGGTTGACAGGTTCAAGAACAACTACTGATGACAAACCTGAAGATGAGAGGAATTGAGAAGTGGAACCTAGTATGACCGAAGGCCAAATTGAGGAAAATCCCTGAACGTAGGTCCTATCTACGACTATCCTTAACTTTTCCTTATGATTATCTTTATGTTAGATACCCTGTGCTGGAATACTAGGGGCATTGGGAATCATGACACTTGCAGAGTTCTTAAAGATATGATCAATCATTATAAACCTAAACTGGTGGCTATCTTAGAACCCCACATTAGTGGCCCAATTGCAACTAAGACCATAAACGATTTGGGTTTCACTAAGTCTTTTTGTTGTGAGGCACGAGGCTTTGTTGGGGGCATTTGACTATGTTGGAAGGAGGATGCAGGAGATATCAAGATTATTAACTGCCACAGGCAGTTCATCACTTGCAGCATTAGGGATTTAGTGCTGATTACTTTTGTGTATGCTAACCCTCAAAAACCTGTATGTAACCTGATATGGAGACATCTTTCTGACATGGGCGTGAAGTTCAACCTCCCTTGGGTGGTACTGGGTGATTTCAACACCACTCTAACACCGGATGAAAAGAAAGGAAGTGTGCACTATGATCTCAATGAAGCCAACCTTTTCAACAAAACCCTGTTAGAAGTGGGTCTCTACGATATTGGATTCAATGGTCCTAGATTCACTTACATCCACGAACAGCTATAAGAACGGCTAGACCGTGCAGTCACCAATACAGACTTTATCAACAATTATCCGCATTTGATTGTAGCTTCCTAGATCGAATTCAAATCATTGCCCTATCCTGCTAAGATCTACTATCCACCATTCTACCCCATCCAGATTCATCATTCGGGAATCCTGGTCTAAGGACCCTAGCTTTCAGGAAATGCTTCGAAAAAGTTGGTGATCTGATCAGAATTTCTACGATGCCTTGGAGAATTCAAAGAAGGACATTGTCCACTGGGCTGCAGAGTCCATCAAACATATTAATAAAGAGAAAAAGTGGATCTTACGCAACTTAAAATCTCTCCAAATATTTCTAGCAAATATGTATGACAACACCACTGTTGACCTTATTGCAGATATGTAGGCAAAGTATAATGCAATACTACAACATGAGGAGGATGATATGAAACAGAAGAGTCATATCAATTGGCTTACCAATGGTGAGAGAAACTCAAGATTCTATAATGCTTTTGTCAAACAAAGGAGGAGGTTTAATACAATCACTATGCTGAAGAATCAATAGGGTGAATGGATTGCCCAAGAAGCAAACCTTAAATAAATGGTTTGTGTACACTTCAAGAACACCTTCACACAACCCATTCATGTCAACGAGGAAGAAGTCTGCAACTTCATTGGTTACTTTAAACCACTGATGACAGATCAATACCAAACCATCATGGAGAGCCCTACTCTACTGGAGATACACAACATCCTTTCCAAATCCAACCCACACAAATCTTTAGGCCCTGACGGGGTAGACATGTCCTTTCTTCTGAAGAATTGGCATACTATCAAGACATCACTGCTCAACAGTATAGGCATGGCCTTATTGGGTGTTGTTCTAGAAGACAGACTCTACAATGCAAGTATTGTCTTAATACCCAAGACTGCCAAACCAGAATTATGTGAACACTTCCCACCAATCTCACTTAACAACATCAGTTTAAAACTTGCTTACAAAGTCATTGTTGAAAGAATCAAAAGCTTCCTTGCACAGTGGATATCCCCTTCTCAAAGCATGTTTGTACCTGGGCGTAGAATAACTGACAATATCATTGTTGCACAAGAGATAATTCATATCATGAGGAGGAAGATGTCAACTAGGATGATGGCTATAAAAATAGACCTTTCAAAAGCCTATGACAAGATGACCTGGCCTTTTTTCTCAGACACTTTAGTTAAAATTGGGATCCCTACCCCTATTAGAAACTATATTATGAACTCTATCTCAGGGAGAGAAGCATATATCCTATGGAATGGGAAGCTCGCTGGGTCGTTTAGGGCAACTAGAGGTTTGAGGTAGGGAGACCCTCTATCACCCTACTTATTTGTTCTTTGCCTCGAATGTCTGTGCCAGTCTATTGAAAGCCTTGTACGTGACAAGAAATAGACTCCTTTCAGGTTGTACAACAATGGCCCCCTCATATCCCATCTATGCTTCGTCGATGATATGTTTCTTTTTGCAAAGGCTGATGTAAATCAAATGAACACCATTATCAAATGCTTTGCTGATTTTGGGTTAGTTTCCAGACAAGCTATTTCAGTGACCAAGTCTTACATCAACTTTGCAAAGAGTGTACCTAGACGGCTGTGCAGAAGAATATGTGAAGCTAGTCGCTTCACGCAATCTGACAATATGGGCAAATATCTTGGGGTCCCCCTATTACACGGGAGAGTGAAGCATGATACTTATAGTAGCATCTTATAAAAAATTGGCTCCTCTATAAACTCCTGGTCTGCTCGCACCCTTAGCCTAGAAGGTCGTGTATGCCTCGCTAAGTCCACGCTTACGACGATCCCCAACTAAACTATGCAGAGTGTCGTCCTGCCAATGAAACTATGCGACCAGATTGATAGTAGTATCTGAACTTTCATGTGGGGGAGCAGTCAAAAAAGTTGTCCTCTTTCACTGGTTGCCACGAACAAAATCACATGTAACAAGGTACATGGAGGACTAGGCTTGAAATCCATGAAGGAACTCAATATGGCTTTGATTTTGAAACATGCTTGGGATTTAAGTATAGGCAGATGTTCAACGTGGAGTGCATGGATATATCCAAAGTATATGAATTTCAAGGGAGGGACCCCACCCCATATCTCAAAGTTAGGACGTGCGATCTTCTAATGCAAGCAATTCATCTTTGATAACTCTATTATGATCCCTATAAGTTGACTGGATACCAATGTCTGGTATGATAAATGGTGGAACAAATATTACACCTTAGCAGAAGTTGTATCCAAACCTATTCCCAAAACTCCTTGACCTAAAAGTCTAGAGCCTGGTGAATTTTTTGAATGAATGGGACATTGATTTCCTCAAACAATGGCTTTCTCCAGAGGTGTTGAAAAAAGTTACCAATATTGCAGTTTTGTGCTCTACAGAAGATCATGATGCTCGGGCTTGGAACCACCTGACTTGGGTAGCTTCTCTACCAAGACTGCCTATGATGTTTTTAGACTGGACAAGGACATCAGAACTTCAAGAAAATGGGATATCATATGGAAGGCTAAGGTAGCCATGAAGGTGAATATGTTCGTATGGCTAGTTGGACACAATGCTATTATAACAAATAGCCGGCAAGTTGCACGTAACTTAACTACTGACAATGTGTGCCCCATCTGCGGAGCAGCAGTCAAAACTACACTACATATCCTATGGGAATGCCAGCTTGCAACCAACGTCTGGAAAGATATTCTAGATCGAAGGACATGCGGCTCCTTCTTCACTGAACCAGATCTGTGGAATTGGCTAGCTAAGAACATGTCACCAGAAGCTCCCCATAACCTCCTATTTATGATAGGCTGCATGGAATTATGGAAGGCAAGGAATCAGAAGGTGTTCGAAAACACTGACCGTCCAAGCCGGTACATCTCGTATATCATACGCAAGGAGATGACATGTTCCATGAGGACGTGGGAAAGAGATTGTGAAGGAAAAGAACAGAATTCAACCATCCCTACGACTTGGAGAAAGAAACTAGATAGAGATCTGAAAATCAATACCAACGCCACCTACAATGCGAGCACAAATCAATCATCTATAGTTGTGGTCTGTCGTGATAAGGAGGGTTAATGGTGAGGCGGCTGGGGAAACAAGATTCACACAGAAAGCATGCTTGAAGCAGAGATCCGAGCAATTGAGTTGGCAGTGGAAGTGGGACAAACTCTGAATTGTGATGGGCTGTACTTTGAAACAGATTCAAAAAGGGCATGTCAGGCTATTAAAGGAGAAATTTTTGACAATCCAAAGCTTACTAGATGGCTGGTGGAAGTGAAGAGGAAGTGGAAAACAAGGTGGCAGTTCTCGAGTATCAAGAGAGAGGGGAACGAAGCAACTGACTGACTAGCTAAGCATCACCAAAAAAACCAAAGGGGACTCTTCACTATAGAAGTCCACCTACTGTTCTGGTTGAAATCCTCAATCGAGAATCTGGCAATGGCGGTAGTAGCACTACTGCAAATGTGTATGATGATCATAATGTAGTTGCACTTGATATGGCTTGTAGGAGAGGGACATGATGAATAAATAACTCTCTGGCTTCTTTCAACAAAAAAACAACAACATAATATAGAGGACATCATCTACTGAAAAGCCCAACTGTTTCCAAATAGGACTCCAACATGATTAGGAGAATGTTGATGTGGTTGGTAGATGCTTGAACGGTTGGTTTTTGAGCCATTAGGGGGACCCTTACTATGCGTGCCACATTCCCCCAACCATTCCCACTTCCTATATGTGTTCACCAATGCTCTGCCAAACATTAATCATTTGCTGCCGACACACCTCCATTTCCACTTCCACCAACTACAGAGCTACAGGGGTGGTTGTAGTCTATCTCCCCTATGTGCCTTAGCCAAGGCCTTCTTTGAGTCTTCAGTGATTGTCACATGGGAGCCTATACCATCTTGGTGCATGGTGGGGATGGTTCTATGGTAGTCAACCCTAATTCATCCCTTGACCATGCTCTAAAGAAGTTATCATCGTGTTGGTAGTTGGATGTGATGCAATCAATGTCACATATCATGCTAAAAGTATTTGCTCCACTTCTAGGCCATGGATGTAAATCAACTCTTCGATATGTCCTAATTGTTGTTGGCTACTAATCGAGGGCTAGCCTTCACTCTTGTGGCTGACAAAGGTTATTAAACTAGTGGAAAATACATGAAGGAACCTTGTCGGTTGCTCAAGTTGGTGCTTGGATCATGCTAATGTTCCTTGTGATCTAATCTGAGTGCTACTAGTGATGAGGTTGTGGTGGGGAGGAATACATCAAACTTTATAACACCACAATGGACATAGGCATACCATTGGAAGTAATTGATGTAGAAAATTGCACCAACAAAATGGTAGTCTAAGTAGTTGGAGTTATTCAGTCCCTTGAGGATTGGCCATTTTTTAGCATTAAGTAGGGGGATTTGTGAGAATGAGTGGGGATATGTCGTCATAATGTTGGTCACCACTACACGCCCACCCTCGGTTCCTTACTTGGGGTATGTTTGAGGCCAAGAATCTATCGTTTGGCCAACCTTAACCACATCCAAAGAATCGATGGATGAAGCATTAGCATCTAAGAATTTGATCTCACACGTTAGTGTGACAAGGAAGAGCATGGAGATTGTTGAACTTGTGTTTTCATGCAAGTAGAATTTCTTTTTTGGCTCTAGAGGATAAATGAAGGTAGGGAATACTGCGTGAGAGAACCTTGCAACAAGGCAACATCATCATTGTCAACAATGAATGATAAGAAGACTTCACCTACAAATGAAGGTATGTAGATGATTTGTTAGTCAAAGGACATTGTGTGGCTAGAAGTGTTTAGCAAAGAACAAACACCATCTCTAAGTCAATCGGTGGGTAGCATGAGACTCAAAGGAGTTCTAGTTGCATTTAGGTGAGGTCAACAACTCATGTACATCCACTAGATGTGGAGACTATAACTGGTGGACATTTGAATATATTCCTTTGTTCCTCATGTCAACATCATGACTACTAGGTAGCTACCTTATCTCCCTCTTAAATAGACGTCATAGATACAAAAAATAACACTGCTGTAATATTTATTGTGGCGATGAAGGCACACTACACTTAATTAGTCTCTCCAATGATGTAGCCTATGCCCATGCAAATCCTCACCAAACATATCATTTGCTAAGGGGTGGTTTCTTTTTACTAGAGAGAAGATCTAAGTCTACTTTGAGTGAGAGACCTCATCAACATCCTGATACCAATGAGAGAGATAAGGATACATACCATAGAGAGTCATTGTGTAGACGGCCGAATAGATATGTGTGATCTAGAATGACATTAATCTAGGTTTGACCTAGAACACCAGTGTTAAGGATGACATCTTTTGCCAGTCTTTGGGGATTTATGGTGTGTGGTTCAAAGATCTAACTAGAACAAATATGATGATCTTGTTGCAATACCTAAGGCTTGGAGGTAGATCAATAGATCTAGATCATAGGAAATCAATGTTTTCATTTTAGAAGGAGTAAGGGAGATATGATAGGAATCAGTGGGGAAGTTCATAGTTTGGAAAGCTAGAGGTATTATGAATCATAGTACATCCGACAGGATCATGAGTTTAGCTAAGGAAAGATCTATCTTCCTATTTGGCATCTTATAACCCTTCTTAGAACACAATAGAGCTCAAGATTGGAAGAGCAAACCTGGGTCTAATTGATTGATTACTAACGGGGACTTAGGGGGAAATGTTTTTGTTTTCAATTGATTTTCTCAACTTCATATCACATCTATATTTAGAGAACATATTACTATAGAGATTGATGTGGAGGGAGTTAAACCTTGACAATTTTATGCTTTGTGCAACTAGAAGGTTAGGAGAGACTTATGGAAGGAGCTCCAAGATCTAGGGAGTGGCCTTGTCAATTCACCTTGGATTCTAGAAGGGAATCTCAGTGCATATATAAAAAAGAAAAAAAAAGAATAGACATGGAGTTGTTGGACATAGTGCCATAATGGATTTTAATGATTGAGTGATTGGTATGGGTCTTGAACAAGTTGAATTCAAGGGAGTAAGTTTACATGGTTATTGTAACATACTGAAACTTAGGACTTAATCTTATTCCAGAGTTAATAACTTAGAACCCTTAGTCTTTGAGGTTTAGCCAAATAAGGATAAGAGTATGATCTTTAGTGACCTTAAATGTATTAATACATGAATAAATCACATTAAAATGTAGAATATAAATTAATCATAAAAATCAATATATGTCACATGATACAATAATGTGCATACAATGTTCATAATTGGGAATAATGAGCTCTAATTACACAAAATATGAAATAAATAATCATATGTGGGATAATGATGGTGTAGATTCGTTCTAGACTATACCTATGCCTTAGGGTGAAAGGAAGAGAAAAAGGGAATCAAAGATAATGCTTAAAACATGATTAATGAAATATTGAAATATTAATGAGAGAAATAATAAAAATAATGGATAATGTGTTAAAAGGAAAACTTCTTGGATAAGAATAACCTCATATTCATTTTCTTGGGATATGACTTGGCTTGGAGGCCAAGTTTCACCAATTTAGGATAATAATAACCATATTTATTTTATTTAGAAAAGAAAAGTTTTTTCCCTTAAAAATATTAAATAAAATATTTAATGACTTCAAAAGTGGAAAATAATTTTAGATTTGTAATCTACATATTAAAATATGCCTTTGAGTGAATTTTCACTCAATTTGGAGGAAGTTTGATTCAAAGATGAAATTAGGAGAGAGAAAGTGTGTAGAACCTACACAATATTAAATTAATATACAAACAATTCCAACATGTAAAATTAATTGCAAATTTGTATCCATCATATTAAATAAGACTTGTGGGTGAAGTTTCATAAAATTTGGGCAATATTATCACCATTAATGAAGGAGGAAAGAGAAAATGAGTTTTGAATTATTTAACCCATTAAAAGTTCTCAAAAGACAAAACTAATTTCATATTTGGATTCTACACCTTAAAATCAGTCAGTGTGTAAATTTTTAATAAAATTGGGACTTGTTTTCACCCTTAAAAGAGGAGAGAGCAAATAAGAAATAATTTCTTTTCCACTTTATTCGATTTGGATTTGGATTTGTCACTTGGCTTAGTTATTTCCTTTATTTTGCTCCGTTTTTGGGCCGTTGGATCACTGCATGAATGGTGAGGATTGTGTCTCCTACCTTGGGTAGAGAGCAACCCGTGCGTGAACAGTACCACACAAAAGGAGGGATTTGTGATCCAATTTTCTCGTGCCATAGTGGGTCGTTTTTTGAGATTTCTTGTGCATTGGGTTCGTGGAGACTCTACATCTTTTGGTCCCAAAATCTTGACCTATGGTCAAGTGTTTCATAATCGCCCAGCTTCCCTTCTTTGTGCTTCTCATGCTCACATTGGATTTGGCTTATACCCTAAGTTCACCGATAAATAGGTGTACCCCGAGTTGCGTCGACCCCCACATAGCTCTCCTCCCCTCTCCATTTCTTTGCACAAGGTGGATTTAGTCATCGAAAACCTTGTTTTTGTTCAAACTTGGCGGCAGAGTCCTCGTGTGCCTGGAAGCACCAACATTCCGATAGATTGGCTTGGTGAGTTCGTAGAACCTCGTGCTCTCTTTCCGCGTTGTTGGTTTTGAGTTTGACCGTGAATCCAAGTTTTGCCCAAAAACTTAGCAAGCCCCTGCTTGCTCTGTTCTCACGTAGTGGGAATCTGTAAGGAAGAAGATGGGCACTGAGTAAATTACCATATCACCCTAACACTGGATCTTTTGTTTGGTTTTGACATCAGGGGTAAAAATGTATTTTCACCATGTTGTCTTTTGTTTGGATGATTCAAGGCTATGCCTTTGACCCCTGACTTGGCGGGGTCTGATTGGGCCAAGTCAGCGGGTTGGCCACTCTCTTTCCCTCTCTTTTTTGCTTATTTGGCAATTCTTGAAATTCTGATTGGCCGAGCTTTGAAAATTCATAACTAATTATCTACTTATCTAAAAATTACAAATAAATACTTGTTGGATTTAGAAAAATGCAAGCTTTCTAATGGTATTGGTTTTGTCACCTGAATCTCATGTATTGAAGAGGTGATTTTAATAGATCTAATTAATAAGTTAATAATTTGTATAATTCATGACTAAATATTTATAAGTCAGCAAAATATAATAAAATATGTTTTGAACTAAGGAAAATATAACCGAAAACATGGCATAGTTTTGATTACCTAATTCACATATAATAAAAAGGTAATTTTTAGGGTATTGATTAATCAATGTAGTTCTAACCCTAGCCTCACATATATGATATTAGGTGATTTGGAAACCTAGATTTGGATCTAAAAGTAATCTTGTTTTGGAAAGGTATGGTTGCATATCCTATTCATCTTTATTGAGAAATAACCTAAATTGTCTTTCTCTTAGTCTTATGGACAATAACCTAAAAACCATATCTTTTTCTTTTAAAATTATGCTTCATGTGAAGTGCCCTATTGCTACTGATCTTGTGATCATAATATCTTCTTGACTTTCTTTTGGAGTCTTTATTATGCCTTGCTTATTGTGGAACTCAATTTTTTGTTATATGCCCACTTTGAGGTGGTTGATAATGATGATCACTTTTATAGTGATTAATATGTGAAATCTGACTATACCTTTTTACTTGCATCCCTATTGAGCATGTTGTGTGACTCAGTTGCCCTAGAGTAATATAATTTGCATTAGTTTTGGGTTATGTTCCCTTTTGTTTATTTTGGGATGGTGGTTATGTGCCCCATACCCGGGTTTCAAATTTATGAGGTTTGGCCCAACATTTTATATATATTGGGAGTTTGGTTATGTGCCAATCTCTATCAAGTTTCAAGTTTATGTGGCATGGCCACCTTTGTTACTTATGTTGTTCTAGTGCTATGTTTATCTCACCTACATGAAGGTTTTTATGGGTTTTTCTCCCTAAAAACATTATGAGTGCTTTTGTGGCACCACTTTTATTATTGTTTTAATGGCAAGTATCCCTTTTATCATATGTTTGTGATTCTTTCCTTTTATGCCCGATTGGGTAGTTCTTACCTCTTTACATGGGAAGCCTTCTATACTTGATGTACCTTTTTCTTGAAATATATAATGCTCAATTCCTCTTTAGCATGCTCATACCAGATTTTTTCTGATATCCTCTTTTCTTTTCCTTTTGTGGGGTATGCTTCCAACCCCAGGTGTTGGTCAAGGAGAAGGAGATCTAGGAGGACCTGGACCTCAACAAGTGTACCTGACTTTGTGGGAGACCTTGCTTGAAGTTGTTAGGTGATCCTCAGCTAGCTCTACTTATGTAGTTAGTTTTCCTTTATGACACCCTGCGTGGTGAAAGTTTAGTATGATAAGAAGACTTGTAATGGTTAGATATATCTTTCAATTCCACTGCTACTTTGTGTTATGATACAATCATGTTAGATAAATTTGGTTTCATCCCCTTTTGAGAAAAAGTTTTTATTGGTGGATGTTGCCTCTTTATTTTTATTAGTGGGTGGATCCCTATAGGATCCCACTCCTTACAACATGGTAACAAAGCCTGTAGTTGTCGGTTATCTAACTATTTCAAACATATCTTTGTTAGGATGTTTACCTTTATCTTAGGTCGCTTATACCTCGTACCTTGCCTTGTGTAGGAAAAACCCTAATGGCGGGAGATAACTCAACTATTGACAAACAACACGGTTACGAGACACCCCAAAACCTTAGGTTTGGTCAGGGGACCTCAACTTCTGCTAATTTGGGAGTAGCTATGACTCCAGAGCAAGAGTTGGCCATGTTTCGACAACTCTTTGCTTCTTCCATAGCAGGGAAGATGAAAGATCCGTATGTACCTGAGAAGCCTAAAGAGTTCTCAATCATGGAGTTCATGAAGATGCAACCACCTTCCTTCAAGGGTGAAGGTGAGAAAGAGATCGTTGACAAAGTTGATGATTGGGTGTTAGCCTTAGAGAGGACTTTTGAAGGTATGGCCCATTCTCCCCACCAGAAGGTTAGGTTTGCTTCATATGTTTTAGATGGACCTGCAAGAG
The DNA here is from genome assembly GCA_963693085.1 of Alisma plantago-aquatica. Lineage (NCBI taxonomy): Eukaryota > Viridiplantae > Streptophyta > Magnoliopsida > Alismatales > Alismataceae > Alisma > Alisma plantago-aquatica. Next base: position 171,128,327 of record OY856409.1, read on the forward strand.
TTTGGTGGAATGGGATTGCAAGGACTAGAGACATCTCAACCATGTCTTGGGTGGAGCTTTTGGATCCCTTTCATGGGAAGTATATATGCATTGCTGCCCTAAAGAAGAAAGAAGCTAAGTTATACAACTTGAAGCAAGATTCCTTATCCGTTTCTACTTATGTGTAAAAGTTTCTGTTGTTGGAGCGTTATGCAGTTGGTTTTGGTGAGGACCGTAGGGCTGACCTATTCCATCAAGGGCTCAACTACACTGTGGGACGTGCTTTTATCCCACAACTGCCCTTGACCTTTTAGTAGATGGTTGATAATGCTTTGGATGTGGAGTCATACCCAGGGTTTCAACCTAGGGAGTTTGATAAGAAGAGGAAACCTTTAGGAGATGAGAAGAGAAGAGATAGGTGTGCTAAGTGTAATGGTTTCCATCCTCTAGGGAAGTTCTCTCAAGATAAGAACCAAGCAAAGTATCAACCTGACTATCGGGTTGTGTGCCGTCATTGCAATGAACCTAGACATATTCACCCTAGGTGCCCTCATCTTCGTAATGGACATGTAATGGTTCAACAACAACAACCTCAAGTGCTTCATCAGAACAATGGTAACAACAATGATAAGATACCTATAGAAAGGTGAGATGGAAGAGTTTTTTCTTTGGATGGTGAAAAAGTCCATGATGATGATTGTAAGGCCCCTAAATTTGCTTAATAAGTTGAATAAGCTTGATTATCATAATTTAATTCTTATAACCCTAAGATAACCTTGTGATATGCTTTGAAATAATAAGACACGCTTAAGTTTAAAATTTGGTCCAATTTGGACATTGTTTGAGCAAGTTATGCAATTTTATGCACATTTTGGACTTTTCTACAATTTACCCAATTGAGAGGTTTTATTTGCAATTTATCACTTCAATTATGTCCCTTGGATATTCTCTCATCATTCTTGAGCTTTTTGAGCCATGGGGAACATATTTAATCCTTGGTTTGAAGGTATTTTCTTCAAGGGTATTTTAGGGTTTACCCCTTCATGGATGAGCTACCATTAGTAGCTATTAACAAATGAATTATTTATTTTGCTTGGAAATTCAAGAAACGAGGGATAAGAATGTCCCTATGGATGGTGGGGGAGAAGATTGTGTGTTCTTGTATATTCTTAATAGTTTAAGGCCATGGACACTTGGAAAGATACTAGAACTTCAACCTTTTCTTTTTCTTTATGTTAAAGTTTTATATACTTATCCCTAAGCACCCAAATGAGCCATTTTATCTCCACCACTTCCCTCCTTATATGAACCTCATTCTCCCTCTGTGCTGAAATAAATTTCCTGTCCAAGGAAGAAGAAATAGGGGATCTTCTTGGAAAAAGAATCTAGGGTTGCAATTGACTTCCTTTTAGGGTTTGAAAAGCTTCCTTGTAATGATCTTGACCTAAAAGAGTAAGAATACCCTTATTTCCTCCATTAATTCTTTGTTATACTTCCTCCTACCTTTCTCCAGGTCATAAACTTTCTATTCCATGGTAGAAATTGCTCTAAATATCTAAAACCCTACCTTTCTTGCTCCTTATGCTTAAGGTTTGCTCATTTGATGAAGAAAGGTGCTAGATGGACGAGTTAACATCTTATACTTGAATTTTCTACCCTACCTGCTCGAGTTTTGTTCTGTTTGGAATTTCATCTTATCATTAGAGGCAAGTTTTATAACTTTCCCCACATTAATTGCTTACCATAAGCTTGCTAGCTCATGTTCTTGCTTTTATATGATGATCCATGCACTAAAAAGCTATGCTTGACTTGGATTTCAATTTTTATAATGTTCCCTATTCTTATTTCAGTTCTAGATGAACCTGTGATCATTTGTACATTATTCCTAAGGCTTAATATGATTGGATCAGGTTGGTTTGACAACCTATGGTGCTAAGCACCTATCAACCAATGGTCAATTTTAGGGTTTAAAGCTGATTTCTTCTACAAAAACACAAGACTCGATGGTGGTACCATTGCAACAATCGATGGTGTTGTCTTCATGGAAGCTAATGGTGGTGACCAAGGGTGTAAACTTACGTTCAACCCTTAGGTCAGGTGTTAGCATAATTAGAAGCCTAGTGATTAACCACTAAGTACCCTAATGATGCTATCAATCAATGGTGATATTAGTTTGATATTTGAGGGTGATTAATGAATATAATGTTGATCTAACAATCTATGGTGACTTAATGGTCACTAATTATGGTGTATCATGTCTCCAAAACCTATGGTTAGTTAATCATATAGTTTTAGCATCAATAAAGCCTTAGACCAATGGTTTCTTTGGTCACTGGATGCAATGGTCGGACCTGTACTGTAATTGATGGTTTTAACATATGAACTTGACCCAATGGTCAAGATCTAATGTTTATTCCTCCAATAAAGTGGAATGATGGCTAATGTAATATGCTGGTCCTAATAGTGTGATTTATATGGTTTCCTTTATATGATCAACTTAAGGAGATTACTTGTTGACAATGGATGGTTTGTTTTAAATGAACAGTCGATTGTGGGCTTTACCCTACTCTCAATGGAACTTTTTGTGTTGTTAATCAAGGGATGTCTAGGGTTAGATGGTGACTCGTTATAGAGAAAAAATCAAGGACTTCATAGGTGGTTTATCCAAGGTGTTTAATTTTGTAAACATCCAATGGTCTTACCTTTTAAACATCCAATGGTTCTAGGTGACATTGTGGTATGGTGATATGGGTTGAATGATGATGGAACAAATATAGGGTTACCCTTAATAAGGTAGTCATACATATTCACACATATGAATAGAAGAGATGATAATCATATTTTGTTTATATGTAACCCTAATGTGGTATATATTATTATACCTAGATTTAATATAACTAAATGATGGTAATTGGGTATGAATAGTCCTTGAATGATTAATACAATCATGGAGTATTCTCTTATTGTTGTTGAAACCCTAGTATGCTATAACATGATGGTTACACCTTGATTTATGTGTGGGTTCATACTTGAGAATAGTATGGAATGTGATGGTGATGCTTCACCTTATACATCCATGATCCAATGGGGATGTCGTGAGTTAGGGTTTGGGTATAAGTGCTAATTAGTAACATTAATATAATTTATCTTATTTAACCTAACTCTAATGCAAATAGATAAAGATGAGTATTCATGTTTAACATTCCTATATGATGGAATGATGGTGAAATAACCTCCTTAATATGATCATGACCTTAATATGTTAATTGGTGGTTAACATAGCCACATGGCTGATACTTTCTTATACTAAACATGCATTATGAATATGATGAGGGTTAATCATATATAGATTCCTTGCATGTTGATGTAATAAAGGAATGTTTGCAATGTTATTATAACCTTGCTATGATTGTTTGTGAATATCTCCTAGCCCATTTATGCAATATTGTGCTGATCTGGTGTATTATATGTAAGTGATGTTGTTGATCCTTGTTATAAGGCATGGAAAGATAATGATGATCTTGTAGGGAATAGTATGATGATCTTAATGACCTTTGGCCATGGTTGAGCCCTGAATGAGGTGTAATCCTCTTGTGTTGATAAGGGTTGATACCCTGTGATATTGTGAAAAGGATTTATATCCTATGATAGTATGATGGTCTTAATGACCTTTAGGCATGGTTGAGCCCTAAATGAGGTGTAATCCTCTTATGTTGATAAGGGTCAGTACCCTATGATATTATGAAAAGGATTTATATCTTGTGATAGTATGATGACTAGTGTGGTCTCATGAATGGCAAGTGAATAGTACCATGTGATGATGAGATGAGCAATTATATTTCACACATTTTATATCTTTTGAAGTTGTGATATTTATATGCTTGTTAGAAGTGAATTAGGGTTTGTATGTCCAATTGTTTGATGCACCCTTAATTCACCCAATTGGCATAACTAATCAAGTGAAACTCTAATCATGTAGTTCCATGTGGCATAGATCCATCTGAGTGTTAGAACTTGCCAGATTGCAAAATGAGTATTCCTAAGGAAAACTCAGAGCGCATATTGTTGAGTATGTAGGGGTGACAAGTTGAGGATATATCATTGTCATCCACAATGCAGGTTGTGGAGGATGGCTATGGTCCTGCCTCATACATCTGATGTGATTATATATGTGATGAGATTGGAGGACAACTGCGGTTGTACCTCATATGGTAGGGTATGCATACCCACCTCCTTTCACCAGTGTCATGACTTGTACCAAGGATGGACTAGGATGTTAGCAACTTGACCTTATGTGTCGCTGTGGCCAACCCGTACTGACCAGGGGAGGAGAAGATCTTAGGAGTCTGGCTCTTCCTAGATCTTGTATGGCATTGATTTTGACTTAGCAGTGGTCAGTTGGATTTTGAGTGGTATCCTCAAATTCCTCAGGGCATAATAAAAGATGTAAGACAGCCATGTAGCATATATATTTAGGGTTATACACAATGCTTCATATTGGATGATAACCCTTGTTTGCTTTCTTTTCATAGAGATCTTATTTAGTATAATAAGAGATAATATATATGTTTATGTTGTAGTTATGCTCATGTTGTAAATGTGCTTATGTTATCAAATATACTGACACTGATGGTTAAGATGATGCTGCTCGCTATGTTTAATATTTCTAGCCATGCCTATGTAATTATAGATGCTTAAACTGCTAATCATGCCTATGTTGTTAATTGTGCTTTGATGTTAGTTCTACTTATGATATAGATCTGTTTCCTTTATTTGAGATGCCAATATTGATAGCCATGTTATGTTACTAGACATATTCATGATGTCAGGGATGCTTATGCTACTAGTTTGCTTGTGTCGTTAGAAAGGAATATGTTGATAGTTAGATTAATGATAATGATTGTTATTAGATGCAATTTGATGATATTTGAGTAGATATCTATCCAAAGAAATGGATTTATTTGTTATCTATATATGCATTGATGATCATACTTGTTGCTAAGATTAATTTCTTAATTTTTTTAGCAAACTTGAACTGTTCAATCTGTTCAATTGATTATTAAATACTCCAAATACTTAGTTATTTACTATATAAAATGTTGTAATCAATAAGCATTGTTGGAGGTTATATCTCTTGCTGGGACATGGGTCTCACCCTTGTGGTTCGTCACATTTTTTTTGGTAATCGTAAGTGACGAAAACAAACGTATAGCAGCAAAGAGGAGCTATAGTAATGAATCTTTGAGAAAGTTGATTAGATGTCTAGTGTGTCCTAGAGTCATCCCTATACTCTCAGGTTTGGTCAGGAAAAGTTTTTATATGGTGTTTCAAATGAATCAGACTTTTGTTAGCATATTAATGGTTGTTTCTGTGACATATACGAATATTGTTCTCCTGTGTATATATGTTGTGGATAAGGTGATAGAAAAATTTGTATCAAATTCTTGTCATAGTATGGATAAACAAAAGATGTTGGGCTCTTATGCAAATGTTTCTGAGCAGGTGATGACATTGAAATCGGTTTTAATTTGCCCATATTTATGGGTATGTGGTTAATTGGTGATTGATTGTTTTTTATGTTTTGATTAATCTCATTTAGTGTAACGGGTTCTCACAAGTTGGTATCACATCTTTAGGTTCATCGAGTTTACATGGACACTAGGACTTAGGACTAGGATGATGTCAAAAATTAGGAATATGACATAAAAATATGGTGCATACTGCCTAATCTCAGTATTTGGGTGCCCTGGCCATGTATTCAATTTCTAAAGAAAGGTAAGTATGGAACTCTTAGATTGTTATCTTTCTGATTACTCTGATCAAGTAGTCATTTTGAGACAATCTAAAGAGCATAATGAATAATAAATCATGGTATGAATATCTCAATCCTACCTTAAAGAAGATGAGAATTGCATCATAATATATCAAAACTTGAATGTTTTGTAACTATAAGAGAAAGACAGAACACCATGAAATCTAAATCTGAATACAAATTAGAAAAAGAGGAGTTCTTGAATATGTGATTCAAGAAGATAATAAAGTAAAAGATAGATAAGTCTATGATTATAAAGTGAATCAAGGTATGAAATCCACATAAGATTGAAAGAACTCCTATAACAAGTACAAAATGAGAAGATAAATGGGAACAACAACAAAGGAATAATGTGGAACCTAAGTTAATCTCAGACCAACCTATGTGTGTAAGAAAGTGTTAATGTAAAATCAACATGGCGTGTGAAAGAAACTAAGGGAGATGATCCATGTTTAATGAAGAAAATGTGGAATATGAGTATTTACCTATTGATAAGTGGTTGAAAAACATAATAAAATAAGATAACATACCCAAGTGTGATAGATATGTTAATTATGATTATTCCTATGTTAATGGTAAGGAACCCGAAATGAAAAAGGTAAAATTATACATAAGAAGTTGTAACCTGCATAATGAAAATAGAATTGGTTACCTTTCTGCTAGTGACCCTTGAAAAATACTACTATGGTATGGGAAGTGTGTTTCCCTTTGTGTCCTTCCATTCTAGGGCACAACTTTTAAGTGGATCATTGCCACTTGGTACGTATGGATTCACTACAAAAACGAGGGTGGATAGCTTATTATAGCATAAGGTTGCTTGGACTATGGTTCTAAGATCATAAAGTTTGTGATGAGTTTGCTTTTGAGCCTTCCAATAATTTGGAAGACTCCTCTTATATTTCTTGATATTTGTTATGTTGGTAAAAGTAGATGAGATAAGGATGTGAGTTCCTTATAGCACATGAGGTGGATACCAAGGTAATGAATCCTAGTATCCAAGATGTATCAACCGTATGAGAAATATGTGAAGGTTGGATATGTTTATTAAATGAACATTCCAAGTATTCCTCTCCCGTAGAGAGAGAGAGAGTTGTTGATGATCCTACAAATGTTATTTGGAAGGAAAAACAGAAGTCACTCTATAATGTTGTGTATGGTCTAGTGATAGCTGGGCAAGACCACTGTTAAGAATAGATGGTTTGTTGATACAATAGATATAATTTCGAGATGATATCTAGAATTTAAAGTTGAAAGTTACTATTAGATTTGTACATGTGGCACAATAGGTTTCTATGTTCAATATTTGCAAATGTCTTCTTATGTGGGGGGTTTTGTGATGAGCCAAGATGAGATATGTATGAATGAAATAACATCACCATGATAGGCAAGTAACCATGTGAAGGTAATAGGATGAGGTGCAAAGGAAGTACACATCTTTGTTTACCTCATATTTCGGGGGAAAAATCCCTATTAGGGGTTTAAAATTGTAAGGCCCCTAAACTTGCTTAATGAGTTGGATAAACTTAATTATCATATTTTTTTCTTATAACCCTAACATAACCTTTTGATATGCTTTTAAATCATAATACAAGCTTAAGTTTCAAATTTGGTCCAATTTGGACATTGTTTGAGCAAGTTATGCAATTTTATGCACATTTTGGATTTTTCTACAATTTACTCAATTGAGAGGTTTGATTTGCAATTTATCACTTGCATTATATTCCTTGGATATTCTATCATCATTATTGATCTTTTTGATCCATGGGGCACCTATTTAATCCTTTGTTTGAAGGCATTTTCCTCAAGGGTATTTTAGGGTTTACCCCTTCATGGATGAACTACCTTTAGTAGCTATCAAGTAATGAATTATTTGTTTTGCTTGGAATTCAATAAATGAGGGATAATCGTGTCCCTATGGATGGTAGGGGAGCTGCTTGTGTGTGTGCTTGTATATTCTTAATAGTTTAAGGCCATGGACACTTAGAAAGATACTAGAACTTCAACTTTTTCTTTTTTCTTATCTTAAAGTTTCATATACTTATCCCTAAGCACCCAAATGAGACATTTTCTCTCCATCACTTCCCTCCTTATATGAACCTAATTCTCCCTCTGTTCTGTAGTAAATTTCCTATCCAAGGAAGAAGAAAGAGGGGGTCTTTTTGGAAAAAGAATCTAGGGTTGCAATTGACTTCCTTTTAGGGTTTGAAAAGCTTCCTTCTAGTGATCTTGACCTAAAAGAGTAAGAATACCCTTGTTTTCTCTGTTTATTTCTTTTTTATCCTTCCTCCTACCTTTCTCCAGGTCGTAACCTTGTTGTCCCATGGTAGAAATTTCTCTAAAGCTCTAAAACCCTACCTTTCTTGCTCCTTATGCTTAGGGTTTGCTCATTTGATGAAGAAAGGTGCTAGATGGATGAGTTCACAGCTTATACTTGAATTTTCTACCCTACCTGCTTGAGTTTTATTCTGTTTGGGATTTCATCTTCTCATTCGAGGCAAGTTTTATAACTTGATCCACGTTTTTTGCTTACCATAAGCTTGCTAGCTCATATTCTTGCTTTTAAATGATGATCCATGTACTAAAAAGCTATGCTTGGCTTGGATTTCAATTTTTATAATGTTCCCTATTCTGATTTCATTTCTAGATGAATCTGTGATCATGTGAACGTTATTTTTAAGGTATAATATGACTTGGATTAGGTTGGTTTGACAACGTATGGTGCTAATCACCTATCAACCAATGGTCAATTTTAGGGTTTAAAGCTGATTTCTTCTATAAACACATGACTCCATGGTGGTACCATTGCAATAAACGATGGTGTTGTCTTCATGAAAACTTATGGTGGTGACCAACGGTGTCAACTTACGTTCACCCCTTAGGTCAGGTGTTATCCTAATTAGAAGCCTAGTGATTAACCACTAAGTACCCTAATGATGCTATCAATCAATGGTGATATTAGTTTGATATTTGAGGGTGATTAACAAATATAGTGTTGATCTAACAAACTATGGTGACTTAATAGTCACTAATGATGGTGGTTCAGGTCTCCAAAACCTATGGTGAGTTAATCATATAGTTTTAGCATCAATTAATCCTTAGACCAATGATTTCTTTGGTCACTGGATGCAATGGTCAGACATATAATGTAATTGATAGTTTTAACATATGAATTTAACCCACTGGTCAAGATCTAATGTTTATTCCTCCTATAAAGTGGAATGATGGCTAATGTAATATGTTGGTCCTAATAATGTGATTTAGATGGTTTCCTTTATATGATCAACTTAAGGAGCTTACTTGTTGACAATGGATGGTTTGTTTTAAAATGAACACTCGATTGTGGGTTTTACCCTACACTCAATGGAACTTTTTGTGTTGTTGATCAAGGGATGTCTAGGGTTAGATGGTGACTCTTTATAGAGAACAAATCAAGGACTTCATAGGTGGTTTATCCAAGGTGTAAACTTATGTAAACAACCAATGGTCTTACCTTTTAAACATCCAATGGTTCTGGGTGACATTATGGTATGGTGATATGGGTTGAATGATGATGGAACAAATGGAGGGCTACCCTTAATAAGGTAGTCTTACCTATTCACTCATATGAATAGAAGGGATGATAACCATATTGTGTTGATATATAACCTTAATGAGGTATAGATTGTTATACCTAGCTTTAATATAACTAAATGATGATAATTGGGTATGAATAGTCCTTGAATGATTAATACAATCATGGAGTACTCTCTTATTATTGTTGAAACTCTAGTATGCTATAACTCGATGGTTACACCTTGATTTATGTGTGGGTTCATACTTGAGAATAGTATGGAATGTGATGTTGATGATTCACCTTATCCATCCATGATCCAATGGGGATATTGTGAGTTAGGGTTTGGGTATAAGTGCTAATTAGTAACATTAATATAATTTATCTTGTTGAACCTAACTCTAATGCAAATAGATAAAGATGAGTATTCATGTTTAACATTCTTATATGATGGAATGATGGTGAAATAACCTCCTTAATATGATAATAACCTTAATATGTTAATTGGTGGTTAACATAGCCACATGGTTGATACTTTCTTATACTAAACCTGTGCATTATGAATATGATGAGGGTTAATCATATCTAGATTCCTTGCATGTTGATGTAATAAAGGAATGTTTGTAATGTTATTATAACCCTGCTGTGATTATTTATGAATATCTCCTAGCCTATTAATGCAATATTGTGCTGATCTGGTGTATTATATGTAAGTGATGTTGTTGAGCTTTGTTATAAGGCATGGAAGATAATGATGATATTGTAGGGAATAGTATGATGGTCTTAATGTCCTTTGGGTATGGTTGAGCCCTGAATGATGTGTAATCCTCTTTTGTTGATAAGGGTTGATACCCTATGATATTGTGAAAAAGATTTATATCCTATGAAAGTATGATGGTCTTAATGACCTTTGGGCATGATTGAGCCTTGAATGAGGTATAATACACTTGTGTTGATAAGGGTTGGTACCCTGTGATATTGTGAAAAGGATTTATATCTTGTGATAGTATGATGACTAGTGTGGTCTCATGAATGGTAAGTGAATAGTACCATGTGACGATGAGATGAGAAATTATGTTTCATACGTTTTATATATTTTGAAGTTGTGATATTAATATGCTTGTTAGAAGTAAATTAGGGTTTGTATGTCCACTTGTTTGATGCAACCTTAATTCACCGAATTGGCATAACTAATCAAGTGAAACTCTAATCATGTAGTGACCCATGCCATATATCCATAAGAGAGTCAGAACTTGCAAGATGGTGAAATGAGTATTCCTAAGAGAAACTCGGAGCACATATTGTTGAGTATGTGGGGGTGGCAAGTTGAGGTTACATCCCTATCATCCACAATGCAGGTTGTGGAGGATGGCTATGGTCATGCCTCATACATATGATGTGATTATATATGTGACGATATTGAAGGACAACTACGGTTGTACCTCAGATGGTAGGGTATGTGTACCCACCTCCTTTCACGAGTGTTGTGACATGTACTAAGGATGGACTAGGCTATTATCAGCTTGACCTTATGTGTCGTTGTGGTGGACCCATACTGATTGGGGACGGAGAAGATCTTAGGAGTCTGGCTCTTCCTAGATCTTGTATGGCATTAATTTTGACTTAGCAGTGGTCTGTTGGATTTTGAGTGGTATACTCAAATTCCTCAGGGCATAATAAAAGATGTAAGATATCCGTGTAGCATATTTGTTTAGGGTTATACACAATGCTTCATATTGGATGATAACCCTTGTTTGCTTTCTTTTCATTGAGATCATGTTTAGTACAATAAGAGATAATATATATACTTATGTTGTAGTTATGCTCATGTTGTAAACATGCTTATGCTGTCAAATATATTGACATTGATGGTTAAGATTATGTTTCTAGATATGTTTAATATTGTTAGCCATGCCTATGTAATTATAGACGCTTAAACTGCTAATCATGCCTATGTAATTAATTGTGCTATGATGTTAGTTCTACTTATGATATAGATTGGTTTCCTTTATTTGAGATGCCAATATTGATAGCCATGTTATGCTACTAGACATATGCATGATGCCAAGGATGCTTATGCTACTAGATTGGTTTTGTTGTTAGCAAGGAATATGATGACAGTTAGATTAATGATAATGATTGTTATTAGATGAAATTTGATGACATTTGAGTAGATATCTATCAAAATAAATGGATTTATTTGTTATCTATATATGTATTGATGATCATACTTGTTGCTAAGATTAATTTCTTAATCTGTTTAGCAAACTTGAATTGTTCAATTTGTTCAATGGATTATTAAATACTCCAACTACTTAGTTATTTACTATATAAAATGTTGTAATCAATAAGTGTTGTTGGATGTTATATCTCTTACTGGGACATGGGTCTCACCCTTGTGGTTCACCACTTTTTTTTAGGTAATCAGAAGTGACGAAAACAAACATGTGGAAGCAAAGAGGAGCTATAGTAATGAATCTTTGAGAAAGTTGATTAGATGTCTAGTGTGTCCTAGAGTCATCCATGTACTCTCAGGTCCGGGCAGGAAAAGTTTGTATACGGTGTTTCAAACGAATCAGACTTTTGTTAGCATATTAATGCTTATTTGTGTGGCATATACAAATATTGTTCTCCTGTGTATATATATTGTGGCTAAGGTGATAGAACAATTTCTATCAAATTCTTGTCATAGTATAAGTAAAAGAAAGTTGTTGGGTTCTTATGCAAATGTTTCTGAGCAGGTGCTGACATTGAAATTGGTTTTAATTTACCCATATTTTTGGGTATGTGGTTAATTGGTGATTGATTGTGTTTTATGTTTTGAGTAATCTCGTTTAGTGTAATGGGTTCTCACAATGATCAAGTTGAAGGTAACCCTTAGTCCTATAGTAGACTTTCAAGCTATGTTTCCTTTTGCATTATATATATATATATATATAAGAAGTTAACTTTGTACCTATAGTTTTGTTTGTCTTATTAGGATGAATCTTTTAAGGGGTGGTAGTTATTTTTTTAGATTTTGAGGACAAAATCTCTTTAAGGGGTGGTATGTTGTAACATATTAAAACCTAGGACATAATCTTATTCCAGATTTAATAACTTAGAACCCTTAGTCTTTGATGTTTAGACAAACAAGGATAAGAGTATGCTCTTTAGTGACCTTAAATGTATTAATGCATGAATAAATCACATTAAAATGTAGAATATAAATTAATCCTAAAAATCAATATATGTCACATGATGTAATAATGTGCATACAATGTTCATAATTGATAATAATGATCTCTAATTCCACAAAATATGAAATAAATAATCTTATGTGGGATAATCATGCATAGATTCATTCTAGATTATTCCTATGCCTTATGGTGCAAGGAAGAGAAAAAGGGAATCAAAGATAATGCTTATAACATGATTAATGAGATATTGGAGTATTAATGAAAGAAATAATACAAATAATGGATAATGTGTTAAAAGAAAAACTTCTTGGATAAGAATAACCTAATATTCATTTTCTTGGGATATGCCTTGGCTTGGAGGCCAAGTTTCACCAATTTAGGATAATAATAACCGTATCTTTTTTATTTAGAAAGGAAAAGGTGTTTTTCCTTAAAAATATTAAATAAAATATTAATGACTCCAAATGTGAAAAATAATTTTAGATTCATAATCTACATATTAAAATAAGCCTTTGGGTGATTTTCACTCAATTTAGAGGAAGTTTGATTAAAAGATGAAATCATGAGAGCGAAAGTGTGTAGAACCTTCAAAATATTAAATTAATTTACAAACAACTCCAACATGTAAAATTAATAGCAAACTCATATCCAACATATTAAATAAGACTTGTGGGTGAAGTTTCATAAAACTTGGACAATATTATCACCATTAATGAAGGAGGAAAGAGAAAAATGAGTTTTGAATTATTTAACCCATTAAAAGTTCTCAAAAGGCAAGACTAATTTCGTATTTGGTTTCTACACCTCAAAATCAGTTAGGGTGTAAATTTTTATTAATATTGGGACTCATTTGCACCCTCAAAAGAGGAGAGAGAAAATAAGAAATAATTTCTTTTCCACTTTATTCGATTTGGATTTGGATTTGTCACTTGGCCTAGTTATTTCCTTTATTTCACTCCATTTTTGGGTCATTGGATCACCGCGTGAATGGTGACGATTGTGTCTCCTACCTTGGGTAGGAGAGGAACCCCACGTGTGAATAGTACCACGCAAAAGGAGGGATTTGTGATCCAATTTTCTCGCGCCATAGTGGGTCATTTTTTGAGATTTTTGTGCGTTGGGTTTGTGGAGACTCTTCACATCTTTTGGTCCCAAAATCGTGACCTATGGTCAAGTGTTTCACAAATGCCCAACTTCCCTTCTTTGTGCTTCTCACAGCCTCGTCAGATTTGGCTTATACCCAGTTCACCTATAAATAGGTGTACCACGAATTGTGTTGACCCCCGCACCGCTCCCCTCCCCTCTCAATTTCTTTGCATAAGGTGGATTTAGCTGTGGACAACCTTTTTTTCATTCAAACTTTACGACAGAGTCCTCGTGTGCGTGGGAGCACAACACTCCAATAGATTGGCTTGGTGAGTTCGTAGAACCTCATGCTCTCTTTCCGTGTTGTTGATTTCGAGTTTGATCGTGAATCCAAGTTTTACCCAAAATCTTAGCAAGCCCCTGCTTGCTTAGTTCTCACACAGTGGGAGTCTGCAAGGAAGAGATGGGCACCAAGTAAATTACCATATTGCCCCAACGATGGATCTTTTGTTTGGTTTTGACATCAGGGGTAAAAATATCTTTTCGCCATGTGGTCTTCTGTTTGGAAGAGTCAAGGCTATGCCTTTGACCCCTAAATTGGTTGGGTTTGATTGGGTCAAGTCAGCGGGTTGGTCCACTCTCTTTCCCTCTCTTTTTTGCTTATTTGGCAATTCTTGAAAATTTTGATTGGTCGAGCTTTGAAAATTCATAACTAATTATCTACTTATCCAAGAATTACAAATAAATACTCGTTTGATTCAGAAAAATGCAAGATTTCTAATGGTATTGGTTTTGTTGCCTGAATATCATGTTTTGAAGAGGTGATTTTAATGGATCTAATTAATAACTTAATAATTTGTATAATTCATAACTAACTATTTGTAAGTCAGAAAAATATAATAAAATATGTTTTGAACTCAGGAAAATATAATCCTAAAACATGGCATGGTTTTGATTACCTAATTCACATATAATAAAAAGGCGATTTTTAGGGTTTTGATTTATCAATGTAGTTCTAACCCTAACCTCACAAATATGATATTAGGTGCTTTGGAAACCTAGATTTGGATCTAGAAGTAATCTTGTTTTGATTGAGACTTAGTGAGAGGTATGTTTGCATCTCCTATTCATCTTTATTGAGCAATAACCTAAATTGTCTTTCTCTTGGTCCTATGGACAATAACCTAAAAACCATATCTTTTTCTTTTGAAATTATGCTTCATGTGAAGTACCCTACTTGTTATTGATCTTGTGATCATAATATCTTCTTGACTTTCTTTTGGAATCTTTATTATGCCTTGTTCATTGTGGAACTCAATTTGTTATTATATGCCAACTTTGAGGTGGTTGATAATGATGATCCCTTTTGTGGTGATTAATTTGTGAAATCTAACTATACCTTTTTACTTGCCTCCCTATTGAGCATGTTGTGTGACTCAGTAGCCCTAGAGTAATATAATTTGCATTGGTTTTGGGTTTTGTGCCCTTATTGTTTATTTTGGGATGGTGGTTATGTGCCCCATACCCAGGTTTCAAATTTATGATGTTTGACCCAACATTTTATATATATTGGGAGTTTGGTTATGTGCCAATCTCTATCAGGTTTCAAGTTTATGTGGCTTGGCCGCCTTTGTTACTTATGTTGTTCTAGTGTTATGTTTATCTCACCTACATGCAGGTTGTTATGGGTTTTGTGCCCAAAAAACATTATGAGTGCTTTTGTGGCCCCACTTTTATTATTGTTTTAATGGAAAGTATCCCTTTTATCATATGTTTGTGATTCTTTCCTTTTATGCCCGATTGGGTAGTTCTTACCTCTTTGCACGGGAAGCCTTCTATACTTGATGTACCTTTTTCTTAAAATATATAATGCTCAATTCCTTTTTAGCATGCTCATACAAGCTTTTTGTTGATATCCTCTTTTCTTTTCCTTTTGTGGGGTATGCTTCCAACCCTAGGTGTTGGTCAAGGAGAAGGAGATCTAGGAGGACTTGGACCTTAACAAGTGTAGCTGACTTCGTGGGAGACCTTGCTTGAAGTTGTTAGGTGATCCTCAGCTAGCTCTACTTATGCAGTTAGTTTTCCTTTATGACACCCTGTGTGGTGAAAGTTTAGTATGATAAGAAGCCTTGTAATGGTTAGATATTTCTTTCAATTCCACTGCTACTTTGTGTTATGATACAATCATGTTAAATAAATTTGGTTTCATTCCCTTTTGAGAAAAGTTTTTATTGGTTGACATTGCCTCTTTATTTTTAGTAGGGGGTGGATCCCTATGGGATCCCACTCCTTACAGTTATACAAATAGGAGGGTATTCTAGAAATGTGGGTATACTAGATAGGGTTTCAGTAATAAAAGTTAGTATGTGCCCTGGAAGATAATATAGGAGCATCCAACTAGAACACACTCCTTAGAGAACTTTCCTCCTCTCAATTGTGTTAAGTAAAATTGAATTGAGGATTTCCAACAAGCTTTAAATTATTGTAAGATGGAGCACTAAAGAACTCAAGAAATTGTGTAGATATTATGGAAAAGGTCCTTAACAATGATAACAACATTAGCTTCTTGAGAAGAAGTGAGAAAGATATTGAGAATCATCATGGAAATGGACGATAGCGATGCTCTTGGCCTTGATGGTTTCAGCCACAACATTCAACCACTTTTTGTGGGATGTCACAAAGAAGGATCTAGATAGTCTCTTAACCATGTTTTAAGGTTTGAGGTGTTTTAACTGATGTTCATATGAAAATCGATATACCAAATTACTTGTATGATTTTAGGCACATTAGTATGGGAATGGTGGCACCTCAAACTACATCCAGAGTTACCTAAGATGATAGCTTTAGAGTAGGCGTGAATTTTAAGAGGGAGAAATATTAGAGATAACATTAGGTCGATGTTACAATTTATGAAACATGGCTTATAAGGTCGATATGTCAAAACTTATTGATGTGATTCAATGACTATATTTGTAAAAGTTGATGAATAGTTATGGGTTTGACATTTGAGTTACTCAAAACCAAAGTGACAAGAGTGAGAGAGCTTGATCTTTAGTATCACTAATGATAAGATGAAAGGGTTCTTTGAGGTTTTTCATAGATTGAGTCAAGGTGAACCATGTCTCCTTTTTGTTTATTCTTTACTAGAAGTCCTAGACTTGCATATAAAGAAGGATATGAGTAGTGTCAGGATAAGCAGGTTCCATATAAAAGGTTAGGGATGTACTCCTTCTTAGTGTGACGCCCATCGTCACACCAAAGTGAGATGACTCAAAACAAAGCACATAACTAATACTAAACATATAGGATTACCATAAAATAGGGTAAATTAAAACTGATTCCTTATAACCATAAGAGAAGAAACATATTGCATCTGAATCCTCATGAAGCCACTTGTATTACATATCATGACACAAGATGATATATATCATTGTTCACTTGGCCAACTTGCCACAACCTATTACATATGATAAGTTGTTCACATATATACAAACCATATTATGTACAACCATGGCTTGCTGTCAAAACTTGTGTCAATATACAACATATATAAAACACCCCAAGGACCTAAGAGTATAGAGATGACACATAGGACTCTAATACAAAATACTAGTAGCATATAAAACCTTTAACAACTACTACCCCTCTTGCTGCTCAGCCTCAACCGCACAATCTCGACCTCATTGCGCATAACCACCTAAAAGATGTGGAATCCCACGAGGTGAAACTAAATTTGCAGCGAGAGATATAACTCTCTACCGCAAATATTATTAACACACATAAGCTAAAGTAGGAAATCAACATTATTATCAGGTTAAGAAGAGTCAACTAAATGATATGAATAAAGCAATTGACACTTCTTAAGCAATTCAGGCATCTACATTGAGCAGTAGAACATCTTATAGTTTAAAAAGGAATATTAAGAATATGTATAATAGTTGATTTCTCTTACCACATTATAAATCAACTAATCAATACAAAAGATAAGGCAAAGGATCTTCCACTATGAGTCATGTTTAACCCTAATAAATACACTACACGACTGAGTTACGTCTTTTATTATGCCCTGAGGTGATGATGTATACCACTTATTCTCCAAATGACCAATGCTAAGTCAAAATCAGTGCCATACAAGATCTAAGAGGAGCCGGAATCCTATGATCTCCCACACCCTTGGTCAATCTAAATCTTCCGCGATGACATATAAAGTCAAACTGCAAAACAACCTAGTTTTCTAAGGTATATGGCACAACACTAGTGAAAACTGAGTTATGATCACAACCACACTCCTACCAAAGTATAACCGTATCCATTCTCAAAACACAACACATATATATTGAATCATATCACTTGACATACAAACTCTACCATTCTCCTTCTAGGGTATGACCGCAACCAATCCTATGAAATGCATATACTAAATAGTATACGACTCCAAGCTTCCACTAAGGGAGAACATGTTTCACCATCCAACAAGTACTTACATTGAATATGGATCCATGACACATGGCAACTACATGATTAGGGTTTCACTAGATTAATTAGGCCAGTTGGGTATCTTTTAGCATCAATCAAGTTACAACGTATAACCCCTAAACAAAGTCTACAAAGATAAGGGTATATTACAACTCCAGAAGATATAAAATGTTTGAAGCATGAATTTGTCACATCATCACATGATACCACTTCCATACAAGTCCATAAACATCATCACATCACTAGGGGATATCAATCCCTCATCTCATCACTAGAGGATATCACCTCACACTAGGCATTGAGCCTCTACCAGGTCATAAGACCCAAACCACATAACTCATGCACATTATCATTATCTCATTATGCCTCATAAAGGCTCACAATCATTACCATGTGTCGTGTCAAACTCACCATAGCATTCAATTAGATATGACATTCATTCCACATGTAAGGTTAGGATTTCACAAGTATCAAAGAGAAAATACTTCATTGCATGTTGGGCACTTCAAACAAGATAAACATTACAACATGTGTTCATAATTCAGGTTAGGGTTTACTTTTGTGTATCCCATTAGGGTTTCTAGAACAAAAGTATAACACTTCAATCCTCACACCACTACTTCCCATAGTCTTGGAGCATATAGACCATCCATCATCACCATAGATGACAACATAAGTCAAAAATATGTGTCCAAGAGTTACCGTCAACTGAAGGGAGTATAAGGTATAAAGCTATGCGGACATAGATAGCATGTCATCAAGTTTGAAGACCATGACCAAGGCAAGCGATTGAAGACACTATCACCACACCATCGGTCGAAGAAAGAACCCTGGTCAAAGACATATCATCCATCAAAGGGAAAAGAAAACAAGGTAGCATGGTCAAAGACAAAATGATTCGAAGACAACTTCAACGACCAAAGGTCACCCCACCACTTCATCGAATGAAGAAGGGTTTCAACCATCAAGAAAACCAGCATGGTGACCGAAGCAAACATGAGAGTAATCTTCATCGACCAAAGACATATGTCATCCATGTGACCAAAACCAAAGGGAACCATCTCATCGACCAAACATCACCTCCAAACCTTCAACAACTTGGAACACAACATAAAGAACATTTTAGAGAGAAAACTACTCTCAAAAACATGATCAAATAAGTGGTTATCATCTTGAAAATTGAAACTTCAAGAAAATAAGTTCATTAACGAAAAACATGTCCAAAACCTTAGAATCAAGCATCACATATGGTCAACATGAAAACCATGAGATGATAGGTGGAAACCCAAGATTCAAGAACATGTAAACAAAATCAAACTCCGTCTCATGCAAAATAATTGAACCAACAACCAAGACAACAAAACAAAAGTCCATTTTCATGTAATACCATCATCATAATCATCACTTAGATTAGGGCATATGAATTAGGGTTTAGGTAAAGGAACAAATACATGCAAGATCATTATAGGAGCACAAACCCTAAACAAGATATCATTATCAACATGTATCACATTTAAGAAATAAGTTTTGCATGTAGAATTAAGGTGTAAAAATAATAGGGAAAAGAGTTATATAACCCACCTTAGATGATGGTGCAACCACCTCCAAGCAAGAAGCTCCAAAGGTAAGAAAGAAGCCTAGCCTTGATCTCCTCCACAACCAAGCTAGTCATCACCTCAAATGAGAAGAAAACCCTAGGTTAAAGGTCAAGGAAGAGAGATCCAAAACCCTAGGTTGAGAAAGAAATGAAGAAGGTGAAGATCATCATCCCACTTAGGTACTACCATGGAAAACCATGGATTCGACCTCTATGGAGAGAAGTTTCTCAAAAAACCACCATGGAGAACCATGGGTTTGGCCAAGAGAAGATAAAGAGGTAGGGTTTTACAAAGAAATGATATCAAGAAGATGGATCATTTTCCAAGGATCAAAGATCACCAACAAAGAAACAAGAGATGATGCTCCAACTCAAGATCACCACATGCAAGATAATCGGCCACCAAAGCTCCAAGGATGAGCTCCTCTTCACCACCAAGATCCAAGGATGAGTTCCTCTTCACGCCAACTCCAAGGGCCAAACTCCAAGCAAGGAGAGAAAGAGAAGATGTAAAAGGATCATTTGCATGGAAAAAGAGGGGTGCATATACCCAAAGGTAGAGAGATCTGAAAGGGTTTAGGTGTCATGCACATAGGTACCACTTGTCCACCAAAGAACAACCATGCAAGAAAACCATGCATGCAAGATAGGTTGTGAAAAATAATAAAAACTAGTGACCTCACTTGGTCCTAGATGACCATCAGTCGAAGGAAAAACAAGGCATAAGGGATCTTGGTCAAAGAGAAACCAGTCAACTAAACACATGAAACCCTAGGTCATCTTTGACCCAAAAGGGAGTTCCAACCTTCTTCGACCGAAGGGAACTCAAAGCTCCACCAAAACACCATCGACTGCAGAGACTAAAGCCAAGGAAAACATAAGGGTGGTCGCTAAAAATCAAGAACCCAAACGGTTAACATGTGGTCAACACCAAACTAGGGCACCCAAGCAAATCCTAGAAATAACATCCAAGGTGTCACCACTTCTCTCCTCATAAAACCAAGGCATAACAAGGAACCCACCAACATCATACTCTCTCTCATGATGCTAAAGCATGTGAGACACATCCAACATGTGGCAAATTGCAAGATAGACCCTCAACATGGGTAAATTGCAATTTGGTCTAAAACACACATACATGTAACAAAATTAGACCAAACATCATCCAAACAGAAAACATAACCATGTAATATTTTATTAAAGATCATCACATAATTATATTAAGGTTCAAGCATATTATTAAGCAAAGAAATAACAATTAAGAACTAAGTTAGGTCAGGGACCTTACACTTACCTCATATTCAGACAATCTAATTTTCTTTATCAACACTAGAAATGACTAACTCAACAACATTCAGAAGACTTTACTAGATACATTCTTGTGTTTGGCAGAGAATATACAAGAACAAATTAGCCATTATCCTAGGTAACCCAAACTAGGAAAATATTCAAGATAAACAGATGTTGTGGATGTCGATGTAGTCTATATCCTATACTATACCTAGTTGTTTCTCTTATTCTTGGGATAATACTACTAAGGCGTTATGATGGTCTTCTAGGAAAAAAATATTAGGGCGGAAACATGGTTAGGATGGTCACTTTCATTTGTAGGTAGGATTATTTTGTGTGGAAAACAAAATGGAAAGTTGGTTGGATATTTTCTCATTGATGTATGGCAAAATCCACTCCTATATATAAGAGATGAGGAAAGTACAAGGAAGAAAACTTAATGATATCTATCCAAGACAACTAGGCCCTTGTATATAATAAAATAATTACTCTAACACTTGTGATCAAGCTGGAGTATGGGTGAATTACATATCCATCTTGGACTCACAAGACTTAATTAGACGATATGACAAATTAAAATTAAAAATCATTCCCCATACATGATTTTTACCCCCAACCCTTAAACATGACTCTCCAACAAATAAAATATTTTTTGACGTTGCATGCTAGAAATAATCGAGCTTTGGAGAAGGTCTTCTGAAGTGCATATGAAATGAAGAACATGGCGAACGATCTAGAGAAGTTGACCAAACCCCATGACTATGCCATCTTCACTAAAAAGGAATGTATGGTTGTATAAGCACAACCAATACATCAAAGGATGTACTAGTAGAGGTATCTCCAAACATAGATATGATGAGGCCATGATGACTATCAAACTGGATCCATCTAAGTGTGACTCTTGGGGGCTTGACAAGAATGAAAGACACCATCAAGAAAATCCCAATTAGACTTGTCAAACTAGATCCTTCTATAGTGTGACTCTCGTGTGCTTAATGAGAATGAAAGACACCATCAAGGAAAGCCCAAGTAGATCACTAGAAGAACCTTCTTGGAAAATGTAGCTTCAAGAAGACATAAATAAGTAGCTCGGTGAAGATAAAATTTGGATAAAACATCAACCTTGTAGATACAAAATTTGTAGGCTAGAAATTGATAAGTCTCTAAAAAGTATGATGTGAAGAAGAAACCATCTATCTCATGAGAATGAAGCAAAAATGATCGAGTGAAATGTCATTAACACCAAAAGTAATAAGAAGATAGAATTAGTTCAACAAACTCTATCTTGATGTATAGAATGTGGTATGAATGCTTAAAGCTTGGTGTCAATGATGCAATTGAGATCCTTAATGCATGAAAGTGGTAGCTAATTGGAATAAAGCATAGATAGCCAGCCTACATGCATATCTTGGCATGAAAATAAAAACACACAGTAATTGGGAATGAAGAACCAATTATGTACTGGAAGCACAATGCTTAGTGGGAATGAAACACCACAAAGACATCAAAAGATGGATGTGTTGAAGAACAAGAATCTCCAGAGAGATCTAAATAGTATGTGTTGACACATGTAGTATCTCTCATGCTCTTTCTTCTCATGCGCTCTCTCCTCTATCCCCTACATCAATCACAAAGTGATTAAGTAGTTGGTGTGGAAAAGAAACAAGATCTCCATACACATGGAAATTAATGCACACACGAGGGGTGGTGGAGGGTTCATTAGAGAGGAAGAAAAAAATCACAATGCCCCTTTTTTGATGCTTTATAAACTAGCATTGAGTCTTTTATTTTACAATATTTCATAGATATAATAAAGAACGCAAGTTAATATGCTACATGACCCATCAAGACAGACATATGTAGATAGAAAAAAAAATGAATCTTTATGTTGTAAAAAAAAGACATTTTTCTAGCTACAAAGTAGATCTGATTATCATAAACATTGTATGTATAGGGCAATAGACATATGTGTATGGGGAAGTAATTTTTTTTAAGGAGATACTCTAATGTTCCACATATTGCTCCTCCATTAAAGATGTTGTTAATGTATCATCACCTTTCTTTTCATTTTCAAGTTGTTCTCTTTTATAGGGATCAAGGAAACATGAGTCAGTGGAAACTATGAATTGGTCTTTGTGACATGTGGGTGGCAATGTCTCGTAGGATTTTAGTTGGGCACACTACTTCTGACAATGAGCAATAGATGCATGGGAAAGAATATGTCCTATGTGGATACGACCGTCCGGGACACATGCTTGGACATGGATGTGGAGGATATCAAATTGTGGGAATCAAACAAGATTTGAAAAACTAGAACTTGTTGAGAGGCATGTTGTTCCTGATGACAAAAACACAGACTCAAAAAGCAGTATGGTGATGGTGTATTGCTTTTCGATTTTCATCTATGACACAACCACATACTCATAGACGGTGTTGGCATTAACACTTTCTTTAAAGCAAATTGAATCAGATATGTAAGTGAGAGAGAAAGATTTGTAGGAAATTTTGGAGCCGAACTATGCGGGGAAGCCATGAAAAAGTAGATATTGACTTGGGAGAGGCAAATAACGACCGAAAGGAGAGTTCCTACATAGTAATTAAAGAACTGTGTTTTATGAAAGAAGAAGAGTGGAGATGACCATGGATGTCGGGAAGATTCCTGGTGGGCAGCCAAGCCAAGATGAGAAGGTTTCCGCTCATAGGTGAAGGCTCTTTCTTTGTCTCTCTAGGTTAGGGGATCGATGCTCTTGTACCATGTGGAAAATAAAATTGAAAGCTAATGAGATATTTTCTTATTGATAGTTGGAAATCTCCACTCCTATATGTAGGAGAGGAAACAAGTACAAGGAAACAAACTTAACCCTAATAGGCCAATATAATTAGGCTCATGTACATAATAAATGAATTACTCTAACACTTTTCTTAGGTTAGTTTTCTTCATCATTCCCCTTCAAATGATGACGACCCATGGCATTCTTTTAGTCATCCTCAAGATGATTGAGATGCTTATAACGATCTTCCTTGGGGAATCGAGGGATGGTACTAGAAGGAGAACTCTAAATTGGGATATGATGGCATCTTTGACAGACGCATGGATGTTAGACTTGCATAGATTGATAGGTAGAAATCAAATATTCCTGATGAAATCAGAATGGGCTAGTTTGCAAGTATATATCTTGCTAAAGGGGATATAACCCATGATGATTAGGTTCGAAGAGATTTTGTACATTATGGGACGATTCCAAGGAACTCTCATTGATCAAAGATGGAGAGAAGTGTGAAACAAAATCTATCATTTTTGTTCTTGTTTCCAAATCAGGAGGAGGTTGATGATGGCTGGTCGCTAATGGATCTGGGATCCTACGGCTAATATTATTCATGCAACTAAAGAGGTTGGATTATTACTATTTTCATAAAAGATAAAACTATGGCATTTAATATGTTTCCTTATCAATTGAATCACTTTAGGATTTCTAGAAAAATCCATATCTCCTGTTGTAACATCCTCAATTTCATAGCTAAAGTAAGCCTGTAATGTGGGGGTTTTCTAGTAAAGGCATGCCAAGGGACATAATGAACCTAACATGGCTAGGTATGTAATTAAGTTTACAAAATTTGTGATACTAGTCATCTGGTCAACCAATTCACACATAATGACTTAAATGTGTATGATTGTAGTCGGTTGTATATGAATATAAATGAATTATTCCTATGAATAATAATGTGACGAATATATAATATGATGAGTCCAGTTCATGGCTTGAGCCTTAGACCTAGCTTAGGTCTTCATGTTATGTAACTAAAGAAATATTGATCACATATGTCATACATGAGCTTCAATTGAGAAATTATATTGATTGAAGACATATTTTCATGATTTGGAATACAATTAAGCACATGGACCCTTTGAAATACTAAGGGATGGGCCATGTGCCCTAGAGCCCAATTCCAGCCCTATTGGACCAATTAAGTTTTACAAATAGGTCCTTAGAGTACAAATTGAGAATTAAATATTTTGTGGTCATAATGAATGCTTAAAATATTTTTAGTATAATAGTAATTAGAATATAAGATGGTGGGATAAATTTTAGATGTTTTTTATGTATATAGTAGCCTAGGTAATTAAATTAGTAATTCTAATATTTTTATTTAAAAGACATGTTTGGAGTGTTTGTACAACTAGTTTTTACTTAAAATCTTGCTCATATGAAGTTGATGATAATATAGTATTTACCCCAAAATCTAAAGTCAAACTGAGCTATAGAGTGGGTTGTATAAATATTTCTTATATTTGGACTTTTATCAAAAAGAAGAAGAAAAACAAAATTAAAAAAGGGGCAACTCCAGCCCAACACAGACTGGAGAGTGCCGCCTCCGTTAGAAAAGACCCGAACAAAATCCATGAAGGAGATGATCCCCCACACAATCCGGACTCCGGTTTTCTATATTAACCATGGATCTGGAAAGCCTAGGGTTAGTCGAAGCTAAGGCTAAGATTTGACTGGAAACAGAGTCATAGAGAAGGAGAGCAAAGGAACCGAAGGGTGGGGCACTTCTGGCGGTGGCTAGACAGGCTGGCGGTTAGGGTTTCTCACCCTGACCCTTTGTTCACGACA
The DNA here is from genome assembly GCA_963693085.1 of Alisma plantago-aquatica. Lineage (NCBI taxonomy): Eukaryota > Viridiplantae > Streptophyta > Magnoliopsida > Alismatales > Alismataceae > Alisma > Alisma plantago-aquatica. The sequence continues at coordinate 171,153,912 of OY856409.1, forward strand.
AGGATGTGCCTCCCACTCGGAGGAAGGGAGGCCATAGATGAGGGGCCGCTCCTTGGCACTTCCATGGCCAGAGGTGCGAGCTCCACCTTGCTAGAGAAAGCTGGTGTGGCGATGCCCTATTTTGGGCATGAAACATGGGAAGTCCCCTTAACGCAGTTCGTAGAGGGGACAAAGGAGATGTAGTGGAAGAGGGGGTCCGTGGATGACTGTCAGATCAACTTTAAACGACCATAAATGCTTTGCTAAGGTGATTCTTCTAAAATTCATATCTTGAGCTACAAACAAGGAACCTGTGGAAAGCTCTTCAAGTGTACTATCCTATAAAAATAGTTCCAGAGTATGATTTTGATGTCTTATATTTATTATATTCTCTTTAGACAAAACTATATGATTTTGATGTTTTACCAATTAAAAATAGTAAACGCCTTTAGAAATTCATACAAATTTTACTAAATGTGTATTTTGATGTGTTTAACATTAATTCAGATCCTGATGTTTCATATATGAAGTTTTAATGAGGTTTTTAATGTAAACCCTAATAAGGGTGTTTTGGGTATTTCACCCATGATCTGATTTTTTATTGACCTGATATTTTAATACATGATCTTCCTACATTATATGAATACTTTTCTGGAGATTTGATAAAGTTTCTTGTGCTATTATATTAGTATTTAGTTTTAGATGAGTAACCATTATGAAAGAACAATAGATGATTATCCTGACACAATAAGTGTTATATGTATGCCTAATTAGGTCTGATATTAGTAACGTGATGGTATTCTACTTTGATTTCCTAATTGAGTCAATAAGTTTAGAATATGTAACTATGTTTGATAATTGTTCTCATTATATGAAGTATATGTTCATATTAGTGCATAAGACGATTTATGTCTTATTTGAGTATAAAGATAATATTTATTATATAGTATTAGTTTTATTTTATTTCAACGCCAAGATTTTATGGTGATTTTAGATTAAAGTTATGTTTAGTATAAATAAGAACCATAAGTTGGTATATATAGTTAGGAAGATGGGGTTTTGAGATTTAGAAATAGAAAGAGGGAACATGTACTTGGACTTATAGAACTTCGATTATATCCAGGTGATTAAGATTTGGAACAAGAAATCAAGACTAAGTTAAGGACATCATCAGCACAAAAGGTAAGTGGTTCATGCCCATGAGTATTCATATCTATCAAACTTAGCATATTTTTGTAAGACTTTATACTTTATGTGATCCAATGTTCTAAGATTTGATGTTAAGATATGCAACTATGATTTTTATACATTCATGGATACATCCTTACATGTGCCTAATATCTCAAGAAGAGATATGTTATTAAGATTTATAAGAATGATAGGGACTCCTGAACCAGGTTCATGAGAAAACTGAAGGATCACGTTTCTATAAGAACTATTAGTAATGATTCATATTGATGAATAAGACTACAAGATAAGATATGCAACCAAGATTGACAGTGTGGGATAAGAATGTAGAAAGATTTTAAGTAGAAACATGCCATTAATATTTTATACATATGTAGAGATCTAAGACTAGATTCCTTAGAATGTATAATATCTAGAATTTAATTACAATGTAAGAATATGAATTTTAGAATATTAAGACATGGTCTACTTTTGGAAATAAAGGTATTGGGATCACAATGTATTGTAAAGATGAGTTCAAGATGGCATTATAAGATAATGACACATTAAGTTACGATTAGGTTGCAAGATGATATTTTATAAGATTTCTATTTTGATATTTAAGGTTTAATATGTAAGTTCATATGCAAAGGTTCAAGGTAACATCATATTTTATAAGAAGGATTGAACCATCTTGTCAGAATTGATATTTTTAGAAATGTTGTACTTATGATACTTCCATAAGCTTGACTTAAGCTACTTGGTATACTTAGTATTTCTATATTCATTTCAGATCATTTATCCTAAGATATTATACTCATTTATCACATAATTGGTATAAATGAAGTAAGTTTACCAAATCAGAGTTTTAGAATAAAGTTTACCCAAGTAATGAGAATACCAAATTTAGATTCAAACTTAAATTACTCAGTGCCTGAATAGTCAGATATTGAATAAAGATACATGCTAATAGACCCAATCTCAATTATGAAGTAATTGAGATCCATATTCACATTAAGTTGTAGATTTAATTCATCACTTAAGAATAAAAGATTCATATTCAGATTTAGATTTAGATTTAGAATTCAGTACCTGCTCAGTACTCAGTAATCAGTTTTCAATAAGTTCAATTATTAGTATTCAGTTTTAATATAAGATAATTTTAGATTCAGAATTCAGTAAAGTAATCAGTATTCAGCTTCATTTCAGATGAAGAACTAAGTTTAGACTTAAGATAAATAAGTCGAAACATTCACATAAGACATTATATGATAAGTCCTCATTCAGTAGTCCATGGACGATTCAGAGGCATCTGTTGCCAATTCAGAGGAGTGTTTACTCCAATTCAGAGGTGTTGCGGCACCAATTCAGGGCGTAGCCATGCCAATTCAGAGACACCTCAGTGTCATTCAGAGGCATGTAGTGCCAATTCAGCAATACCGTGGTACCAATTCAGGGCGTAGATATGCCAATTTAGGAGGACTTATTATATAATGGTGGCCACAGTCAGATAAAAATCATAAGTAAAAGATACCTTAGTTTAGAGCATGCCCATAATCTCATCTATGAGTATGATGAGAGGGAATCAGATAAGATAAGTATGACCCACACACTTTGTTGTATGTCTTGAGATCCATCTACCAATACATGTCTCCAGAATAAGATAAGATATGAAGATAAGAATTCATATTGAGAAATGAAATACTTTATGTTTTAGTTTACTCACAGTTTGATGTTAGTTCATGTTTATGATATCCAATTACAGATCTTTAGAAATATATATTTTAGAATACTCATGCCACTTACTCTAATGACTATTTTTCCCAATGCATGGTTGGGGACACAATGTCCGTAGGATTTGGAGCAGTTGTGGATCAAATGAACAAGTAAAGGTCTAGGATATTTTTAAGCTTGTCTAGTGGGGTGCCATCTACCTAGATGATCCTCAGTATTGACATCTTTTTATTATGAACTTATGCATAAACATGATGTAGTTTTATGTTGACAAAAAGCTATGTATGAATCAATTTTATAGTTTTGTAAAGTATTTCATTTACTTGTATTGCAATGGTTATCATGTTTGTGACACTCCCAGAAAAGAAAAAGAAAAAATGCTTCCACTCATGTGATATAAAAATTTGGGTGTTACACCTATTTTGTTAATTCTTTTAATCCCAAATTTTAAGGGAAGTCTATAATGAAGTTATCTAACAGTGGGTAAGGTTTGGGACTAAAACTCAAAAAAAAATGTTTTTCTTAATATCCAAATCTTCCTATTATAAGGCATATATTAAGCATCAATTCAACCTTTTTCTCTTTCTATATTTTCTATTTTCTTTACTTTGATCGCCTTTCTTATTAAAAACCATGTGAAACTGAAATCCAACCATTAGTGGTCACCCATAACACTTTCTAGAGAATTCCACACAATTATCATAAGTGTATTACCTTTTTTCCATTATCTTTGCCTTTTTCTTAATATTGGACTTTCTTCTCTACCTTTTCCTATATATCCATTATTGGACTAACAAAATCAATAGAAACCACAAAATTCACAACAAAGGGGAAATTTCAAGAGAAAACCATACTTTTCAAACAATGCACACAAATTTCCAATATGTCCTTTTTATTGCAATAATTGCATTTTCACTAAGTAAAATACAAGTGAAAACCAAGTTATAACAAGTTTGGTGTTAGATCAGTTTTATATTTCGTATGGTTTTTTATTCAAAATTTTCTCTTATTCCATATTTGGTCTGCTCCAGTTCACACCCAGTAAGAACTGGTTTAGACTGGTTCAACCAAATAAAAATATATAATATGTCACAATCATTATCCTACCTTCTAAGTTACTTATAATAGATATGTCATTGTTATATCTTATTTGGTGTCATGTTTGTTGTAGTGATATAATGCACTACTATATACAAGACCAATGGAGATGATGACCATGATAACCATAATGTAACATCGTCTGATTTCCCTTCAGGCATTATACAACTTAGTAATTTGATGTAGTATGTAATTTCCTATAATATGTAGGTGGGTGTTGCAGTTAAGTTTTTATGCTCCTTTGAAGTTTAAATCATATGTTACATAAAATATATTTGTTGGGGACAATTGGACCAAACTATCACTCCCCACACATATTATTGTTGAGTGTCAAATGCCAAAGTTTCAATGAACATTAGCCACTGTAGGAGATGGTTCTACACGTAATGACAACATATGTATTGTTGTATTTGGTGATGTGAATCGTATAGGATTTATATTGTAACTTACAGAACAATAACTAAACCAATCTTACATAAGTAAAAAATATCATGAATTGAAACAAATCAAGTTTATTTTAGTTTAATGTATATGTGAATAAGTACATGAGTGGATTTTGATTAAATATCATATCAGAGGGTACTAACTATAACTACTTAATAATTACAAAAGCATAAATATATGAAGAGAAATATATATTGATGTCTAGTGATGTCCGATTGGCCTAATCGTTGTTCAATCCTATATTTTTTGAACTCGCTTAGACTAGACCAATTCATATTGCTCTTGTATTTGGTCCACCTTTTATGTTATTTGGTCTTTGGTCCACTCTTATTTGATCCATCCTAGTCCAATTTTGGACTGATGTATACCCCTAACTACATGGATCTCAATGAAGCTAGCCCAAAGGAAAATTTATCTCTACCACACATCGAAATTCTAGTGGACAACACAACCATGCATGATCATCAAAATTTCATTGACAAATTCCAAGTCTACAACAAAATTATAATGACATGGTCAGATATGGAGAAAATCATCTTCATCACAAGGTAAGGCATTTTCTACTATTAAGACATGCCATTTAGGCTCAAGAATATAGGTGCAATCTATTAGCTAGCCACGGTATCTCTTTTCCATGAACTATACATTGAAGTCCACATAGACAACATGATTGCCAATTCAAATCAAGTAAAATATGGCATGACATGTTTGTAAAGCTTTCCTAAAGACTACAATATTTTCACCTCTGATTAAATCCTTAATGGTCTACCTGTAGCAGCACAACTAGCAACCCATTGGGCTACAAAGTTAGCCAATAAGGTTTTGATGTTGATCTAGGAAAAGCCTGATAAATTGTCAAGTTACCCACTCTACTTACAAAATAAAGAGATTAAGAGATGCTTAGAAGACTCTAATAAATTATTAGATTAATCACAAAGATGACACCAATTTGCAAACCAATTTTCAAGTTGTTGTATGCGAATTCTAACAACAATTTGAATGTTCAATGTCAATCTACATTTGATAAGTTGAAGCAATACTTATCCAATTCACCTATGAAAGGTCAAATGCTAATCCTAAGGCAATAAATTTCATAAGAATCAATAGGAGGAGTCCTTTTACAGGAAGTCAATGATGATGAACATGTCATCTATTGTATGTCCAATAAGTTCATAGAAACTAAAGGAAGTTACACTATGCTGAAAAATGTTGCCTCACTCTTATTCATTCTACTAAGAAACCATACCATTACATAATTGTTTATCCAATGTTCTAAATAATGCACTATAATCCATTGAACCACTTATGCAACCATGTAATGGTAATCAAATGTTGTGCCAAATGGTAGGTCTTTCTCTCTAAGTTTGACAACACATATGTCCTCGTGAAGATGGACAAAGCCCAAGCACCCATAGATCAATTGAAAAAAAAATCCTATGGCTTCCCCAGTAGATGAGGATTTTGGTTTCCCTAGCATTGAAACCAATATGTGTGACACCTTGACAGTTACCACACCTTGTCCCAATTATACATGGACCATGTTATGAACCAACATGATAACGGAATAGGGGTGGTTCTCATCAAACTCAACATGATATCACATCCCTATCTCCTAAAATCTACAATTGAACACCATCAACAATGTCACCAAATATGAATCATGTAACTTGGGCCTACAAGTAGCCAAAAATATAGGAGTGTAGAAACTCAATGTCATCTATGATTCTCTACTCACCAAGTCATACGTCAACCATGACCAGTATTACAAACTAGGATAATCTTATCCCATACCAAGAGTTCGTCTCAATTATAGTTGGAGAGTTTGATGGGATCAAATTCACTCACTACAAGAGGGACAAGAATGCATACATTCATGCGGCATCCTCCATGTCCTCTGCTTCTCATAAAACCAAGTAGGATAATGCATCCCTATCTCATAAATTCTACATTTTAACACCACCAACAATGTCACCAAATATGAATCACACATATTGAGCCTACAAGCAACCAAAAAGATAGGAGTATAGAAACTCGACGTCATCTATGACTATGTAAGGCCTCTAACCTAGCTTAGTGCTTTATTATTCTCGTGTTTCTTAATAAAATGCTTATAACCTTAATCTAATACTTTGAGATGCTTGTCTAAAATGTGACAATCTTATGTTTCCAATTTGGTCGTGTTCTGATGATGTTTGAGCTTTGTATGCTTGTTTTGGACCAAGCTACAATTTACCCAAGTCGAGGGATTATCTTGCAATTTGTTACATATTAAGTGTTCCCTTAGTGTTTTAGCATCATGAGAGAGATAATGATGTTATGGGCGTCTTTTTGGACCTTGGTTGATGAGGTGGCATCACATGGTGATTCTAGGGTTTGCTTGGTGTTGACCATGTTGAGCTTGGGTGAGTGTTGTGACCTCTGTATTGACTGTGTTGGTGTGCTTTGGGTGTGTCTTGGCCGAAACACCTTGCTTGTGTATTTTGTCTCAACTTTGAAGGTCTTGAGGTTTTTTTAATTGAGATGATTGTCTTCATGTGGTGTGTCTGGATCTAGTTTGTTTGGTGACCTTTTCTTGTGGTTGAGACAAGATGCCTTGATGTTTGTTTCGACCTTTAGGGTGATGATGACCCAAGTGGTCGAGACCCCACCTAGGTTTTATCACCATAGGTTTCATGCATGCATATAGTTGTTGTGTGTTGGCTTCTTTTGTGGACAAGTGTCTCTTTGGTGGTCCCTTGTGTTGACACCTCACCCCTACCTTACTTCCCTCCTCCTTTGAGTATATAACCCCTTTCTCCTTCAATCAAGTATCTTTTTCAGCTCTCCTTCTTCCTCCCTCTCTTGTGATCGTCCTTGGAGCTTGGTGGAGTAAAGAATGATTGATCTTGGGTGGTTTGGAGGTCTTCCAACCTAGCATGTGGTGCTTTGGAGATTAATCACCTTCCTTGTGGTGATTCTAGGTTGTTTCCCTTCTTGTAAGTGGTTCTTTTCCCTTGATCAAAATTTTCCTTTGGAACCCTGTCTTTCTTCTTCTCCTTTTCGGCCTTAAGACCATGTTTTGACATGGTAGCTTCTTTGAAAATATTCTCCTCACAAAGGGGTCATAGACCTTTGGAACCCTACCTTTCTTATTCTCCTTTTCGGCCTTAAGACCATGTTTTGACATGGTAGCTTCTTTGAAAATCTTCTCCTCACAAAGGGGTCATAGACTATGTCTTGACATGGAGACACCTGAGTGAGAAGGAGCTCTCTTCTTTCTTCTTTCATCTTGGTTTGTCCTAGGGTTTCTCACCCTCTTTATTGAGCATCCTTTTGACCATGGTGTTCTTCTATTTGGAGGTGATCTTGTGGCCAAAGTGTTGACCTTGGTTGGAGCTTCATCTACTTTTTTGGAGCCTTTGATCTTAGAGATTGGTTCTCTCCTTAAGGCGGGTTATATAACTCTCTATTTTATTTTATTACTTGCACCTCAATCATGCTTTCATGCTACTATTTTGATCTCAAACTTGATGCTAAAATGTTAGATGATGTTATCATAACCTAGGGTTTAAGTCTTGGTAATAATCTATTAAAAATTTCTTCATATCCTAAACCCTAAATCCTTGTACCTGACATTCTATATGTTGGTTGAGGTGATTTTAATACATGCAACATGTTTCTTGGTTTCATCACCATGATATGGTTCTGCCTTTGTGTTTTCTTGAGGTTTCAAGTTGGTTTTCTTGATGTTGAAGCTTGTTCTTCTTCCACCTAGTTGGTTCTTGAAGGTGTTCATGTTGAAGTTCAGTTTTCAAGGTCTAGATGCACATCTTGTATGGAATTTTTCAACCTTGTTAATGGGGACATTCCTTGATGTTAACCTTCTTTTTTGAACGAGTTTTATATCTATTTTGATGTTGTCTAAGTGTTGTTATGGTATCTTGACCTTGGTGGTCTCTACACCTTGATCTTGTCTTGGTCGAGACATATGCATTGTTCATGGTCGAGATGATTTACTTTGTTTTGGTCGAGACTCATGACCTAGTGTCACGGCTGCAACCTTAATCTTAATGGGTTGATGGTCAAGATAAAAGTTGTGCTTGTGTTTGAGACACTTGGTTGTCTTATGGTCGAGATGCATGATTTTGTTTAGGTCATGACTTTTGTCTTTGTCTTGGTCGAGACATGCTCTTGTTTGGTCAAGACATATGGTTTGGTTTTTGGTCGAGACATGTTCTTTTGGTGATGGTCGAAATCCTAGCCATAGGATGGTCGTGGCCCATGATGGTTAGTGGTCATAACACATGTTCTTGATGGTGGGTGAGACACCATGTTAGTTGATGGTCAAGACACCATGTTTGTTGGTGGTCGAGACATCATGTTAGTTGGTGGTTGAGACACCTTGTTGGTAGTGGTCAATATGCTTGGATTTTTTGTGGTTGTGAGCCTTGTTTTGAAGGTGTTCAAGACACCTATCTTGATCTTGGTCATGATACATGTTTGACGGATGGTTGATGCACACACATATATGATGCATGGTCGCTACACATGCATACAATAATGAGATGGTACATATGCACATGTAAATGATGTTGATACTTAGTGTTGTTGACTTAATGCTCTAATCATGATTAATTAATGATGTTCTAATTCTTGTATACTCCAAGAAAGTGGGATATTACATAATTAGGGTTTGGTGATTGATTTGTTATATGAAACCCTAATCGGCTATGCATGTAACCTGAACCCTAATGTTGGGAAATATGATGTGTTCGCTTCTCTCATTAGAAGTGGTTGCCACATTATGATGTTGTCTCTCTATTTTTTATGAACCCCTAACCTTGCAGGTGAAATGAATGACATAACTTGTGTATGATATGGTGGTGATCATATGGAACATGGTTATGTCTATGAACCTTAATGAGACATGATGAGATCATATTAATGTGATGGGTCCTATGACATGGTGAGGGCTCAATGCCTATTGTGTGGTGATATAATCTAGTGATGTGACATTGGTGGTAACCTTGTATGGCTGTGTGACATGGGTGATGGCCTTGTGAATGGCAGTGCTACAAGTATCGTGTGGTGATGATGTGACAAGTTCACACCTTATATGTTTTATATCTTATGAAGTTGATTCATAGTTATGCTTACTAGATTGAATTAGGGGTTTAGATGTCCACTTGTATCGTGAAGCCTTAATTCACCAAATTTGCATAACTAATAAAGTGAAACCTCAATCATGTAGGTGCCATGTGCCATAGATCCATTCTAGTGCAAGTTTTATTGTTGGATAGTAAAACGAGTCACTCCTATGGGAAACTTGGAGCTCATAGTTTTGAATATGCAGGGGTGCAAGTCGAGTATCTCCTTGCATCCACAATGATAGGTTGTGTGAGACAACCATGTGTGAGATGTTATCCTTGTGATGTGGATGGCCATGTATGAGCCAATCCTTCTTTTAAAGAACAACCATGTGTGATCCCATTCTTGTAGTGTCGTGACCTGTACCAAGGTGGTCTAGGTGTTTATATATAGATCGATATGTGTGAGCCAATTCTTTAGCTTGACTATATGTCGTTGTTTTGGAATTGACTAATATGTCTATACGGTGTTGTTATCGTACTGACTGGGAGGTGTTGGAGAGGTTTTAGATTCCAGTTCTTCCGTTGACCTTGTTTGACATCGATTTCGACTTAACAATGGTCAGTTGGATTTGAGTCGTATGACTCAAATCCTCAAGGCAATAATAAAAGATGTAACATAGTCGTGTAGTTTATTTTATTAGGGTCAAATATGCATAACATTGGTTTAACCCTTTGCCTTATCTCTGTACTGATATCTTGAATTATAATGTGGTAAGAGAAATCAATTATTGTACATGTTCTTCATATTCCTTCTTAAAATATTAATTGATCTTCTTCTTAGTGATAACTGCCTAGTTTGTCTAATCTTCCTTATCAGTTTGATACATGTCGTTTAGCTAAATCTGTTCAACATGTTAAGTATGTTATCTACCTACTTAGTTATATGTGCTTTTAATAGACGTTGGCAGAGAGTTATATCTCTTTATGGGACGTCCGGTATCACCCCATGGGTTTTCACATCTTTTATGTGGTTGTGCACGAAGAGGTAGAGATTATGTTGTTGAAGTCGAGTAGCAAGAGGAGTAGCAGCTGAGTAAAGGTTGGATGAGTTGCTTATGTTTTTGTAGTAGATTCCTATGTGTTGTCCCTGTACTCTTAGGTCCTTAGGGGAGTTTTGTATATGATGTATATCGAGGCGACGTTTTGGATTTATTCCTTTGTTGTATAGATTTAGCATGTATGTATATGTGACAGGATATCATATGTATAGGTTGTGTCCAGTGAGCCAGTGAACAATATTATGTAATAATCCTTTGATAGGTGTTATATAAATACATGTGGAACAAGTGACTTCTGTGAACTCTTATGTGATATCTTTCCACTTGAGGTGGATGTGTGAAACGGTTCTAATTGTTGGCTAAATTTGACATTATCAAACCCTTTGTTTTAATGATGACAAACATTTCATTCTTTTGGATCTAACTTGTTATTTGAGTGTTTTAGGGATAAACAAATAAGGAAGTGGATAGTTGAAGATCTATACAAATTGGAAGATCAACACACTTAGATTGATTTTATTTTCATGGTTATACTCAATGTAAAAACTTGTACAAGTATATAATGTACAAGTACTTACACATCATGTAAATCAAGCGTTAGATCTTCCCTATCCACTCACAACACTCAGAAAGATCCTCCCTTAAGATATAAGCACAATTACACATTGATACACACACTTAGTACATGGCTCAACACATTGGAACAAGGACATTCTCGATCGACAAATTCCTCGACCGAGACACTCTCGGTCGACAATATTCTCAACTGAGAATAGTCCTTCTAGAAAATTCTATAGACGTTAGACTAAGTTGAAAAGTGGTTGGTAGTTGGAAATGAACGTTGCAATACAATCATTCTAGACCTTCCCCCGGTCGAAAAATTCCTCGACCGAGAGACTCTCGGTCAACAAACTTCTCCACCGAGAAAGTTTCTAGACTGCACTTTTCAGTAATAAACAACTAGTTGTTGCAATGTAATTAGTGGACACCTAACGGCTAGTTGAGCACTAAGAACACCCTAGAAAGTGTCTAGAACGTCCCTAAGCACTAGTAGCACATTCCTATAAATAGGACATGCCTTAGGACACCCAAAGCATCACTTGTGCATACAATTACACTTGGGATTCATTCTTTGTGAGCAACAAGTTGAGCTACACTTGCAATATGTTTTCCTTGAGTTCTACATTAGTGTCCTATAGCCTAATATCTCCTAGCCACCACACTACCACGTTCATATATAGTGGATAGGAGATCAATATGTTTTATATAAGATCAAAGCACTGTACTCATTGGTAACATTATTTCTTTCTTCCAATCTTATTCCTTCTGTTGTATTTTGTTCTCCTTGACTACTCCTAGGTTGGAGGCTGTTGAAGGGAGGTTGGTGGAGCTACTTTAGGTGGTGAAGGCTACTCCCGGTGACTTGGAGTTACTTCAGAAGGTTGCCTCAAGGTGAAGCTACTTCATGTGAAGGCTACTTCAAGGGTGAGCTTGGAGTTACTTCAGAAGGCTACTTCTAGGGGGATTGAGGCTACTTCATGTGAAGGCTACTTCAAGGGTGTGGGAAGGTGATTGTATTTTATGTAACATCCTTGCGAGGTAATAAAATAAATCACTTTCAAAATCCTAGTTGGAAACAATCGGGTAGTGGACTGACTACCTTAGATTTCTAAGGTAGGAACCACTCTACATCCTTGTGTCTTCCTTGTTTCCTCCTACTTCTTTTCCAAGTGTTTTAATTGTTTCTAATTAACTTTAAAACTCCAAAAAGCTCTATTCACCCCCCTCTAGATCTTTCAATTGGTATCAGAGTAGGCCTTCAAGGAGCCTTAACATGTCTTGAACCATGGGGGATGGTGTGCTCAACCGCCTAAACTTGAAGGGAACCTACCTAGCTCATCCACCACCGTTTAATGGAAGTTGTTACAACCCCAAATTTTGGGTTCATTTGGTGACAAATGTAATTTCTCATATTAACGATTTTTGAACAAATAATGATGTAATAAATGGATTTCGTTTACAATAGCCTTTGTGATGGTGTTGTGGGCTTTATTGGCTATTGGGCCCAAATAACAAGAAAATTCAATTAGTAAATGAATAATTGAATATTTGAGAAAAGAAAAATGTGGAAACCTCTACAAGGAAAATACAAAGAGGGATTTCATGCCTCTTGGATTTCTTAGGTTCCAAGGAGTCCAAAGTTGCATAGAGAATGCAATAAGAAAAGAAATGATCAATTAAATATTTCTTTGTTATGAAAGAAATTGAAAACAATGATAAATTGTGGAAAATAAGAGAAAAGAAGTATAATGGAGTTATTATTGGTGAAATTTCATATCCATGAGGTTTCTATTGTTAAACGGAATTCAATAAGGAAAATAAAAAAGAAATAAAGAGAAATCCTCAAAAATAGATATTTTCATAAGAAATAAACATGATAATGAGAAATAATAGAAATAAATGCATGTAAGAGGATAATAAGTATCCTTAAAAAGGAATTTCTAATTATTAGTGTTTCTTGGGATCCAAGGAGTCCCAATGAAGGAAAAGAAAGAGAAAAAACAAATAAAGTCAAATAAGAAGATAATATGATGTGTAATTAATGAATTTCATGGTTTTCTTAAAGAAGTAGTATTTTCTACTAAAGGAAACCATATTTTTGTGCCAATGGGACAAAAGGAAAATACAAAGAGAGTGAAAGAAATAATTCTCATATTTCTAAGTATCCATGAGATAAGGAATATCAAGGAAGAAAATAGGAGAGAGAAGAATTACTTCTCCATGAAGGAATAAGAATCCTATTGGGAATAGAACTTTTTGACACATAGATGGTCATATTAGGGCATGGATAGCCACCCCTATATAAGGGGGAGAGCCTCTGGATCGAGTTCCAGAGAAATTCCGCAAAGCTCTCTCTCTTCCTTCTTCATCTTCTTCATCTCCTTCGCGTAAACCCTAGCCATGAAGTGGGTGATTTCCCTGGAGCAATGGAAAGCTGAGGAGCCATCTAGATGGGAGCCTGGAGTGTTGCGGTACTGAAAAGTAGCTTCTCCATTAAAAGTTGGGTCCTATAACGCGTGCAGCAGCAACCTCTAGGTTGCAGCAACAATCACAAGAAACTGCCCTTTCGATCAAGTATTTGGTCGCGCTGGCCGCAACCAGGTGGCGCCCCAAGTGCGCGGAGGGACGGTGGACAGAGGGCAAGGACTGGTGGCGAGGTTCGAGGCCCAGGGAGGAGCAGAAAGCCCCATGTAGGGCTGCAGACCGCGGCCAAGTAGGGCAGATCATAGGTAGAAGACGATCATGGCAGTTGGACGCTTCTACCCCTCGTGGGTATGCAGAACTGACAACTTACATGGGGGGTATAAGGGTCTTTCTATTATGTTTGGGGCGGTTGTGTGTTGCAAGGAAAGAGGTGACATGGTGCGTCCTCATTGGCCCACAGTAAGTTATTTTTGTTAAATTCGTATCTCAATAACCGTAGCTCGGATAGATGCGCATTATACATGAATTTTTCTTAGAAAAACGAGAGGAATCCATTAAAAATATATAATTGAAGCATGATTCCTTTTGTAATTCAAAAAGTAATGGAAGTTGTTAACTTTAGTGTAATAATAATTAAGAAACCCTATTGGATATGATTAATGTGATTAGTAGGGTTTAATTGATGGTTAAAGTTGATATTAACATGTTAATGATAAAAAGGGACATTAGGAACAAAAAGGATGAACTTTGCACGTAATTCATTTAATTTAGAGTTTAGGTGCATAAATAGGCTTTAATGGGCCTTGAAACCCTAATGTTGGTAATTTGGACTACTAATGGCTTTAATTATTCGATTCCGTGTATAGAGCTGAGTTTTCATGGTTATAAGCTATTTCGAGCATTAAAGTTCCTAATTTGTGGATAAATAACCTTAATATAGAAATTAGGGTTTTTGAATGAATCAAGGTAGAATTAATCATAAATAACGTTCATATGAGTATTAGAACATAATGGACTACAAATTGATGATAAACGAGTATAATGACTTTGTCATGGGTTAAAGAGGATAAAAATGTTAGCTTTTATGAAAAGAGGCTTAATAGACTTATTTAATGATTAATTATGCCTGAAATCTGAAACTAATGATTAGATGTTGAGATAATTAGGGTTTGTGATCAATTGCGTTAAAATAGTAAAAGATGAAGGGAAACCCTGATTGCAATGGGAACCCTAAAAGTGGGCTAGAAGCCCTAGGAAGAGAGTTGGATTTAATAGATCTTAATGACATGAGTAATAAAAGGAAATTGTTTAAATTTTTAGGATCTTATTGAATGCTTGCTTGCCTATTGGTTGATTGGATTATTTCTTTCTCTCATCAAATTGACAGGTATGTGGTTACGCTTATGATTATCCTGCATTAGTTTTCTGAGGATTTTATCGATGTTTACATCGTGGCTTGAATTAATTGTTGGATGAATTTAATTCATGCAAATTATAATGTGAATATGACTATCACATAAGAGATGTGCCTACTAGCTCAGATCTTAGTCCCCTCTGTGGCTTAATGGGTTGACCTAGTACATGGATACCAATGGGGTAGGCCATCAGGTCATTGGATGACTTAGTATATGGCTACCAATGGGGTAGGTCCATCAAGTCACTTTGAGTCAGGGATTGGACTACCTATGGGTAGTGCCATGTGACTCAACCCTAGATATTGATCTACTTGTTAGGTAGGATCATGTGGGGTTTAATAAGGATCTACTTAGAGAGAATTAGTATCTCAGTCCACTGCAGGGACATCACAAAGATAGGAGATAGGAAAGGATTGAGTAATATGGTTTAAAACATAATCTTGGCTATTAAATGATAATTGGCTGATTACTTTTTTATTATAGTTGCACGATTATTGTTTTCCCTACATACCAACTTCTTGCTGGCCGACGTTTTGTTTGTCGGCATTTTAGGTACAAAAGAAAAGAACAAACAGTAAAGTGACATATTCAGAATTAAATGAGAATAAACGTGCACAGGAGGATTAGTTAGATTAGTATCTTCCTGGATAGAAGTTTAGAAATCCCAATTTTTAAAAGGTAAGCAAAGTTTTATTTTATACCAGTTTTCAGTTTAGTTGGTAAAATTTATTAATTGTTATTGATTATTTGTCGAACCTTTGATCCGGGTTATTGGTTAACGGCTCTGACCTTTCGATCTCCCTTAATTGGGGGTTACCGGGAGGTGAGGTCGTTACAATTGGTATCAGAGCGAAGGTTCCTCACTTAATCTTTAATAATTATTAAAT
Source organism: Alisma plantago-aquatica (assembly GCA_963693085.1). Classification (NCBI taxonomy): domain Eukaryota; kingdom Viridiplantae; phylum Streptophyta; class Magnoliopsida; order Alismatales; family Alismataceae; genus Alisma; species Alisma plantago-aquatica. The sequence goes on from OY856409.1 coordinate 171,169,748, forward strand.
TTTACAAATTCCGTAGAACCCAAGGGAGTTATTAGAGGATTATCTGAAAGATAGAGGTGTCTATAAAAGGATCACGATCGGGGGCTGGCAATATTTTCCTCCGCATCGCTAGTCGGAATATGAGGACTCCCAGATCTGTGTGACTGCCTGGCCAAAGTCTTAGGGTATGAATCAAAATAAGATACCTTTAGGACTCTCTCATCTTGTTCATCTCTTCTCAAATCAAATTCTATTAGATCTTAAGGATTAGGGTTTTCTCTCTTTTTCCTCACCCTCTTGAGGTATGGGTAAGGTTGATACATATTAAGGAACCCTCCACCAAATTAATAAAAAGCATGTAAATAAGATGTCATGGACATAAGCTTAATAGAGTAAGTGTAAAGGAATAGATACATGCTTAGGTCATATGACATGAGTTGTCATTGCCCTCAGGAGAGACCTGAGGCTAGACCTACTTGTCAGGAGAATGAGTAGAGAAAGTTAGTCTTGGAGGTAGAGATCTCCATTAAAAGTAGAGACCTACCACATCCTCTGAGGATGATGTTAACCCTAAGTGAAGGTTAGAGAGAGATATGACATGATGAGTTATATGTCATTGTTGACCATGTGTTTGGTCGGATATTCCTTGGGATTGCCATACGAGCCATGAGAGGTTGGATAACCTAGTACCTTTGGCGACCCAACCCTGGAGAGGGTCGTGCTTGTTAGAGCGAAGGATAGCCCCTTCATGGATGAGGTTAGAGGAGAACCTATAGAAACCCTATGGGCTTAGGAAAGTAGGGTATATCTTGCACCCAGAGTGCATCAGTAGTGCTGACAGTAGGTTGAAACCCTTGTCAAGGGAGTATGTTGGATAGCTTATGTGATAAACATAAAGAGCTAAGGATAATCTTGAGACAAACATGAGTTGATCAAAGGCTTCACCCAGGTAGGGATATGTTGGTAAGCTTGATCGAACTTCATGTAGTAAGGCTGGATGTGGAGTTAGATCTAGAGTGAGAAAGAAGGACCCAAGAAAGAAGGTTGGAAGCTTAGATTCTGAGACATGAGTAACCATGTGAGTCAAGGATGATGTGACCTAAGTGGATGATAGTGGTTGCCTCATGCATGATCCTTGGAGGCTGATGATATCTTGGTTGCCTTTAGAGGAATCAAACCTTAGAGAAAGGACAATGCTTTTGGAACCTATGTGCCTATGGTGAAGGTGTCTACCTTCTCTGATGAGACAAAGAGTGCCTTAAACCCTGAAGAAGTCTAGGTAACCAGTGGTGAGGCTTTATACCTAGTTGGTTGTCCTTGAGGAGGACTCGACCCTGATGTGTTGCTCGAGTAGAAGGATGACAGGGAGTGCATTTCATGCCTTATACATGCTTGATTCGTGGTTAAGAGTTTGAGCATACAGTTGGACACCCAAAGGTGAACCTAGGGTTCCTAGGCCTAAGAGGGGAAGCAGTGTACCCAATGCTCATGATGATATTTGAGTCTCTATAGTTTCGAGCATGGTACTCCTCATGTGTAGAGGTAGAGGAAACCCCTTAAGTTAAGGGTATGTGTGATGAACCCCTCACAACTAAGTTGATCTAATGTAGAGGATGAGAACAAGGGTGACCTAGTATGGTTTAGCAGGTGGTCCGCTTGTGCCTTAATGGCTTGATAGGGTCAAGCATTCTCATATGGATGTAAACCCTAGGGACGGTTGTGATCCTGTTGTCAAGAGTTGTAGTTTCCTCCCATCCTGGGAGAGGGACCCTTTTGTAGGGTGTATATCAGTTTTGTTGGTTTTGAGGTAACCTAAAGAGGTTTCATGGGATCTTGAGAAGCTAAGTGAAGAGTACATGGCATGATAATGAACCTATAGGCCCATAGATAACCATCTCTAAGTGCATGTGGATGTGTTACCATGGAGGTAACGGTATGGGGCCTGACCAAGGTAGGTAGGTCTCCATGATCCCTGAGAAAGGATGAAAGACAGCCCATGAATGTAGAGAGAGATGATGAAGGATTGGGTAAGGTTCTAAGTTGAACATGTGCTATGATATAATCCTAAGTCTATCCTAGGGTCAGGTAGGGATAAGATTGATGGAAGTAGGAGTTTCCTAATTCCCTAGTTGCACCTGACCATAGGGTCGGGAGGTAACAACTATCATTGTATGAGGGCCATGGGTTAGGAGATTGATCACCTTCATGAACTCATGGGATTCAAAGGGCAGATGAGTAGGGCACTCTCTAATGCATGAGGGAAGAGGGATGAACCCAAAAGTGTCGACTCCCTATAGACCTAGAGGGGATGACCAAGGATTGTGTGGTGACCCAAGTAGGTTCGAGACCAGTTTTCCATGAAAGTAACTTTGATATCGAGATGATTGTGATGTAGAGACATAAGTTGCACATTTCAACTTAGATTTGAAGGTGTACTGGCAATGTGGGTTGTACCATCTCTACTCTTGGAATAGGAAGAACTCTGTATTTGGACGGCCGCCAAATGCTTATTTCTTCTTGTTATGGGATTGAGAGATAGGACAATACGCATGCCATACACCAAGGATAAAAGATGATACGAGTTAGAACATTGCTACGAGGTATGAGGACAGAGATGATAACATACCTTGGTGGAGTAAATGATACATGGATGGTTTACAAACACAAAGAGGAATAGTGTAGTCATCTTATGAGGATGTTATATCATGAGCTATGTGGAACTTGCAAGTTATACAAGGTTGAGTTTGATCACCATGAGGATGAGCTCAGATTTTCTTGATGAAGACAAACTTAGAGTTTGAGATGAGATGATAAGTATAATACATGGAGGTGTATGTCCTCAACAATACCTAACACCTAAGGATAAGAAGTGGTAATGAATGCTCTAGTTGAGATATAGTTGCCTAGTTTAGCTGGAAGCTAGAAGAAGTTTAGGTTGTTAGGCTAACCCTCGGTTTGGAAAGAAGATAGGTTTGGCTAACCCTCAGATGCAACGATACCACTTGACCAAGTTAATGGTTGATTGGTTAGACAGCCTAGTCTTTGCTGCAATGGAAGGATGGTGGTAGAACCTCAGATGTGCTTCTTTGGAAAGGAAGGTGATGAAACCCTGACTAAAGTGGTTTCGGGTTTTTGAGGAATCGGTCTTGAGGAATCATGACATGCAGGAAATCCTAATTCTAAGATCACCATATATCGTACTACGAAGATAGTAAGTGACGGTAGTACTGTGGATGCTTAAGACAAAGTTGCATGTGGCATGTGGCCATGCAAGCCAGGGGGTGAAGGATGAACACCAGTAACCCAGTGCATGGATATAAGGTATAAAGAGTTCTCGAGAGGGAATGGGAGTTCATCCACTATGGATGGTGGTAAGTCTCCCTTGACCAAGAAGGTCAAGATGCAATATGGGTTATGGTAGATCACCTTACCTGGATGACATGAGAAAGAAAGGAGTACTGTCAAGAGATAGATTGTGTTGAACTACATAAGAGAGACAGATGGTTCAACTACACCATGATGCGAGTTCAAAAGTTCTTGAGTATGACCTAAAGGTTCACTTCCATGAGGAGGAAGTAGAAACATGCATAACTATATGTTAGTACCACTTATCACCCCTAACTAATGGTTAGTATGATCCAGACTAGAGGGTCTGAGGTGAGCAAGTGAGCTTGTTCAGGGTGATACATAGAGACATTTCTTAAGATGGATGTTAACCACCATATCCTTTATCGGGATGCAAGAAGTTCCATAAGGAGGTTGTGTCGGTCACCACTTCATTAAGATGATGTTTGTGAAGGAGGCCTCATGAAGGTCAGAAAAGAACCACAGTGTGTGCAGATGAAGTCGCTTTGATCCTGCAATGGCTGAGTGAGAACCCAGTGGTGACATGAGTCGCAAGCTGATGCAAAGTAGACCGACATGTAGTTCACTGTGGGAGAATATGTGATGTGTAAATCTGACCCCTCTAAGCTACAGCTGAGAAAGCTGAGTCCCTGATATATGGGTCCATTTGAGATGGATTTGTGGAGATGGGTGTGTTTAGCCTTGCCCCTCAGGATAACATGATGTATAATGTGTTCCATGAGTCTGATCTAGAGCACTATGTGAGTTACCCAAGCCATGTGTTGATCCCTGAACCTATTCAGCTTTTGAGAGGCTAAATTGTCCTGAGTCACCTATGAGGGTATGATATACCAAGGTAAGAAAGAACTCAGATGGAAGAATATGAGATGATGAAGTTTCTTGGGAAGCACCATGGAAAGGGTAAGGCCACATGGGAGGCATGATGGACATATGAAAGGCTTGTCCTGATTTGTTTGTTTTCTTGGTGGAATTTTGAGGGCAAAATTCCTATAAGAGGGGAAGGATGTTACAACCCCAAATTTTGGGTTCATTTGGTGAGAAATGTAATTTCTCATATTAACGATTTTTAAACAAATAATGATGTAACAAATGGATTTCGTTTACAATAGCCTTGATGATGGTGTTGTGGGCTTTAATGGCTATTGGGCCCAAATAACAAGAAAATTCAATTAGTAAATGAATAATTGAATATTTGAGAAAAGAAAAATGTGGAAACCTCTAGAAGGCAAATCCAAAGAGGGATTTTATGCCTCTTGGATTCCTTGGGTTCCAAGGAGTCCAAAGTTGCATAGAGAATGCAATAAGAAAAGAAAGGATCAATTAAATATTTCTTTGTTATGAAAGAAATTGAAAACAATGATAAATTGTGGAAAATAAGAGAAAAGAAGTATAATGGAGTTATTATTGGTAAAATTTCATATCCATGAGGTTTCTATTGTTAAATGGAATTTCAATAAAGAAAATAAAAGAAAAATAAAGAGAAATCCTCAAAAAGAGATATTTTCATAAGAAATAAACATGATAATGAGAAATAATAGAAAGAAATGCATGTAAGAGGATAATAAGTATCCTTAAAAAGGAATTTCGAATTATTAGTGTTTCTTGGGATCCAAGGAGTCTGAATGAAGGAAAAGACAGAGAAAAAGCAAATAAAGTCAAATAAGAGGATAATATGATGTGTAATTAATGAATTTCATGGTTTTCTTAAAGAAGTAGTATTTTCTACTAAAGGAAACCATATTTCCGTGTCAATGGGACAAAAGTCAAATACAAAGAGAGTGAAAGAAATAATTCTCATATTTCTAAGTATCCATGAGATAAGGAATATCAAGGAAGAAAATAGGAGAGAGAAGAATTACTTCTCCATGAAGGAATAAGAATCCTATTGGGAATAGAACTTTTTGACACATAGATGGTCATCTTAGGGCATGGATAGCCACCCCTATATAAGGGGGGAGAGCCTCTGGATTGAGTTCCAGAGAAATTCCGCAAAGCTATCTCTCTTCCTTCTTCGTCTTCTTCATCTCCTTTGTGCAAACCCTAGCAATGAAGTGGGTGCTTTCCCTGGAGCAATGGAAAGATGAGGAGCCATCTAGATGGGAGCCTAGAGTGTCGCGGTACTGAAGAGTAGCTTCTCCATCAAAGTTGGGTCCTAGAACGCGTGCAGCGGAAACCTCTAGGTTGTAGCAATGACCATAAGAAACTACCCTACCGATCAAGTATTTGGCCACGTTGGCCGCAACCAGGTGGTGCCCCAAGTGCGCGGAGGGATGGAGGATAGAGGGCAAGGACTGGTGGCAAGGTTCGAGGCCCAGGGAGGAGCAGAAAGGCCCACATAGGGTTGCAAATTGCGGCCTAGTAGGGCAGATCGGAGGTAGAAGACGATCATGGCGGTTGGACGCTTCTACCCCTCGTGGGTATGCAGAATTGACAACTTACATGGGGGGTATAAGGGTCTTTCTATTATGTTTGGGGTGGTTGTGTGTTGCAAGGAAAGAGGCGACATGGTGCGTCCTCATTGGCCCACAATAAGTTATTTTTGTTAAATTCGTATCTCAATAACCGTAGCTCAGATAGACGCGCATTATACATGAATTTTGCTTAGAAAAATGAGAGGAATCCATTAAAAATATAATTGAAGCATGATTCCTTTTGCAATTACAAAAGTAATGGAAGTTGTTAACTTTAGTGTAATAGTAATTAAGAAACCCTATTTGGATATGATTAATGTGATTAGTAGGGTTTAATTGATGGTTAAAGTTGATTTTAATCTGATAATGATAAAAAGGGACATTAGAAACAAAAAGGATGAACTTTGCACGTAATTCGTTTAATTTAGAGTTTAGGTGCATAAATAGGCTTTAATGGGCCTTGAAACCCTAATGTTGGTAATTAGGACTACTAATGGCTTTAATTATTCAATTTCGTGTATAGAACTAAGTTTTCATGGTTATAAGCTATTTCAAGCATTAAAGTTCCTAATTTGTGGATAAATAACCTTAATATAGAAATTAGGGTTTTTGAATGAATCAAGGTAGAATTAATGATAAATAACGTTCATATGAGTTTTAGAACATAATGAACTACGAATTGATGATAAACGAGCATAATGACTTTGTCATGGGTTAAAGAGGATAAAAATGTTAGCTTTAATGAAAAGAGGCTTAATGGACTTATTTAATGATTAATTATGCCTGAAATCTAAAACTGATGATTAGATGTTGAGATAATTAGGGTTTGTGATCAATTGCGTTAAAATAGTAAAAGATGAAGGGAAACCCTAATTGCAATGGAAACCCTAAAAGTGGGCTAGAAACCTTAGGAAGAGAGTTGGATTTAATAGATCTTAATGACGTGAGTAATAAAAGGAAATTGTATAATTGTTTCAGGATTTTATTGAATGCTTGCTTGCCTATTGGTTGATTGGATTATTTCTGTCTCACATCAAATTGACAGGTATGTGGTTACGCTTATGATTATCCCGCATTAGTTTTTCAAGGATTTTATCGATGTTTACATCGTGTCTTGAATTAATTGTTGGATGAATTTATTTCATGCAAATTATAATGTGAATGTGACTATCACATAAGAGATGTGCCTACTAGCTCAGATCTTAGTCCCCTCTGTGGCTTAATGGGTTGACCTAGTACATGGATACCAATGGGGTAGGCCATCAAGTCATTGGATGACTTAGTATATGGCTACCAATGGGGTAGGTCCATCAAGTCACTTTGAGTCAGGGATTGGGCTACCTATGGGTAGAGCCATGCGACTCAACCCTAGATATTGATCTACCTGTTAGGTAGGATCATGCAGGGTTTAATAAGGATCTGCCTAGAGAGAAGTAGTATCTCAGTCCACTACATGGACATCACAGAGATAGGGGATAGGAAAGGATTGAGTAGTATGGTTTAAAATGTAATCTTGGATGTTAAATGATAATTGGTTGATTACTTTGTTATTATAGTTGCACGATTATTGTTTTCCCCACATACCAGCTTCTTACTGACCGACGTTTTGTTTGTCGGCATTTTAGGTACAAAAGAAAAGAATAAATAGTAAAGTGGCATATGTGGAATTAAATGAGAATTAACGTGCACAGGAGGATTAGTTAGATTAGTATCTTCCTAGATAGAAGTTTAGAAATCCCAGTTTTTAAAAGGTAAGAAATTTTTTATTTTATACCAGTTTTTAGTTTAGTTGGTAAAGTTTATTAATTGTTATTGAATATTTGTCGAACCTTTGATCCGGGTTATTGGTTAACATCTCTGACCTTTCTGTCTCTCTTAATTGGGGGTTACCGGGAGGCGGGGTCGTTACAGAAGTAACTATAACTGTTGGAAGAGAAGGATGCAATTCTATTTTCAAGGCATCAATTGGGAACTTTGGAGGATGGTTTCTACTCCATACATGCTTCCAGAAACCGAGTATGTTACATGGGATTCCAATACGGTAAAGCAAGCTCAACTTAATGCCAAGGTTGTAAGTATTTTATATTGTTCTATATAAGTAAGTGAATTCAATAGAATTTCTTCATGTGAAACTGCATATGACATATGGCATAGACTTTCTATTACACATGAAGGAACCGTACAAGTTAAAAATTATAAGATTAGTATGCTTAAACAAAAGTTTGAACAATTTTGTATGGAAGCAAATGAATCTATTAGTGAAATGTATGCAAGATTTTCTACTATTATTAATGGTTTGAGTACATTAGCAAAATTCATAAGTGAAGAAGATCAAGTATCCAAGATTCTTAGGTGTTTGCCACTAAAGTAAAAACTAAAGGTGACGGCTATTGAAGAAGCAAATGATCTCACAAGATTGAGGATGGAACAACTCGTTGGCAACTTGGAGACTCATGAGGTCACCCTTGAATAAGAAAAAAGATTGGTGGCTGAACACAAGAAGGAGAAAAAGAAAGGACATTACATTCAAGGAATCAACCAAAATTAGTCATGACACAAGTGAAGAAGATAGTGAAGAATAAACTCTCATTGTAAATGGTAAGCAATATAGAAGATTTAAAACTAACAAAACTTTTAGTGTTTCTTTTTCCTCTAGGTGCTTCGAATGTGGTAAAAAGGGACATTTAAAAAGTGACTATCCTAAACTCACGAAAGGAAAGAAATCATCTCACAAGAAGAAGGGAAAAGCCTACAAAGCTGCATGGGATGACTCAAGTGATGATAGTGAGGATGGAGAAGAAGAGGTGGAGTGCCTTATTTCTACAACAAATGAAGAAGAAGAAGTAAGTATTTTTTTATTTATCTAAAAAAGAGTTAGTTGAAAACATTAATGAATTGCGTGATAAATATATTGATTGTATAAAGAAACTAAAAAGAGTTACTAAAACTAATGAGGAGTTGTATGCTAAAAAAAATGATCTTGTTTCTGAAAAAGAAAGTATTATTTCTGAAAATTGTACCTTGAAATCATCTCTTAATGACTACAATACAAAGTTGCTTACTCTAGAAACAAATTATGGTTTTCTTTCTCAAGAAAAGGTTGGACTACTTGCAAAATTGAATGATCTTCAAACTCAACCTATCTTGTGTACTCATTTAGATTATGATGTTGTTATCAAAGAAAGAGATAGTTTGTTATCTAATCTAGAACAAGCAAAGTTAGATGTTAAACGGAGAATGGATGAAATTGCTAAGTTACAAAAGGAAATTAGTAGCTTGAAAAACAATGGTATTCTTGATAAGATCCTAAAGGATTCTTCTTTTGAAGGAGAGGACTAGGTCATAAGCCCAAAGGTAAATCCTATCAAAAAACCTAGAGTGAGAAGGACACAAGTGCCCAAGACTAAATTTATGTATGTGCCTAAAGACAATCTAGCTAAGAAGAGAAATGAATTTGATTCTATATGTTGTCATTACTGTTTACGTCTTGGACATTATTCATTTTCTTGCCCATATAAGAAAAAGTATGTTGATCTATTTGGGTTCCTAAAACTTAGAGATTTGAATATGATTAGTTGAGATTTTACCTAAAATGTTACTTTGATATTCAAAATGTCTTATCTCAACTAAATTGAGATTTAATTTGCATATTTCTGTAATTGCATTGGAAATACCTTATGTTTTTACTTGCAAATAATTACTGAAAACACAACAGAAACAATCTTGGTCGACAACAAGTTCGACCAAGACATTCTTCGGTCGAGAAATTTTTCGACCAAAGTAGTTTATGTCTCAAACCTACATTTTCTGGAGAAATAGTAAAATTATCAACCGAGAAAGTTGTCGATCGAGAACATTCTGGTCGATAAAATAGTTGACAAAGTAAGTTACTGTCTTAAGTCTACAAAAACCTAAGAAACATCCGGCCGAAAAGTACTTCAACCGAATATCACTCGGTCGAGAACTTTGTTGACCAAGGAAAACTCTGTCAGAACTATTTTATTAGAATAAGATACTTCAATTGCAATTAACCTAAGTGACTTGAATATGCAATGAACTTTACATATTACATTAAATTTCTGAATGACCCTGATAAAAATAAAGAATATGTGGGCATCAAAACTTTATACTTTGCATAAATTGTCTCAAACAAACATACTTGAGGAAAAGATTGGTTTTATTCAAGAAAAGTACTAATGGCAAATCTATTTGCACAGGAGACTTTGTCCAACATTAATTGAAAACAAAAGAAGTGATCATACAAGGAACTTGGTTAAAATATAATCATCACAAAGGGGACACTTAATATATAAGAGTTTCTACCATTACAGTTATAATATGGCATTCATGGGCATATAATCGAACTAGTGAATTGTTATTATACATTTTCCATCAATGAAATCATCATACATTTTGTATGGACAAGAGTGTAATGAACTGATGTTTCATTTCAAAGAAATGATCTTTAATGGAAATGCATGTGTCTCATCAACTATACTTGATAATTAAAGAGACAAATGTGTGTGACTCATGTAATGAATGACATGATAGCTCAAACCTAAATGCCTATAGCATAGTCATCTGTAGTGCATAAATGAGAATTGTAATTCTAGAAATCCACATGATGGTTATCTAGAATCATTCTGGTTACTGAACTAATAGAGACATGCTAATCTCATTCATTGTGCAATATGATAAAGGTTCTTCACTAGATGTAGTGGGAGAATGATTATTCTATTAAGGATTATACATATTAATGTATATAGAGCTTTTAGAATAAATGCTAAAGGTAATCAATAGTACTTATTTTTTAGGAAAATTTAGGTAAATATATTCCAAAAAACCCCAAAGGGGACAAAGTTTACAAGACACACCCAACGTGTGGTTTACATCATACTAGGAGAAGGGTTATAAGAGATCCCAATTCCTAGCAATAGAAGGAGGTAAATCAATGCTCATATTAAAGTTGAAATATAACATTTTAATCTCTTTAGCAAGATGATTGAAGACTTCAACAAAGTCCATAGGTCCTCCATTATGTAGCCTTCTGTTCAGCCCAAATAAGCAGCACAGTGCCAGAAATCGTCCATAGCTCTATGATTCTAGTATGCCTAGACCTTAGGCCAAGATTCAACAGGAAAGTATGTAGAGAATAGGAAGATCTAATGTTGAGTTTAAGTTGAGCACGACCCCATATGTATCTCCTGAACTTGCAGCTATCAAAAAGATGACCAACTGAGTCAGTACCCAGTTGACATAGAAGACAAACTGGAATGGGTGAGCTATCCCAAGAGCAGATTCTTTCGAATGTAGGAAGAACATTCTTAAGTTCCTTGAAGGTAGTGAGACTCCACCTGGGATAATACTTGGGAAGCCATAGATTTTCATAGGCTTTGTCACAAGGAAGTTTTTGGCAAACATTTCCCCATAATATACTGTCATTTTCATTATAAAAGGAAGACCATAAGAAGGACATACGTCTACTATTGGTGGATCCAGCTGAGGCAGAGAAGGAAGTAGATTCATCTCCATAGCGTCTGGTCATCCAGTTGCTCCAGATGCTATTTGAATGTAGCAACTTCTTGATGTGACGTAGTGTATGAAAGTCGGATAGATCATCTAGCCTCTTAAGACCGAGACCCTCTTCGTCAGTGGGGAAAGCAAGATTAGAGCAGCTAGAGAGATATACAAAACTTCCCCATAAGAAGTCAGATATTAGAATTTTCGTACGTCTAAGAACAGAAGATGGGATTTTGCCCATTCTCATCCAATAACCAATCAAGCCCATAGCACAATGTTTTATCAGTATGAGACGTCTAGCCATCAAAATTTTGAAACCCAACCATCTTTGAATCATATCCCTTAGTTTATCCAAAAATTCATGAAAATGATGCCTTCTAAGATTCCCACAGCCATAGGACACCCCAAGTATTTGGTCGGCCATGTACCCCTTTGGATGCCCATACAATTGAGTAGAGCATCTTTATTGCAACAAGAAGCAGAAAGGAAGAGATGTGTCTTGTTAAGGTTGCATTTCATACGAGAAGTGTCACCAAACTCATTCAGAAGAATCTTCAAATTGGTAAGGCTGTGAGAACGTCCTTTAGTGAAGATAAGAACATCATCTACGAACAAAAGATGACTAAGGGCTTTGGTTTTGTTAATTGGAAAACTTCTGATCGCTCTTTTGTTATGTGCATATTCAATGCTTTTGCTGAGTCCCTCCATAGCTAAGATGAAGAGTAAGGGAGAAAGAGGATTGCCTTGACGAAGGCCATTAGAACTCCTGAAGAATCCAATCGAGGACCCATTCAATAGCAATGAAAATGATGGGGTTTCCACGCATTATTTCAAAATAGAAATAAGCTTATCACAAAAGCCAAGTCCAGTAAGACAATCCCAAAGGTAAGACCATCGTACAAAGTCAAAGGCTTTAGTGACATCCAAATTGATGCAAGCTGATGGAGGGCTAGATTTCTGATTAAACTTTAAAGTGAACTCGGCTGCAAGAAGAGAACAATCCTCTATGCTCCTGCCTTTAATAAAAGCACCTTGGTAAGGTGAAATGATCGAAGGTAAAATTAAGGCTAACCTTTGAGAGATGATCTTGGCTATGATTTTGTATAGCATAGAAAAACAAGAAATCATTCTGAAATAGTAGGAGATGATACTATGTCCTTCTTAGGAATAAGAGTGAGAAAAACATGGTTAACCTACCAAACCATGTTGTCTCCATTGAAAACCCATTGAACAACCTTTAGAATATCATCACATATGAGATTCCAATTTTCTCTATAAAAGAATCCATTGAATCCATTCGGGTCAGGACTCTTACTCGGACCAATACTCCACACAACATTTCAGACTTCCTTGAGATTGGGTATAGAGCAAAATTTTCATTGTCTTTGGCAGTGACAATAGAAGACCATTCAGGTAAACAAGTACCAACAAAAGATTGAGGCTAGTTATATAGTTGTTCGAAGAAAAGAGTGGTATCATTAGCAATAGCATCATCGTCATTAAGAAGATTACCATGTGCATCAAAGACTTTAGTGATAGAGTTAACGACATCCCACATCCCTACGCTTAACCATGGTATGATACACCTTTGTATTCCTGTCTCCATTAGAAAGCCACTCCATTCTACTTCTTTGCCAGAAATATAATTTCTCTACTTTAAGAAGATCATCAAGTTTCTTGAGTGTAACCTTCTCAGCATCAATAAGCTCATGATCCAAAGGACATATGCGGATGGCACTTGAGATATCATTAAGTTCAAATCTTTCCTTAGCGATGAGATTCTTCAGATTAACAAACTGTTTGGACCATGATCTCAATTTTTCTTTGACTAGCTTGAGTTTTTGAGTAAAGCAAAAAAGAGGGTTGCCCATAATATTAGTATCCCACGCTTTATTGATGACATCCCTGCAGCCTTCCCACTCCATCCAGAAATTAAGAAATATGAAGGGTTTTTTCTTATAAGATATATTCCTCATCTTGACATTAAGAGCATAATGGTTAGAATAAGAGCAAGTTATAAATTTGGTTTTAGAACCCAGAAAATTAGAAAGCCAAGCATCATTAACAAAAGCTCGATCAAGTTTACATGCAATTCTTTTAGAAACTCCTTGCTTGTTGTGCCAGGTGTATATCTCTTTCCTAATGGTAGGTAACTCAGTGAGGCTTGCATTGTCCAGAGTAACATTAAAAGAGCTTAGAATGGCAGAAGGAACTTCACAACCACCCACTTTCTCCTTAAATTTTATAATATTATTAAAATCACCTATGATAAGCCAAGCCTCATCCAAAGAAGAAGCAATTCTCACCAACATATTCCATAGAGTAGAACATTCAATAATAGAATTCTAGGCATAGACAACAGTGATATTAATAACCAAACCTCCTTTATTAAGACATTTCACAAAAATTTGTTGGTCATCCATATCTAGAGTCAGAACATCCCAACATTTAGGATTCCACCCGACATAAACACATCCATTAGGGTCATAAGAATGATTGGAGATCCATTTCCAACCTGAAGGGAACATACGATCAGATGTGTGCAACAAATGTGTTTTGATTTTAGATTCAGCCAGAATATCAATGGAAGCTTTGTTCTTAGTAATCGTTATCCTAACCTCTCTCTTTTTACATGGTTTCCCATAACCATGAACATTGGTCATGAGAAAAGTCATTAAAGACCTCTAGTGGTTGATCAGTTCTTGCAAGACCCATCACCTTTAGAAGACTTAGGAGTCTTGAATGAACCAGAAACAACAGATGCAGTTTGTTTCCCTTTTACAGTGGTGTGTAGTGCAACTTCAGAGCATCTAGCAGCATGAATCAACAAGCTATCTTCCACATCAAGAGGCCTCGATCTCTCATCCTCCACATTGATCACTAGATTATCAATCTGAGCACTAGCAGTACTATCCGCAGCAGTAGCAGAACTAGCCGCAGCATATCCAACATTATGATTTAAGTAACCAGTGCCATCAGAATTAGCTGCAGTAGTAGCAGATGAAGAGCTCTTCCCACCATGATTAACATTAACCATTTGTGACTACTGAAATTCATATTATCTTCAGTGTCTTTGGTAGATTCGTCTTGAAGACTTTCAAATCTGTTAGCAACTGAAATGACTTTATCTTTGTCAGCGCTTTGCTTCTCAGACTGCAAAGGTTTCCCCTTCCTCACGACTTCCTTCCAGACTTGGTTATTATTATTTTGAGATACCTTATGAATAGATTCTATCGTAGGCTTGAAGGGTAGTCACTCTCATCATGACCAAAAACTAAGCACTCCTTGCATCTTTTCAGTAGGTGTTCATAATGAATCACAATCAAGACGGGTTCTCTTCTAGGGAGATTAACCCATATCTCCTCCAGAGGGTCTTCTTTCACATAAATCTCTACCAACGCCCTTGCTTCTCCCAGAGATTCTACTCCAAAAGATTTGTAGTCAATCTTCAATAGCTTCCCTACACCACTCGCCACAATGCCAATAGCTCTCGGAGACTAGTTCCTGCCCATGTTAGGCATATTGATCCACACCGATATCGTACTAAAGAAGTCCTTCTGAAGATCATTTCCAGTTTTGTAATCCTTGACCATGACTAATCTTCTATCAAACCATCTTGGTCCTCCTTCAATGATGTTTTTCTTGTCATCCGTAGAGTTGAACCTGAGCAGAAAAAACTTATTTGGTTTGGAGAACAGGTCGAACCCCCCCTTGGGTTTTCAGACTCTATGTATCCATGCCAAGAGATGATAGTAGTATGGCCTTTTCCCCATGATGTAGAGAATCATGGTATGTTCCCAGGCCTTTTCCATGGTTTTGTATGTGCCTTCGTCCACTATCATGAATCTCCTCCCATCTTTCCGGATGGGCGGCACAAAGTCATG
Source organism: Alisma plantago-aquatica (assembly GCA_963693085.1). Classification (NCBI taxonomy): domain Eukaryota; kingdom Viridiplantae; phylum Streptophyta; class Magnoliopsida; order Alismatales; family Alismataceae; genus Alisma; species Alisma plantago-aquatica. The sequence continues at coordinate 171,184,908 of OY856409.1, forward strand.
CTCTTTGAAGATGATTGAACCGCCTAGAACCTGACTCTAGGTTTTCTTCAGTATGGAGCCACCCCCGCAAGCTTCATGTTGTTCCGTCGTTGCCATCTTGGATCGAAGGAGGAGGGAGAGGGGAGGCTTCCCTCCCCTCCAAGGGTTCCAGAGTACACCCTCCTGATCGCCCTAGCAGTCGCCAGAGAGAACCCTAGCAGACGTGTTTTTCAGATAATGATGAAAAAACTTGAAAAATAACCAATAATACTTTTGTAAATTTACTGATGACCGCAGTAGATATGGTAGTTTGTGTTTGATAAATACAAACATGAATCTCTTCATGTGTTCAAGGTGATCATAAAAGAAGTACATAACAAACTTGGTATAAGTATTAAATTTTGATATAATTGATATGGAAATAATTTGAACCAAGAGTTTGAGAACCTTCTGGAAGATCATGATAATGTATCATGATGGACTCCACCTGAAACACAATGATAGTGTATCATGAGAAATGTATCATAAAGAAGGAATAACACCTTGACAAGTCAAAGTGTGAATACCATCAAAACTTCAAATTTCCTTTTGGGCACATTCTTAACACTAAAACAATGTACCAATAGTTGAAAAGACACCATATGAGATATGGAATGGGAAGTGCCCTGATATGTCTTTATAAAGATGAGAATTGAAAGCCTAAATAGGAAAATTGTTTCTTAAAAGGTTTTTTCCATAAATCGCATAAATGTTATTTTGTTGAATACTACTTTGATATCCAAGTCCAACAAAAAAGGTGTTTTGGATGGATGCATTCCTAGAAGAGAACCTAGTTCTAAAGGAATCAGTGGGAGAGAAAAGTAGAACTCGAAATGTTCAAGATAAACAAGAAAAATATTTAACTTAAAGAGGTACAATGGGAATAAAGAGAATCACAAAATGTTGTGGAATCTCAAAGTTCCTTAAGTAACACAAAAAACTCATGGTTTTGGTAGAACACGCCTAGATCTTGAATGATATATGATATCTTATGGACAAGAAGGTGGTGAGTTGATCATATGATGAGTTAATAGTCTACCTAGAAGCTAATGAGATCCAGAAACTGAGATATGTCTTGAAGCCATGAAATCCAAGATGGACTCCATGTACATCAACAAAGTATGACCATAGTTGATCCACCAGAAGGGGTAAAACCCATAGGGTACTTTTGGGTCTTCCAGAAGAAGACTAACATGGAGGGTAATTTGGTTGCAAAGAGTATCTAACAAGTTCAAGGTGTTGAACATGATGAAATCTTTTCAGCAGTTACCAAGGATAAATCCATCAGGATAATGTTTGCTATTGTAGCTTAATGGAAATAAAGTCCATGAAGCTGCATAGATCAATCTTTGGATTGAAGCGGGCACCTCAGAACTGGGATCTTCTATTTGAAAAGATAGTCAAAGAGTTTGACTTGAGTCAAAATAAAGAATTAATGTGTGATTACAAGAATTTAGTGGGAGCATATGTATATTCCACATATTGATGGGGAATAACATCCTTATACTGCAAATATTAAAACTTGGAAAAAAGTGTGTTCTAAATTTTTATAAAAATCATCATAGGTGATAGGAATCAAGATCTATAGAGACATATCAAGAGGGATTCTTGACCTAAGAAAGGGAACATACATCAGCAAGATGCTGAAAGGGTTCAGCATGATGAGAGAAAAACTTATCCATGCTCCATGGAATTAGTCTCTCAAGAGCCAAGTGTCCCAATTCTTATGAAGAATAAGGAACATATGAATAGATGCCATAAGCATTCGAAATTGGATCTATCACATATGAACTCATCTCATTATATTGTATGTACTAGACATGACAATAAAATATGAACTAATTATCTTATATGTATTGGACATGACAATAATATACGAACTCATCATCTTGTATGTATTAGTCATGACAAGAAGATATGGAATCCAGTTATTTCATATGTATTGGACATGACGAATGGATATCTGCCGAACTCCAGTAAGAGTTACTAGAATACCATGAAGGACATCTTTATGCACTTCTGAAGTACTAAAAGGATTAGTTCTTTAGTTATGGTAATAAGGAAGAGTTGGGTGTAAAGAGTTACACCGATGCAAGCTTCTAAAATGACAAAAATTGTGTTTGACCTTGGAATAAGAATTGTTAGTTGGAAATGTTCCAAACATAAGACAATTTATTAATTCTATAATGAGAAGTTGAGTACCTTAGTGTTATGAACACTGTAAAGGATAGTGTATGGATCTAGAAGTTCATATGGATGAACTTATGGGAGATTCTGACCATTGGTGACTCAGTAGTAATATTGTGTCAACAATGGAGCTACTAGTTAGGCAAAGGAATTTGAGATAGCATACTATGGCACTTCCATCTCATAAGAATTGTTGTACAGTGAGGGGATGTGAAACATGCAATATATCGACTTGAAGCAAATGTTGCTTACACGCTATAAAAGCACTTGTGCTGCAGAAACATGATGGACATGTTAAGATCACTTGGAATATGATTTGTGGGTGATTGGCTCTAAGTGCAAGTGGGATTCTGTTGGTATAGTATGCCCAGAGAGCCAATCATATGATGATTGCAATGAGGCATGTGATACTTGATTTGATAATGATAAAGGAAAATTCTATCTATATGTTTTAACTATTTTTGAGATAATAGTATAACATGTTAGATGTCTAGAGAGTTACAATACTCAATGACGTATGTCTTCAAGTACGTGACTTGAACAATGAGATCATATGGATTTTAAGAGTATGTGCATTCTCACTATCATCCCTAGTTAGTTGTTATTGTGGAAATAACTATAGACATAAAGAACACAAAATACTAGAGTGTGTGTTGGTTGATGACAGAATCTCATCAGTCATGATTTATGATATCAAACAGGCACATAGATACATGTTAGAGAACAGTGTATCGAATAGACCCACCGTCAGAGTGATGCATGGAAACCACACTTGGTTAGTTAGGATCATCTCTTATAGTATTGGTGGTGATTGTGGTTTTTAGACCTGAAATCACTACACTCATCACATGTGGTTGGGTACACTTTGACATCATCAAACGCAGTCCTGAAACATGGGTTGTTATAACGGTGATGATTGGGTGACTTTGACACATGGGGACTTGAATGTGAGTGATAGATATGGAATTTGTCCCTCCTAAGGGAGTGTGATAGCATGGCCACTTGAGGAGTGAGACTGAGAAATGCATGAACATGCACATGTAAGTCAATATATGATATTGAGCTTACATATATCTCAGATAGTCTACTCTAAATCAAGAAATATGGATTGAATGTTTATACAGGATGACAAGTCCATGCCTTGAGTTCAATCCAGATATCAGCGACAAAGGAACTATACATTCACTGTAACACCAATAATAGATTGTAGGTTGAAATTTGTTCTCCAACTTTCCTCTTCACTTGGGTAGCACTAATGTGCGAATAGGCACCGCTCTTTGCTTGTGATGTCATAAGTTAGTTATGGACATTCACTGCCAATGTGAAATGGAACCTATAGGGTCACACACATAGGATCAACCTGGAAGAGGAGTTTATCCATGAATGAAGTTTAGATTGATTACTAAAGTGTTTAGGTACTCAACTAAACATTCAATCAATAAACTTGACTTAGAATCATCCAATTCAAGTGTTGAATCAATTGATTAGACTGTCAGATTTATTGAGAACTGCATTGACTAAGTTCTACACAACCTAGACCACCAACCGACCGGTTCACTAGGTGAACTGATCAGATCATGATTAGTGAGATGACTGGTTCACATTCATGAACCGATCAGTTCACTTAGACCAAACGAGCAAGTGTTGAGTTTCCCAGTTCATGAGAAAAGATCTCGTTTCACTTGTTTAATTTGATTGGGTCAAGAATTAATCTTTGCATTAATTAGAAACGAACAAGTAAAGTCAATTGTGGGCAAGTTTGGGAAGTGAAATGATCGGTTCACTGGGTGAACCGATTAGCTCACCTGCCCAAACGACCGGTTCATTTATGAAAAGACTAGTTCGCCTGCCGCAGCACAATCAGTTTGTGGAAAATCTAGACCCTTCTACTCCTGCACAGAATGGGAACCCTAACCCTGCCCTCTACTATAAATAGAGGGGTAGAGGGGGCTTCTCAAAATACACAACTCAGAACATTGGTTGCACTACAAAGTTGTTGTCCTCTCTGGTTTTGGTAACAGAGAGAGCCCAAGAAAGTTCTACCCATCCAGGGAGGAACAACGAGGGTAAGACAACTGTAGAAAAGTGACTGGTGGTGGGAGAGTGTGTTGGTAACTAGTATGCTGACAGAGGGGGATGAATCCTTCTAGTCTATCCATCAGGATGACTAGAGTTCTCGGTGGTCCGTATGGACTATCTATAGAGGTGGGAGATTTCTTTTGCTTAGGAGGATGACTGTCAATTATAGTCTGGTTAGACCAAGAGCTACACATACGGCGTCGAAGACTAGGTGGTTGAAGGTTGCACTAGTTGTAAGGTATTTTCACTGAGAAAGCTTCAGGACCAGGTATAACTCGCTAAACCATCTTTCCTATTGCATAGTTGTTTATGTGATCTGATGGTCATGGGTTTGTGGTTAGATAACATTTTTGTTTCCACTACTTGTTCTGTCCCACAAAACCCAACAAGGAGGTGGTGCCATGAGGCAATGGAGGCTGGATGTTGTTCCTAAGATGCCCCAGTTAAACCCTATAGTGGTGGCCAATCTTGATTTTGAATTCATGTTTGGATAGTTTATGGTCACGATTACACATATGGTAGATAAAATGCATGTTCCTCAAGCGAGAGCAACAGTCCTCAATGTGGAATCTTCAATTTTTGGGAAGATCTTTGAGAGGTTGCAGCATGTTGGGGTTGTGGAATATGTTGATACAGCAGACTTGACAGATGTTGACCTTTGATTGATGGAGCTACAGAAGGCCTTTAAGATCGTCAGCATTACTGAGGCAGACAAGGTGAAGCATGTTGTGTATCTTAGGGAGTGTTGGCCATTGGTGGGCCATTAAGGAGGAGAAGAGACTAGGTGTTGAGATCGGTTTGGAGGAGTTCTGACGGGAGTTTATGAGTCGGTAATTTCCTCAGACCTATCTAGACAAGAAGATCAACAAGTTTGAGAGGATTCAGTAGGTATCCATGTCGATCAATGAGTATGAAGTGAAGTTTATGGAGTTGTTGAGGTTCTCTCCTCACATAGCTGCTACATATCATGAGAGGATCAGATGTTTTAAGAAGGGCTTGAGAATCGATTTGACTACCCCAGTGTTAGCTTTGGAGAACTGATGAGATGTTTGTCACATTATTGGAGTCAGTCAGGAGGGTGGAACAATCTGTGGTGGAGAAACTTGAGAAGAGTACCAAGAAGAGGCTTGCCCATCATCAAGGACAGTCGTCTGGAGGCTTTAAGAGGCCTAGGTTTTCAATAACACTAACACAGTAGAGATCGGCAAGTTAGTCTCAGTGGTCACCTAGCATAGGCAGAGGAGTCTTTTTGTTGTGAGTCTTCTCCTACCTCTCCTCAGCCTTCCTCCATCAAGAAGTTGGTAAATCGAGAGGTTGACTTTGAGTCTCAAGCTCTCCCGTTGATAATAAAAGATTCCACAACCTTTGTCACTCCTCACTAATCTTGAAGGTGGCGTATAATTACTTAAATTTGGTTTGGTTAAGGAGAATGGCAACACAAATTCATTGTGTTGCTGGAATCAGAAACAAGGAAGAGAGAAGGGTGTCAGTGAGGGAATGGGAGGTAGAGAAGTAGTTTGAGAGTCAGGTAGAACCTTTGCGATGAGTTGGTGATTTCATAGAGGGTGAATATACCCCTATATATAGGTCTGTGTCCTGGGGTTGGCCAACAAAGAGGTAGAGATTTGGGGAAAACATTATATCTTGCCAAAGGGGATTAAACCCAGGATGGTTAGATTTGGAAAAATTTTCTACTTTCAATAGGATGATTCTTAGGAACTCTCATTGATCAGAGAGGGAGAGAAGTGTGGAATGAAATCTAGCATTACTATTCTTATTTCTAAATTAGGTGGAGATTGGCGATGACTATTCGCCATTGGATCTGGGATTCTAATATTATGTGCACAACGAAAGAGATTGGATTATTACTATTTCCATAAAAGATAAAATCATGACATTTAATATGTTTCCTTGTCAATTGAATCACTTTAGGATTTCTAGAAAATCCATATCTCCTATTATGTTAATCCTTAAATCTAAAATTTTAAGGGAAGTCTATAATGAAGTTATCTAACCATGGGTAAGGTTTGAGACTAAAACTTGAAAAGAAAAGATGTTTTTCTTAATATCCAAGTCTTCCTATTATAAGGAATATTTTAAGCACCAATTCAACCTTTTCACTTTCTATCTTTTCTATTTTCTTTATTTTGATCACCTTTCTTATTAGAAACCATGTGAAACTGAAACTCAACCATTAGTGGTCATTAGTAACACTTTCTAGAGACATCCAGACAATTCTCATAAGTGTATTACTTATTTTCCATTATCTTTGCCTTTTCTTAATATTGGATTTCTTCTCTTCCTTTTCCTATATATCCATTATTGGACTAAAAAAATTAGTAGAAACCGCAAACTTTACAACAAAGGGGAATTTTCAAGAGAATACCATACTTATACAACAATGCACACAAATTTCCAATATGTCCTTTTTTTGAAATAATTGCATTTTTACTTAGTAAAATACATGTGAAAACCAAGTTGTAACAAGTTTGGTGTTGGATCAGTTTATATTTCGTATGGTTTTTTGTTCAACTTTTTCTATTGTTCCATATTTGGTGTGTTGTAGTTCCGGCCCAATAAGAATTGGTTTAAACTAGTTCAACTAGATAAAAATATAGATGTCCCAATCATCATCATACCATATCAATTATTAATATATTAGATGTGTCATTGTTATATCTTATTTGGTATCATGTTTACAATAGTTACAATGCACTACTATATACAAGACCAATGGAGATGATGACCATGATAACCATAATGCAATGACATCTGATTTCCCTTGAGACATTGTACAACTTATTAATTTGATGCAGTCTGTAGTTTCCTATAATATGTATGTGGGTGTAGCAGTTAAGTTTTTATGCTCCTTCAGAGTTTAAATCACATGTTACATAAAATATATTTGTTGGGGACAATTGCACAAAACTTCACTCCCCACATATATTATTGTTAAGTGTCAATGAACATTAGCCACTATACGAGATGGTTCTACACAACATATGTATATTTGTATTTGGTGATGTTAATTGTATAGAATTTATGTTGTAACTTACAGAATAATAATTACACCAATCATATGTAAGTAAAAAAGATCATGAATTGAAATAAATCAAGTTTCTTTTAGTTTAATGTATATGTGAATAAATACATGAGTGAATTTTTATTATATCATATCCAAAGGTACTAACTATAACTATTTAATAATTAAGAAAGTACAAAGATATGAAGAACAATATATATTGATGTCTAGTTATGTCCAACTAGCATAATCCTTGTTCTATCCTATATTTTTTTGATCTTGTTTAGAGTAGACCAATTCATATTGTTCTTGTATTTGGTCCATCTATTTTATGTTATTTGGTCTTTGGTCCACTCTTAGTCGGTCCAGCCTAGTTTGATTCTAGACTGATGTACACCCTAACTACATGGATCTCAATGAAGCTAGCGCAAAGGAAAATTTACCTCTAACACACATCCAAATTCTAGTGGACAACACAACCACACATGATCATAAAAATTTTATGGACAGATTCCTAGTCTACAATAAAATTAAGATGACATCATCATATATGGAGAAAATCATCTACACCACAAGGTAAGACATTGTCTACTACTAATTCATGCCTTTCAGACTTAAAAATATAGGTGCAAGCTATTAGCTAGCCACTGTAGCTATTTTCCATGAACTATACATTGAAGTCCACATAGACAACATGACTGCCAATGAAAATCAAGTAGAAGACGGCATAACATGTTTGTAAAGTTTTCCTAAAGACTACAATATTTTCACCTCTGATTGAATCCTAAATATTCTACCTATAGCATCACATCTAGAAACCCATTGGGATACAAAGTTAGCCAACAAGGTGTTGATGTTGATCTAGGAAAACCTCGAGAACTTGTCCAGTTACTAACTCTACATAAAAAATAAAGAGATTAAGATATACTTAGTAGACTCCGATAAATTATTAGATTAATCACAAAGCTGGCACCAATTTGCAACCGATTTTCAAGTTGTTGTGTGTGAATTATGACAACAATTGGAATGATCAATCTACATTGAAGCAATACTTATCCAATTCACCTATGAAAGGTCATATGATAACCCTAAGGCAATAAATTGCATAAGAATCAATAGGAGGATTCCTTTTGCATAACGTCAATGATGATGAACATGTCATCTATTATATGCCCAATAAGTTCATAGAAACTAAAGGAAGTTACACTATGCTGAAAAATGTTGCCTCACTCTTATTCATTCTACTAAGAAACCATGTCTAATCCAATGTTCTAAATAGTGCACCATAATCCATTAAACCACTTATGCAACTATTTAATAGTAATCAAATGATTTGCTAAATGTTAGATCTTTCTCTCTAAGTTTGACAAGACATATGTCCCCGTGAAGGTTGCCAAAGCCCAAGCACCCACAGATCAATTGACAAAAAATCCTATGGCTTCCCCAGTAGATGAGGGTTTTGGTTTCCCTAACACTGACACCAATATGTGTGACACCTTGACAGTTACCATGCCTTGTCCCAATTATACATGGACCATGTTATAAACCAAAATGAAAACAACATAGGGATGGTTCTCATTAAACCCATCAGGATAACACATCCTTATTTCCTAAAGTCTACAGTTGAACACCATCAACAATGTCACCAAATATGAATCTTGTAACTTGGGCCTACAAGCAGCTAAAAATATAGGATCATAGAAACTCAATTTCATCTAAGATTCTCTACTAACCATGTTAGAAGTCAACCATAAATAGTATTAAAAACTAGGATAATCTTATCCCATACCAAGAGTTCCTCTCAAATATAGTTGGGGATTTTGATGGGATCAAATTCACTCACTACAAGAGGGATAAGATTGCATACATTCATGCAGTATCATCCATGGCCTCTACTTCTCATCAAACCTAGTAGGATAATACATCCCTATCTCCTAAAGTCTATAGTTTAACACCACCAACAATGTCACCAAATATGAATCACACATCTTGAGCCTACAAGCAGTCAACTAGATAGGAGTATGGAAACTCAACATCGTCTATGATTCTGTAAGGCTCCTGACCTAGCTTAGTGTTTGAGTATGCTTTCTTTGTTTAATAAGATGCTTATATCCTTAATATGGTAATTTTAGATGCTTTTCTAACATGTAATACTATTATGTTTCCAGTTTGGTCATGTTACAATGATGTTTGAGCGTTGTATGCTAGTTTTAGACCAAGATGCAATATACCCAAGTCGAGGGGTTATCTTGCAATTTGTTACATGTTGAGTGTTCCTTTAATTCTTTAGCATCATGAGAGAGATAATGATGTTATGGGGCATCTTGTTGGACCTTGGTTGATGAGCTGGCATCATGTGGCGATGTTAGGGTTTCTAAGGTTTCTAGGGTTTGCTTGGTGTCGACCATGTTGAGCTTGGTTGAGTGTTGTGACCTCTATCACAATCGTTTTGGTGTAATTTGGGTGTGTCTTGATAGAAACACCTGACTTGTATATTTTGTCTCGACCTTGATGGTATTGAGGTGTTTTTGGTCGAGATGGTTGTCTTCATGTGGTATTTCTCGACCTGGTTTGTTTGATGACCTTTTATTGTGGTTGAGACAAGATGTCTTGATGTTTGTTTCTACCTCTAGGGTAATGGTGACCCAAGTAACCTATGTTTTATCACCATAGGTTGCATGCATGCATATAGTAGTCACATGTTGGTTTCTTTTGTGGACAAGTGTCTCTTTGGTTGTCCCTTGTGTTGACATTTCACGCCTACCGTACTTCCCTCCTCCTTTGAGTGTATGACCCCTTTATCCTTCATGCAAGTATCTTTTCCGGCCTTCCTTTTTCCTCCCTCTCTTGTGCTCGTCCTTTGAGCTTGGTTGAGCAAAGAAGGACTGATGTTGGGTGCTTTGGAGGTCAGTCAACCTTGCATGTAGTGCTTTGGATCTTAATCACCTTCCTCGTAGTGACTCTTGGTGATTTCCCTTATTAGTAAGTGGTTCTTTTCCCTTGATCACATTTTTCCTTTAAAATCTTACCTTTCTTCTTGTACTTTTTAGCCTTAAGACCATGTTTTGACATGGTGGATTCTTTGACGATCTTATCCTCGTGAAGGGGTCATAGACTATGTCTTTACATGGTGACACCCGAGTGAGAAGGAGCTCTCTTTTTCCTTCTTTCTTCTTGGTTTGGCCTAGGGGTTTTCACCCTCTTTCTTGAGCATCCTTTTATCCATGGTGTTCTTCTCTTTGAAGGTGATTGGTGTTCTTCTCTTTGAAGGTGATCTTGTGGCTTAAGCATTGACCTTGATTGGAGCTTCATCTTCTTCTTTAAAGCTTTTGATCTTGGAGCTTGGTTCTCTTCTTAAGGAGGGTTATATAACTCTCTACCTTATTCAATTACTTTCACTTTAATCATGCTTGAATGCTATTATTTTGATCTCTATCTTGATGCTAACACGATAGATGATGTTATCATAACCTAGGGTTTAAGTCTTGGTATTAATTACTTGAAAGTTGCTTCATATCCTAAACCCTAAATCCTTGTACCCGGATTGCTATCTGTTGGTTGAGGTGATTTTAATACATGAAACATGTTTCTTCGTTTCATCACCACGCTATGGTTCGTCCTTTGTGTTTTCTTTAGGGTTCTAGTTGGTTTTCTTGAGGTTGAAGCTTGGTCTTCTTCCACCTAGTTGGTTCTTGAAGGTGTTCATGTTGAAGTTTGATTTTCAAGGTCTTGATGTCCATCTTGTATGGAGTTTTTCCACCTTATTGATGGGGACCTTCCTTGATGTTAACCTTCTATTTTGAAAGAGGTTTATCTCTATTTTGATGTTGGATAAGTGCTTTTAGGGTAGCTTTATCTTGGCGGTCGCTACACCTTGATCTTGTCTTGGTCGAGACATATGTGTTGTTCATGGTCGAAATGCTTTGCTTTGTTTCTATCGAGACTAATGACCTAGTGTCATGACCGCAACCCTAATCTTAATGGTTTGAGCATAGAGACACTTGGTTGGATTTTGGTCGAGATGCATGCTTTTGTTTCGGTCATGACCTTTGGCTTTGTCTTGGTTAAGACATGCTCTTGTTTGGTCAAGACATGTGGTTTGGTTTTTGGTTGAGACATGTGCTTTTGGTGATGGTCAAAACCCTAACTATAGGCTAGTTGTAACCCATGATGGTTAGTGGTTTTAACACATGTTCTTGATGTGGTTGAGACACCATTTTAGTTAATGGTCAAGACACCATGATGGTTATTGTCCGTAACACATGTTCTTGATGTCGTTGAGACACCATTTTAGTTAATGGTCAAGACACCATGTTAGTTGGTGGTCGGGACACCATGTTAGTTGGTGGTTGAGACACCATGTTGGCAGAGGTCGAGATGCTTAGTTTTTTGCAATCATGACCCTTGTTTTGAAGGTGGTAGAGACACCTATCTTAAGCTTGGTCATGACACATGTTTGAAGGATGGTCGACACACACACATATGATACATGGTATCTACACATGCATAACATAATGAGATGGTACACATGCACATGCAAATTATGTTGATACTTAGTGTTGTTGTCTTAATGCTCTAATCATGTTTAATTAATGATGTTCTAATTATAGTATGCTCCAAAAAGTGGGAGATGACATAATTAGGGTTTTTTATTAATTTATGATATGAAACCCTAATTGTCTGTAACCCTAATGTTGGGAAACATGATGTGTTTGCTTGTCTCATTTGAAGTGGTTGCCACATTATGATGTTTTCTCTCTCTTGTTTATGAACCCCTAACCTTGCAGGTGAAATGAATGTCATAGATTGTATGCTATGGTGGTGATCATATGACACAAGGTGATGGTTGTGAGCCTTGATGAGACATGATGAGATCATATTGATGTGATGGGTCCTATGACCTGGTGAGGGCTCAATGCCTATTGTGAGGTGATATCCTCTAGTGATGTGATTAAGGGATTGATATCCCATAGTGATGTGACATTGGTGATAGCCTTGTATGGCTGTGTGATATGGGTGATGACCTTGTGAATGGTAATGATACAAGTATCATGTGGTGATGATGTGACAAGTTCACACCTTATATGTTTTATATCTTCTGAAGTCGCTTCATAACTATGCTTGGTAGATTGAATTAGGGTTTTGGATTTCCACTTGTATGATGAAGCCTTAATTCACCCAATTGACATAACTAATAAAGTGAAACCTTAATCGTGTAGGTGCATTATGCCATAGAAGCATTCCAGTGTCAGTTTTATTGCTAGATGGTGAAACGAGTCATTCCTATGGGAAATTAGGAGCGCGTATTTTTTAATATGTGGGGGTGCAAGTTGAGTATCTCCTTATGTCTGTAATGACAAGTTGTGTGAGACGACCATGTGTGAGTTGTTCTCCTTGTGATGTAGATGGCCATGCGTGAGCCAATCCTTCTTTTTAAGAACGGCCATGTGTGAGCATGTTATTCTAGCGTGATGACCTATACCAAGGCGAGCTAGGTGTTTGTATATGGATGTCCATGTGTGAGCCAATCCTTTAGCTTGACTATTAGGTCATTGTTTTACCATTGACTTATATGTCTCTTCGTTGTTACTCTCATAGTGACAGGGAGGTGTTGGAGAGGTCGTGGATTCTGGCTCTTCCATTGACTTTGTATGGCGCCGATTTTAACTTAGCAGTATTCAGTTGAGTGGTACGACTCAAATCCTCAGGGAAATAATAAAATATGTAACACATTCATGTAGTGTATTTGCTTAGTGTTAAATATGTATAACATTGGTGGAACATTTTGCCTTATCTTTGTAATGATTTCTTGGATTATAATGTCATAAGAGAAATCAACTATTATACATGTTCTTCATATTCCTTCTTCTTTTGCTCAGTGATAACTGCATAGTTTGTTTAATATGCCTTATTAGTTTAATACATACCATTTAGTTGAATCTTCTCAACATGTTAAATATGTTATCTACCTAGTTAGTTATATGTGCTTTTAATAGACGTTGGCGGAGAGTTATATCTCTTGTTCGGATGTTTGGTCTCACCCTATGGGTTCCCACATCTTTTAGATGGTCATGCACAAAGAGATAAAGATCATGCTATTGAGGTTGAGTATCAAGAGGAGCAGTAGTTGAGTAAAGGTTGGATGAGTTGCTTGTGTTTTGTAGTAGAGTCCTATGTGTCATCCCTGTACTCTTAGGTCCTTAGGTGAGTTTTGTAGATGATGTTTATCAAGATGATGTTTTGACTTTATGCCTTTGTTGTACATGTATGGCATGTATCTATATTTGAAAATTTATCATATGTGCAGGTTGTGGCCAGTGAATCAGTGAACAATGCTATGTAATAATCCTTCGATAGGTGTTATATAAATACAGGTGGAACATGTGACTTTTCTTGTCTCTAATGTGATATCTTTCTACTTGAGGTGGATGCGTGAAATAGTTTTAATCACTGTGTTTTCTGGTAACATGGTTTGTTAATGTTAATTTCGTGTTTTGTTTTGAGTAATGTTGCTCTGTGGCATGTCGGGGCATCATAGATTCTCTACTCACCTTGTCAGAAGTCAACCATGAGTAGATTACAAAATAAGATAATCGTATCTCATACCAAGAGTTCTTTTCAAGTCTATTTTAGGAGTTTAATGGGATCAAATTCACTCACTACAAGTGGGACAAGAATGCATACATCAACATAGTAGAAACCCTAGCCTTTGGGTCTACATTTGGAATACATACAACTTCATGTCAAAGTCCAAATTCTACATTGTATGTCTTACTCCAATGTAATAAAAGAAGCCCCTTCACCAAATGAGCCATGGTTCCATGACATTAATGGCAACTTGAATGCACCCCTTCCTAGGAGGCACCTCCATGTTCGTCCAACAGATGATACAATGCATGGCGGTGAACTAAGTCCTAGGAGTTGGGATGTTGTAACAACTTTCTCCATGGGTCAAGCACTACTATTTTGCCTCAACAAAGCATAAGCCAAAGACATCTTGCATGAAGTTCACAAAAGAATTTGTGACAAGCATATGGGTATTGTTGCCCTTTCCAAGAGTATCCAACTCCTTAGATATTCTTAGAGCACTGAATCATATTGTATGGAGTACGTCATAATTTTGAATTTTTCAACAACATGTCAACCATATACACATGCCTCAAGCTCATCTATACAACATAAACATGCCATGGTCATTTGTAGTATGGTAAATAGACATGGTAACAAGATTCATCTAAAAGCCTACAACAATAGTTGATTCATATTAGTCTCTGCCATCTACTTCTCCAAGTGGGTAGAAGCAATTTTGATCTTCATTTCATCAACCTCATAGGTTATCAAGTTCTTTTGCAATTATTTCATCACCTAGTATGGTATTTCTAGTGAAAGCATATCTGAAAATGGCACCAAATTCATCAAAAAATTGGTACAAGAATCATTCAACATCAAGCATCACATGACTTCTCCTTATTGATCTCAGATCAATTATCAACCAAAGAACCTAACAAGAATCTCATCATGATAATTAAGAAGACTATTAAATTCACTATGGATTATCATGAATAGTTACCCATGGATCGATTGGCTTACATGATGTACTTCCATGTGTCTACAGAATCTTACGAGACTGAATTTTCTATGCGTGGAGATCAAAGTCCATTCATTGCAAGTCCCAATAGGAAGGCATCCCTTAGGCATATTAGGCTCAAGATTGTATTTATACACTCAATATAATCGAAGGACAAAGGCTCCACTCCTACATCACACACGTTGTTGTGAAATCTAGATGGCCCAATCTTTTGACAAGAAGGTACACCCTCATCAATTTTAGATTGACAGCCCCATGCTATGCATGTACCACAACCCAGACACTTAGGGTAAGTTCAACCCAAAATGGGAGGGACTTTACATCCTCCATGAAGTTCACAATGTTGGTGCCATGTGACTATAAGACATGGATAGTGACATTCACCTACTATCAATTAATGTCATCCATGTCAAGAGGTACTACTATTAATGATATGGCAGTTGCACAAGAATACATCCAAAGATAATATCATAAACCCATTCTTGACTAATAATTGTGAGGATCAAGGGTTACCAGATACAATGAGGATTGATCCATTAGAATGTTGAGGCTAAGGCTGAACATTCCATGACTGTCCTTCCCATCCCTACAATTCACAAATCAAGATTGATTAAAAATCAGCCATTTAATTATTATTACAGTATTCCATGTAACCTAATGGGACTATACAACTATTATTGTTGACAAAGATGCACCTCAACATGCATGAATACAAATGTGATCGTGTCACTACTCTTCATAAGGGCAATGATGATTCTACTCTATATATATGAGACTTCTACAAATCAGCTCTCTTTATTGGTATAGTTAGCCTTCATCTGAGCCAGGTCAACTTACCACCTCATCCACCATCCAACCGGTCCAAATGTGCACACTTACATCCAATGCCATGTACATTAGTTTTGATAGGGACAAACCTTCTTGGCCCTATAATTTCCAAACTCAGGATGTTTAAAGATGGACAGTCCTCATGTTGCATGTCCAAAACTTTGCATCATCTTAAGGCTCCAAGAACCACTACTCAAGCGGTATGTGATCATGACAAAACACCTTAAAAATTAACATTACACACAATGTAAATAATCAAAAAGGTACCAACATCCATCATGATGGTGTAAATACCAATGAAAAAGTTATAAACCAGACTAACACAAACAATTATGACAAATACTTGTGATTGAGTGTCACCTAAAAAAATACCAACACATGGTCCAAGCCTATGGAAAAATTGGTATCCATAGTCATTTTGGTCACCAATTCCTAATCTCTCCTGTAGAAGAAAACACTCATCCTATAAGAGAAGTTAGGGAAAATGGATGCATGGCTCCTATATATGCTCATATGACGTATCGAGGCATCGATTGTGAGACAAATGGAAAAATTAAAGGGTTTCATCCACCTTTGTTTCATACCTCAACCACATAGCCATCCCATATCATGCCTTCATGGGTTGCCTTGCTCTAAAAAAAGTCTATGGATGCCTTAAGTAAGACCCTAAACTCCATACATGAAATTGTGCTATAGATTGCAAGTCAAGCATGATAGAAAAAGGCATACATCAAAGGAAAGAATATAGAATTCCATATCATTAATTCTTGTTAGATACAATCTCATTAAAAGAAGATATAAAAATATAACAAAATCCAAACAACTTTAAAAAACACAAATAAAACTCAGGCCTCCTCCCTATTGGGGGTTCCCCTCATTAGCATAGGTGAACGTTGGATATAGTCATCTTAGTTGGCACATTTCATACTCCTATTCAATGGCATAGGCCACAGTTCTACAACCAACATCACCTAATGACTCTAAGGACATTGAAGACGATGCTTCACATAAATCTAATTTTAGGACATGTCCTTCCACCAATGAGTGTGTAGCCAACCGACACATTGAATTCCAAATGATGATGTATGAAATATTAATGGAATATGATTGACCCCAAGAAAGCATTATATGGTTACAAACTTCATCATCTAAAGACATACCAACATGCCAAAAGCAAGCATGCATGTCTTGGCATACACTCTACTATGTGCATTCATACCAACATGACAATGGAAAGAATGAACAAATAGACATTTTATTACTACATGATAGACAAAAGGAGTACATGTACCATATACATAGGGTAACAAGAATAATAAAAAACATGACATTAAAATATGTACAAGAATGAACAACCATTCTACACCTTCAAACATGTGAAGACAGTATCAACACATGGGTACTCAGACACATATTAAAAGCTCCAAAGAAAGAGAACATGAAAATGTTATATGATGATATGTCAAGCACATATATGAGAAGATATATGCTCCATCACTACCATTTGGTGAGAACAAGCAGATGTTTTGCATATTATCAATAA
This sequence comes from Alisma plantago-aquatica, assembly GCA_963693085.1. Taxonomy (NCBI): domain Eukaryota; kingdom Viridiplantae; phylum Streptophyta; class Magnoliopsida; order Alismatales; family Alismataceae; genus Alisma; species Alisma plantago-aquatica. The sequence continues at coordinate 171,202,173 of OY856409.1, forward strand.
GAATAATGGGTATGTTTTCAATACATGCATTCTAAAATGCCACATAAATGAAGAATTAGCAGTTATTTTATAGAATAAGAGGAACGTGCATGCATTCAATATAGGCATTTGAAAATGTCACATCAATCAGGAATAGACATATGTTATATACATAATACTAGGATGACAAAACATTCCATCAAAGAATTTTAAAATGTTGCATTACTGGAATAAACTAGGTGTTCAATCCAACACAAAATACAACAGATAAACATTTTATAGACATATTACGAGGATGCAGCAAACAAGAATGGGTAGGCATTCTTTTGGACAATGACAAAGTAAAAAAGTTATGACTCTGACACAAACAAGAATGGGTGGATGTTCTTTAGGCCTGATAAGAAGCAAAACAAGACAGAGCGAATGGATGTTCTATATTATGTGTCATACCACAATGTTGACTTGAACATCATAGATGGATGTACAATAAGCATCATGAGTTCAAATACTATTAAGATGAACAAAACCCCAAGTCTCATAGAGGAGATCATGATAAGTTTCACCTAGGGCATCTCAATGTCGAGTCTCCATACATAAGCACATGTAAGGAGTGGGACCCAACAGGGGATCCACTCCTCATTAAATAGGAAAAATAAAACCATTCCTATTCCAAGAATAGAGGAAAGCAATTTCATTTATTCCCAAATTGTATGTATATTATATAGAGAGAAGTTAATAAGCATTGGAAACAAAACATTTACAAAGTTACATGATGATTCATATGCAATTTTTCATCACTATAAAAGATGTTACAAGAAAATAAAAAGGTATACATCTCATCACATGTAAGGCCAATTGTAGAGGGAAACCCTAGAATTCCAAACTATACTCAAAGTTAATACTTCTAAATATGGTCTTCTTGAGTCCTAGTCCTCAAATGTACCTACACCTGGGTGGACGGGGAACAACACCTATAAAATAAGCAACAAGGGCATGTATCTGTGAAAAGTGAGTAGGTACATATAATAGTATTTGGGTATTATATAGGGTTATAAGTATAAAAAGGATGTTCCCATGAAAAGGGGCCATATAAAAAGTATGTAAGTTCAACAAGAGTCTAATCAAGAGGTTGAGGCATAATATTTATGGAGAGAATTAATTGAAATAAAAGAAACGTCTTGCCATAACAAACATTCACAATTTCCAGATAAACTATATATTTGCATGCATAAACAATGTAGAAAAATATACCTAAAGTAGGGTCATAACACAATAGGAACATGGCTTAAAAATTAAGGGTGGAAACGCACACCTCGGGTGAAATACACATGTCCTATATATGTATGATTGAACATAAGTACAATTATTCTAGATATTCTAGTCAAACATATATCACACACAAATAGAGTGTCACAATTAGCATTCCAATCATAATTAGCATCAGGTATTAGAAGCATAGCAAGAGGGGTCAGAAGACCCATTTAAATAGAATGATGCAATGTCCACCAAGTTCATAATATTTCAAATCAGTTAATATGGGTGTTCAACTTTGGATTTTCAAAAAGGGATAGTACTCAAGTAAACGCCCCAATATAGGAATTTATACCACATTCATGATAATGCCCAAAATAAAATAGGGATTGCACATTCCTGATTTTCACACTTAAGGTTGACTCACTTGATACACTTTAGTTCACAAAGTCAAGTTTTCATCCTAGAAACATGGTCGTTGTTAGTCAAACAACAATAAACGTGTTTATTCATTCGTAGTATAGCTATACAGATTGTTCTTATCTTGGTACATATCAAATAGTGGCATATTAGGGTTTATAATCTTATTAGGTGAACATATGATCCCTTAAATATCTATTTTAGTTATAATACACATCCTTAATCACATAGACCTAAGTATGTGTAGGTTACATATTTGTGGGTAACAATATTTGTTCCTCTGATTTAGATGTCATAAGTTTATTCTCTCTCTCCCTCTATGTATATACATATATCATACAGTGTAATTTCAACCAATTATGGTTGATTATGTTTGTGTTACAATTTAGGAATTACTATTCTTATAAGATCCATTCGTATTTCTACCTACAATGATTCATGTTTAAATATATTTACACATCTAGGGTTTTCAATTCACATGCAACAGGCACCAATGTGAAATAGCTAGGCCAGATTATTATGATTCCCAGAATTACATCTAATATATTCTCTTCATTATCAAAACTTCTACATTATATATGTGTGAGTTCTAATTCAATCAAATAAGAAATCACACACCTATAAAATTCTAATAACAACATTCTATTATATTTACTAACATGATGGGTATAATGGAAGTCGATCAAGAGGTTTGTCTTATTATCATGAATAATATTTATTTCAAATTACCATGTCGATTATCAATTAGTTTCTTATTCATAATACCTTCACCAATCATGATTCTTGAAGTATAAGGTTCAATAGTAGATATATTGTATTCACATGCTTCTCTTAGCTAGTACTAATACATGCAGATTCTGGTAGTATATATTTAATTATAATACTATAAACACACAAGACACACACACACACACTATATATATATATATATATATAATGTATGTATGTATGTATGTATGTATGTATGTATGTATATCATCAGTGTGTGTATGTCTGCGTGTGTATGTGTGTGTGTGTGTGGATGTGCATACACATTTAGCTAAATACACCTAATTATAGTGTATTACTAGTTTTGTTAATATAGTTTTACATCCAAGACATTCATTTTATTTTCTAGCAGCTTTTCTTGGTCAAATTCTCAAATTTAAAAAGACATGATGAAACCAAGCTTACCTATAGTTCCTTTTTGTTGAGATCATCATCACAGCATTAGCTCCAGCCTTCAGATTATGGTAGGATCATGAGTATTTTTATAACCCTTTTGTAGTCTCCCTAGTTGGCATCTCTCTCTTGTAAAGGTGCTAGCAAGTATAATGACCTTGTACAAACTATTTACAGCCTACTATAGTTGATAGGGAGAACAAGAATAAAGGACCATGGTGGTGATTGGTTGGATTCAAGAAGGGATGTGAGGATGCAAGATGGTAGGTACTAGGATGTTTGTAATGAGTTGCATAGGTTGAGGTTGGTATTCTATAATGATTATGTTGATCGATGTAGGGCATGGGTACATGTACAAGAATGTCGAGGATCATGGTGGTGTCGAGCACGTGGTCATAGGTATGGGAAGTGTTTAGCAGTAGAGCTTGTTGTCATAGGCACTGATGGGTTGCATATGGTGGTGGTCATAGACAATGTGGTTGTTGTTGAGGTGGGGAAAGAGATATAGTGGGAAGAAGGAAGAAGGGGGTTGGGACTGGTCTCTGTGGTGGCGATGGTCGAGGTGGTTGAATATATTTGATCATAGGAGTTTTTAGAGAAGGTGAAGGAAATAGGTCACAAGGAAGGAACCTCTATTGGTAGGTTGTAGGTCAACCCCCAGTGCAACATAGAGATCGCACCAAGGCTACAACTCAGAGGAAGAGGAATAGGTATAGTTGTGTTAGTGGTTTACTAGAATGGGCAGTGTCCGTGACAATCAATAATGACGACTACTTGTTGTCATGGTTGCACGGCATAGGAGAGTGGAAGGAAGGCTAGCTAAGGTTTAGTTTGGTGTGTAAGGAAAGGAGAAGAAGAAGGTCTAGAAGGATGTGATGATTGAAATAGATCTTAATGGTGGCAATGATTGATGGTTTGTAGGTCGTCTACCTCTTATACAAGCCAAATTCAAAACCTCGATCTGAGAACATGGATTTCAAGTGAAGGGATATGTGAGGTTGTTTTTGTCTGACTTCATGATGAAGCAAGGCGGTCATTGGGTGGTCGTTTGGCGGTCACATAAGCCATTAATGGTCATCACAATAGGAGGTGTTGTTGCACCCTATGACCACAACTCTTATGTTCTTGGTGAGAGAGAGAGGATGCAAGGGTGGCTAGGATTAGGATTTCTTGGGAAGGAGGGAAGAGGAATAAATAGGAGAAGAGGAAGGGAAGAAGGAAGAAAAAGATAAAAGGAGGGAGTAGGAGGAGAAATATATGTCGTTTGGGACATCCTTTGTGGAGAGGAAGAAGATGTGGGGGCATAATTTGCATGACAAGGGGATATAGGAGGTGTGACCAAGCAAATAAATAGAACGTTGTTACAATCAAAGTGATCCATTGATTAAGTCAATTAAACATAGTCAATTTAGGTATATTCTTTGCTTTTAAATTGAAAATGTAAACAACATCCTAAAGGCCTAAAATTTATAGTTGGGCTAATTGGGATGCAAGGAGTTTCAATTTGGCATCCATTTTATATTTTGAAAATGTTTGATATTAGATTTTATTAATTGTATACTAAGTATTTGTAAAATGTATTACTTCTTCTTTATAATGAACGGTGACACACTATTTCCTATTAAGTCAATTTCTTTCTTCTCTTAATCCTGTAATATTCTAGAGGGTCAAATTAGAGTCAATAATTATGAAATGGTGAATACGTGTCACTAACCCAAATAAATAATCAAATACCTAATTGATCATAATATCTCCTCAAAGTTATATTTATCAGCTTTTTGTGATTTTGGACCCCAAATTCACCCAACTTAACCTAAATCAAGGGAATGGAACTTGAAATCAACAATAGTTGGGTAGGGGTCTAGAGAAAGGATAGGGTTAGGCTATATACTTAAATTTGAGTATGTTGCAATACTCCACCCCTTAAAGAGGATTTCATCCCCGAATTCTTCCCATTCATAACCTAGTGTACTTAGCTAAACATATTGACAATTATAGGCTTTTAAATCACTCGATGATATTAGTGACGTTAACAAACATTTTACTATCATAATTTGAATATTATAGTGCATGGTACATAACTTATTAAACTAATCATCCACGATATTAGCATGCAATTTAAGTACATAAATTATGATTAAGGAGTAGTTAGTTCCTTTTCACTTTAATTTGTTATGATTACATGGGAAAAGGTGCATGTTAATATATTTATTTTTAATACTTGCGACTTACCTTACATATATTCACAAATTTACTTAATTGGAGATAAATTTTAAATTTCATTTTTAAGTATACAAGTTACATTTATGGTGGAGAAGTTAGCATTTTCTTACTCATTTGCCAAGGTTAGGTGGTAGCTACATTTTCCTGACATTAATATGGAAAGTTATCGAAGTATCATATATTGCAATCACTATTGAGTTTAAGTAGTCCTTAAGTTAGGTTATACTATTAATGAAGTAGGAATACATGAATCCACCCCTTAAAAGGATTAATCTATAATCTTATCTAACCATCTAGAGGGACAATAAGGGGGAAAAGACTATATCTTATATATATATAACTTCTTCAAGTACCCACTACACCACACTTAGGCCCAGGATCCCAGGGTTGATCGTTCCAATGAAGGGTTTCTTCGTTAAACAATTTCTCTACTACTCAATCTTCCTTGCAGTGGTAACTTGGTTATAAAACCATCATAAAATATAAAAGCTTGTCTTTATGTACATATAACATAAAATAAGTTCAGCAATAAAAGCTTTGCAATAATGATTCAAAATTGGTGCCAAAATCAATATGAGAACCAAGTCAGCCACCATCCATAACACAACACATATACTACGATCCTATCATCACTTCATTTCACTAAGGGGTCCAATTCTTCTAACATATAAAAGGACATATGAATAAATATCGAATTTGTAAGCATAAGAGAGAGAAGGTTTTCTTGTTATTCATGGTCAACCTCCATCAAACCTTAATAAGACATGACTCCCGCCATTATCCATGTCACTCTTCACCATAATTTGAAGTGCCTTATTGTTACGACCCCACCTCCCGATAACCCCAAATTAAGGGAAACCGAGAGGTTGAGCCGTACCCATTAATCCCGGATCAAAGGTTCGACATATAACCATAAACAATTATTAAATTCTAACAGACTATACTGAAAACGGTAATAAAATTTTTCTTTACATACCTTTTGAAAACTTGGATCTCTATTCTTCTATCCATACCGATACTAATCTATCTAATCCCCCTTTGCACTTTAATCCTCGTTTAGTATCACATGTGCCACTTTACTGTTTGTTCTTTTCATTGTACCTAAAACGCCGACAAACAAAACGTCGGTCAGCCGTAGCTGGTATGTGGGGGAAAACAATAAACATGCAACTATGATAACAATGTAATCATTCAATTACTTGTTTAAAAACCAATATTACATTTTCGATATAACTCCGCGATCCAAGAGTACCCTATCCTCTGTGTTGTCCCCATTAGACCCCTCATGATCCACCTATAAGTGAACCAATTTCTAGGGTTGAGTCACATGGCACTACTCGTAAGTAGTCCACTCCTTAACTCGGGATTTGCTAAAGAGTCTCTAACTCACGGTAACCTAGACCTTACTCTAGGATTACCCCTTTTTAGCCTTTTCAAAGTAACAGAGGTGGACCCGGATCTAGCCAGTTATATTATGCACCTTTATAGTGATAATCATAGTCACTTTATATGTTGCATGAAATAAATAAACATCCAACTGTTTAGTTGCATTCAATGCGATTAAACATTCGAGAATCCATCGGGAAACTAAAACGGTATAGCCATAAGCGTAACCACATACCTGATGTTATAACCCCAATTCTTGGGTTCAATTGATGGGAAATGCAATTTCTCATATTAAAGATAAATGAACAAATAATGATATGATTTGTTTTAAAGACATGAATTTCGTTTAAAATAGCCTTGTTGTTTGATTTGTGGGATTTATTGGCTATTGGGCCCAATAACATGGCAATAATAAAGAAAATTCAATTAGTGAATGAATAATTGAATTTTAAGAAAAGAAATATGTGGAAACCTCTAGAAGGCAAATCCAAAGAGGATTTCGTGCCTCTTGGATTCCTTGGGTACCAAGGAGTCCAAAGTTTCAAATAAAAGGCAAGAAGAAAAGAAAAGATTAATTAAATATTCCTTTATTAAGAAAGAAATTGAAAACAATGAGAAAATGTGGAAATTAAGTGAAAAGATGGATAATTGAGTTTCCCTTTATGGAATTTCGTATCCCAAGGATTTCTTATGATAAAAGGGATGTCAATGGGGAAAATAAGAGAGAGATAAAAAGAAATCCTCAAAAAGAGATAAGTAAATGAGAAATGAACAAGATAATGTGAAATAATGCATAATGATGCATCTAGCAGGATAATAAGTACCCAATAATGGGAATTTCGAAATCATTAAGTTTCTTGGGGACCAAGGAGTCCCAATAAAGAGGAAAGAAAGAGAAAAATACTATATTTGCAAAATAAAAGGATGATGAGATATGTTATTAAGGGTTTATGTGGTATTGCTAAAAAGAAAGTATTTGCAACTAAAGGAAAATAGAAATTCGTGTCAATTGATTAAAAAGCAAATATAAAAGATGATAAGTAAGAGGTTTTTCGAATTTCTTGATATCCATATATTAGAGGATATCCAAAGGATAAAAAGAAAGAGAGAGAGACTTGTTTCTTATTGAAAGAAAAGGATTCCAATTAGGAGAGGACTTGTTTCCTCGTAGATGATCATCTTAGTGTTGGATAAATTGGACATTATGATAAATCCCTTTGTTTCGATGATGACAAACATTTCATTCTTATTATTCTAACGAGCTACTTGAGTGTGCAGGATTATGGTGGATGACAAAGCAACTAGGGAAATCACGAGCTTACATATTTACTTTCATGCAATGTAATCACTATTGTAAAAACTTGTACAGTTATATAATGTACAAGTACTTAGATTGCATGTAAATCAAGCGTTAGATCTTCCCTAGCTACACACCATAGTTAGACAAGTCATCCCTTCCAAAAGGATCTCATTATGCACACTCATAAACACACTTAGTGGTTTAATTAAAAGATTGAAACAGAGTCAATCTCGGTCGACCACACTCCTCGACCGAGACACTCTCGGTCGACAAACTTCTCGACCGAGATTGACCAAAAGTAGCCGTTAGACACAGCAGTTGACAGTTGCAAATAAACGTTAATCCAGAGAGCCTGTCGGTCGACGAATCCTCGACCGACTGGGCATCTCGGTCGACGAGTCCTCGACCGAGATGGTCTCTGACAGCAACTGCAGAATTAATTAACTAGCCGTTGCTAATGCGCCTAACTTATTCCTAACGGCTAGTTAAGCACTAGGAACCTCCTAGAAGTTGTCTAGAACGTCCTTAAGCATACATAGGTCATTCCTATAAATAGGACATGCCTTAGGTCACCAAAGATCATCCAAGATATACTTGTGCTATACTTGAGCTTGAATACACACTTGCAATCTGTTTTAGAGCAATAGAGCAATTCCTACACTTGCCATTCATTCCTATTGCTCCCATTTCGTGCCCTATAGGCTAGTATCTCCTATCCACTACAATCACATTGTCATACACATTGGTTAGGAGATTTATACGCTTGATATAGGCAAATCAAGCCTTGTGCTTAAAAGGATAAGTTGTAATTTCTGTTTTCCTTTCTTGTTCCTGTTTATCTTTTGTACTCTCCTTGCTACTCCTAGGGTTGGAGGCTGCGGATTGGAGAGGGTTGACTTCTCAGGTGGAGAAGGGGACTTCAAGCTACTTCAAGAAGGCTATCGCACGGGAAGCTACTTCAGAAGGCTGGTGCAACGGGAGTTGGTGCATCTACTTCAAGGGAAGGCTGCTTCGAGTTGGGCGATTACTTCTAGGTGAAGGCTGCTTGAAGGGTTTAGGGAAAAGAAATGTATTTTATGTAAAGTCCTTGCGAGGTAATAAAATAATTTCTTTTCAAATCCCGGTTGGGTAAGCAACCGGGTAGTGGACTGACTACCTTAGTATTTGCTAAGGCTAGGAACCACTCTAAACCCTTGTGTCTCCTTGTCCAATCTTTCTCTGTGGTTGCTTGAGTTTAAATTATTTTAAAATCTATATAAAACTCTATTCACCCCCCCTCTAGAGGTTTTCAATTGGTATCAGAGCAGGCTTCAAGGAGCCCTAACAAGGTCTTGAAGAGATAAAGGGAGGAGGTGACTACAACCACAAGAAAAGGAGCATGGACCAAAGTTCGACATGTTGCAATTGGTGCTTAGGAACAAAGCACTCTACATCTAAATGTCCATGGAGGTCAAAGAAAGGAGATGCACATAAAGAGTGTTTCGTTGCTACAATAAGTGAGGAAGAAGAAAAAGAGGTAAGTCTCTTAGATTTATCAAAAGAAGATCTAATTGCTAGTCTAGAAGAAATGCATGAAAAATACATTGAGTGCAAGAAGAAATTGAAGAAATCAAATAAAGTAAATGATGATTTAAATACTAAACTTCTTGCTCTTGAATCTGAAAATGAAGATCTAAAAAGGGCAATTGAAGAAAGTGATCTTAAATTGAAATCAGTAGAAGCTAACTGCAATCTTATTTCTCTTGAAAAGACTAATTTGCAGACTCAAGTAAATGATCTTCAAAAACAACCTATATTATGCACCCATGTAGACTATGACAATATAGTTAAAGAAAGAAATTCTTTATCATCTCATCTAGACCAAGCAAAACTAGATATCAAGAAGAGAATAGATGAGATTGCCAAGTTACAACAACAAGTTCGTAGTTTAAATAACAATGTCATTCTTGATAAAATTCTAGATAATCCTTATCGACAAATTGGAAGGAGTGGACTAGGTTATAAGCCTAAAGGTAAATCTCATCAAGAACCTAGTTGGAGAAGGACACAAGCGAGTCAATCAATGAATGTACATAGAGGCAAATATACATTTGTACAAAAGAACAACCTAAACCAAAATCATAGAAAGAGATATGAGGTTGATTCTATATGTTGCCACTATTGTTTACGTCTTGGACATTACTCCTTCTCCTGCCCATACAAGAAAAAGGATGTTGAGTTGGTATGGGTTCCAAAATCCCCAAATTAATCCGATTAGACTAAGTTGAGATATGACCAAAGCCTTTAATTTGCATATCTTTATGTCTATCTCAACTTAACATGTAGGGATAATAAATCGAAACTTAAAAGATTTGGTTTAAAGGTTATCTTGATCTAAATTAAACTAAACTTTCAGATTGAATAATTGAATTAAAATAATATAAATTTTACTTGAAAACTATTACTGAAACATATTTCAGAAACAATACAGAAACTTTCTCGGTCGAGAAACTGTTCGACCGAAAACACTTTCGGTCGAGCAATAGTCGACCGAGCAGATTACTGTTTTCAAGTTCTGCTTTTTGTATTGCTATCAATTTGTTATAAATGTTTGATCAAGATTAAATTACAGTAAAATTGCTGAATAATCTTTTGACGGATCTATGTGCCATCTATTTGTTGTCAATAACTATTTGAAGATCTTTTTATCATCATGTTTAGAATTAACTATTTCACATGATTTTCTAAAGTATTTCCTGGTCTATCTATATAGAAATCATGTGTTATGACATTTAGTTTAAATGATTACAATTACTGTATCTCATGAAATAATTATGGTTCTATCATTGCATCATGGGTATGCTTTCACTATTTTATCATTCAACTCATAAAAATGATGCTATGCTACATAGAACAAATGGAAAATGATTATTGAATACATGACTTCTTGATGATTTATAGCAAGCAAATGTTTTATTAATGATTTATTGCTTAGACATAGAACTTTAAGGTTTGAAATAAAATGAAGAATCTCTCAAATATGAATCTATAAGAAATTAAGATATTAATCATGTCTTCATTGTTAAGAAGATGTTTTCATATTAAGTATCACTTACCATGCTTCATTATGCTTTGATTCATACAAATCTTAAATGATCATTATAATTGTATATGTCATAAAAGCATCTTAACATAATAGAAAATAATTGTGGACACATCTTGTGATGATGATGGCTCTATGACAAAACGGTACCTCTTAGAACAAAAAAAAAAAACAAAATATTAATGTTTTTATCTATTTGCTTGTTCTAAGAAATTAAAAGCAAAAAGCTTGACTTTAAGATATTAATCTTTCTCTCAAAATATATGTTTCTAAAAGAATCTTATGATATGGGTATAATAAGGAATGGAATTTAATACTTATGTACCCATCGCAAAGCATATGAAACATTATGTAAAACATGCATTCTAGAAAAATCAAGGTCAAAGACTTCAGTATGATGCTCATATTAATAGGTATATCTCAATGTGCTTCAAATTGATAGCTATCTGCAGAAATTATACTTCACATACGAATGCTTAATTGGAAATCTGCAATTCTAGCCTCTTGGTTAAAACAAAACTTAGCCAAGGGGCTCTACGGTCGTAGTCAAGGGCGACCTAAAATAAGCTTTGACAAAATGCTTATTTGGACATCATTTTATTGCACTTAATCTTAGTATACTTATGATAAAGGTCAAAATCAACATTTAAAATTATTTGTGACCTTAGAAGCATTAAATTGCCTAAATTATAAGATTAAGGGGGAGCGCATAAAAACGAATTTGATTGCCTGATACGACCTTAGTATTTTTACTCTTGGTTATGAAGAAATTTATAAAATTGATATATCTTGAACTTAAAGGAACTCTCTAAACAAATCAGGGCTTAACATCCCTTGCATTTGGTTGGAGACATTTTTATGTACTCTAAGCTTAAAGGAATCTCATTTAATTTAGGGATAGATGAGAGATAAATATACATTTGTCATGAGCTTAAGGGAATCTCATATCATTTTCAGGGCTTAACATCCCTTGTAAAATGGGTGAGAAATCTATATACATATGCCATGAACCTAACATGATCTCATATCATTTCAAGGCTTAATATCCTTTGCAAATGATTGAGAAACAAATAGTGGATAAATTAGACACAAATCCATGTTTCTAAAAGGATATCTATTTAAGGGGGAGCAAAATATAAAATTAAAAGGGAAAAGAAAATAAAATATTCAAATTGGATATCTTTTTGAAATGACAAAGGGGGAGAAAGAATATAAAATCAAAAATATAAATATATATGAGTTTCATCCTGATTGCCAGCACTCACACTTGTAAAACAAGAATGGCTACAAAAGGTAATCTTCAGGTATGAAACTCACATGCTTTATATTTCCTTATTTCATATTTTAGGAAATGTTTGTCATCTTCAAAAAGGGGGAGATTGTTGGATAAATTGGACATTATGATAAATCCCTTTGTTTCGATGATGACAAACATTTCATTCTTATTATTCTAACGAGCTACTTGAGTGTGCAGGATTATGGTGGATGACAAAGCAACTAGGGAAATCACGAGCTTACATATTTACTTTCATGCAATGTAATCACTATTGTAAAAACTTGTACAGTTATATAATGTACAAGTACTTAGATTGCATGTAAATCAAGCGTTAGATCTTCCCTAGCTACACACCATAGTTAGACAAGTCATCCCTTCCAAAAGGATCTCATTATGCACACTCATAAACACACTTAGTGGTTTAATTAAAAGATTGAAACAGAGTCAATCTCGGTCGACCACACTCCTCGACCGAGACACTCTCGGTCGACAAACTTCTCGACCGAGATTGACCAAAAGTAGCCGTTAGACACAGCAGTTGACAGTTGCAAATAAACGTTAATCCAGAGAGCCTGTCGGTCGACGAATCCTCGACCGACTGGGCATCTCGGTCGACGAGTCCTCGACCGAGATGGTCTCTGACAGCAACTGCAGAATTAATTAACTAGCCGTTGCTAATGCGCCTAACTTATTCCTAACGGCTAGTTAAGCACTAGGAACCTCCTAGAAGTTGTCTAGAACGTCCTTAAGCATACATAGGTCATTCCTATAAATAGGACATGCCTTAGGTCACCAAAGATCATCCAAGATATACTTGTGCTATACTTGAGCTTGAATACACACTTGCAATCTGTTTTAGAGCAATAGAGCAATTCCTACACTTGCCATTCATTCCTATTGCTCCCATTTCGTGCCCTATAGGCTAGTATCTCCTATCCACTACAATCACATTGTCATACACATTGGTTAGGAGATTTATACGCTTGATATAGGCAAATCAAGCCTTGTGCTTAAAAGGATAAGTTGTAATTTCTGTTTTCCTTTCTTGTTCCTGTTTATCTTTTGTACTCTCCTTGCTACTCCTAGGGTTGGAGGCTGCGGATTGGAGAGGGTTGACTTCTCAGGTGGAGAAGGGGACTTCAAGCTACTTCAAGAAGGCTATCGCACGGGAAGCTACTTCAGAAGGCTGGTGTAACGGGAGTTGGTGCATCTACTTCAAGGGAAGGCTGCTTCGAGTTGGGCGATTACTTCTAGGTGAAGGCTGCTTGAAGGGTTTAGGGAAAAGAAATGTATTTTATGTAAAGTCCTTGCGAGGTAATAAAATAATTTCTTTTCAAATCCCGGTTGGGTAAGCAACCGGGTAGTGGACTGACTACCTTAGTATTTGCTAAGGCTAGGAACCACTCTAAACCCTTGTGTCTCCTTGTCCAATCTTTCTCTGTGGTTGCTTGAGTTTAAATTATTTTAAAATCTATATAAAACTCTATTCACCCCCCCTCTAGAGGTTTTCACTTAGGGTGTGGATATCCACCCCTATATAAAGGGTAGAGACCCTGGTTCGAGTTTTAGATGACATCTCACACAACTCTCTCTCCTTTCTCCTTCTTCCTTACGTACAAACCCTAAAAGGAGGGTGGTTCGAGTCCTAGGGCTATATGGGGCTGTGGGGGAACTACGACAGATGGCTGATGTTCTCACGAGGATAAGGAGAAGCTTGCCGGACTTCCCACCGTTCTGGCTTGAACACCGCAGCAGCAATACTGCTGCTGGACGGCCGCGTTTTGCAGGCTCACCCAGCTCGCGCCAGCCGCTGTGGCTGCAAGATGAGGGCACCTAGAGGAGCTTGGAGGCTCGACGGAGGTAGTAGGAGCGCTCTGGAGGTCGTCGGGGTCAGGGACAAGGAGCTGGAGCCGCACCAAGGTCGGCGCTCGGCGGCTAGGGCGTATGCTGGCTTCCGTTGCGAGGAAGAAGAAGGGCACGTGCGCGTTTGACGGTTTTGCCCATCGGGGTACAAAGCAGCGGCTAACTTAAGCAAGGGTAAAACGGTAAAACCGTTATATTTCCAATTGCAACGTCGCATGGACTGTGATGACGTGGCAACTCCCGATTGGCCAAGTAAGTAAAACCTTGTTAAATTCATATCTAGCAAACCGTAAGTCGGATTTAGACAAATCTTATATGAAAATTGATCCTCAGAACGAGAGGAATCCATTAAAAATATTATCCAATATTGATTCCGTTTCTAATTGTAAAAATACTATGGAGATGATGAAAAGTGCATTTAAGTTGAGTTAAAAACCCTATTTGTAATTAAAGGTTGAATCTTAGATGCTTAATGGGTTAATTGAATTGTTAATAACCTGTTGAATGATGATGTTAGATTTGAACCTGATTTAAGTGTAGAATTGCATGATTTAAGGTTATACCTCATATGGGAATGATTACATAATTTAACCCTAATTTAGGGTAAAAGAAGATGAGATCATATTTAGATTGAAAAATGTGAAAATATGATTGTTAAATGATAGTTCTAAGTTATTTGTATATGAAAGTCCTTAATTCTGGATAAATACCCTAAAAGTAGTAATTAGGGTCTTTTCATGAATGAAATATGGAATTGGTGGAAAAATGAGTTCATATGTTAATTAGACCCTAATGAGCTTTGAATTAATGATAGATGCACATAATGATCTTGTCATGAATTAAAAGGGGTAAAAATAGTAGCTTTAATGTAAAAGAAGTTTAATGAAATTAATTGATGAGTAATGTGCTTTTAAACATGGAAATAGGGTTATATGTTGTTGAGATAACCTTAGTATTGAAGAATAGATAAGATAACTAGGGTTTTTGAATAATCGCATAAAATTAGGGTTTAATGCGGTGAAAGATAAAGGGAAACCCTAATTGCATAATGAGACCATAAGATAGACACAAAACCCGAGAAAGTGAATTCAAGTAAACAGAGTAGATTCTCGATGAAGAGTGTAACAATAGAGTACATATTCTTTTCAGGAAATATGTGATGATTGAATTACTTGCTGAGATATGTTGGTTGGCTTGATTGTATATACATGAAGTAAATGTTCCATAATCTGCATGACTCATCAGGTATGTGGTTACGCTTATGACTATACCGATTAGTTTTCCGAGGTTTGTATCGATGTTTCCCTCAATGCATGAAATAACTGTTGGATGTTTTAATTCATGCAACTATAAAGTGACTATGGCTATCACTATGAGTATACATGTATAACTAGCTAGATCCGAGTCCACCCCTGTGGCTATGCAAAGGCTAAGGATAACCTAGAGCAAGGTCTAGGGTATCATGAGTTAGAAACTGGGCTACACATGAGTAGTGCCATGAGACTCTTAGCATACCATGAGTTAAGGAGTGGGCTACCTACGGGTAGTGCCATGTGACTCAGCCCTAGAAACTGATTCACCTAGTAGGTGAAGTCATGAGGGGTAAAATGGGAATCTACCACATGGGAGGTAGTATCCAGGTCCACTGCAGGGACAGCGCAGGGGATAGGGTACACATGGATCGCGTAGTTATACTTAAAACTTAAACTTGTTTGTTAAATGATAATTGAATGTGATACATTGTTATAGATAATTGAATGATTATTGGTTTCCCTCACATACCAGCTTCGGCTGCCCGACGTTTTGTTTGTCGGCGTTTTAGGTACAATGAAAAGAACAAACAGTAAAGTGGCACATGTGATACTAAATGAGAATTAAAGTACAAAGGAGGATTAAATAGATTAGTATCGGCATGGATAGAAGTTTAGAGATCCAAGTTTTCGAAAGGTATGTAAAGAAATTTTTATTACCATTTTCAGTATAGTCTGTTAGAATTTAATAATTGTTTATGGTTATATGTCGAACCTTGATCCGAGATTAATGGGTGCGGCTCAACCTCTTGGTCTCCCTTAACTGGGGGTTATCGGGAGGTGGGGTCATAACATTTGGTATCAGAGCATAGGTTCCTCGTTTAACCACTAATAATTATTAAATTTTACAACTCCATAGAACCCAAGGGAGTTATTAGAGGAGTATCCGAAAGACGGAGGTGTCTAGAAAGGGATCACGACCGGGGGCTGGCAAGATTTTCCTCCGCACCGCTAGTCGGAATACGAGGACTCCCGGACCCGTGTGACCGCCTGGCCAAAGTCTTAGGGTATGAATTGAAATAAGATACCTTTAGGACCTCTCATCTTATTCATCCCTTCTTATCACAAAATTCTGTTAAGGACCTAAAGGATTAGGGTTTCCTTTCTTCTCCTCACCCTCTTGAGGTATGGGTAAGATTAATAAGGTTTAAGGAATCCTCCACTAAATTAATGAAAGGCATGTAAATAAGATGTCACGGACATAAGATTAATAGATTAAGCGTGAAATAAATAATAGATACATGCTTAGGTCGTATGACATAAGATGTCATGTCCTCAGATGAGACCTGAGGCTAGACCTTCTTGTCAGGAGGATAAGTTAGTCTTGGAGATAGCGATCTCCATTGCAAGAAGAGACCTGGCATATCCTCGGAGGATGATGCTAACCCTAACCCTAAGTGAAGGTTAGAGAGAGATGAGTCGGACCAGGTGTTTGAAAGAACATGCCCTTGGGATGCCATATGATCCATGGGTAACCTAGCACCTTTGGCAACCCAACCCTGGGAAGGGTCGTGCTTGTTAGGATAAAGGATAACTCCTTAGATGATGAGGTTAGTGAAGGACCTTAGAAACCCTATGGGCTTGTGCAAGTAGGGTATAGCTGGCACCTAGGGCACGTCATAGTGTTGACGGTAGGATGAAACCCTGGATAAGGAATTATGATGAGGCATAAAGGGTTATGGATGATCTTGAGCAACCATAAGTTCAAACCTAGGCTTCACCCATGTAGAGCATGCTTTTGAGGTTTATCCTTCATAAAGAAAGGACCTCTAATGGTGAGGTTGGATGAGGGGTTAGCTCTAGAGAGAGAGCAGGAAACCCAGCAAGCAGTTGGAAGCCTAAAAACCTTGAATAATGGATGATAGTAGTTGCTTCATGATCGACCCCTAAAAGTTGATGATATCTTGGTTACCTTTAAAGGGGGCCGAACTCTAGAGATAGAAGATGAAGCATCTGGTGCCTATATACCTACGGTATATGTGTTTACCTTCTAAAGTAGGAAGAAGAGTTCCTTAGACCTAGGAGAGTTTAGTAGTAGGTTATGAGGCCTTGTACCTTGTTAGTTGTCCTTAAGGAGGACCCAACCCTAAGTGTTGATCGAGAAGAAGGATGACAGGAAGTGCACGAGATGCCTTTTGCAAGCTTGATTCATGGTTCAGAGATAGAGCGTGCAGTTGGACACCTAAAAGTGAACCTAGGGTTCCTAGGCCTAAGAGGGGAAGTGGTATACCTAATGCTCATGATGAGGATTAAGTTGCTATAGTTTCGAGTATGGTGCTCCACATGCATAAAGGAAAGGGAAAACCCTTTTAAGTTAAAGGTAGGTTTGGTGAACCCCTCACAGCTAGGTTGAGGATAAAGGAAGATATGATCTTGATCCAGCATTGAGGAAAGAGGACAAGTATAACCTAGCATGATTCAGTGGGTGATCTGCTTATACCTTAATAGCTTGCTAGGGTTAAGTAGGCTCGTGTGGATGTAAACCCTAGACCTAAGAGTTTTTGTGACCTCGTGGTCAAGGGATAGTTTTCCTCCCATCCTGGGAGAGGGACCCCTTTGGTGTATATCAGTTTTGTTAAGAGGTCTCATAGGATCTTGAGAAGTTAAGTGAAGAGTACATGGTATGAGAATGAACTTATAGACCCATAGATAATCATCTCTATGTGCATGTAGATGAGTTACCATGGAGGTAATCGGTATGGGGCTTGACCAAGGTAGGCAAGTGGCCATGATCCCTATGGAAAGGATGAAGGCCAGCCCATGAAGACAGAAAGGGAGATGATGAAGACTTGGGTAAGGTTCTAAGTGAACATGTACTATAATGGAGAATCCTAAGTCTATCCTAGGGTCAGGTAGGGATAAGACCGATGAAAGTTGGAGTTGCCTAATTCCCCAGTTGCACATGACCATAGGGTCGGGAGGTAACAGCTATCATTGTCTGAGGGCCATGGGTTAGGAGATTGATCACCTTCATGAACTCATGGGGCCCAAAGGGCAGATGAGTAGGGCACTCTCTTGATGCACAAGGGAAGAGGGATGACCCCAAAAGAGCCGGTACCCTATAGACCTAGAGGAAATGACCAAGGTAGGTTCAAGACTAGTTGGTTATCATGATGTCTGTAATGTAGAGACATATATGGCACGTTGCAACTTAGATGTAAAGGTGTATTGGCAAGGTGGGACGTACCATCTCTACTCTTGGAACAGGAAGAACTCTGTATTTGGACTGCAGCCAAATGTTTATTTCTTCTTGTTATGGGAGTGAGAGATAGGACATTACGCATGCCATACACCTGGGATAAGAGACGATGTAGGTTGGAACGATGCCACGAGAAATGGAGATAGAGAAGTTAATCTACCCTGGTAAAGTGAATGATACATGGATGGTTTGTACAGACTAGGAGGAACGATATAGTCACCTTATGAGGATGTGGTTATCCTTAGATAAGTGGAACTTATCAGTTATACCAGGTTGAGTTTGATCACCATGATGATGAAATCAGAGAGTGTTCTTAATAGAGATAGACATGGAGTATGATGTAATATAAAAAGTGAAATACATGGAAGTGTATGTCTTCAATGTTACCTAATACCTAAGGATGAGAGGTGGTAAGGCATGCTCTAGTTAAGACTTGGTTGACTAGAAGTTAGAAGAGGTTGTTTGGCTAACCCTAAGTTTGAAAAGGAGAGGTGTTTGGATAACACTCAGATGCAACGGGATGCGTTGAAAGGTTAAGGGTTGTTTGGTTAGCCAGTCTAATCCTTGACGCCATGAAAGGATGGTGGTAGAACCTCAGATGCACTTTGGAAGAGAAAGTGACGAAACCCCGACTAGAGTTGTTTAGGGTTTCAGAGGAATTGATCTTGGAAGAATCATGACATACAAGAAATCATGATTGAAGATCGCCATACACCATGAAAAATGGCAATAGCTCTAGATGCTTAAGATGAAGTTGCATGTGGCTTATGACCATGCAACCCAGGAGGTAAAGGACGAACCCCAGTAACCCAGTGTATCGATATAGAGGACAAAAGAATCCCTAAGAGGGAATGAGAGCTCAACACTATGGATGTTGTGATAGGTCTTCCCTAGACCGAGGAAGGTCCAGTTACAATATGGATTATGGTAGGTCACCTTACCTAGATGACATGAGAAAGGAAGAGTTCTGTTAGAGGACATATCTAGTTGAACTACTCATGAGAGAGATGGTTCAACTACACCATGATGTGAGTTCAAAGAATCTGAGTTTGAAAAAAAAAAAGTTCACTTCCATAAAGTGGAAGTAGGTACATGAAGAACTCAATGTTAGTATAGTTTATCACCCCTAACTACGGTTAGTATGATCCAGACTAAAGGGTCTGATGAGGGCATGTGTGCTCGTTTAGGGTGATATCTAGAGACAGTTCTTGTCCTTTGAAAGATGTGACAATGGCCACCATAACCAGTATCGGGTTTTATATTAAGCTCTGTAAGGGAGGTTGTGTCGGTCACCACTTCAGTAAGGTGATGTTGGTGAAAAGGACCACATGATGAGACCCCAGTGCGTGTAGATAAAGTCACTTTGATTGTGCAAGGGCTGAAAGGAGCCTAGAGACGATGAGAGTCGTGAGCAGATGCAAAGTAGACTGTCATACAAGTTACTGTGGGAGAAAATGTGACATGAAAATCTGACCCCTCTGAGCTGCAGTTAAGAAAGCTGAGTCCCCGATACATGGGTCCATTAGAGATGGATGGGTGGAGATGGTTAGGTTTTGACCCTACCCTTCAGGATAAAGTAATGTGGGATGTTTTCCATGTGTCCAATTTAGAGCACTATGTGAGGTACCCCGACCATGTGCTGAGCAATGAACCTAGTGAGCCCCAAGGGAGGCTGACATGGCCTGAGTCACCTGTGTAGTTTATAGACGCCAGGATGAAAGAACTCAGAGAAAGGAATGTGAGATGATAAAGGTTCTTTGGATGCGCCGTGAGTACGGTAAAGCCACATAGGGGCCAATGATGGACATGGAAAAGTCTTATCCTAAATTGTTTGTTTGCTTGTTTGAATTTTGAGGACAAAATTCCTATAAGAGGGGAAGGATGTTATAACCCCAATTCTTGGGTTCAATTGATGGGAAATGCAATTTCTCATATTAAAGATAAATGAACAAATAATGATATGATTTGTTTTAAAGACATGAATTTCGTTTAAAATAGCCTTGTTGTTTGATTTGTGGGCTTTATTGGCTATTGGGCCCAATAACATGGCAATAATAAAGAAAATTCAATTAGTGAATGAATAATTGAATTTTAAGAAAAGAAATATGTGGAAACCTCTAGAAGGCAAATCCAAAGAGGATTTCGTGCCTCTTGGATTCCTTGGGTACCAAGGAGTCCAAAGTTTCAAATAAAAGCAAGAAGAAAAGAAAAGATTAATTAAATATTCCTTTATTAAGAAAGAAATTGAAAACAATGAGAAAATGTGGAAATTAAGTGAAAAGATGGATAATTGAGTTTCCCTTTATGGAATTTCGTATCCCAAGGATTTCTTATGATAAAAGGGATGTCAATGGGGAAAATAAGAGAGAGATAAAAAGAAATCCTCAAAAAGAGATAAGTAAATGAGAAATGAACAAGATAATGTGAAATAATGCATAATGATGCATCTAGCAGGATAATAAGTACCCAATAATGGGAATTTCGAAATCATTAAGTTTCTTGGGGACCAAGGAGTCCCAATAAAGAGGAAAGAAAGAGAAAAATACTATATTTGCAAAATAAAAGGATGATGAGATATGTTATTAAGGGTTTATGTGGTATTGCTAAAAAGAAAGTATTTGCAACTAAAGGAAAATAGAAATTCGTGTCAATTGATTAAAAAGCAAATATAAAAGATGATAAGTAAGAGGTTTTTCGAATTTCTTGATATCCATATATTAGAGGATATCCAAAGGATAAAAAGAAAGAGAGAGAGACTTGTTTCTTATTGAAAGAAAAGGATTCCAATTAGGAGAGGACTTGTTTCCTCGTAGATGATCATCTTAGGGTGTGGATATCCACCCCTATATAAAGGGTAGAGACCCTGGTTCGAGTTTTAGATGACATCTCACACAACTCTCTCTCCTTTCTCCTTCTTCCTTACGTACAAACCCTAAAAGGAGGGTGGTTCGAGTCCTAGGGCTATATGGGGCTGTGGGGGAACTACGACAGATGGCTGATGTTCTCACGAGGATAAGGAGAAGCTTGCCGGACTTCCCACCGTTCTGGCTTGAACACCGCAGCAGCAATACTGCTGCTGGACGGCCGCGTTTTGCAGGCTCACCCAGCTCGCGCCAGCCGCTGTGGCTGCAAGATGAGGGCACCTAGAGGAGCTTGGAGGCTCGACGGAGGTAGTAGGAGCGCTCTGGAGGTCGTCGGGGTCAGGGACAAGGAGCTGGAGCCGCACCAAGGTCGGCGCTCGGCGGCTAGGGCGTATGCTGGCTTCCGTTGCGAGGAAGAAGAAGGGCACGTGCGCGTTTGACGGTTTTGCCCATCGGGGTACAAAGCAGCGGCTAACTTAAGCAAGGGTAAAACGGTAAAACCGTTATATTTCCAATTGCAACGTCGCATGGACTGTGATGACGTGGCAACTCCCGATTGGCCAAGTAAGTAAAACCTTGTTAAATTCATATCTAGCAAACCGTAAGTCGGATTTAGACAAATCTTATATGAAAATTGATCCTCAGAACGAGAGGAATCCATTAAAAATATTATCCAATATTGATTCCGTTTCTAATTGTAAAAATACTATGGAGATGATGAAAAGTGCATTTAAGTTGAGTTAAAAACCCTATTTGTAATTAAAGGTTGAATCTTAGATGCTTAATGGGTTAATTGAATTGTTAATAACCTGTTGAATGATGATGTTAGATTTGAACCTGATTTAAGTGTAGAATTGCATGATTTAAGGTTATACCTCATATGGGAATGATTACATAATTTAACCCTAATTTAGGGTAAAAGAAGATGAGATCATATTTAGATTGAAAAATGTGAAAATATGATTGTTAAATGATAGTTCTAAGTTATTTGTATATGAAAGTCCTTAATTCTGGATAAATACCCTAAAAGTAGTAATTAGGGTCTTTTCATGAATGAAATATGGAATTGGTGGAAAAATGAGTTCATATGTTAATTAGACCCTAATGAGCTTTGAATTAATGATAGATGCACATAATGATCTTGTCATGAATTAAAAGGGATAAAAATAGTAGCTTTAATGTAAAAGAAGTTTAATGAAATTAATTGATGAGTAATGTGCTTTTAAACATGGAAATAGGGTTATATGTTGTTGAGATAACCTTAGTATTGAAGAATAGATAAGATAACTAGGGTTTTTGAATAATCGCATAAAATTAGGGTTTAATGCGGTGAAAGATAAAGGGAAACCCTAATTGCATAATGAGACCATAAGATAGACACAAAACCCGAGAAAGTGAATTCAAGTAAACAGAGTAGATTCTCGATGAAGAGTGTAACAATAGAGTACATATTCTTTTCAGGAAATATGTGATGATTGAATTACTTGCTGAGATATGTTGGTTGGCTTGATTGTATATACATGAAGTAAATGTTCCATAATCTGCATGACTCATCAGGTATGTGGTTACGCTTATGACTATACCGATTAGTTTTCCGAGGTTTGTATCGATGTTTCCCTCAATGCATGAAATAACTGTTGGATGTTTTAATTCATGCAACTATAAAGTGACTATGGCTATCACTATGAGTATACATGTATAACTAGCTAGATCCGAGTCCACCCCTGTGGCTATGCAAAGGCTAAGGATAACCTAGAGCAAGGTCTAGGGTATCATGAGTTAGAAACTGGGCTACACATGAGTAGTGCCATGAGACTCTTAGCATACCATGAGTTAAGGAGTGGGCTACCTACGGGTAGTGCCATGTGACTCAGCCCTAGAAACTGATTCACCTAGTAGGTGAAGTCATGAGGGGTAAAATGGGAATCTACCACATGGGAGGTAGTATCCAGGTCCACTGCAGGGACAGCGCAGGGGATAGGGTACACATGGATCGCGTAGTTATACTTAAAACTTAAACTTGTTTGTTAAATGATAATTGAATGTGATACATTGTTATAGATAATTGAATGATTATTGGTTTCCCTCACATACCAGCTTCGGCTGACCGACATTTTGTTTGTCGGCGTTTTAGGTACAATGAAAAGAACAAACAGTAAAGTGGCACATGTGATACTAAATGAGAATTAAAGTACAAAGGAGGATTAAATAGATTAGTATCGGCATGGATAGAAGTTTAGAGATCCAAGTTTTCGAAAGGTATGTAAAGAAATTTTTATTACCATTTTCAGTATAGTTTGTTAGAATTTAATAATTGTTTATGGTTATATGTCGAACCTTGATCCGAGATTAATGGGTGCGGCTCAACCTCTTGGTCTCCCTTAACTGGGGGTTATCGGGAGGTGGGGTCGTAACACCTGATCCATAGTAACTTGATGTCCGTGCATTAACATTCAACACAATAAACAGGCAATCAACAATATCCTGAAAATAATGCATAACATCCAAGTGTCATTGTTTTATTCAAACATCCACAAGTTCAACTTGGATTTCACCTTATGATTTCTAGGCCAACTTTAGGGTTTTATTAGGGTTTTAGCCTTCATTATGCATTTATCACTTTTAATGCTCTTTTAGTTTACAAACCCTACTTTCTGCACAATTGCATGTCAATTAAGTCTAATATGTTTCTTTTACACTAAAATTATTACCTTTATCCTTTTAGGTCATATCCACAACATTAAGGCTAATTATCACCTTTGGTTTCTTTCCAATTAACAAATCATATTTCATTATAGTTCAACTCACATATATGAACCTTATTTATCACTATTTCCACTTTTATACAATAGGAAGCACTAATTATCCAAATAATTATCATTAAAGATCTTTGATACTCAAATTGGATTTATAACAACATAACATTGTCTTATTCATATAATTGCACAATTAAATCATTAAAAGGCATATCTTCCTAAATTAGGGTTTCTAAGCCCATTAATGCAAACTTAGATATATGAAACCCTAATTTAAGCCAATTATGTGCAATTATCATCCTTTTATTATAAACAGGTTAATATTTGTTCTAAACATTCAAAGAACATCACTATATTCAACTATCATCAATTTCAGGGGTTTTTCACTAATTAAACCATTAAAGATGATAACTTTATGTATTTTTCCAATTTCAAGCATATAAACTCTAAATTAAACTAATCATGTGCAAAGTTCTTCCTTTTTGAACTCAATGCACCTTTTTGCATTTAACAGGTTAATATCAATTCTATTGATCCACTAAACCCTATTAATCACTTTAATCATATCAAAGAGGGTTTCTTTACCATTAATACATTAAAGTTAATATCTTTCATTACTTTTCGAATTGCATAAGGAATCAGGCTATAAAACTATTTTTAATGAATTCCTTGCATTTTTCTGATCAAAATACATATATAACATGTCCTAAACGGAGTTACCATTAAAAAGTTACGATTTTAACAAAATTACTTACTTTCGGCCAAGAGAAAAGCGCCACGTCATCTCAGCCCATGCAGCGCCTCACGCGATTTGGAAAACATAACGAATTTCCAAATTTGCCCTCCACTTAAGTTCTTTTTGCATAACCCGCAGAGGGGCATTTTAGTCCATTCTTTATCTGTTCATCTTCCTCGTCCAGCAGACGCGGCGCAGATGCCCTAGCGGCCGCGTTCTGCAGCCACCTCGCGCGTGCTTCTCCCTCTCCATCGTCCGGTGATCATCGGGGATGTTCCCCCCATCTCCGCCTACCTTCGACTCTTATCTGGGTGCCCTAGCTTGCAGCCATAGTGGCCAGCTTGGCCTGAACATGACTGCTGTGCGCGGCTGCCGTAGCAGCAAAGTTTCGGCTACCACGATCAACCTAGGGCAGGGCCATGATGTTAAAGTCCCTCCCCAACCTCGTGGGAACCTAAACTCCATCCCGACTATACCCAAACATTCGATGCGCATGAGGTAGAGCCATCTTCTTGGATTAGGGTTTGATCGTGGAAGAACAAGAAGAGAAGGAAGAGATGCGTGCAAGATCCCTTTCGGGACTCAAACCAGAAGGCCAACCCCTTATATAGGGGAGAGTCTTCACACTCCAAGACGTGCATCCACAAAGGTGCAAGGTCTTTTCCTAATAGGAATCAAATCCCTTCATTAGAAAGCAAGCTTCTCTCTCTCTCTTATTTCTTTGATATTCCCTTTTTTTTTGTGATAATAGGATTCCGAAAATCCTTTCCTTTATCTTCTTATTACTTGACTCTGGATTATTTATCACGAAATCATTTATTTCTTTTAATAGAAAAATACTCCCTTTTATCCATATTACAAAATTAATGGGTTATGTATTCCCATTACCTCTTTATTTTATAATTAAGGTATTTTGTCTTCCTTTTCCTTTATTGGGGCTCCTTGGCACCCAAGAAAACGTGTTATTTCGAAATCATTTTCCAAGGATATTTATTATCCTTCTAGATGCATCTAAATGCATTATTTCACATTATCTTGTTTATTTCTCATTAAAAATATATCTTTTTGAAAATTTCTTTTTATTTTCCTTCTATTTTCCTCATTGGCATCCCTTCTATCATAAGAAAACCTTGGGATACGAAATTCCACCATGGAAACTCAATTATACCCCTTTTTCACTTATTTTCCACATATTACCGTTATTTCCCAATTTCTTTCTTCATAAAGGAATACATAGAATAATCTTTTCTTTTTCTTATTTTTCTTCACAACTTTAGACTCCTTGGAACCCAAGGAATCCAAGAGGCATGAAATCCTCTTTGGATTTGCCTTCTAGAAGTTTCCATTATTTCTTTTCTCCAATATTCAATTTTCCATTTACTAATTGAATTTCCTTTGTTATTTTCCTTTTTATTGGGCCCAATAGCCAATAAAGCCCACAAACCAAATAACAAGGCTATTTTAAACGAAATCCAATTATTCAAAACAAATCACATCATTATTTGTTCAATTATCCTTAATATGAGAAATTGCATTTCTCATCAATTGAACCCAAAAATTGGGGTTATAACATCCTTCCCCTCTTATAGCAATTTTGTCCTCAAAATTTAGGCAAGCAAACAAACAATTCAGGATAAGACTTTTCCATATCCATCATTGGCCCCTATGTGGCTTTGCCGTACCCATGGCATCACATATTCTTTTTCTCTGAGTTCTTTCATCCTGGCGTCTATAAACTACACAGGTGACTCAGGCCATGTCAGCCTCCCTTGGGGCTCACTAGGTTCATTGCTCAGCGCATGGTCGGGGTACCTCACATAGTGCTCTAAATTGGACACATGGAAAACATCTCCCATTACTCTATCCTGAGGGGTAGGGTCAAACCTAACCTTCTCCACCCATCCATCTCTAATGGACCCATGTATCGGGGACTCGGCTCTCTTAGATATAACTTAGAGGGGTCGGATTTTCATGTCACATTTTCTTCCACAGTAACTTGTATGTCAGTCTACTTTGCATTTGCTCACGACTCTCATCGTCTCTAGGCTCCTTTCAGCCCTTGAGCAACCAAAGTGACTTCATCTACACGTACTGGGGTCCCCTTTTTCTGACCATCATGTGGTCATTTTCTAACCATCATGTGGTCCTTTCACCAACATTACCTTACTAAAGTGGTGACCGACACAACCTCCCTTACAGAGCTTCATATAAAACCCGATACTAGCTATGGTGGTTATTGTCACATCTTTCATAGGACAAGAACTGTCTCTAGATATCACCCTGAATGAGCACATATGCCCTCATCAGACCCTTTAGTCTGGATCATACTAACCATAGTTAGGGGTGATAAAGTATACTAACATTGAGTTCTTCATGTACCTACTTCCACTTTATGGAAGTGAACTTTAGGTCAAACTCAAGAACCTTTGAACTCGCTTCATGGTGTAGTTGAACCGTCTCTCACATGGGTAGTTCAACTGCATCTGTCCCTTAACAGAACTCTTCCTTATCTAGGTAAGGCGACCTACCATAACCCACATTGTATCTCGACCTTCCTCGATCCAGGGAAGACCTATCACAAGATCCATAGTGTTGAGCTCTCATTCCCTCTCAAGGATTCTTTTATCCTCTATATCGATACACTGGGTTACTGGGGTTCGTCCTTTACCTCTTGGCTTGCATGGCCATACACCACATGCAACTTCATCTTAAGCATCCAAAGTGCTACTGTCATTTTCCACGGTGTAAGATGATCTCCAACCATGACTCCCTATATGTCATGATTCTTTCAAGATCAACTCCTCGAAACCCTAAACCACTCTAGTTGGGGTTTCATCACCTTCCCTTCCAAAGAAGTACATCTGAGGTTTTACCATCATCCTTTCATTGCATCAAGAACTAGGCTGGCTAACCAAACAACCCTTAACTTTTCAACACATCTTGTTTCATCTGAGTGTTATCCAAACACCTCTCTTTTTCAAACTTAGGGTTGGCCAAACAAACTCTTCTAACTTCTAGTCAACCAAGTCTTAATCAGATCATTCATTATGACTTCACATCCTTAGGTAACATTACACTTCCATGTATTTCACTTATCATGTCACCTCAAACTATATTGTTATCTTCATAAGAACACTCTCTGATTTCATCATCACGATGTTCAAACTCATTCAGGTATAACTTGTAGTTTCACATAGCTCATGATAAAAACATCCTCATAAGGGGACTACCTCATTTCCCTTAGTGTTTACAAACCATCTATGTATCATTCATTCACTTTACCATGGTAAGATAATTTCTCTATCCCCATTTCTCGTGGCAAAGCTCCAACCTACATCATCTCTTATCCTTGGTGTATGACATGCATAATGTCCTATCTCTCACTCCCATAACAAGAGGAAATAAGCATTTGGCTGCAGTCCAAATACAGAGTTCTTCCTGTTCCAAGAGCAGAGATGGTACATCCCACCTTGCCAGTACACCTTTAAATCTAAGTTGCAACGTGCCACATATGTCTCTTTAACACAAACATCATGATATCAAACTAGTCTTGAACCTACTGAGGTTTATATCCTTGGTCATCTCCTCTAGGTCTATAGGGTACCGACTCTTTTGGGGTCATCCCTTTTCCTCATGCATCAAGAGAGTGCCCTACTCATCTGCCCTTTGGGTCCCATGAGTTTATGGAGGTGATCAATCTCCTAACCCATGGCCCTAAGACAATGATAGTTGTTACCTCCCGACCCTATGGTCATGTGCAACTGGGAAATTAGGCAACTCCTACCTTCATCGGACTTATCCCTACCTGACCCTAGGATAGACTTAGGATTCTCCATCGTAGTACATGTTCACTTAGAACCTTACCTAAGTGTTCATCATCTCTCTTTCTGCATTCATGGGCTGACCTTCATCCTTTCATAGGCATTATGGCAACCTGCCTACCTTGGTCAAGCCCCATACTGGTTACCTTCATGGTAACACATTCATCTGCAATAGAGATGGATATCTACGGGTCTACGGGTTCATTCTCATACCATGTACTTTTCTCTTAACTTCTTAAGATCCTACGAGACCTCTTTAGGTTACCTTGAACCAACAAAACTGATATACACCCCTCCCAAAGGGGTTCCTCTCCCAGGATGGGAGGAAAGCTATCTCTAAGGTCACAAAAGCTCTTAGGTCCAGGGTTTACATCCACCCGAGCCTACTTAACCCTAGAAAACCATTAAGGCACAAGCAGATCACTTATTGAACCATATTAGGTCATACTTGTCCTCTTTCCTCAAAGCTGGATCAAGGTCATACCTTCCTTTATCATCAACCTATCTATGAGGGGTTCATTACCCATACCTTAAACTTAAGGGACTTCCCTTTTCCCTTTATTCATGAGGCGTACCATGCTCAAAACTATAGAAACTTAATTTCCATCATGAGCATTAGGTATACCACTTCCCCTCTTAGGCCTAGGAACCCTAGGTTCACTTTTAGGTGTCCAACTTCACGCTCTATCCCTGAACCATGAATCAAACTGGAAAAAGGCATCTCGTACACTTCCTGTCATCCTTCTTCTCGATCAACACTTAGGGTTGGGTCCTCCTCAAGGGCAACTAACAGGGTACAAGGCCTCATAGCCTGCTACCACACCTTTCTAGGTCTAAGGAGCTCTTCTTCCTACCGTAGCCACATAGGCACCAGGTGCTTCATCTTCTATCTCTAGGGTTTGGTCCTTCTAAAGGCAACCAAGATATCATCAACCTTCAAGGATTGATCATGAAGCAACCGCTATCGTCCATAGTTCAGGGTTTTAGGCTTCCAACCTTCTTACTGAGTTTCCTGCTTTCTTTAGGGCTAACCCTACATTCAACCTCACCATTAGAGGTCCCCTCTTCATGAAGGTTCAACCTCAAATGCATGCCCTACATGGGCGAAGACTAGGTTCGAACTTAGGGTTGCTCAAGATTATCCGTAACCCTTTATGCTCTATCATGATTCCTTGTCCAGGGTTTCACCCTACTGTCAGCACTAAGACGTGCCCCAGGTGCCAACTATACCCTACTAGCACAAGCCCATAGGGTTTCTAAGGTCCTTCACTAACCTCATCATCTAAGAAGTTATCCTTTACCCTGACATACACGATCCTTTCCAGGGTTGGGTTGCCAAAGGTGTTAGGTCATCCATGGATCATATGGCATCCCAAAGGCATGTCCCTTCAAACACCTGGTCCAACTCATCTCTCTCTAACCATCACTTAGGGTTAGGGTTAGCATCATCCTTAGAGGAAGTGCCAAGCAATGGAGATCCCTATCTCCAAGACTGACTTATCCTCCTGACAAGAAGGTCTAGCCTCAGGTCTCTCCTGAAGGCATGACATCTTATGTCATACGACCTAAGCATGTATCTATTATTTACTTTGCGCTTAATCTATTAATATTATGTCCATGACATCTTATTTACATGTCTTTCATTAATTTAGTGGAGGATTCCTTAAACCTTATTAACCTTACCCATACCTCAAGAGGGTGAGGAGAAGAAAGAAAACCCTAATCCTTTATATCCTTATCAGAATTTTGTGATGAGAAGGGACGAATAAGATGAGAAGTCCTAAAGGTATCTTATTTTGATTCATACCCTAATACTTTGGCCAGGCGGTCACACGGATCCGGGAGTCCTCGTATTCTGACTAGCGGTGCGGAGGAAAATCTTGCCAGCCCCCGGTCGTGATCCCTTTCTAGACACCTCTGTCTTTCGGATACTCCTCTAATAAGTCCCTTGGGTTCTATGGAGTTTGTAAAATTTAATAATTATTAATGGTTAACTGAGGAACCTACGCTCTGATACCAAATGTTACGACCCCACCTCCCGATAACCCCAAATTAAGGGAAACCGAGAGGTTGAGCCGTACCCATTAATCCCGGATCAAAGGTTCGACATATAACCATAAACAATTATTAAATTCTAACATACTATACTGAAAACGGTAATAAAATTTTTCTTTACATACCTTTTGAAAACTTGGATCTCTATTCTTCTATCCATACCGATACTAATCTATCTAATCCCCCTTTGCACTTTAATCCTCGTTTAGTATCACATGTGCCACTTTACTGTTTGTTCTTTTCATTGTACCTAAAACGCCGACAAACAAAACGTCGGTCAGCCGTAGCTGGTATGTGGGGGAAAACAATAAACATGCAACTATGATAACAATGTAATCATTCAATTACTTGTTTAAAAACCAATATTACGTTTTCGATATAACTCCGCGATCCAAGAGTACCCTATCCTCTGTGTTGTCCCCATTAGACCCCTCATGATCCACCTATAAGTGAACCAATTTCTAGGGTTGAGTCACATGGCACTACTCGTAAGCAGTCCACTCCTTAACTCGGGATTTGCTAAAGAGTCTCTAACTCACGGTAACCTAGACCTTACTCTAGGATTACCCCTTTTTAGCCTTTTCAAAGTAACAGAGGTGGACCCGGATCTAGCCAGTTATATTATGCACCTTTATAGTGATAATCATAGTCACTTTATATGTTGCATGAAATAAATAAACATCCAACTGTTTAGTTGCATTCAATGCGATTAAACATTCGAGAATCCATCGGGAAACTAAAACGGTATAGCCATAAGCGTAACCACATACCTGATCATAGTAACTTGATGTCCGTGCATTAACATTCAACACAATAAACAGGCAATCAACAATATCCTGAAAATAATGCATAACATCCAAGTGTCATTGTTTTATTCAAACATCCACAAGTTCAACTTGGATTTCACCTTATGATTTCTAGGCCAACTTTAGGGTTTTATTAGGGTTTTAGCCTTCATTATGCATTTATCACTTTTAATGCTCTTTTAGTTTACAAACCCTACTTTCTGCACAATTGCATGTCAATTAAGTCTAATATGTTTCTTTTACACTAAAATTATTACCTTTATCCTTTTAGGTCATATCCACAACATTAAGGCTAATTATCACCTTTGGTTTCTTTCCAATTAACAAATCATATTTCATTATAGTTCAACTCACATATATGAACCTTATTTATCACTATTTCCACTTTTATACAATAGGAAGCACTAATTATCCAAATAATTATCATTAAAGATCTTTGATACTCAAATTGGATTTATAACAACATAACATTGTCTTATTCATATAATTGCACAATTAAATCATTAAAAGGCATATCTTCCTAAATTAGGGTTTCTAAGCCCATTAATGCAAACTTAGATATATGAAACCCTAATTTAAGCCAATTATGTGCAATTATCATCCTTTTATTATAAACAGGTTAATATTTGTTCTAAACATTCAAAGAACATCACTATATTCAACTATCATCAATTTCAGGGGTTTTTCACTAATTAAACCATTAAAGATGATAACTTTATGTATTTTTCCAATTTCAAGCATATAAACTCTAAATTAAACTAATCGTGTGCAAAGTTCTTCCTTTTTGAACTCAATGCACCTTTTTGCATTTAACAGGTTAATATCAATTCTATTGATCCACTAAACCCTATTAATCACTTTAATCATATCAAAGAGGGTTTCTTTACCATTAATACATTAAAGTTAATAGCTTTCATTACTTTTTGAATTGCATAAGGAATCAGGCTATAAAACTATTTTTAATGAATTCCTTGCATTTTTCTGATCAAAATACATATATAACATGTCCTAAACGGAGTTACCATTAAAAAGTTACGATTTTAACAAAATTACTTACTTTCGGCCAAGAGAAAAGCTCCACGTCATCTCAGCCCATGCAGCGCCTCACGCGATTTGGAAAACATAACGAATTTCCAAATTTGCCCTCCACTTAAGTTCTTTTTGCATAACCCGCAGAGGGGCATTTTAGTCCATTCTTTATCTGTTCATCTTCCTCGTCCAGCAGACGCGGCGCAGATGCCCTAGCGGCCGCGTTCTGCAGCCACCTCGCGCGTGCTTCTCCCTCTCCATCGTCCGGTGATCATCGGGGATGTTCCCCCCATCTCCGCCTACCTTCGACTCTTATCTGGGTGCCCTAGCTTGCAGCCATAGCGGCCAGCTTGGCCTGAACATGAATGTTGTGCGCGGCTGCCGTAGCAGCAAAGTTTCGACTACCACGATCAACCTAGGGCAGGGCCACGATGTTAAAGTCCCTCCCCAACCTCGTGGGAACCTAAACTCCATCCCGACTATACCCAAACATTCGATGCGCATGAGGTAGAGCCATCTTCTTGGATTAGGGTTTGATCGTGGAAGAACAAGAAGAGAAGGAAGAGATGTGTGCAAGATCCCTTTCGGGACTCAAACCAGAAGGCCAACCCCTTATATAGGGGAGAGTCTTCGCACTCCAAGACGTGCATCCACAAAGGTGCAAGGTCTTTTCCTAATAGGAATCAAATCCCTTCATTAGAAAGCAAGCTTCTCTCTCTCTCTTATTTCTTTGATATTCCCTTTTTTTGTGATAATAGGATTCCGAAAATCCTTTCCTTTATCTTCTTATTACTTGACTCTGGATTATTTATCACGAAATCATTTATTTCTTTTAATAGAAAAATACTCCCTTTTATCCATATTACAAAATTAATGGGTTATGTATTCCCATTACCTCTTTATTTTATAATTAAGGTATTTTCTCTTCCTTTTCCTTTATTGGGGCTCCTTGGCACCCAAGAAAACTTGTTATTTCGAAATCATTTTCCAAGGATATTTATTATCCTTCTAGATGCATCTAAATGCATTATTTCACATTATCTTGTTTATTTCTCATTAAAAATATATCTTTTTGAGAATTTCTTTTTATTTTCCTTCTATTTTCCTCATTGGCATCCCTTCTATCATAAGAAAACCTTGGGATACGAAATTCCACCATGGAAACTCAATTATACCCCTTTTTCACTTATTTTCCACATATTACCGTTATTTCCCAATTTCTTTCTTCATAAAGGAATACATAGAATAATCTTTTCTTTTTATTATTTTTCTTCACAACTTTAGACTCCTTGGAACCCAAGGAATCCAAGAGGCATGAAATCCTCTTTGGATTTGCCTTCTAGAAGTTTCCATTATTTCTTTTCTCCAATATTCAATTTTCCATTTACTAATTGAATTTCCTTTGTTATTTTCCTTTTTATTGGGCCCAATAGCCAATAAAGCCCACAAACCAAATAACAAGGCTATTTTAAACGAAATCCAATTATTCAAAACAAATCACATCATTATTTGTTCAATTATCCTTAATATGAGAAATTGCATTTCTCATCAATTGAACCCAAAAATTGGGGTTATAACACTTATTTTAAGACCTAAGGAATTCATACAATTATCCAGTGTTATAGGAAGAGATTTTGGGTTTTCCCATTGCTAGCTAGTTTACAAATCCTTCACAATGTAAGGTAACCTATATAGTCATGCAATTCATCTCAATCACTAGATAAACCAAGTAAACTGTTGGATACAAGAGGGGTAAACAATTAGTATGTCTATTGAAACTTATAGCTTCCATCAACCAATTCTTAAGTATGAGGCATAACAAGCTCAGTAAGGATGGTATCCAACCCTTAGTAGATGGATTTGAGCATAGCAATGTGAACATACTCCATGTTGAAGGTAAGGCATGCCTGACCACAACGATCTAGTGTAAATTATCACTTAGTATCTAGGTAATCATATTAATTCTAAAGCTTACTTGGGATTTTGTGTTTGTCATTCATTCAGGATCAATACCTGAAGTGTATGTATGTGAGGCATGCTAGAAAAACAACAATGGAAGGGTTTGTGGTGAGAACTATGTTAACATCTATCTATGACCATTCAAGTCAATCTACATTTCATAGTGCTTAGTCTAGCTTTCCCAAAAATAGGAGATAGGAACTAAACAATACACAAGTGAACTCTCTGTAGGGAAATTCCATACTCCATAAAGGGTGTAGGGTTAACTATTACCCAAAAAATGAGTCCAGACCACACAGTGGTTTGAGGAGTGAAAATCACCAAATCAGGTAGGGATTGAATCCCTGTTTGGTATTCCACTACTCAGGATTAACTACATCAACTACATGTGAAGGGTCATGTAATGACCTCACTTTTCAGCATCCATCAATTAAGAATAAACCCAAAAAGTTTAGAGCCATTACCCAAATTCCCAAGGATCCAAATTTAACCAAATAACAAATAATACCAAAAAATTCCATTAACTCAAATATCGTTTACCAAAATGCTTTTCCAAAGGGTTACATGAATTGCTATCATCAGAATTGTACATCTGAAAATTGTATGAGAAGAAGTATCTACTAATACTCCTTACAAGTTAAATTTAA
This sequence comes from Alisma plantago-aquatica, assembly GCA_963693085.1. Lineage (NCBI taxonomy): Eukaryota > Viridiplantae > Streptophyta > Magnoliopsida > Alismatales > Alismataceae > Alisma > Alisma plantago-aquatica. Next base: position 171,237,293 of record OY856409.1, read on the forward strand.
TGTCTTCAAGTAATTCCATATGTCCATCATATCTTGATATCTTCATGTTTAGAATGTACCTAAAATTTTGTGAAACCAAAAGCACAAATCATTATATTGCTACATTGTGTACGTGGGGTGCATGCCATAATGTGCAAGTACATAACAACATAGATTCAATCAATTACTTGCAAATAATAAATGTCATTTTCTTCAAACAATCTTCCTTTATGTGATACTCATAGTGGCATTATAATTGAACAGAATGTAAATAAACATCCAATAGTCAATTGTTCAATCTTCAAGAAACACTTGGCAAACACCGCCAAACTAATGTAGGTATTCATAAGTGTAACCATGTACCTTTGGTAGAACCATGCAGATCTTGTAGTCATACTTTAAGCATATTATTCAATCAAGCAAGAAAACCAAGCAATCATCTTTAATATGCATGTATGTAAATCCTAAAGTGTCACCATCACAATAATTATATTAAACCCTACTCGATCCTATTCTAGATTTTAGGTCTTAGGTGAGGAATAAGGGTGGAAACCCTATTTCCATAGCATATTAAACAATAGGTGAAACCTTAGTTATTATATCCATATTATCATTTCATTATGATCACCTAGATTCACTTATGTCCAAAATCAACATCGCATGTTATAAACTTTGGTTTCATAACCATAATTATTCACATGTATGGTAGTCCACTTTATTAACCCTAGTTATCATCTTTGTTATCATGGTCATCATGGAAGTTAGATTATTCAACAACATAAGACTACAACATGAACTAAGAGCATATGATGTATTTAACATGTTAATATAGGGTTTTCATGCACTAATCACCACTTTAACACATCTTAGCATTACTTTTAGAATTCGGATCAGATTTATGTACCACTGATACTTTATTCACATTCATCTCATTTCATCATCAATTTTTATATATTACTTGTCTCAATCTGGGTTACTAATAATTTACTAGAATTATTGAAAATTACCTTTATTGGACAAATGGAGAACTACCATGTCAAAATAATTGAGTCTCGGGCCTTCTCCATGCAGGTCCATCTTGTCTAGTGGCATGTGGCCTTATCAAGATCGTGTACCATGTTGACGGGTGCTATAAGAAAGTTCAAAAGGACCTATTTGCCTCTTTCCTCAGGGAATAAGTCTCCACACACGTGAGGGTCTTTTGCCCTTTCCACCTAAGGTCGCCTTCAACCTTGCGACCTGCTCGACCTCACGCTTGCGTGAATCATCCAGGGGGTGGATCTTGTGCTTGAGGGCAATGCAGAGCCACACATTTTTTCTTGGTCCTCCAAGGAGCATTGTTGGACCCGCTGGGGGTCTCAGCCATGTCAGATATGGTGAGGTATGTTGGAAATAGGGCTCTAGAGGGGGGTGAATAGAGCTTCAAAAATTTTCACAAGATAGATTAGATCTTCAAATTATATCAATCAAAACTAATAGCTAAAGTGCAATTTGAAATCCTAACTAACAAGCATAGTAAGGATGAGAGAAAATGAAACAAGCACTTGACAAGTTTGTTTAGAGTGGTTCCACTCTCCAAACTAGGAGAGAGTCAGTCCTCAACCTAGAGAGGTCAACCTCTAAGAATTTGCAAGTGCTTTCCTTTATATATTCACTAATAAGAGTTACAACACAAGACCACCAAAGGACTTACCTATCTAATACAAAGAGTCTTCAATCTTACCAAGGACTTACCCACTTTGCAAGAGTCTTCTGCCTTCTTCCAAGGACTTAACTACTCTTTCACAAGTCTTAAGCCTTCAATGGATTACCCACTCTTCTTGTATCTTCAACCTTTGCCTTCTCATTCGCCTGGAGAAGATCTTCACCTCTTCTTCAACCTTGAAGAAGATTAGCAACAATTGTACTTTCACTCAGAGTAGCTTGCTTCACCTTTTCTCTTTTTAGGAAAGGTGTAGGGAAGATGGAATGGAATGAGAGATTCACAAGCACAAGGAAGTATCTCTCTAACAAGTGGCCTAACTCACTCACAATCACAAAATGTTGTGTAAACTAGATAGAGAAAGGGGCTCAAGGAGTTGCAACACACTCAACTATAGCAAGGACTTCGAATAGCATGAATGAGCAAACTTGGAATGAACTCCAAGGGGTCCTATTTATAGCTGGGGGTGTTCACTTGAGTGTGGGATCACTTAAGGGAGAAATATAGCCATTTTCCAAGTTGCAACAGATCTATTCTCGCTCAAAACAACTCACCAATGGTTATAATCACTTTTTCAGCATTTTCCATACAGTACATTCGGTCGAGTTTCAATAAAGGTAACTCGACCGATCCACTAAATGACAAAGCCAATTTGCAAACTATCAGTCGAGTTTATTCTAAGAAAGTCAACCGATGAGCTAAAATCAATTTTGCTCAGTGAGTCGGTCGATCGAGTTCTGTAAGTGTGCAACTCGACCAATTAGTCTCTCTAGAAAATCCATCACTAGAGCAGTCGAATTGGACCTGTTTTCTAAATTGACATTTGAGTGATCAAATGTTGGAATTAAGTGTCCCAGGTTTTTTTTCATCTTAGTTACAAGTAATATTATCAATACAAGTGATTACAAAAATCATCTAATGTCATTTGAAGTGATTTCCCAAAATGCACACTTGCAATGCTTTTGACTTGCACTTGAACAAGTAGGGCTTGTGTAATTTGATCCTTTTCATGTACCTAAAGCCTGAAATCAATCTTGAACAAACATATTAGATACATAGGAATGGAATGGTTATATCATTATCAAAATATGGACAATGTAGAACTCTCAAGTCAACATTCTCCCCCTTTTTGACAATGACAAACCATTCCTCAATCATATTGAAAAGGATATTTGAAGTTATACCTTTGCCTTGTGAATTGCAAGGGGATTCAAGATTTGAACAATATGAATTGCTCCCCATCAATATATTCTTACTCTAACATGCATAGTTAGTCTATCTACACAAAGCAGCATGACATATATATACTATGTGGTCCTTTAGCAAGTCACATGATAAACCATATAATGAATAAGAAAAGGATCACATAGGCAATAAAAGCAATATGGTTGAGCTTCAAAACATTGAGCTTCTCTCCCCCTTTTGACATTATCAAAAAGGAAGGGGGGTAGAAGAGCACATAAATAGGTCTTCTCCAAGTACAACCAAGCATTCATCTACAACATACACCAAACAAAGATGAGAGAAACAAACAAGCTAAGTCATAATCAAAATATGGTAAAACTTGGCACCAACTCATGAGATATAGTAAATCAAAGAGTAAGTGTACAAAAGATTAAGATTACAACACAGAAAGCATGTTCTCAGAAAACAACTACAAGCCAAGATGATGAAATCTAGATGATAAAATAGTACAACTCAGAACATGTGCCCAGATGTTTGTAATACAAAAATAACCTAGAAAGATACATATGATCATCATATAGACTAAAAACTAGAACAACTAAACATCTAATCTATCTATATCCACATCATCATCATCATTAGCATCAGAAGCATCAGGCTCATAGTCATCATCTCCGTCTGAAGGTGTAGTAGATAGAACAACATTGCCTACATCACCAGAGGTTCCAGAAAAGCCATCATTAGAAGCATCACCATCATCCTCATCATCCTCCTCATCAGCAGTAGCCTCCTCATCAGCCAGGTCTGGAATCTCCTCATCGGTAAGAGAACCAAAACCTCAACCTAGATAATGAGCATTATGCTCATCCCAAGACATGCCAAGAGCATGGAGCTCATTGACCTGTGGGAAGGAAGGAGCAAAACTACTAAGACTAGCAAGCAGAGTGGCCAAGGGGCCAACTGTCAGAGGCAGCACATTAGGGGTAGATTCACCAATAGTAGAGGGTATAGCAGCAGAAGATGCTGGTGGAGGGGTAGGGTAAAAGTGATCATATGAAAAGGATGCATAGTCACCTCCTGGGTAGGGCTGGTAGGCAGGGTAAGGGTGTGTACATGACATGTTAATGGTATACATGATGGAATAGAGGTCCTAATGCAGGTGCTCCTAAACCTGAAGGTTCATGTTGATGCATCATGGAGCCCATAAGGGTTTCATTGGATACATGGAATGAGGTAGGGGTAGGTCGGGTAGGGTGAGGTGGTGGAGGTTCTCACGTAGAGGCACCAAGTGTGGTAAAGGATAGGATAGGCACTGCCTTTTGAAGAGAGGTCTCACTGATGCAAACTCCTTTTCGGGCAGGTTTGTAGTGCAGGTCATGGAAAAGAGATTTGCCAGTGGCAAGCTAGAACAAACCACATATCAGGGCTAGGTAGGGTGGGAGGGTGACAAAGGTGTTCTTTCCTGAGTCAAAGTAGGTCATATGATGGAGAAAATATCTCACCCACTTGACTCTTATATTATTCAAGAGACAGTACATGATTACCGCAGTGTTTTCTGCAATTTCAGTCTGACTTTTCTTTGGATGAATATTGTAGTTAACAACTAAGGCAAATATGTGTCTCTTGAGGTCCAAGGTAGAGGAGGGAAGGGTGCATTTCTTCCTATAAGGGAATTGAGGCTTCTTGAAGAACTTATGAATATCAGGGAGAGTAAGAGCATATTTCTTATAGAAGGCCTCAGGCTCTACTAGGTCAAAATACTCTGGATAGTCCTTACATCAGGTGTCAGTCACTTCAGTGCCCGAAAACAAGATGTTCAAGGTATCCTCAGAGACTTGAAATTTCTTCCCCAATATCATAGATGTGAATACTACTTGATTACTAGGCGTGGGTATGAGGGTGTCATGATTCCAATGCAAACTTGCATAAAATTCATGAACATATTTGGTGCTTATGATGGAATTGTTATAGCACGCATGTTCAACACCCAAGGCTGAGAGATGGTGGTCGTATAACAACTCTACTACTTGATCTATGACTTCTTATCTTTGTGGGTGTGGCTCAAATACGGCATGAAAAGAAAAGGGTTCCTAGGAAGGAGCTCCTTGTACCTATTTAGAGCCTCATATGAGACGAAGAAAGTGACATCAAAGGGAATCAAGCATGAGTTGGATGAAGATGAAGGTGTATTAGTTGGGGTGGCCCTCTTCCTCCTATTGGAAGCCATGGAGATGAAAAGGAGGAAGTAGAGAGAAAAAGCTAAAGGGCCACCACCAAAACTCGTCCATAGACCTAGATTAGATAGGTAGAAGGTCAAGGGAGGTTGATCTAGGTCAAACTAGGGCTAGGGAGAGAAAGGTCGGGGCTAGGGTTGAGAGCTTGAGGGAGCTAGAGGTTGGATCGGTCGAATTTTCTCTATTTGAGAGGGAGAATAGTCGGCCGAACCTATCTTAAGTTTTCTCTATCCTGGCCATTAGTCAAGTTATGTGAGTCAGAAACTCGAGCGACAGGCTCCAAAAAAAATGTCTTGGCCTCTGATTGGTCGAGTTGGCAACTCGACCGATGGTCAACCTGACCTAAAATTAGAAATACTAATTTCTAGCCATTAGAGTGCTAATTAAATTTATTTTTCAAGTCCATTATGCATTTTAAACATACTTAGGCACATATCACTCATCATTGGGTACCATTTTGCCATAAAACAAATGTTTGCGAAAGATACCCAAAAACAAGAGAGAAACAAGGAAAAAGGGGCATGAAAAACTAATTTTTAGCATATTAGCAAGCAGTGGTGATAAAAACATAGGCAAAGCATGTAGGATATATGGCAACTAGCTAGAAGGCATATCTTCAAAGCAATTATGAGCAGTTTAGATCTAATAAAATTAAATTGCTCTCTAGCTAGAGGTTTAGTGAAAATGTCCGCCAACAAATTTTCCGTATCCACATGCGTGATATAGATATCCTTTTTGGCAATGTGATCATGAAGAAAATGATGGCAAACCTCTATATTCATATCTCTACTATGCAAGATAGGATTATATGATAAGTTAATTGCTCTAGTATTATCACAATAGATAGGAGAAGCATTAAAATGAATGTTAAAGTCTTGGAGCATTTGTTTCATCCATAGGAACCGGGCACAACAACCCCACTGTAATGTATTCAGTCTTGGTGGTTGATAATTCCACTGTGCTTTATTTCTTGAAGAACCAAGACACCAAGCATGGTCCTAGGAGAAAGCAAGTGCCACTTGTGCACTTTCTATCAATCAAGCACCTTGCATAATTCGCATCACTATAAGCAGTAAGAGTAAAGTCCCTTGACTTGGGATACCATAGTCCAAAATTTTGGGTTTTAGACAAGTACCTTAAAATCATCTTAATAGCTATAAGATGTGATTTCTTAGGGTTTGATTGAAAGAGAGCACACAAGCCAACACTAAACATTATATCAGGTCTAGAGGCAGTCAAGTAAAGTAAACTTCTGATCATACCTCTATAGAGCTTCTCATCTACCTTCTCACCTTCTTCATCCTTATCAAGTTTGATGGTGTTTGACATGGGTGTATCCATTGGCTTGGTGTTCTCCATCCCAAAGCGTTTGAGTAACTCATTTGTGTACTTGCCTTAGTTGATGAAGTTCCCATATTTTTTTTGCTTGATTTGAAAGCCGAGGAAGAACGGGAGCTCACCCATCATACTCATCTCGAATTCACTCTGCATAAGATCACTAAATTCTTTGCAAAGATCAAGGTTAGTTCCGCCAAAAATGATATCATCAACATATATTTGAATGATAAGAAAATTATTAGAAGTATGCTTTAGAAATAAGGTAGAATCTACTTTGCCCATGATATACCCTTGATCTAACAAAAAATTATTTAATTTCTCATACCAAGATCAAGGTGCTTGTTTGAGTCAATAAAGAGATTTTTGTAACAAATAAACATGGTTAGGTATACTATCATGTTCAAAGCCAGGAGGTTGTGCAACATACACTTCTTCCTCAATTGTACCATTCAAAAATGCACTTTTAACATCCATTTGATACAATTTAAGGTTTTAAAACTAGCAAAGGCAAGTAACACACGAATGGACTCAAGTCTATATACAAGTGCATATGTTTCATCAAAATCTATACCTTCCTATTGATTGTAGTCTTGAGCCATTAACCTTGCTTTTTCCTTACCATTTTGTCGCTTTCATCAAGCTTGTTACGGTAGATCCACTTTGTGCCAATGATCTTTCTATCACTTGGTCTTGGCACTAGGGTCCATACTTTGTTCTTTGCAAATTGCTCCAACTCTTGTTTCATAGCTACGATCCACTCATCATCCCCAAGAGCTTCTTTGACATTCTTTGGCTTGAGTTATGAGATGAAAGCATTGTTGGCTTGTTCTTTGTTGAATGCAGCTCGTGTCTTCACTCTTTCAAGTGGATCACCTAAAATTATCTCTTTTGGATGATTCTTTACAAATTGAGGGGTTGGATTCTTATTCTCTTCATCTTTCTCTTCTTCTTGAGTGACCACCTCTTTTCCCTTTTGGGTGATGTTGAGCTCTTTTATAATAGGAATTACCTCACCTACAACATCATCATTTGGAAAAATATCTTTGGGAATAGAGGGGTTAGTCTCAACAAACTTAACATTTATAGATTCTTCTACTTTAGCAAGATCAACATTAAACACTCTATAAGCCTTGCTAGTAGTGCTCTAGCCAAGAAAGAAATTCTTATAAGATTTTAGATCAAACTTGTTGAGAGAATCTTTCATATTAAAAACAAAACAAGGACATCTAAAAACATGGAAATACTCGATAGAAGGCTTCCTACCACGCCATAGCTCGTAGGGGGTTTTCTTCAAAGAAGGACGTGTAAAACCCAGTTTTGCATAAAACATGAGGTACTAACGGCTCCAGCCCAAAACTTCTTTGGAGTGTCATACTCTAGAATCATGGTCGTAGCCATCTCTTGTAGTGACCTATTATTCCTCTCTAAAACCCTATTTTATTGAGGTGTTCAGGGTGAAGAGAAGTTATGTGCATAACCAAAAATGTTAAAAAATATCATTTTCAAATTATCCCCCATGATCACTACGGATGGAAATGATGCGGCAAGAGGCTTCATTCTCAACTCGTTTAAAAATGCTCGAGAAAACATCAAGCATATCACTCTTAGAAATGAGAAAGAAGGTCTAAGTATATCTAGAGAAACCATCAACAATAACAAGGCAGTACTTGGAACCACAAAGAAATTGAGTTCTCATTGGTCTAAATAGATCAATGTGAAGAAGTTTAAGAACTCTCTTGGTACTAAGGACTCCTTTGGATTTGAAGGAGGACTTGGTTTGCTTTACTTGGGTACAAGGTTGGCACTCCTCATCCTTTTCAAAATCCAATTTGGGAAGCCCCTTGACCAAGTCCTTTTTGCTCAACTTATTCAAATGATGCATGTTTACATGACCAAGACAATGATGCCAAAGAGAAATATCATTCAAAAATTGACTACTAGGCATCTACCAACAACAAGGATAATAGAGTCAAGAACAATTACAAAAATATTACCACTTCGAGTTCCCTTATATATAACTTGGTAGGTGAGGGAATCTAGAATCAAGCATTCAAAGGAAGTAAATAACACAAGGTAACCATTGTCAGGTAATTGACCAACACTAATTAAGTTGTGATGTAGGCCATACACAAAAAGAATATTCTTGATGCGCAAGGATTCACCTACATCACCCTCGCCTTTGATTTTACCTTTCTTGTTGTCCCCAAATGTAAATGAACCTCCTTTCTTTTTGGTGAAGTTGTTGAAATGGCTTATATCACCTATCATATGCTTAGTGCAGTCACTATAAACAATCCATCTTCCTTTTTCCTACAAGAAATGAGAGTGTCGGTTCCCAACTCAAACTTTGGGATCCGGAGTTAGCTTGGGGACCCATTTCATCTTTGGGTTGGACCACTTAGGCTTGTAAGGAAAATAAGTAGAGTAATGATCATCACACTTGTAATAAGAACAAACCATAGGATTCTTAGTGTCAGAATACTCTCCAACAAAGAAAGAGGTCTTCTTACTCCTTTTCTTACCTTTGACTTTGTTCTTGCCCTTTGGTTCTCCCCCTACAAATCCCAAACCACTAGTGCCACTTCATTTGGTAGAATGGTCAAGGATTTCATTTAGGGAGTTTTTCCCTTTGAGGAATTTCTGTAGAGAGGACCTTAGTCTATGATTATCATCATTAAGAAATATGATAGTAGAAGACAAACTAGCAACGTCATCCTCTAGATAGAGGAATTTAGTCAAATAAGAATCTTTCTCAAGAGAAATAGAAGCAATATCATTACTAGGAAAGATATGTCTAGAAGATAAATTATTAACTTGACCAAGCAACCTAGCATTTTTAGATTTTATCACTTGATTTCCCTAAGATAAACATCTCTTTCATCCTTATGAGCATCAATAAGAAGCTTAAATTCAGCATTTTCAGTTTTAAGAGTTTCAAGCTCCTTTAGGCACTTTTGGTGTCCTTCCTTAAGAGTTTTAATGTTCTTAAGATAGACACCATTATCTACTTCAACTCCATTGTATTGGACCTCAAGATCAAGATATTGGCATTGTAAGTTATCAATGCTCTCAAGAGGAGTTTTCTCATTAAACTCAAGAATTTCAAATTTAGCATACAAATCATCAATAATTTTTCCTAACCTTTTTCTTTTAGATTTACACTTAGCAAAAAAAGAATGGGTAGAAACAAGCATATCAATAATAGATTCCTTAGATAACTCATGCAAGCTTACCTCACTCTCCTCACTGAACTCACTAATTTCTTCACTAGTAGAGGCCATGAGTGCAAGGTGGCACTCTCCATATTCTTTAGAGCTTGAGCTTCTTGAGGATGAAGCTTCCCAAGTTGCATTCTTGTGTCTTTTCTCCTTCTTGTCCTTCCTCTTGTACTTTCTCTCCTTCTTGTACTCTTCCTCCTTCTTTGAGATACCCTTGTGGTGTGACTTTCTTGACTTGGGACATTCACTCTTGTAGTGCCCCTTTTGTCTACACTTGTAGCATCTACAAGTAGAGGAGGAGGCTTGCTTTCCCTTAAAGTACTTGCCCTTGGGGTAGTTGGCTTCATGCTCACTTGGGCCATCATCTTCACTAGAGGAGGAAGGAGAAATCCAAAAATCAAGTTGTTGTTGAAGGATGACCACCTCCACTTGTGCTTTTAAAGCACTAACTTTGATGTTCTTGGCTTCCTTTTATTCTTGCTTGGCTTCTTCTTCTTGCTTGTCAAGCCTTGGCTCATGAGCTTGGAGGTTGCCAAGGAGCTCTTCGATTGGAATGTCACCAAGGCTCCTCACTTATTCAATGGAGGTCACCTTTGACTCACATATCTTTGGTAGAGTCCTCAAGATCTTGGAGTTTATTACACCTCTATCCAAGGTGTTGCCCAAAGCAGCCAGCCCATTGATGATGACATTGAGTCTTGTGTACATCTCCACAATCCCTTGTTTCTTACCCATCTTGAAGTTCTCTAAAAGGTTGTTAAACATGTAGATCTTAGCCTCCTTGACTTTCTTTGTGCCCTCATAAGTGATGTACAATTTGTCCCAAATCTCATAGGTGGTGTCCCAAGATGAGATGTGGTTGAACTCCGTTGGGGTAAGGGATACATAGAGGATGCTTATGGATTTGGTGTTGAGTTGGGCTTCTTTAAGTGTAGCTTCACTCCATGTTGCAACAACTCTAGTTGGCTCCTTGTATGGTGTGACCATCACCTTCCACATATCAAAGTTCATGCCTTGATTGTAGAATTTCATGCACCTCTTCCAATAGAGGAAGTTGGTGTTGTCAAAGATCAGAGGACGCATGGAGAAGCCTCCCTCTAGGTTGAGAGAACCAAGTAGGTTGTCACCCATATTCTCATCTTGTGTGAGATTGTTGGAGAAGATCATTGGCTCTCATACCACTTGTTGGATCTAGGTCTCTAGAGGAGGGGTGAATAGAGCTTCAAAAATTCTCACAAGATAGATTAGACCTTCAAATTGTATTAATCAAAAACAATAGCTTAAGTTCAATTTGAAGTCCTAAATAACAAACATAGCAAGGATGAGAGAAAATGAAACAAGCACTTGACAAGGTCGTTTAGAGTGGTTCCACTCTCCAAACTAAGAGAGAGTCAGTCCACTACCTAGAGCGGTCAATCTCTAGGAGTTTGTAAGTGATTTCCTCTATATATTCACCAGTAAGAGTTACAACACAAGACCACCAAAGGACTTACCTATCCAATACAAAGAGTCTTCAACCTTACCAAGGACTTACTCACTTTGTAAGAGTCTTTTGCCTTCTTCCAAGGACTTATCTACTCTTGCACAAGTCCTCAACCTTCAAGGGATCTTTAGCCTTTGTCTTCTCCTTCACCTACAGAAGATCTTCACATCTTCTTCAACCTTGAAGAAGATCAGCAACAGCTCCACCTTCACTCAAAGTAGCTTGCTTCACCTTTTCTCTTTTTAGGAAAGGAGTAGGTAAGATGGAATGGAATGAGAGCATTACAAGCACAAGGAAGTAGCTCTCTTACAAATGGCCTAACTCACTCATAATCACAAAATATTGTGTAGACTAGAGAGAGAAAGGGTCTCAAGGAGTTGTAAAACACTCAACTATAGGAAGGACTTAGAATAGCATGAATGAGCAAACTTGGAATGAACTCCAAGGGGTCCAAATTATAGTTGGGGTGTTCCCTTGAGTGTGGGATCACTTAAGGGCAAAATATAGCCATTTTCCAAGTTGCAACAGATCTATTCTCACTCAAAACAACTCACCAACGGTTATAATCACTTTTTTTGCATTTTCCGTATAGTACATTTGGTCGAGTTTCAATAAAGGTAACCCGATTGATCCACTAAATGGCAAAGCCAATTTTCAAACTATCGGTCGAGTTTGTTCTGGGAAACTTGACCGATGAGCTAAAATCAATTTTTCTCAATGAGTCAGTCGGTAGAGTTCTGTGAGTGTGCATCTCGACTGATTGGTCTCTCCAAAAAATCCATCACTGGATCGGTTGAGTTTCCAACTCGATTGATAAACAGCCTATGACAAAATTTCTAAATTGACATATGAGTGATCAAACGTTGGAATTAAGTGTCCCTAATTTTTTCTCATCTTAGTTACAAGCCATATCACCAATACAAGTGATTATGAAAATCATCAAAGGTCATTTAGAGTTATTTCCTAAAATGCACACTTACATTGCTTTTGACTTAAACTTGAACAAGCTAGGGCTTGTGTAATTTGATCCTTTTTGTAATGAGTACATTTGTGCTTAATTAGTAAACTAGGGTTTACCTGAATGATTACATGCTTGATTAGATTGAACATCATTTAGACTTGATTAATGGTAGTAGATTAATTGTGATGTTTCAAACCTAAGAAGAAACTCTAACTATGATTTTAGTTTGAAGAATCAGGGTTTGAGAAATGTAAACCCTAATCGGAAAAAATTAGGGTTTTGATAGTACATGAATATGGAATTTGATCAGGATAGCAGTGTGGTATATAATTTTTCAAATTTTCTAAAAATTTTGTATTTAATTGAATTTTGGATATGATATGGATAACTCAATCATGCATATTGGAGAAAACTTTCAGAATATTTGAGTGTTTTTTTGAATGTGGTTCAGTGGTTCTTGGTCAAACTATACTTCAACCAAAATGCTGACAGAGTGGTTTTCAGTAGAGTAGTGTTTTGTTTTTAATTATTTATTAGTAACTCCAAATGAATTGAAATTTTAACTGTAGATCTGAAACTCAACGATAAACAACATTTAAAATTTTCATAAGTCTTGGATGTGTTTAGAACTTATCAGTAGATGAATTACAGTAATATTTTATGACAGAAAATTTAACTGAAATAAGAGAAAGTATAGTGAGGGGTCAATGCGGAATTGACCCAAGCAGCTCAATTTCTCTATATGGTCAATCTAACACATAATGAGCTCTCATAATCCGTAATTCAATCTAGAGAAATGAAATCCTAGAGAGAGTGGGAGAGTTAGGGTTTGAGAGGAGAAAGTGATGGAGATGTTGACCTATGGTTTTGCGGTCTGAGGATTGATGAAATCATGTAAGTTTAGATTCTTTGCATAGACTTTAATGGTGAATCTTCATTCAAATGTAAAGATTCCTTTGCTCCTATGATTTGATCCAAAATGGTGTCAAAATTTCCCCTTTTCTCACTCTTTCTTCATAATCCCTCATTTTTAGGGTTTCTGAGTTGAAAGGAAGAAGAATCGGGTGAATTGCTAGGGATTTGATATGAGATTGAGATTTTCAGGGATGAGCTGCGTTTTTAAGGTGTTTTCACACCTTAGGGTGAGTGGTAACTTCCTTTAAATAGTATATTGCACAAAAATTGGTTAAATCATCCATAATCTTTAATTGCTTAGTATGTGACTACAAACCCTGAATTGTGTGTTTGATCTAAGTTGTTGCAAAATGATATGAAATGGATTCTTCCTCTGTTTGGATGAATTTCATATGATAAAATCATATTAGAAATGTATACAATACATCCTAATGAGAATTCCCTAAGTATTCACAGAGGTTATAAGAGTAAAATGAAATATAGGGAATTTGTCTATGACTGAAATTGCTGTATAATTAAATAGAGAAATTTGTTTATCTAGATCCCCTTGGTTATGAATGATTGTTTATCTGAATGCAGAGTACATATATGTCAGATACTATCTTGGATTTCATTTAAGGTGAATAGTGTTTGTTTGATACCTCAGTAAAGAGGGTGAAACCCTAGATGCGAGGAAAGTTGGATATTTGCGAATAGATATCGTGAATTCCATTTGAACGGATTTTCTTGACATGATAGACTTTATTTATTCAATTTTATTATTGATGCATGTTATCTCAGTGAATGGCATGGAAACCCAAATTCAGCTCAGTTCCAAGGTTTCATACATATATTGATTTTATATGATTTGTTGATAGTAGTCTTTATTCAGTGAATGCTTATGCCGCATGAAATCCTTATGAGAGCCATGTGATAAGTGAACAAGGTAAATGAAACCCTAAGGGTAGGGTGTTTAATGAATTAATCATTTTCATTACCATGTTCTCAGTATGAGATGCACAGCCCAGGATTTGGGTCGATGTGTACATTTTCCAAGAAAGTGCAAATAATTTATGGGTACAAATGACAATTACTTGTATGCTAAGTAATTAGCTCTTATCATTATATTAAGATGTTTAAAATCATGATTCTAGTGTATAAGTGCCAAATGGACATGCATTATGTTTATTTAAGTATTTCAGTCTGCCTGCATGTATAGTATGTTGATTTCTCAGTATATTATAGTGTTTGAATATACTTCTCTACCAAGTTAAGGATGATATACATGTTGTGTTATAAACTTCAAATAAATACACATGATACCATAGAGATACCAGAGTCAAGTATAAGTAAGGTAAAAGATAAAATATAGTAAGTGCTTTCCAAGAAAAATAAAATAATAGACATAGGTGCCTTGAACACCTTAGATTCCCTACGGATGTCTGCAATGTAGGGAGGAAACGATCCACCCTGGCAGCGACCAGTATACGGGGATCAGATCGCACCCACAGAGCGTGAGGGGAGACGAAGCCCTTGAGGAAGTTTCCTAAGAGAATATAGGTTACCCACCATAAATTGGAGATCCCAGTGGTAACCCAGAGGTACCCACAGAGCGTACCAAGATGAGGCCCACAGAGCATCTCAGACCCTCTGCATGTGTACTCAGCCTAGAAGGAGAGGTCCAGTTAAAGGCCACTTGTTTAGCCTCCTTAGTCAGACGTGATAGTTCGAGTCAAGTAGACTCGGATTCAGTTCTAGGCTTAGCTTCCCGAGTTTTAAGCTAAGTCTTGTACAGTGAGATCGTAGTTCTCTATAAGTCTTCATATGTAGAGTACACTGCATATGATCAGGGCATAAGCTAAAATATGTTCATATAGGTTTAAAGAGTTTCTTATAAGTAAGAAAGGCTAAGAAAGATTTGAGTACAATTTCCTAGCAATTATTCTTTGTATGTTTCTGAATTATTAGTTCTCGTTGAATTTAATCAAGCATGCTCATATATTTATTTACTCTTGTTGATATCTAGAGTATCCTACCATATTTATGATTATCAATGATCAATCTCTTTAAAGCTTACTGCTGTTATAATTTATATCAGTTTCTCAAAAGTATATTTGTAATTATATCAGTGCTTTAGACTATTTCTTTGAAGTACTCATTCACTGAGTGAGTAGGCTCACCCCTCTACTCAAAATTTTTAGGGAAACCACGTGGACTTGAAGAAGGTCAAAGCATCAGAGTAGATCTACCACATAGTTAAGTATGAGATTAGTTAAGTTCAGTCGGTCCTTGTCACTCTAGGTCCTAGTATAGATGTGAGAGTGTTGTAAGTAATGTTTTGTATCTTTGTTTCCTTAATAAGAGAGAATGTATATGATTATCATGTCGTATGTACCTGAGAATGAATGTATGGATGTGTATCATTTATGTTGAGATCATACTAAAGAAATCAATGTTTAGATTCACTTACAAAGTTAGTTTATGTGGTTCAATGTGAGAAAACAAAGAGTTTGAAAAAGAAAAGAAAAAGTTAAGGGTGATCTATGTATTATGTTAAATCCTCAATTTATGCCCTAATCTCATGATTAATGGTAATTGTGAGATTGGGGTGTGACAACTTGGTATCAAAGCTTAGGCTGAGTTGCCAGGGACCATTAAGTTAGTAAGTTAGAGTCATAAGTGTGGCAGATAGGAGATTTTATGATGTTAGCTCTGGGGATTTGAGTATTTGGATATCCTGGCCCAGTATCTGAGTACTTGGATCAACCAGTATCAAGCTACTCTTTCTATTGTTTCATGTATACCCTGGCTAGGTATACAGTGGAAGGATGGTCTAGAGAGGAACCCTAGAAATATTAGGGTTAGAAACAAGACAAGTAACATGAATTAAGAGCATAAATATAAAATGAGATAGAACTTTCATTTCATATTGTTGTTTTATTGGAGATGAATAGAAAAACTTTTATATGTTTGAATTCAAATATTCAGTATTTTGAAATATATATGGGACTTTAAGATTTGTTGTATACTATGAAGTTGTAGCATTTATTGATTACATTCTTTGTATCAAGTAGACTATAAATGATCTTTGAATGAGCTTTCCTAAGTGGATAAGTTTTCTTCCATACATTTCAGATGAGTAGGAGTTGAGTAATCCTGAGTAGCTCTTGGCTTCAGGACTGGAGGTTAGGCCTGGTCCGGCTGGCAGTATGCATTATTGGGATCTAATGACTCCTATTAGTAACATAACAAGAGTAAATTCTGGATAGATTAGATCTAAATTCTAGTATGAATGTATATACTCTAAGATTTTGAAGTATAAGGGAAAGATTGGGATAACTAAGAATCAGTTGGAACTGATATCTAAGATCCAACTTTGGGGCCTCATATGAGAAACCCTTAATTGGGAATAAAGGAACACGACATAAGGTTCAGATTAAGTTTAATTATTAGTATTTTATGAACTCTAAATATGAAATATGGAAAAGATATGAGAAAAGTATGAAAGGGGCCAAGATAGTAAGAATCAATCATGAGGAATGGATTATATAACTGAGTACAATGTTTTTATGTACTCCAAAGCAAAGGGAAAATAGAAGAAAAGAGTTAAGCAGACAATAAGTAAGTATAAGTGAAGAGTCTTTAGAAGAGTTAAAGTAAAGAGAATTAGATGAACATGTAAATCATAAGACTAGGATAAAAAACTAAGTTAAAACAAAGATAAATGTTGGACATGATGAGCTTGATTAAGGAATGAGGGTTATGATATAATTGAGAGTATGGAATGTAAACCTTTATTGTGAAGTTAATACATTCATCCTTACTACCTTTGGATTACAAGTCTCTATAGAACAACAAACTAGTTTCTAAAAGAAGAACAAAAGTGTAGCTTAACCAATGAATAAGTCATACAAAGGTAGACTATATTCAGGAAGGAAAAAAATTGATTGAAAGAGAAACCAAGTTTGACCCATGCATGAGTCGTTTGATTTAAAATGAAGGATATGTAATGTATTAAACATGAGGTGATACTAGTAGAGAGATTATTTATTTATAATTTCAACTTCACATTAGTAGAAGGATAAAAAGGAAATATATGCAACATGGTATACTTGATCATACACATAAAAGAAGCAACATGATCATAAGAGAAAACTAGAAGTTAAAGATGACATGTGGAATAGTAGTATATGGTAAGGGGATTATGGAAAGTAAGGAAGGGTTTGAAACATAATGGAGTAATACATATTATAAAAGAAAGAGGTTGCAAGATTCAAGAAAGTGCTAATTAGTCAAGTATCCATGTTGATAATTAATTAAACCTACATATGAGAAATGTACTATTGAATGTTTGAAGATAAGAATTCTAAGTCTCAAAATCATCTTCTCTTTCATATCTTCCTTAATGAGAGCAATGTGGGAATGAAGTGATAGGAAAATGAATCATATATGATTCATAACCATTATGGTAGAGACATCTAGTGAATGTAATAATGACACACAATATGATGATGAAACCCTAGCAGGGTAATTGAGAATGTAATCTATATGAATAGGTCAAGTAAGAGAAAGAAAATTCAATTGATAAGATAAGAAAGACCTTAGTAAAACTTGTGAGATCCAAAGTTTGAATTTCAAATTAAGGGAGCAAAGTCACATCACAATAAATTCATGCTACTGATAAGGACCAAACCCTAGAATATTTAGAGTTGTATTAGTTCAAGGGATGTCACTAGTGATTTGACCTTGAATACTATCATCTCTATAAAATAAGATCATGAGATTTGCACTATGAGAAGTAAACTAGCACTAATAGTAATCCAAGGTTTAAAGATAGCTAATATGAAAGGTAGATAAACATTATGGAAATGATTCAGAGTAAAGAGTAAGATATAAATTTGAAATGTAACAAGTGTGTTTTGAAACAAAAGCAAAAATACAATATGAGTGAAGTGTGATATGAGATAAATTCTTGCAGTGATAGCAAGAATGATGAATAATCTATTTGTACCTTGTATGTTTCAATTTTAGGAATGTTTAATCTACATGATTAAAATGAGAAGGATAAGTAGCAAAAAGTAAGTAGTAGTGAATTAGGAGAGAGATAACAGAAAATAATGGCTTTTAGTAATATGTGAATTTGTTTTTAGAAGTATAATTTGTTCAAGGTATATTAAGGGATGTAAATTGGTTCTACGTATGATTTCAGTGTACATGTGCAAGCAATATGTTAATTAAAGGTGTCTGATAGTTGTAGTCATTCATACCAGTAATCCAACTTAATATTGTACAATTGTGGTATGGTGATATGTGTTGAATAATGATGGAACAAATGAAGGGTTACCCTGAATAAGGTAGTCTTACCTATTCACTCATATGAATAGAAGGGATGATAACCATATTGTATTAATATGTAACCCTAATGAGTATAGCTTGTTATACCTAGCTTTAATATAACTAAGTGATGGTAATTGGGTATGAATAGTCCTTGAATGACTAATACAATCATGGAGTACTTTGTTATTGTTGTTGAAACCCTAGTATGCTATAACTCAATGGTTACACCTTGAATTATGTGTGGGTTCATACTTGAGAATAATATGGAATGTGATGGTAATGCTTCAACTTATGCATCCATGATGCAATGGGGATTCCGTGAGTAGTATTTTACAATTGTTGTTGAATCTAGTCTTCCAACTCATGACTACTTTTCTATTTGAGTAGCACAATAGTAATATTCAAAACAACATATTGAACTCTCTTTTGTGACTTAGAGGTAATATAAAACAATAGTACATATTGAGTCGTATGAATTGAGATGGTTGGATCAGATTATCAATGTTGAGATAACACCTCAAGAGTATGAAAATATTGAAATGGTTGCTTCTCTATGTACTCTATGATTGATTGTGGCATAGAGAATTTGTTTGTTATCATTGAGAATTGTTTTAACATGTTGTGATTAGAAAAGAAATAAAGGACTTAACGTTGAAAAACTACATTCAAGTATAAAATACAAGAATGTAATGACATGTAAGATTTCAAAATCTTAAAATAAACTTTGAATATACTTTGTTTGCGTATTTATGTTTTGGGGACAAAACTTTTTAAGGAGGTGAGAATTGTAATGACCACATTTGTGCTTAATTGGTAAACTAGGGTTTACCTGAATGATTACATGCTTGATTAGATTGAACATTGTTTAGACTTGATTAATGATAGCAGATCAATTGTTATGTTTCAAACCTAAGAAGAAACTCTAACTATGATTTTAGTTTGAAGAATTAGGGTTTGAGAAATGTAAACCCTAATCAACAAAAATTAGGGTTTTGATAGTACATGAATATGGAATTTGATCAGGATAGCAGTATGGTAAATGATTTTTCATATTTTCTACAAATTTTTATTTAATTGAATTTTGGATATGATATGTATAACTCAATCATGAATATTGTAGAAAAAATTTAGAATATTTGAGTGTTCTTTGAATGTGGTTCTCGGTCAAACTATACTTTGACAAAAATGCTGACAGAGTGCTTTTTAGAAGAGTAGTGTTTATTTTTAATTATTTATTGGTAACTCCAAATGAATAGAAAATTGAAATGGAGATCTAAAACTCAATCATAAACAACATGTAAAATTTTCATAATTTTTGGATGTGTTTAGACCTTGTCAGTAGACGAATTACAGTAATATTTTTATGACACAAAATTCAGCTGAAATAAGAGAAAGTATAGTGAGGGGTCAATGTGCAATTGACCCAAGGAGCTCAATTTCTCTATATGGTCAACCTAACACACAAGGAGATCTCATAATTTATGATCCAATCCAGAGAAACAAAATCCTAGAGAGAGAGGGAGAGTTAGGGCTTAAGAGGAGAAAGTGATGGAGATGCTGACCTAGGGTTTTGCGGTCTGAGGAATGATGAAATCATGTAAGTTTAGCTTCTTTGCATAGACTTTAATGGTGAATATTCTCTCACATGTCAATATTACGTCCCTCTTTTTATTTGATCCAAAATGGTGTCAAAATAGCCCCTTTTCTCACTCTTTCTTCATAATCCCTCATTTTTAGGGTTTCTGAGTTGAAAGGAAGAAGAATCGGGTGAATTGCTAGGGATTTGATATGAGATCAAGATTTTTAGGGATGGGCTGCGTTTTTAATGTGTTTTCACACCTTAGGGTGAGTGGGAACTTCCTTTAAATAGTATATTGCACAAAAATTGGTTAAATCATCCATAATCTTTAATTGCTTAGTATGCGACTACAAACCCTAAATTGTGTGTTTGATCTAAGTTGTTGCAAGATGATATGAAATGGATTCTTCCTCTGTTTGGATGAATTTCAGATTATAAAATCATATTAGAAATGTATGCAATACATCCTAATGATAATTCCCTAAGTATTCACAGAGGTTATAAGAGTAAACTGAAATATAGGGAATTTGTCTATGACTGAAATTGTTGTATAATTAAATAGATAAATTTGTTTATCTAGATCCCCTTGGTTATGAATGATTGTTTATCTGAATGCATAGTACATATATGTAAGATACTATCTTAGATTTCATTTAAGGTGAATAGTGTTTGTTTGATATCTTAGTAAAGAGGGTGAAACCCTAGATGTGAGGGAAATTGGATATTTGTGAATAGATATCGTGAAATCTATTTGAATGGATTTTCTTGACATGATAGACTTTATTTATTCAATTTTATTATGGATGCATGTTATCTCAGTGAATGGCATGGAAACCCAAATTCAGCTCAGTTCCAAGGTTTCATACATATATTGCTTTTATATGATTTGTTGATATTAGTTTTTATTCAATGAATGTTTATGTCGCATGAAATCCTTATGAGAGCCATGTGATAAGTGAACGAGGTAAATGAAACCCTAAGGATAGGGTGTTCAATGAATTAAGCATTTTTATTACCATGTTCTCAGTATGAGATGCACAACCTAGGATTTGGGTCGATGTGCACGTTTTCCAAGAAAGTGCAAATAATTTATGGGTGCAAATGACGATTACTTGTATGCCAAGTAATTAGCTCTTATCAGTATATTAAGGTTTTTAATTGCATGATTCTAGTGTATAAGTGCCAAATGGACATGCATTATGTTTATTTAAGTATTTCAGTCTGTCTGCGTGTATAGTATGCTGATTTCTCAGTATATTATAGTGTTTGAATATACTGCTCCACCAAGTTAAGGATGATATACATGTTGTGTTATAAACTTCAAATAAATAGACACGGTACCATAGAGATACCAAAGTCAAGTATAAGTAAGGGAAAAGATACAATATAGCAAGTTCTTTCTAAGAAAAATAAAATAATAGACATAGATGTCCTGAACACCGTAGATTCCCTACGGATGTCTGCACTGTAGGGATGAAATGATCCACCCTGGAAGCGACCAGTATACGGGGATCAGATTGCACCCACAAAGTGTGTGGGGAGACGAAGCCCTTGAGTAATTCTCCTAAGAGAAGATAGGTTACCCAACATGAACTGGAGATCCCAGTGGTAACCTAGAGGTACCCACAAAGCATCCCATGATGAGGCCCACAGAGCATCTCAGACCCTCCGCCTATGTACTCAGCCTAGAAGGAGAGGTCCATTTAAAGGCCAACTATTTAGCCACCTTAGTCAGGTTTGACGGTTTGAGTCAAGCAGACCCATATTCAGTTCTAGGCTTAGCTTCCCGGGTTTTGAGCTAAGTCTTGTACGGTGAGATCATAGTTCTCTACGAGTCTTCATATGTAGAGTACATTGCATATGATCAGGGCATAAGCTAAAATATGTTCATATAGGTTTAAAGAGTTTCTTATAAGTAATAAAGGCTAATAAAGATTCGCGTATAGTTTCCCAGCAATTATTCTTTGTATGTTTCTGAATTATTAGTTCTCATTGAAATTAATCAAGCATGCTCATATATTGATTTACTCTTGTTGATATCTAGAGTATCCTACCACATTTATGATTGTCAATGATCAATCTCTTTAAAGCTTACTACTGTTATAATTGATATCAGTTGCTTAAAAGTATATCTATAATTATATCAATGCTTTAGATTGTTTCTTTGAAGTACTCATTCACTGAGTGAGTAGGCTCACCCCTCTACTCAAAATTTTTAGGGAAACCACGTGGACTTGAAGAAGGTCAAAGCATCAGAGTAGATATACCACATGAGTTAAGTATGAGGTTAGTTAAGTTCAGTCATTCCCTGTCACTCTAGGCCCTAGTATAAATGTGAGAGTGTCATAAGTAATGTTTTGTATCTTTGTTTCCTTAATAAGAGAGAATGTATCTGATTATCATGTCGTATGTACCTAAAAATGAATGTGTGGATGTGTATCATTTATGTTGATATCATATTAAAGAAATCAATGTTTAGATTCCCTTGTAAAGTTAGTTTATGTGGTTCAATGTGAGAAAACAAAGAGTTTGAAAAAGAAAAGAAAAAGTCAAGGGTGATCTTTGTATTATGATAAATCCTCAATTTATGCCCTAATCTCATGATTAATGGTAATTGTGAGATCGGGGTGTGACACTTTTCATGTACCTAAAGCCTGAAATCAATCTTGAACAAACATATTAGATACATAGGAATGGAATGGTTAAGTCATTATCAAAATGTGGACAATGTAGAACTCTCAAGTCAACAATGTCAAGTATCTGCACATGTGTGAGACTATAAGGAGTTTTGCAGGAGTGTGAGGTCATGATAGGGATGAAGGAGCTCCGCAACCTCCCAAAGATCCTTCTACGTTACCCAAGGCAGAATGTGGAGGTCACTGCTCAATAGAGGACATGTCATCGTCGCCACCAAACTCAGGGCATCACAAACCATGGGGGAGGAGAAACTCCACAGTCATCGTTTCCAACCAGGCACACGATCATTATTACTCATGGAGTCAGGAGTCAATGATCATCTCCATAGATTCACTGTAACCTAGAGACTCCAACCTCCTCAAAGTCAGGCTCCTGATATCTCCTTTATTAAGGTTATATAGAGAGGTTTAGGGTTATGGGATGTATGATGGAGAAGGAAAAAGAGGAAGAAGGAGAGGTATAGGAGGCAGATTTGGGTCTACTTCATATATATGTGTCCTCGTACACCCATAAACATCCCTCACATTACCTCTCTATCTCCTTTCCTTAGCATACAAGGAATATCCCATACAAAAATCTTTCCTACTCTTTTATCCCTTTCCATATCCATATGATTACAAAGCACTCCTCTTTATTTTCCTCACAATAATTCTTTTCTCTCTCACAGTTATGAAAAAGACCATGGAAAGTATGTATAGTTGTAAAAAGGGAGACACTAACAATAGGTCTGCAATATAGGAAACACATATATTCGCAATTAATTGCCAACTTTTACACCAAAAATCTATAAAGGAAAGGATACTGATATATGACACATATTGGGCAACTTGATTCTTAAATCATTGGAAACTCTTTATGATTTTTTGATCTAGAGCATTCCATGTTTCCTCTTTGATATATTCCTCCAAATTAATTATCCTTGTTTTTATGAAACTCATAATGTTTTTTCCAATCTATATCTAGTAATTTGGGATTTACATGGATGTCTTACATATATGAAGCTTGCTCTTTTAAACATCACTTAAAACAATACCATTATCCCATGGAATATCCTTTTTCTCCCAATTTCTAAAATTCTTATCCTTTCCATTATTATTTTCCCGTATGCCAAAAGTTAGATCAAAATATCCTTGTTTGATGCATGAACCATTGTTTGCCAATCTTGGCTAGATATTTTATCTTTCAATTATCTAAAACAACATGTATCTTATTTCTTTTAGAAATTTGCATATTATTCCATTTTGTAGTTGTCTATTAATTTATAAAGCTACTACTATTTATTTATGCACAAAATCTCTTTTTTTGTCTTGTTCCACAAGGACCTATTTGCAAAGAAAATATAAGTAAAGTTATCATTCTTTGGAGTTTCACCAAAAAATAATATCATTGGAGAAATTACTTATTAATTCATGGCTTATATTTATATAATTCAATTTTACCCAAATGGAGGATATTAAATTCACCCCTTCTTAAAAGGAGTTGTGTCCCCAAAATTCACACTTAGTAAAGTTAATGTGAATGGTAAATCATCTTAATTTTCAAACCTTAGGGTTAACAACCCTACTTAAATGTCTTTAACAACCTTTATTGACATGCAAATTCCTCATATTATTACCATGATTGGTACTTGAATTCAATTTAAGGTATATCCAAATCCTTAGTAATTACATGATTCTATCACTTGGTGATTAGATTTTCATTTGTAATTTCAATTTCACTTGGTGATTCCCATTGTCACATAGGATCTCCAACCTATCATTCATTTACATATTCATAAGGATGAGGTAACACCTCTAACCCTATATCATGTCATTAAGTTCAACTTAAGGTATTCATTCTCATATGTCAAATTTAAGCATAGCATATGTCTACTCGATCTCTCCTACCCATAATAGGATGAAATAAGTGTTTGACATGAAACCCAAACACAAAGTTCATTCCATTCCAAGAGTAGAGATAGTTTACACACACATTAGGTTGAATCATTCTCAACATGACTCGAAACCATACATACTTCTTAATTCTCAATATTCTTACATTTCATGAAGTCAAATTTTTTTTCACTCCTTGAGTTTGTGTGTAACTCCTCTTAAGATTTCACTATTACATGACTTTTGGTATCTTTTATATTTACATCTCATGTATTATGAGCCTTAGCCACTTTCTTGAGGTCTCTTGTGGTACATGTACTTTTTTAGTGATCTCATCCTTATGCATCTAGGTAGTTCCTCTCACATTCACCCCTTGAGCCTCATGAACTCATAAAGGTGGCCAATCTCCTAAATCACAGGCCTCATGTCAACATAGATGTTATCTCCTGACCCTATGTTCTTATGCATTTAGGGCACAATCAGCTCCTGATTAATCTCATAGGTCTTAGGTACCTTTAATACTCCCTACTTGACCTCTGGAATGACTTAGGGCTCTACCCTACCTTAAGGGTTTACTAAGATATCACAACTTTAACCACTTTCAAGAACATTATTCTCTTATGTAATTCTTTAACCCAAATTTGCTTCATCTCTCTTGGGGTACACATTTTTCACTTTATGCCCCTATGTTGGGCTCATGGCAACCTTCCCTTCATGGGCTTGGTCTTTCATAGTGGTATCCTTTTCTCAGCATGGGCACAAGCCATTGCAATGACTTCCTATCATCTTGGCCATCCTTTCCTGTCTTGGCCTATTGGTGACCTTCCTATCTCAACTTTATCACTGGTCATTTCAATGACTTTCTCTTATATTGACCTTCTTTCCCGGCTTGGCCTATGGATGATCTTCCTATCTCATCTTGATCAATAGTCATTGTAATGAATTCCTCTCACATCGTCCTTCCTATCCTGGCTTGACCTATTGGTGATCTTCCTATCCTAGCTTGATCACCGGTCATTATAACAACTTTCCCTTTTATATCATCCTTCCTATCCCAGATTGGCTGATTAGTGACCTTCCTATCCCCACTTGGTCACATACTTTTCAATCACTTCCTCAATGACTTTCCTTGTGTCCCTCGGGGATGGCATACTTTGGTTCAAAGAATGTATGTGCTTTCATATTTTGTATACTTAATCCTTCATACTATAGGTGACATATAGGTTACCTCAGTTCTTAAATCGGTTGGTCAACTCATCCTTCTAGGGAAGGTCCTAACCTAGGGTGCCCTTTTGGCTCATGGAAAGAGGTTACGCTCTCTAGCCACAACTTGACCCCAATGTATTAGGGTTTTTCCTCCTCCATAGGTCCTTTTCCCACTCTTGGGTTGACCCACCCCAGGTCGGGACACCAACCCTAAAAGTTTTATATTTTCATCTTTATGTAATCATTTCTTTCTTATGTTTCTTAAAACCATTTACATTAATGCCTTTCTCCACATGCATGCTTGCATTGGAGACTGAGTCCCCCTAACTCATTTTTATCTTTATTGTTCCTTTGTCACTCTAATTAGGGTTCATATGGGCAGGGTTACTCTATTACACTGCTCTCATTTTACAGGATTAGGGTTTTGGGATAGGGTTAGGGACTACTCAACCTACACCTTGCATCTTAGAGTTTTAATGTCCCTTGACCCACTAGGGCTTTTCCCAAACCAACCCTGGTTCCATCTAGGGTTACCCTCACAAGGAAAACCCCTAAGACATCTTTATTTACTTTATCATTATTTCCACATTATGTGTACATTATTACTTCCATATTAAATGTACATTATTATTTCCACATTACATGTACATTTCTATTTCCACATTACATGTACATTAATTGGGGGAGGATGCCTTAATCCTACTTCTTCTCAAAACTCTAATTTCAGATGATGAAGGAAATTCCTTTTAGGTTTATTAAGCAAGATGATGAGAAGTGGATGAAATTAGAGTTAAGAAGACTTAGAGGAAACATTACTCCAGGCAGACCCTAGATTTTGTCCAGACAAGAGATGGTGAGGTCAAGCATCTGCAAATGTGTGAGACAGAAAGGAGTTCTACATGTGTGTGAGGTTGTGACAGAAACGGAGGAGCTCCACAACCCTCCCAGATACCCTTCTATGCTACCCAAGGCAGCGTGTTGAGGTCACTGCTCAGTGGAGGACCTGTCGCCGCTATCCACCAATCAGGGCACTAGGAACCATGGAGGGAGTAGAAAATCCATGGTCATCATTTACAACCAGGCATACCTTCATTATTCCTCATGGAGTCAGGAGGCAATGATTCTCTCCAGAGTTTCACTGGAATCTAGAGACTCCAACCTCCTCAAAGGCGGGCTCCTGATATATCATTTATAAAGGCTATATAGAGAGGTTTAGGGTTATGGGATGAACGATGGAGAGGGAAAAAGAGGAAGAAGGAGAGGCATAGGAGGGAGGATTGGGTCTACTTCCTATATATGCATCTTCATACACCCATAACCTTCCCTCGTGTTACCCCTCTCTCTCCTTTACTTGTCATGCAAGGAAGATCCCATACAAAAATCTTACCAACTCTATTATCCCTTGTCATATCCATACGAGTCCATATCACTCCTCTTATTTTCCTCATTATAATTATTTTCTCTCTCACACTTATGACAAAGCCCATGGATAATATTTATGGTTGTAAAAAGGAAGACACATTTGATAGGTTCCCAATATAGGAAACACATATCTCCACAATTGATTCCCAACTTTTACACCAAAATCCATCAAGGAAAGCATATCATTATATGACACATATTGGGCAACTTGATTCTTAAATCATTGGAAACTCTTTATGATTTTAGGATCTAGAGAATTCCTTGTTTCCTCTTTGATATATTCCTCTAAAATAATAATTCTTATTTCAAGGAAACTCATAATGCCTTTTCCAATCTATATCTAAAAAGTTGGGATTTATAGGGATGTATTTTACATACAAACTTGCTCTTTTAAACATTATTTAAAATAATAACATTATCTAATGGAATATCCTTTTTCTCCCAATTTATAGAATTTCTTCTCCTTTCCATTATTATTTTCTAGTATACCAAAAGTGAGATCAAAATATCCGTGTTTGATGCCTTAACCATTGTATTGCCAATCTTGTCTAGATATTTTATCATTTAATTATCTAATACACTGTGTATCATATTTCTTTTAGAAACTTTCATATTATACCATTATGCAATTATATGTTAACTCACAAAGTCACTACTATTTATTTATGCATAAAATCTCTTATTTCTTTGTCTTGTACCCCAAGGTCCTATTTGCAAAGAAAATAAGCTCATAAGTAACCTTATCATTCTATCAATAATATCATTGGAGAAATTACTTATCAATTCATGGCTTAAATGTATATTATTCAATTTTACCAAAATTGAGAATGTTATAGGTCATGTAAGTACCTTAAGGAACAATATAGGATAAATTGAAATAGTCAAGATGTCATCTCCTTTTGGATCTGATACCTTATTGTAAGGAGTGGGACCCAACAAGGGATTACCTCACTAAATAGAGAAATAAAACCACCATATTCCAAGAATGGAGGAAAGAAGGAATTCTATTATCTCCTAAATGGTATGTATATCATAGAGCCACAAGTTTATAAGAAGCAAAACAAAATGATTATGGAGTTACATGATGATTCATATACAATTGCTTCTCACCATAAAAGGTGGCATGCCAAAATAAAATGGTATACACCTAATAACATGTAAGGCCAATTGTAGAGGGCAACCCGACCACTCCAAACTATCCTCTTAGTTACTATTTCTGAAAATGGTCTTCTCAAGTCCTAGTCCTATAATGTACCTACCCCTAAGTGGAAGGGGAACATCACACAGAAAATAGGAAACAAAGGCATATATCAGATTACGCATAGTATGTGCATATAAAAACATTTGGGTATTATATAGGGTTACAAGTATAAAAAGGATGTTCCCATGAAAGGGGCCATATAAAAGTAGGTAACTTCAACAAGAGTCTAATCAAGATGTTGAGGCATAATATATATGGAGAGAAATATTTGAAATAAAAGAAATTTCTTGCCATAACAAGGATTCACAATCTCCAAATAAACAATATCTTTGCATGCATAAACAATGTAGACTAAGTATTTTTATAATAGGGCCATAACTCCAGAGGATTATGGCCTAAAAACTAATGGTGGAAACACACACCCCAAGTGGAATATGCACACCTATATATGT
Source organism: Alisma plantago-aquatica (assembly GCA_963693085.1). Classification (NCBI taxonomy): domain Eukaryota; kingdom Viridiplantae; phylum Streptophyta; class Magnoliopsida; order Alismatales; family Alismataceae; genus Alisma; species Alisma plantago-aquatica. Next base: position 171,266,052 of record OY856409.1, read on the forward strand.
GTGGTTTTACATAAATACCACTCTATATATTCTAGTAAAACATTTAGCATCCACAAATAGAGTTGCAAGACTAGCATTCCAGTCATTATTCACATTCAATATTGAAATCATAGAAAGAGGGGATAGAAGACCCATTTAAATGGAATAATTAAATGTCGATAAAATTTAAGATATTTAAATAAGTAAATATGGGTGTTCAACTTTGGATTTCCAAAAAGGCATAGTAGTCAAGTAAATACATCAATATAGAAACTTAGATAACAGTCATGATAATGTCTAAAATAAAATAGGGATTGTGCATACGTGATCTAACACTTAAGGTTAACTGGATAGATATACTTTGGTATGTGAACTCAAGTTTCTATCCTAGAAACACAACTGGTATTCTAGTCAAACCATAGTGAACATGTGTATTCATTCTTATTATACATGTACATATTTCTCTTATCTTTCTAAGTGAGTATTAGGGTTTATAATCTTACTAAGTGAGTATATGTTCCCTTATATATATATATATATATATATATATATATATATATTTATTTATTTATTTATTTATTTATTTATATATATAAGTTCTAATATCCATCAATAACCGCATAGATCTAAGTATATCTAGGTTAGATATATATATTGGTAACAACAGGTATATGTGTGTGTGTATATGTGTGTGTATATATGTGTATATATATGTGTGTGTGTCAAATAGTTCAATTTCAGCCGACTAAGTTAAATTATATTTGTGTAAAATATCTACACATGAGTATGCTTATAAGATCCATTTGCAATTATAGTTACCATGGGTTGTGCTTAAATATATTTATGCATATAGGGTTTTCAATTTGCATGCAACAAGCACTAAGGTGAAAGATCAAATTATCATCATGTCCACATTTAAACATGATATATTCTCTTTGTTTTCTAACCTTCTGGTATATGTATGTGTGGCTATTAACTCCTTAAATAATAAATTAGATACCTATCAAATTCTAATACTAGCATCCTGTTATATGTTGTAACATGTTGAGTATTAGGGTAGTCGATCAAGATGCTCATATTATTATCATTTATAAGGTTTATATCTAGTACTATATTGATTATTAGTTAGTTTCTTATTCATCATACCTTCACTAATCATGTTCCTAGAGGTATAAGGTACAATAGTAGATATATTGGTTTCACATACTTCTCTTAGCTAGTACTAATACATGAATATTCAGACAATGCATATCAACAAACACGTAATTAGGATGGATAATTGGTTTCATAATTATAGGTTTACGTCCAAGACATTTAGCTTATTTTCTAGAACAACGTTTACTAGTCAGTTTCTCAAATTTAGAGTAGACATGATGAAACCAAGCTTACCTACAGTTCCTATTTGTTGAGATAATCATCACAACATTTTCTCTAGGTTTTAGATCTATGGCATCCTCATGAGGATCTTTAGAATCCTTTTGTAGTCTCCCTAGTTGGTATGTCTCTCTCCATGAAGGTGCTAGAAAGTCTCATTACCTTTCCAAACTATTTACAACCTATCCTAGAGTTTATACAGAGAAGGAGAATAAAGGATCATGGTCGTGATTGGTTGAATTCGAGAAGGGGTGTGAGGATGCAAGAGGGTAAGTACTAGGATGTCATATTGAGTTATAGAGGTTGAGAGAGATATTCTGTAGTGATTTTGTTGATTGGTGTAGGACATGGGTGCATGTGCAAGAAGGTTCGGGGTCATGGTGGAATTGAGGAGGTGTTCATGGGTATGAGAAGTGTTGAGAAGTAGGACTCACTGCCATAGACTCTATGAGGTTTCAAGTGGTGGTGAGATCACATACATGTGGTTAGTGATGAGGTGGGGAAAGAGATAGAGAAGGAACAAGGGAGAAGGGGGTTGGAACTAATCTCTATGGTGGTTGCGGTTGAGCTGGTTGAAGATCTTTGATCAGAGGAATTATTAGAGAAGTTGAGAAAAGTAGGCCACATGGAAGAAGTTTGCATTGGTTTCTTGTAGGTCAACCCAAGTGCAACACAGTGATGACACCATGGCAGCAGCTTGAAGGAACAAGATGAGGTTCGGCTATGTGGTAGTTTACTCGAGTTGACAATGGCCATGAGCCGTGAAAATTGGTTGTGAAGGTTGCTTGTTGCCATGTCTACAATTCACTGGGGACAGGGAGGAAGTCTATATATGGTTTATTTGGGTGTGCAAGGAAAGGAGAAAAAGAAAGTTAGAAATGATGTGATGACTAAAATAACTCTTTGTGGTGGTGGAAATCGACGGCTTGTAGGTCATCTACCTCATCTACGGGCCAGATTTAAAAACCTAAATTTGAGATCATGGATGTCAAGTGGATGGAGACGTGGAAGGTTGTGGTCTGACTTCATAATGGAACAAGGAGGTCATCATGTAGCCATTTGGCAGCAACAGAAGCCATTGGTTGTCATCACAATAGGAGGTGTTGTTGCACCCTATGGCCATATTACTTATGCACTCTGTGAGAGAGAGGATGTAGGGGCAGCTAGGATTAGGATGGCTCATGGATGGAAGGAAGAGGAAGAAATATGAGAAGAGGAAGGGAATAAGAAAGAAAAAGAGAAGAGGAAGGAGTAGGAGGAGAAAGGTATGTCAGCTGCAGTAGCCTTTGCATAGAGGAAGAAGATGTGGGGGCATAAGCCGTGTGACTAGGGGAGAAAGAAGATGTTACAAAGTAAATAAATGGAACGTTGTTACGATATAAGTGATACAATAACTAAGTCATTTCAAAAAGAGAGTTAATTTGGGTATATTCTTTGCTATTAAATTGAAGAAGCAAATAACATCCTATAGACCTAGACCTTTATAGCTAAGCTAATTGTGGCACAAGGATTCCATATTCAGAATTATATTTTGAAAATGTTTCATATTATATTTCATTGATTGTAGTAAGAATTTATTAAATGTATCTACTAATAATAGATGGTTACACGCTATTTCTTATTCAATCAATTTCTTTTATCTTTTAATCCTACAATATTCTAGAGGGGCAAATTAGAGTAAAGAATTGTTAAATGGTGATTATGTCACTAATCCCGAAAAATATTCAAATAACTAATTGATCCTAAAACCTCGTGAAAGGCATATTTATCATACAATTGTGATTTTTGACTCCAAATTCTCTCAAATATATCAAGGAAATGGAACTTGAAATCAATCATAACATATAGGGGCCTAGAAAAGGGGGAGGGTTAAAATATATATTTAGATTTGAGTATGTTAGAGAACAAATCCAAGTTTCATAAAGGATAAGACGAATCCAAGTCAAACATATGTGAGCTTAGTGTCAAGTATTCCCATGTGAGAACAACTCTAAGTCTCATCAAGGAGAGTGATCAAGTCTCAACTAGGTCAACGCAATGTCAAGTCTCCCTACATAAATACAATTTCAAGTCTCAGTATAGTGAGCTTCACTCCAAATCTCACTAATGTGATTCCAATCTCAAGTCTCACTATAGAGATCTTGACATCAAGTCTCAACGAGGTGGGAACTATTCTAATTATCACCATAGTGATCTCAACATCAAGTCACAATGAGGTGATAATTTCTAAAACTACATGTCATCCAATCTCAAAACTTCACCCCTCATCGTGGGTGGATTCACAAACTATGTTTCAGACCTCATCTTGAGATAGGGGCAAACTATTAACACTCCATTTTTGTATTTTGAGTTGTTAAATTAATTATAATAATCTTTCCTTTACTTATGATCATGCTCATATAATCAAATAACAATTCCCACAATAGTAAGGCTGCCAGTTGATAAATATTCCAGTGCATACTACTTTTCTTGGATGCCACTATCAGAGAATCATAGGAGGCTAACCTCCTATAGGAAAACACTCAACCACTCTACAAGGCACACACAAAGTTGATATAAAAACACCCAAATACATTACACACACCACACATTCCCTTTCATCCTAACCTACACATAGGACCCCTCATTTCCACCAAATTTCAACACAAATAGACATAAGATTGACCTAAAAATTTGACCCTCAAAGTGGCATGCCTAGAAGGAGAACGCCCCACTTTTAATCTCCTAATATTTTGTGGATCTCATAACGAAATATCCTAAAATAATCATGAATACTAAGGTCAAGTGGGGCACGCTCAAATTGCACACACCCTTCATAGTTTCACACTCCATTGTGAAGCTTTCGGTGATTTATCATGCCTTCGAACCAGACCAGAAAGTGAGGCTCCATCCAAGTGCATACCCCACTTTCCCCATTTTGCATGTTAAAATAGACAGGACATGAGAACATCCTAGAGGTTTCTAGAAGACATGGAAGTGTCCCATTTAGCTCATCTTGTGTGCTAGTGTAGATATGATATGAGAACCACCTAGAAGCCTCTTGAAGATGGGGATCCCACCTAGAGCATGCTCCCACCACCTCTCATACTCCTTTTGGCATGAGGGAGTATCTACACTTAATCCCTAGCCCTATGTAACTCTAAAACTCTATATAAAGAACCTCCTAGATGTCATTTACAAAGGTCCATGCCCCTAGACTGCAGGATGTAGAAGAGGAGTTTACCCCTGTAGGCTAGTGAATCTTGAGCAAAGGATACCTGCCCACTTAAGATAGCCTTAGCAAAGGATACCTCCCCACTTAATATTCATAGTTTTCCTTTTTTTCATAAACATGGTGGGGACTTTTTTCTCTGTCCCAATCATCACCATCCAATTTTGGTTACTAAAACTTACAAACCAAAATGACTATTTTTATTTACATATTGTTTTGATGTTCAAATTTGAGCATCAGATGTGGCTTCTAATATAAATGAGGACCCAACATGAATTTCCATGTTAATTAGCACATGACATTATTGCAATCAAAGTCTTTAATGAGGGAGCAAAGTTTGGGAAAGAGGGAGCCTTATGTTCCAAGTTTCATGCTATTCTACACTGATATAGAGAAGGTAAAGAATTTAGTGTATGATGATGTGGTTGATGGAAAATTGTAAAGGGTTGGTAAGATGTGAATTCAAGAATAATTTTGTTCAAGAAAAAGGTTTAGAAATAGTACTAGGTTGTGTGTCAATGATAAAGGAATCAAATGGCAGGTTAACTAGAGGCTAATAATAGCCTCAATCGTTTTCCTACCCATAATGCATGCGGTGGAAATGGGACTAAGAAGAGGGGCTACAATGCATCTTAACCTTAAAGGATGTTTTTTGAGGTGAAGGAGATCAATGCGAAGTCAAAAAGCTAATGGGGATTTGAGTAAAGTGGGAAAAAATGAGAAACACGTTTCCATAGTTTGTTTTTCATTTGATAACAAAAGAGGCTTCTTGGAGTTATATTTCTTGCAAGTTGCTTGGATTTAGGCATCAAATCAAAGTATGGCAGTTGGAAATGTTAAAATGGAGTTTTCTTGAGTATAAAAATGATATCAAATTATTTGATAAATGGTATCCTTGGCTACATTAGTGCATATTAATGTTTAAAACATCATATACCCATGCCTTTTCTATTATTTTTCCAAATTATTCGGGATCATTATGACTTAATATATATTATCCATAAGTATGTGATACTTTTTGTTGATTTCTTTCCGCTTCTCTAGAAAAATTAAGTCCAACTAATTCATGTGACCTTGTACAATCATTGATGATTTTGAATATATTAATCATGACAAATACCTAATTTGTGTAGTGTTGTCAACTTTAAATATTGACATAGTTTATTTTTTAAAAGGGTTAATATTTTAATATACCTAGCAAATATGTCCAAATACATGTATCATAACATAAAAGTGTTTAACACAAATATTGTGCAGAAGTTATGATTTCAATATTTATTTGTCACTTTTATTCAAATTCATATACTATGGAACACAAATGTATTATTAGCTAATTTATTTTATAGACTGATTATGGTGTCATCATAATAAATAATTATCAAAATAATAGGTTAATTTATGTTTATGAGGAGTCTGAGATATATTTTACACTAATATGGTGTATTAACATTAATGAAATAATTTGAACATGCATGAGCAAAATTATATATGCATCTCTACGTGACAACAACTACCTTAATTCTTAATTGATAGTCTAAATATCCAAAACTCACCCGTATTTATTCCTATAATGGACCATATGAACTTTTCATGGTCATTTGGAATTAAAATACAAAATATACCATAAGGATAAGTTTGTTTAAGATGGACCAATCATCAATTGTTACATTAGGCTCATAATTTCATTAGTTTCTTTTTTTATACAAAATAGAAAAATAGAAGGGAATTTTTATGTTCTACAAAGAAAGAAACATTTGGCACTATGTTACATTCTACCATGAAAATATGTTTTAAAATAAGATTATTATCATGTCTTTTGGAATTTATAAAGGATGCATAGTTGTATTTAGCAATGTTCTCTTACCATGGTGTATGTTAGAGCTTCATCTATGGAATTGTAAAATTTAGTGCATGCTCTAAATCATTATTTCCCTAGCCTCTCATGAGGGCTCTAGGGGAATTTTCAAAGTTGGATTTGGAGTTATTTATAACTTTGGTGATAAATAGAGACTTCTTGGGATTCCAATGGTATAAAATGATGGATGTAAATTATGAACATATATAATTTATTTATTTGTTTGAGCGTCCTTGAAAATCAAGAATTTAAATTATAGGAAATGGTAGGTTGAGGTGAGGCATTACTTTGGCTCCACTATACAGTTTAATAATGTATGCAAGAGATCAATAAGCATGTAAATAACTCAATATTCAAACTTTGGGAGGTGGGGATGGAAATTATTGCTATTTTCATGCCCCGTAAAGTGATCATGAATACTAATGAGTGCAAGCTCGTCACCTTTATTTGTACATTTTTATCTTTACTTGACAACAAATTATTGGCTTTTGAATAGTTTTAGCACAAATTTGTCTAGTTTAGATTTTCTCCCTTCTATTTGGAGTTTTCACTAATTTTGGTTAGATTTTGCAGGAAAATGAACAAATCTTGTGACGACCGTCTCACGAAAATAGGATTAACTAATGCGGAAGCTGTAAACTCTACGGAAGCAATTGTTTAATTGGCAGCGGAATAATGAAAAATCACTAGAAATTAAAACTTTTCAAGAAAAGATCCTTAAACCATAAAACTTCTTTATAAGAAATAGGATAAACAGTTTACATCATGTTTTAACATTACATCTCTGTGGAATCACCTCTCGAGTGATTACATGCATCCATTGCCCTGTTATCTGTACAAGGCAAAATACAACAAAATCTCGAGGCTTAAAGCCAAAAACCTCAGACCTACTGACTCCTAGGACCTGAGAGTACAGAGAAGACATAAGACATACTATCTATAAGACATGACAGTCAGTATCTCCACCTGAGATTCATTGCTGCCCCTAATACTATTGCTGTTGTTGTTGCTCATTCTTAAATGGATTCCTTCGTCCTCGGCATCTACCTAAAAAGAAGAATCCCACGGGGGTGAGACAATTTAAATAATTGTCCCAGCGAGAGTTATAACTCTCCGCCATAAGCTTTGTTATTTCAATAGGGAATAACATTAAGCAATATGATTATTAACATTTCACAGCAGGTTTAATGTCAGTAAAACAACATTTCAATTATAATCTAATTGGATATCAAAGCATATCTCATTAAATAATATGAGGAACATATATAAACTATGTAACATCAAACATTTGTTTCTCGTAGTTCAACCTAAGCAATTATGCTACACGGCTGATTATATTTTTCAAACATTATTATGCCCTGCGGAGATGAGGTATACCGCTCATACTCCAACCGACCATTTATAAAAATCGCATCGGTACCATACATAGGTCATCAAAAGAGTCAGATTCTTATGACCTCATCTTCCTCAGTTAGTAAGAGGATTTACTTGCAGGACATCTTGTGTCTCTACTATAGTAGCTATCCAGGGTATTCTGGAAACTTCGCTATAGAGTTACAGTGGAGTTCTGAACTCTCATCGTCATCGAAAGATTTCTTGTTTATCTCTCATCGATGCAGTATTAGTAACTTCTTCGGGAGATTTGTTGTACATCACCCGGTATGAATATATAGTGAAGGGTTGAAAGATTAAAGTACATCTACATCAATTCCTATACTAGGACGTAAGGATATTCGCGTCCATATACCCCCATATACTCAAAAGTATATGCTCCAGGAGTTCCCTTAGGAAAACCTATGTCACCATCATTTGGTCTCTGACAATGATGGATCTATGGTCAGGGCCCTACATGGTATGATTATACTTGATTAGTTAGGTACATTTCAGTATTCTTTTATTATCAAGCATGTTTCCAAACATAAACAATTAAAACATCTACTATAGAAAAAGAATACTAAATGTATCAAGTTTATTTCATAACAATTATCATTTCATAACCATCTCATCATTATGGTTCAAGAACAGGGGTGTTCAAACCCTTAAATCATCATAAGTCATCTAATAGCATGACCTTAATTGTAACAATGTAAATATTACTCAAGGCTCTTACAGCCCATCATTCTCATATGTTAACTCTTAAACCAGGCAACATATTATATCATTATTCATAAAGCTTATAAAATGCTTTTAATGAATAAAACATCATAACCCTTGCCTGGCTATGATTACCTTTTTGCTAGCAACCTGCATGATTAGCATAATCGAAGACATGCATATATAACAATATCAGCACAATACCAATTCTTTTCAATCTATTCATAGAACACCACGGTCGTTCCACCTTGCACGGTCGTGTAAAGTAAAGCTACCACGGTCGTGCTCCTTAGCACGGGCATGCTGAGAATCAGCATATCGCCATTGATTTCTAGGGTTTGGATTAAATCACTTCAACCTAGGGTTATTGAACCTCTTAGCTCACAAGGCATAATGATTCCTCATATTACAACTTGTAGTTAGGGTTTCATACCCAAAGGCATAACCCTGAATTACTCCATTTATCAGATCACCCTAAATTAGGGTTTACTATTCACATTACATGTTATTATTCTAGAATTAGGGTTTACTATTCACTTCATAGTGAATTGAGCTCATAGCATCATTATGTATGAAAATTATCATCATTGATGCCCTCAAATTATTTTAAGATTCATTAAACATCATAATTAGGGTTTCTATGATCTCACCTTGATGGATCATATCCTAATCATGTACATTCTTACATATTGAAGGTATGTTACTTGATTCACATTCATATTAGGAGCCTTCTCTCTCCTCTCACTACTAGATGATGTTTACATCACTCTAAGTTAGATTAGGTCAAGTCATCTTTGATTTACATAGATTAAGACATCCCATTATAATCATTAGGGTTTATTTGATCAAGGGTTGTTATCTATTTGAACCCTTCAAGGGTACTTTGGTAATGTTCAGCATTAACCATAACATGGGTCAAGCTACTAATTACTTAGCCCCTTAATATCTTTAGGTATCATTAGGGTTTAGGTTAAATAACCATTGAACCATCTAAGCCTTCAAAGCATTAAGCAATCTTAACCCTAAAAGTCCCCAAACATTTTCACACTTCAACCTCCAAACGATCTTAAGACCGTTTGGAAGAGTTGACCGTTTGGTTAGGGTTGACTTCAAGACCCCATGACACTCAAGATCGTTTGCCCTTAAACGGTCTTGAAACTGTTTCATCATGTTGAGCGTTTGGACATGGTTGACTTTGAAACCGATTGAACAAATCACCATTGAAACTGCATGACCTTAAACGGTTTGGAAACCGCATGAGTCCAAACGGTCTTGAAACCGTTTGGGCCCAAACGATCTTGAGACCGTTTGCCCCCATACGGTCTTGAGACCATTTGGCCCCAAACGGTCTTGAGACCGTTTGGACTCAAATGGTCTTGAGACCGTTTGGTCCAAATGTCTCAAAACCGCATGGACCTAGAAAGTGCATCAACACTTACAATCGATTAGGGTTTTCAAGGTTGAACCCTTCAATTGACCTCATATATGTTAACCACTTATCAATTGAGCCAATTAGGGTTATCCTTAACCAATTGAACACTTAATTGACCTTCAATTGATAGCCAAATAGGGTTGGAACCAATTGAATTAGGGTTTATAATCGATCAACCATCAATGTCCATCAACATGAGTCTAAATGAAGTTGAACACATCAATTAACATCCAATTGGGCCATGACTTGGCCCAAAAGGTCTTAGGATCATTTTTACATCCTCCAAACGGTCTTGAGACCTTTTTCCCAAAGTCTCATCAAAATCTAAGTCAACTAATTAAGGTTTGGATCATTCGATTGATCACCAAATCAGCAATTGACTACACTTTAACTTAGTAACATTGGATCATCAATTATTTAACCATACTCACCCCTAGACCTCCAAACGGTCTTGAGTGACCTCCAAACGGTCTTGAGACCATTTGTATGAGCTCCAAACGGTCTTGAGACCGTTTGGCTCATCCAACCCTTGGATTCTAGTGAAATTCCATCAAGGATTGGGCTATCAAATTGATTTGGTACCTTTGGACCTTCAATTGGTCAACTATACTTAACCCCAGACCTAAAAACGTTCTTGGGTGATCCCCAAACGGTCTTGAGACCGTTTGGGTGATCCCCAAACGGTTTTTAAACCGTTTGGGCCAATCAACCCAACACATCATCTCATTCACTTGCAAAATCAGCATTTAGCTGATTGGGGTTCATACCACATCTTTGGATCTTCAAACACATATCCATACTTCACCCTACACCTCCAAATGGTCTTGGGTGACCCCCAAACGGTCTTGAGACCGTTTGGGCTAATCAACCCAAAATCTCAAATTAACTCATTGGAATTTCAGCACTAATTTCAATTAGGGTTTGCCCAATTGATTAGCCTTCAAATCATGATTCCTTGATAATTAACCCCTAAAATTTGGTGAGTTATTAACCAACATAATTAGGAACAGTAATCTCAAACGGTAAATGCTTGGTCAATGCACTCAAATGGTTTTGAAACCGTTTGCCCAAAAAGTTCAATTAATCAAGCTGAAAAATCAGCACTTAATCCATTTAGGTTTATCTAATTGATTAGCCTTCAACTCTCGATTCCTTGGGAGTTAACCCATAAAATTTTGTGGATTATTAACTAACATAATTATGAACAGAAATCCCAAAAGGTCAATGCTTGGTCAACTCACTCAAACGGTTTTGAAACTGTTTGCCCAAAAAGGTCAAGTTAATCAGGTTGAAAATCAGCACTTAATCCAATTAGGTTTACCTAATTGATTAGACTTTAACTCATGATTCCTTGGGAGTTAATCCCTCAAATTTGGAGGGTTATTAACCTACATAATTATGAACAGAAATCGAAAACAGTCAACGCTTGGTCAACTCTACCAAACGGTCTTGGAGACCGTTTGCTCCAACCAACCTTGTGAAACTGTTTTCCCTTCAAACGGTTTTGCAAACCGTTTGCCCTTCAAACGATTTTGCAAACCGTTTGCCCCAAACCGTTTGGACAAAAGGGGGGGGGCAAGACCGTATGACAAAGTAACATTGGTAATCACGCCCCCTTCTTCTACCTCCAGATACAGGTCTGTTCTTCATGGTTTTAGTTGCAAGAAAGCAAGGAAGGATGGAGCAAAGAAGAACAAACTACTTTTGCAAGAAAGAAAAATGCATAACAAAGTTTAAGGGTTTAGAGTTACAAAACCCACCTTAGAACCAGGTCTAGAGGTCCAAGCTTCGAAGCTTTAATGGTGGCTTGCACTCCACAAGTCGTCCAAGGTTTCTTCTTCAAGAATTGGTTGGAAAGGATGGCTAGAAAGAAGAACTTATTAAGAAAAACTAGCAAACCAACCTTGTATTATGATTTCCTCCATGAATCCAAGCTAGAAGATAACCAAAGCTTACCCAAACCTACTTGGCCGTTCTCCCCTACTCCTGAGATCCTTCCTTAGTCAGACACAGCAAGAGATAAGTGAAGAGAGAAAGGGAAACGATCCCTTGGTTGTAAAAGAAAGGTGTATATATACTTTGGGCATGTTTTCAAGATAAGGACAATCTTTTCTTCTATTTCTCATATGGGTCCTTCTCTCCTTCTTGGCCACGCCCCTCCTTCTCATCCTATTGAAAAACTCCTTTCTTAACCAAAGTCTAGTGAAAAGGAAGCCAAACATCCTACTAACTTGTACACATATAAAAGGGTCATTATGCTTATGACTTGGTTATTTAGTTACAAGGATTATCCTTCTTATTTGTTTATTCAAATGAAGCGCCCCCCCCCCCCCGTTTCATTTTTACTCTAATTGATGCCAAGAGTCATAAAAGATATTCTAGGAGGTATATTTTACATGTTGCACCCCATGTTTTGGGTAAATTGCACTTTACACCAAAACTAGGGTTTAAAGCACAAGGATTGCTCCACAAGCTACCTTTTGGTGCCCAAGCTTGGAGAATCCATAATACTTCATCAAATTCATTATTATGATGTATTATCATTAGAGGAACATCTAAACATGTGTAATTTGCAAGTTAACCCCTCTAATTGGGTAATTTGCACATAAGTCCACTTTTAACAAAACAATATTACAATATTGTTTAAAAAGGACAGAAATGGAAATATATGTTCCTCAGAAGCTTTAATTACATTATCAATAGATAACCAAAAGCATTTAATCACATGATTAAGAAAAACACCTGGGGTTAGTTCATAACCCAGGTCAGGGATGTTACAAATTATAAACCCCTAACAAGGATTTCGCCCCCGAAATCCCAAAAAGAAAAGGGAAAGCGGGTATTATTTAAGCATTATACCATTATATCTTCAAGTGACATTCTGTTATTATGGAACATCATAGAGTTTTGTTCAATACATAGTTACTCCACACAAAATTTTCATGGAAAGATTCATATGGAACATATACTCTCATGTTCCTTAGTTAGATCAACATTTCTTAAGATCACAATTATACTCTATCATTTATTTGAGACTATATAAGTCCTTTCATACCTTGATTGTGTTATCATATCTGATAACACCATATTAACTTTCCTTATTATTTGCACTCATTCTCTCGTTAGTTGTACATTCTCTTATCATAGGGAAAAGTTACTTATCAATCAAGGACTTATTTGATAGATATCTTGGAGAAAGATATGTTTATGAAAAACATAAACCCCTAACAAGTGATGTTCATAATATTTTACATGTTTACTTTGATTCCATTGTTGACTATTCCATGTAATCAACATAATTCATCATATATATTATTACATTCTTATCTTGTTACCTATTACATGTGTTATCAACACATTACATCTTATCTTCCTTTCATCTTGGAACATTACTTATTACATATTTTCTCACCTTGGAACCAAAGTCCAAGATAAACTGACACTTTTATAAGTACTCATTACATAAACATCTTTATATTATGCACATCAAGTGTCCTAAAACCCACTTGATTGCCATGTTCCTAGTAGGAAAGAGAATAAGGAATCATATTATTTCATGTATTTTTCAACCATTCATGAAACATTTACCTCTCATCTCATCCTCAGTTCCTTGTTCTAGCATAGGAATTTTTATAAGGATGATTACATGACATTGTTCCTTTCCTTGTTATTATCTAACATATTCATGAAGGTCTTATGGTCTCATCACATTTTCACATCATGGGGAGAATCTTTATTATTATTCTTACAACTTTACTGGACAGGGTTAACCTCCCTTATTCCCATATTTCTTATTTCATGATACTCATTAGATTATCTCATAATGACTACTTGATCAGAGCAATAAAAAATATAACAATCTAAGAGTTTCTATATTTACTTTATCATCAACAATTGTATACTTGGCCAGGGTATATAAATACTAAGATAAGGTAATATGCACTTGTATATACCATATTCCTTCTCTTTTCTGATCATTATAAATATAAGTATTAATCTTACTGAATTTCTATCCAGACCAATTCTTTAATACCTCATCTTTCTTATGGAGGTAAGCATGTAACATGAAACATCTATTTTATACAACATTATAAGTCCTTATAGGATTAATCAAGAAAATTCAATCAATTACTTTCTCAGTTTTGTCCAAGAGATCATAAAAAGACATATAAGAATGACATTTATTTCGTCTAACCTGTCATGACTCGAGGATCATTCATTGTCTCAAGCTGATTCTGCCTCAGAGGTTGATTTGCCATAACATTTCTGGCTGAGCAATCTCTTACTAGATGCCCTACCTGTCCTCATTGATAGCAAGTTCTGAGTTCCCGGTGTGGTCTAAAGTGTTCCTTACCCTTTCTGGATAACCATTGCCTTGGTGCACTAGGTCCTGGTTGTGTTGGTGACACCAGAAACTTCTTCCTCTTATAACTACCAGGTCTCTGCTCCTGGATTTGGATAGGCCTTTTCTCATTTCTTCCCTTATATTTCTGTTATGGACAATTATAGTTGATATGTCCAGGCTTCCTACACCTATAGCAGGTCCTGGTTTCTGGTTGTATTCTAACCACTATATTAATGTATACTGATTCATTAGAATGAGGTTGAGAACAAGCTTTCTCTAAGTTCAAAGCTTCATCGTCTACTATTGCTTCAACCTGTTGTTGTGGTTCACATATTCTGTTGATATCCAAAACATCATCATTAGGAGCTGGTAATCTGGGTTGCATTTCTAGTGCTTGATCCACTAGATACATCATAGTAGCCCTAAATTCCCCAAAAGTGATTCCTAAGGAAGAATTCCTTATCATGGTTGGGTTAGCTAGGGGAATCTCAGGTAATTGTCCCTCTATTGCTTGCTCCTCTACACCTCTTCTTGGTGCAGTATTGTTGCTCTCCACAGCAAAATTCTCATCCGATCCAGTCATCTTCAAGTTCCTCTCCTCCTATGTGAGCAGAAGATACCATCAAATACACTAGATGAAACTTAGAACAGACTCTACTACCTTAGTCCTATGTCTCTGTAGACTCAGCGAACCTAGAGATCTGATACCACTAAATTGTGATGACCGTCTCGTGAAAACAGGATTAACTAATGAGGAAGTTGTAAACTCTACGAAAGCGATTGTTTAACTGGCAGCGGAATAATGAAAAATCACTAGAAATTAAAACTTTTTAAGAAAAGATCCTTAAACCATAAAACTTCTTTATAAGAAATGGAATAAATAGTTTACATCATGTTTTAACATTACATCTCTGTGGAATCACCTCTCGAGTGATTACATGCATCCATTGCCCTGTTATCTGTACAAGGCAAAATACAACAAAATCTCGAGGCTTAAAGCCAAAAACCTCAGACCTACTGACTCCTAGGACCTGAGAGTTATAACTCTCCGCCAGAAGCTTTGTTATTTCAATAGGGAATAACATTAAGCAGTATGATTATTAACATTTAACAGCAGGTTTAATGTCAGTAAAACAACATTTCAATTATAATCTATTTGGATATCAAAGCATATCTCATTAAAGAATATGAGAAACATATATAAACTATGTAACATCAAACATTTGTTTCTCGAAGTTCAACCTAAGCAATTATGCTACACGGCTGATTATATTTTTCAAACATTATTATGCCCTACGGAGATGAGGTATATCGCTCATACTCCAACCGGCCATTTATAAAAATCGCATCGGTACCATACATAAGTCATCAAAAGAGCCGGATTCTTATGACCTCATCTTCATTAGTCAGTAAGAGGATTTACTTGAAGGACATCTTGTGTCTCTGCTGTAGTAGCTATCCAGGGTATTCTGGAAATTTTGCTATAGAGTTACAGTGGAGTTCTGAACTCTCATCATCATCGAAAGATTTCTTGTTTATCTCTCATCGATGCGGTATTAGTAATTTCTTCGGGAGATTTGTGGTACATCACTCGGTATGAATATATAGTGAAGGGTTGAAAGATTAAAGTACATCTACATCAATTCCTATACTAGGACGTAAGATTATTCACGTCCATATACCCCCATATACTCAAAAGTATATGCTCCAGGAGTTTCCTTAGGAAAACATGTTTCACCATCATTTGGTCTCTGACAATGATGGATCTATGGTCAGGGCCCTACATGGTATGATTATACTTGATTAGTTAGGTACATTTCAGTATTCTTTTATTATCAAGCATGTTTCCAAACATAAACAATTAAAACATCTGCTATAGAAAAAGAATACTAAATGTATCAAGTTTATTTCATAACAATTATCATTTCATAACCATCTCATCATTATGGTTCAAGAACAGGGGTTTTCAAACCCTTAAATCATCATAAGTCATCTAATAGCATGACCTTAATTGTAACAATGTAAATATTACTCAAGGCTCTTACAGCCCATCATTCTCATATGTTATCTCTTAAACCATGCAACATAGTATATCATTATTCATAAAGCTTATAAAATGCTTTTAATGAATAAAACATCATAACCCTTGCCTGGCTATGATTACCTTTTTTCTAGCAACCTGCATGATTAGCATAATCGAAGACATGCATATATAACAATATCAGCACAGTACCAATTCTTTTCAATCTATTCATAGAACACCACGGCTGTTCCACCTTGCACGGTCGTGCAAAGTAAAGCTACCACGGTCGTGCTCCTTAGCACGGGTGTGCTGAGAATCAGCATATCGCCATTGATTTCTAGGGTTTGGATTAAATCACTTCAACCTAGGGTTATTGAACCTCTTAGCTCACAAGGCATAATGATTCCTCATATTACAACTTGTAGTTAGGGTTTCATACCCAAAGGCATAACCCTGAATTACTCCATTTATCAGATCACCCTAAATTAGGGTTTACTATTCACATTACATGTTATTATTCTAGAATTAGGGTTTACTATTCACTTCATAGTGAATTGAGCTCATAGCATCATTATGTATGAAAATTATCATCATTGATGCCCTCAAATTAGTTTAAGATTCATTAAACATCATAATTAGGGTTTCTATGATCTCACCTTGATGGATCATATCCTAATCATGTACATTCTTACATATTGAAGGTATGTTACTTGATTCACATTCATATTAGGAGCCTTCTCTCTCCTCTCACTACTAGATGATGTTTACATCACTCTAGGTTAGATTAGGTCAAGTCATCTTTGATTTACATAGATTAAGACATCCCATTATAATCATTAGGGTTTACTTGATCAAGGGTTGTTATCTATTTGAACCCTTCAAGGGTACTTTGGTAATGTTCAGCATTAACCATAACATGGGTCAAGATACTAATTACTTAGCCCCTTAATATCTTTAGGTATCATTAGGGTTTAGGTTAAACAACCATTGAACCATCTAAGCCTTCAAAGAATTAAGCAATCTTAACCCTAAAAGTCCCCAAACGTTTTCACACTTCAACCTCCAAACGATCTTAAGACCATTTGGAAGAGTTGACAGTTTGGTTAGGGTTGACTTCAAGACTGCATGACACTCAAGACCGTTTGCCCTTAAATGGTCTTGAAACTGTTTCATCATTTTGACCGTTTGGACATGGTTGACTTTGAAATCGATTGAACAAATCACCATTGAAACTGCATGACCTTAAACGGTTTAGAAACCGCATGAGTCCAAACGGTCTTGAAACTGTTTGCCCCCAAACGGTCTTGAGACCGTTTGGCCCCAAACGGTCTTGAGACCGTTTGGACTCAAACGGTCTTGAGACCGTTTGGTCCAAATGTCTCAAAACCGCATGGACCTAGAAAGTGCATCAACACTTTCAATCGATTAGGGTTTTCAAGGTTGAACCCTTCAATTGACCTCATATATGTTAACCACTTATCAATTGAGCCAATTAGGGTTATACTTAACCAATTTAACACTTAATTGACCTTCAATTTATAGCCAAATAGGGTTGGAACCAATTGAATTAGGGTTTATAATCGATGAACCATCAATGTCCATCAACATGAGTCTAAATGAAGTTGAACCCATCAATTAACATCCAATTCGGCCATGACTTGGCCCAAACGGTATTAGGATCGTTTGGACATCCTCCAAACGGTCTTGAGACCGTTTTCCCAAAGTCTCATCAAAATCTAAGTCAACTAATTAAGGTTTGGATCATTGGATTGATCACCAAATCAGCAAGTGACTACACTTTAACTTAGTAACATTGGATCATCAATTGCTTAACCATACTCACCCCTAGACCTCCAAACGGTCTTGAGTGACCTCCAAACAGTCTTGAGACCATTTGTATGAGCTCCAAATGGTCTTGAGACCGTTTGGCTCATCCAACCCTTGGATTCTAGTGAAATTCCATCAAGGATTGGGCTATCAAATTGATCAACAAATCAGCACTTAATTGTAATATGATTTGGTACCTTTGGACCTTAAATTGGTCAACTATACTTAACCCCAGACCTCCAAACGGTCTTGGGTGATCCCCAAACAGTTTTGAAACAGTTTGGGCCAATCAACCCAACACATCATCTCATTCACTTGCAAAATCAGCATTTAGCCGATTAGGGTTCATACCACATCTTTGGATCTTCAAACACATATACATACTTCACCCTAGACCTCCAAACGGTCTTGAGACCGTTTGGGTGATCCCCAAACGGTCTTGAGACCGTTTGGGCTAATCAACCCAAAATCTCAAATTAACTCATTGGAATTTCAGCACGACTTTCAATTAGGGTTTGCCCAATTGATTAGCCTTCAAATCATGATTCCTTGAGAATTAACCCCTAAAATTTGGTGAGTTATTAACCAACATAATTAGGAACAGTAATATCAAACGTTCAACGCTTGGTCAATGCACTCAAATGGTTTTGAAACCGTTTTCCCAAAAGGTATAATTAATCAAGCTGAAAAATCAGCACTTAATCCATTTAGGTTTATCTAATTGATTAGCCTTCAACTCTCGATTCCTTGGGAGTTAACCAATAAACTTTGGTGGGTTATTAACTAACATAATTATGAACAGAAATCCCAAACGGTAAACGCTTGTTCAACTCACTCAAACGGTTTTGAAACCGTTTGGCCAAAAAGGTCAAGTTAATCACGTTGAAAATCAGCACTTAATCCAATTAGGTTTACCTAATTGATTAGCCTTTAACGCATGATTCCTTGGGGGTTAATCCCTCAAATTTGGAGGGTTATTAACCTACATAATTATGAACAGAAATCGCAAACGGTCAATGCTTGGTCAACTCAACCAAATGGTCTTGGAGACCGTTTGCTCCAACCAACCTTGTGAAACCGTTTGCCCTTCAAACGGTTTTGCAAACTGTTTGCCCCAAACCGTTTGGCCAAAAGGGGGGGGGCAAGACCGTATGATAAAGTAACATTGGTAATCACGCCCCCTTCTTCTACCTCCAGATCCAGGTCTTTTCTTCATGGTTTTAGTTGCAAGAAAGCAAGGAAGGATGGGGGGAAGAAGAACAAACTACTTTTGCAAGAAAGAAAAATGCATAACAAAGTTTAAGTGTTTAGAGTTATAAAACCCGCCTTAGAACCAGCTCTAGAGCTCCAAGCGTCGAAGCTTTAATGGTGGCTTGAGCTCCACAGGTCTTCCAAGGTTCTTCTTCAAGAATTGGTTGGAAAGGATGGCTAGAAAGAAGAACTTAGTAAGAAAAACTAGCAAACCAACCTTGTATTATGATTTCCTCCATGAATCCAAGCTAGAAGATAACCAAAGCTTATCCAAACCTACTTGGCCGTTCTCCCCTGCTCCTGAGCTCCTTCCTTAGTTGGCCACAGCAAGAGATAAGTGAAGAGAGAAAGGGAAATGATCCCTTGGTTGTAAAAGAAAGGTGTATATATACTTTGGGCATGTTTTCAAGATAAGGACAATCTTTTCTTCTATTTATCATATGGGTCCTTCTCTCCTTCTTGGCCACGCCCCTCCTTCTTATTCTTAAGAAAAACTCCTTTCTTAACCAAAGTCTAGTGAAAAGGAAGCCAAACATCCTACTAACTTGTACACATATAAAAGGGTCATTATGCTTATGACTTGGTTATTTAGTTACAAGGGTTATCCTTCTTATTTGTTTATTCAAATGAAGCGCCCCCCCCCCTTATCATTTTTACACTAATTGATGCCAAGAGTCATAAAAGATATTCTAGGAGGTATATTTTACATGTTGCACCCCATGTTTTGGGCAAATTGCACTTTACACCAAAACTAGGGTTTAAAGCACAAGGATTGCTCCACAAGCTACCTTTTGGTGCCCAAGCTTGGAGAATCCATAATACTTCATCAAATTCATTCTTATGATGTATTATCATCAGAGGAACATCTAAACATGTGTAATTTGCAAGTTAACCCCTCTAATTGGGTAATTTGCACATAAGTCCACTTTTAACAAAACAATATTACAATATTGTTTAAAAAGGACAGAAATGGAAATATATGTTCCTCAGAAGCTTTAATTACATTATCAACAGATAACCACAAGCATTTAATCAAATGATTAAGAAAAACACCTGGGGTTAGTTCATAACCCAGGTCAGGGATGTTACAAATTATAAACCCCTAACAAGGATTTCGCCCCCGAAATCCCAGAAAGAAAAGGGAAAGCGGGTATTATTTAAGCATTATACCATTATATCTTCAAGTGACATTTCGTTATTATGGAACATCATAGAGTTTTGTTCAATACATAGTTACTCTACACAAAATTTTCATGGAAAGATTCATATGGAACATATACTCTCATGTTCCTTAGTTAGATCAACATTTCTTAAGATCACAATTATACTCTGTCATTTATTTGAGACTATATAAGTCCTTTCATACCTTGATTGTGTTATCATATCTGATAACACCATATTAACTTTCCTTATTATTTGCACTAATTCTCTCATTAGTTGTACATTCTCTTATCATAGGGAAAAGTTACTTATCAATCAAGGACTTATTTGATAGATATCTTGGAGAAAGATATGTTTATGAAAAACATAAACCCCTAACAAGTGATGTTCATAATATTTTACATGTTTACTTTGATTCCATTGTTGACTATTCCAGGTAATCAACATAATTCATCAGATATATTATTACATTCTTATCTTGTTACCTATTACATGTGTTATCAACACATTACATCTTATCTTCCTTTCATCTTGGAACATTACTTATTACATATTTTCTCACCTTGGAACTAAAGTCCAAGATAAACTGACACTTTTATAAGTACTCATTACATAAACATCTTTATATAATGCACATCAAGTGTCCTAAAACCCACTTGATTGACATGTTCCTAGTAGGAAAGAGAATAAGGAATCATATTATTTCATGTATTTTTCAACCATTCATGAAACATTTACCTCTCATCTCATCCTCAGTTCCTTGTTCTAGCATAGGAATTTTTATAAGGATGATTACATGACATTATTCCTTTCCTTGTTATTATCTAACATATTCATGAAGGTCTTATGGTCTCATCACATTTTCACATCATGGGGAGAATCTTTATTATTATTCTTACAACTTTACTGGACAGGGTTAACCACCCTTATTCCCATATTTCTTATTTCATGATACTCATTAGGTTATCTCAGAATGACTACTTCATCAGAGAAATCAAAAAGATAACAATCTTAGAGTTTCTATATTTACTTTATCATCAACAATTGTATACATGGCCAGGTATATAAATACTAAGATAAGGTAATATGCACTTGTATATACCATATTCCTTCTATTTTCTTATCATTATAAATATAAGTATTAATCTTTCTGAATTTCTATCCAAACCAATTCTTTAATACCTCATCTTTCTTATGGAGGTAAGCATGTAACATGAAACATCTATTTTATACAACATTATAAGTCCTTATAGGATTAATCAAGAAAAATTCAATCAATTACTTTCTCAATTTTGTCCAAGAGATCATAAAAAGACATATAAGAATAACATTTATTTCGTCTAACCTGTCATGACTCGAGGATCATTCATTGTCTCAAGATGATTCTGCCTCAGAGGTTGATTTGCCATAACATTTATGGTTGGGCAATCTCTTACCAGATGCCCTACCTGTCCACATTGATAGCAAGTTCTGAGTTCCCGGTGTGGTCTAAAGTGTTCCTTACCCTTTATGGATAACCATTGCCTTAGTGCACTAGGTCCTGGTTGTGTTGGTGACACCAGAAACTTCTTCCTCTTATAACTACCAGGTCTCTGCTCCTGGATTTGGATAGGCCTTTTCTCATTTCTTCCCTTATATTTCTGTTATGGACAATTATAGCTGATATGTCCAGGCTTCCTACACCTATAGCAGGTCCTGGTTTCTGGTTGTATTCTAACCCCTATATTACTGTATACTGATTCATCAGAATGAGGTTGAGAACAAGCTTTCTCTAAGTTCAAAGCTTCATCATCTACTATTGCTTCAACCTGCTGTTGTGGTTCACATATTCTATTGATATCCAAAACATCATCATTAGGAGCTAGTAATCTGGGTTGCATTACTAGTGCTTGATCCACTAGATACATCATAGTAGCCCTAAATTCCCCAACAGTGATTCCTAAGGAAGAATTCCTTATCATGGTAGGGTTAGCTAGGGGAATCTCAGGTAATTGTCCCTCTATTGCTTGCTCCTCTGCACCTCTTCTTGGTGCAATATTGTTGCTCTCCGCAGCAAACTCCTCATCTGATCCAGTCATCTTCAAGTTCCTCTCCTCCTATGTGAGCAGAAGATACCATAAGATACACTGGATGAAACTTAGAACAGACTCTACTACCTTAGTCCTATGTCTCTGTAGACTCAGCAAACCTAGAGCTCTGATACCACTAAATTGTGACGACCGTCTCGCGAAAACAGGATTAACTAATGCGGAAGTTGTAAACTCTACGGAAGCGATTGTTTAAGTGGCAGCGGAATAATGAAAAATCACTAGAAATTAAAACTTTTTAAGAAAAGATCCTTAAACCATAAAACTTCTTTATAAGAAATAGAATAAATAGTTTACATCATGTTTTAACATTACATCTCTGTGGAATCACCTCTCGAGTGATTACATGCATCCATTTCCCTGTTATCTGTACAAGGCAAAATACAACAAAATCTCGAGGCTTAAAGCCAAAAACCTCAGACCTACTGACTCCTAGGACCTGAGAGTACAGAGACGACATAAGACATACTATCTACAAGACTTGAGAGTCAGTATCTCCACCTGAGATTCACTGCTACCCCTAATACTGTTGTTGTTGTTGTTGCTCATTCTTAAATGGATTCCTTCGTCCTCGGCGTCTACCTAAAAAGAAGAATCCCACGGGGGTGAGACAATTTAAATAATTGTCCCAGCGAGAGTTATAACTGTCTGCTAGAAGCTTTGTTATTTCAATAGGGAATAACATTAAGCAGTATGATTATTAACATTTAACAGCAGGTTTAATGTCAGTAAAACAACATTTCAATTATAATCTAATTGGATATCAAAGCATATCTCATTAAAGAATATGAGGAACATATATAAACTATGTAACATCAAACATTTGTTTCTCGTAGTTCAACCTAAGCAATTATGCTACACGGCTGATTATATTTTTCAAACATTATTATGCCCTGCGGAGATGAGGTATACCGCTCATACTCCAACCGACCATTTATAAAAATCGCGTCGGTACCATACATAGGTCATTAAAAGTGCCGGATTCTTATGACCTCATCTTCCTCAGTCAGTAAGATGATTTACTTGCAGGACATCTTGTGTCTCTGCTGTAGTAGCTATCGAGGGTATTCTGGAAACTTCTCTATAGAGTTACAGTGGAGTTCTGAACTCTCATCATCATCGAAAGATTTCTTGTTTATCTCTCATCGATGCGGTATTAGTAATTTCTTCGGGAGATTTGTGGTCCATCACCCAATATGAATATATAGTGAAGGGTTGAAAGATTAAAGTATATCTACATCAATTCCTATACTAGGATGTAAGGATATTCGCGTCCATATACCCCCATATACTCAAAAGTATATGCTCCAGGAGTTCCCTTAGGAAAACCTATTTCACCATCATTTGCTCTCTGGCAATGATGGATCTATGGTCAGGGCCCTACATGGTATGATTATACTTGATTAGTTAGGTACATTTCAGTATTCTTTTATTATCAAGCATGTTTCCAAACATAAACAATTAAAACATCTGCTATAGAAAAAGAAAACTAAATGTATCAAGTTTATTTCATAAAAATTATCATTTCATAACCATCTCATCATTATGGTTCAAGAACAGGGGTGTTCAAACCCTTAAATCATCATAAGTCATCTAATAGCATGACCTTAATTGTAACAATGTAAATATTACTCAAGGCTCTTACAGCCCATCATTCTCATATGTTATCTCTTAAACCATGCAACATAGTATATCATTATTCATAAAGCTTATAAAATGCTTTTAATGAATAAAACATCATAACCCTTGCCTGGCTATGATTACCTTTTTGCTAGCAACCTGCATGATTAGCATAATCGAAGACATGCATATATAACAATATCAGCACAAAACCAATTCTTTTCAATCTATTCATAGAACACCACGGCCGTTCCACCTTGCACGGTCGTGCAAAGTAAAGCTACCACAGTCGTGCTCCTTAGCACGGGCGTGCTGAGAATCAGCATATCGCCATTGATTTCTAGGGTTTGGATTAAATCACTTCAACCTAGGGTTATTGAACCTCTTAGCTCACAAGGCATAACGATTCCTCATATTACAACTTGTAGTTAGGGTTTCATACCCAAAGGCATAACCCTGAATTACTCCATTTATCAGATCACCCTAAATTAGGGTTTACTATTCACATTACATGTTATTATTCTAGAATTAGGGTTTACTATTCACTTCATAGTGAATTGAGCTCATAGCATCATTATGTATGAAAATTATCATCATTGATGCCCTCAAATTAGTTTAAGATTCATTAAACATCATAATTAGGGTTTCTATGATCTCACCTTGATGGATCATATCCTAATCATGTACATTCTTACATATTGAAGGTATGTTACTTGATTCACATTCATATTAGGAGCCTTCTCTCTCCTCTCACTACTAGATGATGCTTACATCACTCTAGGTTAGATTAGGTCAAGTCATCTTTGATTTACATATATTAAGACATCCCATTATAATCATTAGGGTTTACTTGATCAAGGGTTGTTATCTATTTGAACCCTTCAAGGGTACTTTGGTAATGTTCAGCATTAACCATAACATGGGTCAAGCTACTAATTACTTAGCCCCTTAATATCTTTAGGTATCATTAGGGTTTAGGTTAAACAACCATTGAACCATCTAAGCCTTCAAAGCATTAAGCAATCTTAACCCTAAAAGTCCCCAAACATTTTCACACTTCAACCTCCAAACGATCTTAAGACCGTTTGGAAGAGTTGACTGTTTAGTTAGGGTTGACTTCAAGACCGCATGACACTCAAGACCGTTTGCCATTAAACGGTCTTGAAACCGTTTCATCATGTTGACCGTTTGGACATGGTTGACTTTGAAACCGATTGAACAAATCACCATTGAAACTGCATGACCTTAAACGGTTTGGAAACCGCATGAGTCCAAACGGTCTTGAAACCGTTTGGGCCCAAACGGTCTTGCGAATATTTGCCCCCAAACGGTATTGAGACCGTTTGCCCCCAAACGGTCTGGAGACCGTTTGCCCCCAAACGGTCTTGAGACCGTTTGGCCCCAAACGGTCTTGAGACCGTTTGGTCCAAATGTCTCAAAACCGCATGGACCTAGAAAGTGCATCAACACATACAATCGATTAGGGTTTTCAAGGTTGAACCCTTCAATTGACCTCATATATGTTAACCACTTATCAATTGAGCCAATTAGGGTTATGCTTAACCAATTGAACACTTAATTGACCTTCAATTGATAGCCAAATAGGGTTGGAACCAATTGAATTAGGGTTTATAATCGATCAACCATCAATGTCCATCAACATGAGTCTAAATGAAGTTGAACCCATCAATTAACATCCAATTGGGCCATGACTTAGCCCAAACGGTCTTAAGATCGTTTGGACATCCTCCAAACGGTCTTGAGACCCTTTTCCCAAAGTCTCATCAAAATCTAAGTCAACTAATTAAGGTTTGGATCATTGGATTGATCACCAAATCAGCAATTGACTACACTTTAACTTAGTAACATTGGATCATCAATTGCTTAACCATACTCACCCCTAGACCTCCAAATGGTCTTGAGTGACCTACAAACGGTCTTGAGACCATTTGGATGAGCTCCAAACTGTCTTGAGACCGTTTGGCTCATCCAACCCTTGGATTCTAGTGAAATTCCATCAAGGATTGGGCTATCAAATTGATCAACAAATCAGCACTTAATTGTAATATGATTTGGTACCTTTGGACCTTCAATTGGTCAACTATACTTAACCCCAGACCTCCAAACGGTCTTGGGTGATCCTCAAACGGTCTTGAGACCGTTTGGGTGATCCCCAAACGGTTTTGAAACCGTTTGGGCCAATCAACCCAACACATCATCTCATTCACTTGCAAAATCAGCATTTAGCAGATTAGGGTTCATACCACATCTTTGGATCTTCAAACACATATCCATACTTCACCCTAGACCTCCAAACGGTCTTGGGTGACCCCCAAACGGTCTTGAGACCGTTTGGGTGATCCCGTTTGGGCTAATCAACCCAAAATCTCAAATTAACTCATTGGAATTTCAGCACTAATTTCAATTAGGGTTTGCCCAATTGATTAGCCTTCAAATCATGATTCCTTGAGAATTAACCCCTAAACATTGGTGAATTATTAACCAACATAATTAGGAACAGTAATATCAAACGGTCAACGCTTGGTCAATGCACTCAAACGGTTTTGAAACCGTTTTCCCAAAAAGTTCAATTAATCAAGCTGAAAAATCAGCACTTAATCCATTTAGGTTTATCTAATGGATTAGCCTTCAACTCTTGATTCCTTGGGAGTTAACCCATAAAATTTGGTGGGTTATTAACTAACATAATTATGAACAGAAATACCAAACGGTAAATGCTTGGTCAACTCACTCAAACGGTTTTGAAACCGTTTTCCCAAAAAGGTCAAGTTAATCAGGTTGAAAATCAGCACTTAATCCAATTAGGTTTACCTAATTGATTAGACTTTAACTCATGATTCCTTGGGAGTTAATCCCTCAAATTTGGAGGCTTATTAACCTACATAATTATGAACAGAAATCTCAAATGGTGAATGCTTGGTCAACTCAACCAAATGGTCTTGGAGACCGTTTTCTCCAACCGACCTTGTGAAACCGTTTGCCCTTCAAACGGTTTTGCAAACCGTTTGCCCCAAACCGTTTGGCCAAAAGGAAGGGGCAAGACCGTATGATAAAGTAACATTGGTAATCACGCCCCCTTCTTCTACCTCCAGATCCAGGTCTGTTCTTCTTGGTTTTAGTTGCAAGAAAGCAAGGAAGGATGGGGGAAAGAAGAACAAACTACTTTTGCAAGAAAGAAAAATGCATAACAAAGTTTAAGGGTTTAGAGTTATAAAACCCACCTTAGAAACAGCTCTAGAGCTCCAAGCTTCGAAGATTTAATGGTGGCTTGAGCTCCACAGGTCTTCCAAGGTTTCTTCTTCAAGAATTGGTTGGAAAGGATGGCTAGAAAGAAGAACTTAGTAAGAAAAACTAGCAAACCAACCTTGTATTATGATTTCCTCCATGAATCCAAGCTAGAAGATAACCAAAGCTTACCCAAACCTACTTGGCCGTTCTCCCCTACTCCTGAGCTTCTTCCTTAGTCGGCCACAGCAAGAGATAAGTGAAGAGAGAAAGGGAAACGATCCCTTGGTTGTAAAAGAAAGGTGTATATATACTTTGGGCATGTTTTCAAGATAAGGACAATCTTTTCTTCTATTTCTCATATGGGTCCTTCTATCCTTCTTGGCCACGCCCCTCCTTCTTATTCTTAAGAAAAACTCCTTTCTTAACCAAAGTCTAGTGAAAAGGAAGCCAAACATCCTACTAACTTGTACACATATAAAAGGGTCATTATGCTTATGACTTGGTTATTTAGTTACAAGGGTCTAATTGATGCCAAGAGTCATAAAAGATATTCTAGGAGGTATATTTTACATGTTGCACCCCATGTTTTGGGTAAATTGCACTTTACACCAAAACTAGGGTTTAAAGCACAAGGATTGCTCCACAAGCTACCTTTTGGTGCCCAAGCTTGGAGAATCCATAATACTTCATCAAATTCATTCTTATGATGTATTATCATCATAGGAACATCTAAACATGTGTAATTTGCAAGTTAACCCCTCTAATTGGGTAATTTGCACATAAGTCCACTTTTAACAAAACAATATTACAATATTGTTTAAAAAGGACAGAAATGGAAATATATGTTCCTTAGAAGCTTTAATTACATTATCAACAGATAACCACAAGCATTTAATCACATGATTAAGAAAAACACCTGGGGTTAGTTCATAACCCAGGTCAGGTATGTTACAAATCTGCTAAGAAAAAGTCTTATGAAATGATAGTTTTAGATAGGAAACAACCAATTCACTTCACCAAACGACT
Organism: Alisma plantago-aquatica; assembly: GCA_963693085.1. Classification (NCBI taxonomy): domain Eukaryota; kingdom Viridiplantae; phylum Streptophyta; class Magnoliopsida; order Alismatales; family Alismataceae; genus Alisma; species Alisma plantago-aquatica. Next base: position 171,294,586 of record OY856409.1, read on the forward strand.
GTTTCATACCCAGACTCAGCCAAATCACAACCTCCAACAACCATTCTAGGGTTTCATGGAATCGACACCGAAATTAAATCCAATCAACCAGTTAGATCTCGAGTGAATCAATTCGAGTCTTAGTCAAATGATCAAAGAAGTCAAATCAACAAATCTCTCTATTTGGGGCAAGCTATAAAAGCCCAAAAAGACCAAGAGTCAGAGACTTCAATTTTGTAGATCCAGTCTCATAAAATGATGGGTTCAATTATGAAATGAATGTTTCAGCTAAGAAATGTCCGGTTCACTTTTAGAAACAATCTTTTCGCACCCAAATCTAGTCAACAATCAAATAAAGAGGGTCATTATTGTTGTCAAACCTCAATCAAAGTGGATCCAGCGGTCGCCACCACCCCAAGCCACATTTTTAGGGTTTTTTGACCCTTCTTTCTCCCTATAAAAGGAGGGGGGACTCCAAAGTAAAAGGGGCATATTGTAACCACTTATTTTATCCTTTGTTATCTATTTTTTTATTCTATTTTTTATATTATGTCTTAGTAGTTCCCTTCTGGGGTATGGGGCTATCCCCATAGACTATTATGATTCATTGTAATCGACTCCCTATTTTAATAAGAGAATGATTTCCTTTCTTTTCTACTTTGATCATTAGATGAATTTATATATTCTTGTGGGGTGATATGTAGATCCTCACAAGAATGAAACCATTATCCCTTAATTATGATTGTCATCTTTTTATCCTTTCATCTTTTCATCTCATACTTGTTTTTCTGGTAGAAAGATTGTATTATTATGAGGGAACCAAGATCTCGGGCCCTTGTGAGAATGAACCCATAATCTTTTGGTGTGATCACTTGATTTAGATTATGATCGACTCTACCTGTATAGCTTGTTTGTTATAGCTCATGGTGATGCGATCACCTGATTGATGGGTTCAAATGTCATATAGGAATCACATGTCTTTAGATGAGATCTCAGAAGGTAAACATGTTAGATAGATGGACGAGGATCCGTAAAATGATGAGATCAATGAGTTTGTTGGGAGTTCGGCCCTTATGTGATTATGTTCTGTAAGACCACAATTAACATGGTTCTAATTTGATTATTGAGATTCATGATTTTATTTGTGGAGCAAAAGCATAGATATTGGTGGTGATCCCTCGAAACCCCAATTCTTTTATCATGTAATCTTGATATTTTTATTTCTACACTTTTGTTCTATTCTTAGAATTATTCAAACTCTCAACAATCAGAATTTCTTTTCTTGTTCTCACAATCGATTTTGGATTTCAACCATTTTCTCTCTTCCATCCCTTGGATCAATACCTATCTATACTAAGTTTACTTATTGTTCGCAACATGTTGGCAACCTAGTTATAAGGTTAAACTCTAGGACTTCGCCTAGTGATTGGTGCAAAAAACATCGATTTTGTGTCATTTCCAGGGACGTCACATGTTGTTTTTCAAAATTGGTTACTTGTATACATACATACATACATACACACACATATATATATATAATTTTTCTTATTTCTTTTTATGATAGTTTGCTTTCATAATTTTTATTTTTTCTAGAATTTTAATCTTGTTTCATAATTCCTTAGCTTGTCCATAATTTTTAGACTTGTTCTATAATTTTTAGTCTCGTTGCATAATTTCCTTGTTATACTTTTGTAATTTATTTTTGTCTATCAAGACTCATTTTGGTAGTGTATCTCCTCCTTTTGTCGGGTTTCCATTCTGGTAGTTTTACTTTCCTTAGTTTATTTTTGTAATCTTTTGTCTTGTCCCATATTTTCTTAGCTTATCCTTGTAAATTTTAGTTCGTTTGTAAATTCTAGCTAACCCCTTAACTTATTTTAATTTCTTTGCATAAATTTTAGTCTCTTTTGGTTTAGATCTTTTTCCTTTCTCGTATCTTAGATTAATTTTTAAATTTTGTTTCTTGAAGAAAAAAAACTTTTAAAAATGGAGTTGTCAACACATTATTGTTAGCAATGTCAATTTTGTGGTCATTACAACCATTAATCACTAAATTGTCGAAATGCATCCCCTCATATCATGGTAGAACTTTATAAAATTGAGTCTTCCTACCAAGGTGGATATAATAAAAATTACGATCCACAAACTTTTGAAGACCATTATGTGGAGCAATGCTACTATGGGGGTATAATGAGGATTACCAACAAAATATTGGGGGGTACAAACCTTGTTATAAAAGCCAATATATACCTCAACAGGAGGAAGTATCTTTACCTTTGAAAGAGGCTTTCAAGCAAAGATGGACATTATGTAGGCTCAACAAATATCTATTACCTCCAATCTCTCTTGATTGCAACTTTGTATCCTCCCCCAGGAGCTCTCATCAGCAACCCCAACTGGAACCCATGAATTCAGAACAACTCAAGACTATAACTACTCAATCCGGCCTTACCACTCCAGAAAGGGTGAATTCACCATCTTATAAAGATTATTATGAGGATCAATGCCACACACATTAATATAAGGGGTGCTATGACCAGGAATATCACAGAAGGTATAATTAGGATAACCAACTAATTTTTTAGGGTTATGAACCTTATTGTGAAATCCAATGTACATCTCAGTAGGGGGAATGGATTAGCGCCCTAGAAAAAAAACTAGTGGAGCAACAGGAAGTATTAAACACCATACAAGCCATGTTAGCTTCTTTACTAGAGGCCCAATCACAAAGACCCCCAGAGAAGTTAGAACATCCCAAGATGGCTCTTCTCGATTATGGTGATGATGATACCATTACGTCATTCATGTCGGATCTCACTGAGATAGCACTAACCAATGAGTTGTCTTTTATAGGTAAATATGGTTATAGGATAGGCAGTGGAAACAAAATTTTTCATCTATCATATTCTCATAAACCAGCAGATCGCATCAATAACTATAAGATGGAAAGGATGGTTTCAAGGATATACCTGGTCCTAGAGCAAGTACAGTGACATCTCCTCATTGTTCTTGATTTGTAGTTGTTGACTAGTTGCTCTTGGACGGTGTTTGTGCAGCTCTTAGTTTTCATTACGAACAACATACAAGAATAATGTCTGCAGCAGCTTCTGCGGTCTCACCACAAATTGCAGGTTGACATTATCCTCTTAACAGCAGCCAAAGGACTCATGCCTCTAGAGTAGTCCAAATAGACCTCCTAGAACTCATGTCATCCAGCTAGAATGGGTAGGAAGGAGTTGTCCCTCCTGTTGGCATACTAGTCACCAACTTGTTCTCCCACAACAATGATACTTAGTTGCTCTATCCCTTGCCATCCATCCCTAGTTGGGTAGGAATTTCTTGGGATCTCTTAGTTACCACAACCAGAGAGGATAACAATTGTCAGAGTAGCTGATTCTCAATTGTCTGTGTTGTGTTTTGAGAAGCCCCCAGTACCCCTCTATTTATAGTAGAGGCTAGGGTCAGGGTTCACAGTCGATGCGAGAGTGGAAGGGACTGAGAGATCTTGAATTTTCACAACCTGCAACCACCCAAACGGTCATTTGGAATGCAAGACGGACATCTCTCACTATGAGACGGTCACTTTTCAGTTTCCCAATCACATATGAATTTGGCAATTCATTTCCCATTAATGCTAAACATTAATTCCTTGCACAACAAGTAGTGTGCAATAGAAATGAATACAGGAAAGTATCTAGTACCCTCCTTCAGCCCAACTGAGCAATCTCTCTCATACGGGACGGTCGTCTTACTCACCCAGTTGGTTGTCTAGTGAGCTGAGCCGAGCCAATTAGTTCAACAGAATGAACAGGTCGATTCACATCTCAGTTTAGACATAACTTAGCCAATTCAATTTTTGATCAGCCCGACAACCCAAACGACCATCTCAACATTTGAGCTGGCTGTCTGGCACTCCAAACGGCCATCTCACTCAGTGATATGATCATCTAGTAGTGTATCTAATTGATCTGTTGCATGAATTGAATACCTAAACACTTTAATAATCAATTTAATCATCATTCAAGATTAAACTCCTCTTCTAGGTTGATACCTATGTGTGTGACCCTATAGGTCCCATGTCACATTGGCAGTGAATGTCCATAACAGCTTATGACATCACAAGAATAGAATGGTGCCTAGTTTCACATCAGTGCTGCCTAAGTGAATGAAAATTGGGGAATAACTTCAACCTACAATTTGTGCATGGTGTTACAATGTTTGTATAGTTCCTTTGTCTCTACTATACATATTGAACTCGGGGCATGGATTAGTCACCCTCTTCAACATTAAATCTTGTTTCTTGAACCAGAGCAGACTGTTTGAGATATATGTAGCTCAATATCACATATTGACTCACATGTGCGTGGCCATGAATTTCTCAATCTCGCTAATCAAGAGGCCTTGGATATCATACTCCCTTACGAGGGACAAATCCCATTTCTATCACTCACAGTCTATCACCATGTATCACAGTCACCTAATCATCACCGTTATAACAACCCATGTTTCAGGATTGTGTTTATTGATGTCAAACCATATTGAACGACATGTGATGAGTGTATTGATTTCAGGTCTAAGAACCACAAACACCACCATCACTGTAGCATCCAACTAACAAAAACATAATTAACTAATGCGGAAGCATTCACTAAGCAGCAGATTACAGAAAATCACTAAAAAATTTAAACCTTTTTCAAAGAGACCCAATCATAAGAAAACTCTTTCAACAATAATCAATGTATTACATTTACATCATGGTTCATAAGTATATATCTTATACCATCTCTTCTTGAGGGTTACAACATCAACTGCCTTGTTAAAAGCTAAACACAGACAACATAATAACCTCGAGGCATCAAGCCAAGATCTCAAAATGATACATTAAAAGCACTAAGTACTAACTCCGAGGACCTGAGAGTACAGAGACGACACATAGGACTTCTATCTACCAAACACGATAGACAGCACACTCAACCTGAGTTGTCACTGCTGTCCTTGTAGCTGCTGATGTTCTTCATCCGAAAGATATTCTCAATCTCTTTCACACTCGTCCACCTAAAAATGTTGGTTCCCACGGGGGTGAGACAATTGAAAATTGCCCCAGCGAGAGATATAACTCTCCGCCAGAAACATCATTATTGTAGTTTAATTAATATAAAACTGAGCAGAGGATAAGCAGTTTAGATCATTCTCATCTTTTAAAGTATTACACCTATCTATGATTGAACAGTAATTCATCTATTCTCTTTATAAGAAATAGAAAGAACATGTATAACATTTATCTACCATACATTTTCAACATCTCAAGCTTTGCTCATGTCATTCATTATTCTGATGTGTCACCCATGATTCATTCTTGTTTCTATTTGTTGGCCTTAGCCAATCTGCTAAACAAGTATGTATCAAATTGAAGAAAACAATCAACAAAGCATAATTGATTGATGCAATAGCAATGATTAAGGGTTTGAGTTATAAAACCCACCTCCAATTGAGCTACAAAGCTTCAAGCTCACGCCATTAATGGTGGATGAAGCTCTAGCAACTCCCCCTAAGCTCGTCCTCAAGCTTTTGGATGAAAAAGTTGGCTAGGGTTGAAGAGGAGATCCAAATAAGAAGAAATCAATGATTTATTTTTGATTTCCACCATGGAATCAAGGAGAACGAAGGTCAAGGACCTTACCAACAGGTTGGGGTCGTCCTCCTGCTCCTCCACAGCTCCTTAGTCGTTTTCCAAGCAAGGGTAAAGAAAAGAATCCGAAATAGCCTTTGTTTTGGCTTGGTAAAGGTACTTTTATAAGAAAATTGATGAGAGAGAAAATGCATTATTAAAATGCATTAAATTCCAAAAATATGGCCGCCTCTTCCCCCTCAAATTCCCCTCAAAATCCTTAAGGACGAGGCTATCTTCATTTCCTCTTATTCCTATTCATTATCCATCATTTAAAGAAAATCAAATTAAGCACCTTAATGCTTATTATATTAATATCCATATGTGAGTGGGTTTTCTTTTCCTTATAATAATGGTGAGTGGAATTTCACCTCCTTAGGATATTTTCGTTCCTTATCTTGGAAAAAGAACGTACATCCTTATTCAAAATCAACCAATAACATTTTGGTTGAAGGCCCTTTAATTAATACATTCACTTTTGCCCTAATTTGAATTAGGGTTTCACTTATGATTAAATCTTGATTATTTTAATATCAAGATTCTCTCTCCTCCAACTTAATTCAAATGAGGCACCCCTCTCATTTTATTTGCTCTACATGATGCCAAGGAACATTAAGGACCTTATTGAAGTGGTAATTTGCATATTGAACCCTAGGTTTTGGGTAAATTGCACATTACACCAAAACTAGGTTTTCATGCACATACATTGTTTTATCAGATCTTTCTTGGTATTCAGGATTCCATAAGCCATACCTCAGCATCATCTTTACTCTCATGATGATTCAACACATGAGGAACATATTATCATGCACAATTTGCACTTAAACCCCTCAATTTGGGTAATTTGCACTTTAGTCCAAAACAGGCAAAACATTGATTTCAACAATGTTCAAAAAGGACTAGAATTGCAATATAAGTTCTTCTTGAACCCTAATTACCTTTCACAAGATAAGATTAAGCATTTAATCATCTTTCTTAATCAAAACACCTAGGGTTAAAGTATAACCCAGGTCAGGGGTGTTACAAATTATAAACCCCTAACAAGGATTTCGTCCTCGAAATCCAAATAAAGGAGGACAGATATATTTCATTTATCATACTATCTAGTCTTCACATAACATCTCATTATTATGGAGACACCATAAAACTTTGATCAGCACCAAGTGTTTCCATATAAGATTCTCATAGAATCAACACACAAGGCACATGCCCCACTGTCCCTCATCATTGACTATAGAGTCAACTTTGTGTCAAATAACACTTTTCTTATTCAGAGAAGCATCATACATTCTTTATTAAAATCATGTTTATGCAGAGCATAAACCCCTAACATATGATGTTCATATTATTATAATCAGACTAATTTCACAGTTGACCACTCTAGGTAGCCAACCTAACCCATCTGATAACTCTCAGATACCAGAATCTTTCACCTTGGTATCTATCACATGTGTTGGAAACACATCATATATATCTCTTCCTTTCATCTTGGAACGTTAATTGTTTCATGTCCTCATCTTGGGACCAAAGTCCAAGATAACTGATACTTTTCTAAGTATCCATCACATGAACACATTTATCTTATGCACATCAAGTGTCCTAAGACCCACTTGATTGCCATGTCCCTGAAAGGAAAGAAAACAAGGATTCATATTTCTCTTATTAATTTATGTATTTTCAATTATTCATGAACCATTTACTTTTTATCTCATCCTAGGTTCCTTGCCTGTAGCATTGAAATTTGTAAGGATGATTGCATGTCATTATCCCTTTCTTTATTATTATCTAGCATGTTTATGATCATCTCATGATCTCATCACAATTCCCATTTCCTCGTTATGGGAAAGATCTCTATTATGCTTGCAGCATTGTTGAACAGGGTTCATCTCCCTTATTCTTACTCTTATCTTATGAGGAGTACACTTTTAGTTCCTCATACAACATGCTCATTTGAGATTATCTCAGACTTTTGTTTCTTATACTTAGTATATCACACATTTATTCATTCCATATTTCTGATTTCATGATACTCATTAGATTGTATCAGAATGACTGCTTGATCAGGGCAATCAGAGAGATTACAATCTAAGAGTTTCCATACTCACTTTATCATCAATAGTTGTATACCTGGCCAGGGTATATAAATACTGAGATTAAGTGGTATGCACTTTGTATACTATCATATTCCTCACTTTTCATATCATTATACACACATGGCTTTCCCTTGTTCCAACATGACTAAGTCATTTAGGAACTCTTTTAAAGCTCAAACTTCTGTATTAAGGATTGATAACCTAGATCGTAAAGCTAGTATCCAGTCCACTATATGCATTAATGTTGCTCTAATCTACCCAACAGTAATACTTAAAATAAGATTTTCTTATCATAAATGGATCAACTAGGAGACTCTTAGGCAATTGTCTTTGTCTTGCCTGCTCCCATGCACCTCTTCTTGGTGCAATATTGCTGCTCTCAGCAGTAATCTCCTCATGTGACCCAGTCATCTTTAAGTTCTTCTTCTCTTATATGAGCAGAAGACATTATCAGATACACTGTATGATACCAGAACAGACTCTACTACCTTAGTCCTATGTCTCTGTAGACTCAGCGAACCTAGAGCTCTGATACCACTAAATTGTAGCATCCAACTAATAGAAACATAATTAACTAATGCGGAAGCGTTCACTAAGCAGCAGATTACAGAAAATCACTAAAAAAATTTAAACCTTTTTCAAAGAGACCCAATCAGAAGAAAACTCTTTCAACAATAACCAATGTATTACATTTACATCATGGTTCATAAGTATATATCTTATACCATCTCTTCTCGAGGGTTACAACATCAACTGCCTTGTTAAAAGCTAAACACAGACAACATAATAACCTCGAGGCATCAAGCCAAGATCTCAAAATGATACATTAAAAGCACTAAGTACTAACTCCGAGGACCTGAGAGTACAGAGACGACACATAGGACTTCTATCTACCAAACACGATAGACAGCACACTCAACCTGAGTTGTCACTGTTGTCCTTGTAGCTGCTGATGTTCTTCATCCGAAAGATATTCTCAGTCTCTTTCACACTCGTCCACCTAAAAATGTTGGTTCCCACGGGGGTGAGACAATTGAAAATTGCCCCAGCGAGAGATATAACTCTCCGCCAGAAACATCATTATTGTAGTTTAATTAATATAAAACTGAGCAGAGGATAAGCAGTTTAGATCATTCTCATCTTTTAAAGTATTACACCTATCTATGATTGAACAGTAATTCATCTATTCTCTTTATAAGAAATAGAAAGAACATGTATAACATTTATCTACCATACATTTTCAACATCTCAAGCTTTGCTCATGTCATTCATTATTCTGATGTGTCACCCATGATTCATTCTTGTTTCTATTTGTTGGCCTTAGCCAATCTGCTAAACAAGTATGTATCAAATTGAAGAAAACAATCAACAAAGCATAATTGATTGATGCAATAGCAATGATTAAGGGTTTGAGTTATAAAACCCGCCTCCAATTGAGCTACAAAGCTTCAAGCTCACGCCATTAATGGTGGATGAAGCTCTAGCAACTACCCCTAAGCTCGTCCTCAAGCTTTTGGATGAAAAAGTTGGCTAGGGTTGAAGAGGAGATCCAAATAAGAAGAAATCAATGATTTATTTTTTATTTCCACCATGGAATCAAGGAGAATGAAGGTCAAGGACCTTACCAATAGGTTGGGGTCGTCCTCCTGCTCCTCCACAGCTCCTTAGTCGTTTTCCAAGCAAGGGTAAAGAAAAGAATCCGAAATAGCCTTTGTTTTTGATGCGATGATTTTGAGTCGCATTTAGAGACCTATTTCATATGTGTTTTGTGCCTTAAATACTCATTTTCATGGATAATATTGCATAATTCACTTAATTCAGTCTTTGCCATCATATTATATCAAATCCCCTTTGTTTTACTATTTTGAGCATTATTTATCATCTTATTATAAATTGTGTGGATTTACTTGGTCTTGTTGTGAAATTTCAGGAAAAACAAGTATTTGCTTCCGTCGATACCATCGACGGAAGTCGATACCATCGACGGAAGTCGATACCATCGACCAAGCCACAGGTTGCCAGCCGAGAAGAGCAGCACAGAGTCGATACCATCGACACCCAAGTCGATGGCATCGAGATTTCTTCAGACTGCTGGTGAGGATGCTGTCGATACCATCGACGAAAGTCGATGCCATCGACACAAGGAGAGCTACAACGTCGCTCGCTAAAAGACAAAACCGACGCTACAGGAGTCGATACCATCGACACCCCAGTCGATGGTATCGAGATCACCACAGGCGCTCAGAATAAAAGAAAGGAAAGCTGCCACTAATCCGCTGGGTCGATACCATCGACCCGCGTCGATGGTATCGACGCCGGCAGATATGCGTTGGATCTATTTTGATCTCGATCGGACGGCTGTTATTATTTGACGACCTAATTAGGGACTTATACCTAATGACGGCCGCCCACAGGAGATCATCATCTCATTTTTGATTGCACGAGTGCCGAGGAGGAGAGAAAGGAGAACGGAGGCCGAGAAGCTCATCCCGGGTGATTCGGACGTTGCCGAAGACGATTTCCACCACCGACAGGCGGGGAAGCTCGTGTTCTACGCCAAGGATCCACCGGTTCTTCTCCCTTCAGGGGTTTTCCCATTTATTTCCCGTTTTTCTTATGAATTCCCCAATTTCTACCATGTATTCGTGTGAGATGAACATGAGAGGCTAAAACCCTCAATCTTTAGGACCGGGAGTAGCCCGGGAATGCATTGTATGACATTTTTATATCAATAATTCATATTTTTCTCTCAAATCCGTGGTATAGATTCGTTTTCTCCATTTCTATTGTTATGCTTGATCACCATAATAATAACTTAATGCCCTTAATCACTTCGACAGAAGGATTAACGGTTGAAAAGAGACGAAATCTACATTAATTAATAAAACCCTTGACAAAGGAGTTGTAAAATTAATGGTGGGAACTGAGAGACCGTTTTTAATGCTCTTAGTTTAGGGGAATGATTACTATGACGGTGGAATCAACCTAAACCTAAGTAGTGAATTACACCACGACAGTGGGTAATTCTCATTTCAGGCCACTACCCAGATAGAGAGAGAAGTGTGAGGAATTATATGAAACCTAATACAATGTTGACCCACGGTGAAACCGCCATCCTAAAGATATCTCTTTGAATTGATTAAATTAACCTTTAATCAATTGTTTTCTTTGTTTGATTTTTATTTTCTTTTTAATTTGAACAACAAAACCCTACTTTGTTAATCGGCCTAGCTGATTGCGACTAGTTAGTAGAAGTCTCCAGTAATTCACGTATCCCTGAGTTCGACTCGGGCCTCACAAGGCCTATATTACTCGACGCGTATACTTGCGTTTAAGCGCGTCGTAAAATACACGTCAAGTTTTTGGCGCCGTTGCCGAGGATACGGCGAATTATTGGCACTTTGAGTGCTAAGAGCGGCCACTCTAGGCCACATTTTTTTTATTTTAAAACAATTTCAAAATTCCTTTATTTCTCTATAATTGTGTTGACTCGTTCAAAGCATTGTACTGAACCCCTATTTCCATATTTCAGGTACTTTGCATGGTGCACACACATAGTCGAGACTACGTGAATCGCACACCTGAGGTTCCATCTGTGGGACCAGAGGACGAGGACTACTACGAGGAGGAACACCAAAGTGATATAAATTCTGAATCTGAGCAAGAACAAGCAGAAGAAATGGCTGAAGCACAGACAATTTGGGAGAAGATCAAGGCGTCTTCTTCCTCAGCATCAAAGGGGCCCATAAAGAAGCAGGCGATCAACATACCGACATACAAGATCGACCCGGCACTGATTAACTTGGTCAAATCTAACGCATTTCACGGGCTGAAAAATGAAGATCCAGTGGCACACATTAGTCAGTTTGTTGAAAATTGCGATATGGTGAAGATCGACAGGTTCCCGCAAGATGCGTTGTATCTCAAGTTGTTCCCAAGTTCATTTGCAGGAGCAGCGCGAGAGTGGCTTCATAACCTCGACGACGAGTTTGTTGAATCATGGGATCACATGGTAGAGGTTTTCTTCGAGAGGTTCTTCCCTCCTGAGAAGACCAATGATATGATCAGGAAGATTCACAATTTCACCCAACAGGCGGGTGAAACTTATTCTGAGACTTGGGAGCGATTCCAGGTCATGTTGAGGAGATGTCCACGTCATGGATTGGACAAGGAAACCCAAGTGAAGATCTTCTACTTTGCTCTCTCCGATCATGATAGAAGCAACCTGGACTCGGTTGGTTCTGGATTTTTCTTAAACAACACCGATACAAGATGTTGGGAAATACTGAAGAATATGGCACGGAAGCAATCTTGGGGAGAAAGAGAACGAGGCCCAGTTGAGCAAGCAAGAGTTTCCAGTGAGTCGAAGGCAATGAGAGAGTTGAACGAGAAGATGGATCTTCTCGCAAAGAAGTTGTTGCATAAGGAAGACAATGAGTCCGAGGATGAGGCTCAAGTCAAGTATATGAGGCAACAGCAAGGGTACAGGAATAACGATTATTCATGGCGGAAGGATAAGAAATTTTCATGGAAGGATCCAAACAATTTTCTGCAGGATCCGGACGCCAAGCCTGCACCGGTCACGGAGGATAAGAGCACGGAGTTGCTCAATCAAGTCATAAAGCAAAATCAAGAGTTGATGAACACTTTTGGGCAGCAAATAAAGCAACAAGGTGAATACATGAACCAGTTTGGGCAGACATTACAGAGCCACGGGGCTCAAATGAGAACTATAGAGACTTCCATGGCGCAGATGGCAGCCGAGATTGCAAGCTTGAAGAAGCCGGCACATCCGGGTTTTCCGGGGAACACCAATATTCCCGGGGGAAACCAACAGGCCAAGGCCATCTTGTTGAGGAGCGGTAAGAAAGTGCTAAATCCAAGGGCGGATGACACAAGCATACCGCAGGATAAAGTTGAAGAAGCAACCGTCAAAGAGCAACCTGCACCTGTCATAGAGCAAACTGAGGACATAGCTGAAGATGGTAAGGAAGAACAAGCCACTGAGGAGGAACCACAGAAATTAACTCCCTATGTGCCACCTCACCAAAGGGCACACACTGTTCCGGTCCCCTATCCCAATAGTGCAAAGGCAAGAAAGGTGGATGCACAGTTTAAGAAATTTCTGGACAGCTTTAGGAAGTTATCAGTGAATATTCCTTTGCTAGAGGCGATTGAGCAAATACCGTCTTATGGGAAGTTTCTTAAAGATGTAATCACAAAGAAGAGGAAAATACCTGACACTGAGGTTGTGGTATTGAAGGAGCAAGTGAGTGCTTTTATTATGGGCACTTTGCCGCCAAAGAGACAGGACCCCGGTTGTTTTAATATTTCTTGTTTTATCGGGAAGTTCAAATTTGGAGAGGCACTTTGTGATTCCGGGGCAAGCATCAATCTGATGCCCCTTTCTACGTTCAAGAAACTTGGATTGAAGGAGTCGAGGCCAAGTAACATGACCATCCAATTGGCCGATAATTCTGTGGTGAAACCGTATGGGATCTGTGAGGATGTCTTGGTAAAGGTAGACCGCTTTGTTTTTCCGGCTGATTTTGTTGTGATGGAAATGCATGACGAGCACGGCAATGAGTTGCTACTTGGTCGCCCATTCCAAGCAACAGCTGATATGATCCTGGAGATGGGGAGAGGTCGCTTGACCTTGGGCATTGCGGATGATCGCTTTGAGATGGTCATGCCCCATAGCAATGCATCCACTAAAGCAAAAGCACAGTGCAACATGGTGAAACATGTGGAACACAATATCTCACTTTGTTTTGGGAAGCCATTTTTGGATATGGCTCATGTGATGAGCAGGATAGATAATGGGACCTTAGCGGTGGACCTTATGGAGCAAACGAAAGTTGTCTCTTTATACAAGGCTATTGGGTTTCCAAATGATGAGAATGAGGACATTCCACCTTCGTGGGAGGATGATGTGATTATTACTTCCGTCTTTGATGCATATCCGGAACTGCCTTTGGAGGCGTGTTTGCTAAATGTCACTTATGATTGGATGCAGAGTACTTCACTCAAGGAGTGCGCCAAGATGCTTCAAATGCTTCCATGTTTCTACACGAGGCACTATGAAGATTTGGGTGCACTGCCCCCACCGCTACAATCATCTCTTATTTGCCCACCTGATCTGGAGTTGAAGCCATTGCCCCCGCATCTGAAGTACGTCTTTCTAGCTGAGGAGGACAAGTTACCAGTGATTGTATCTGCATACTTGAGTGCGGATGAGGAGGAGCAACTACTGATAGTGCTCAAGAACCACCGTGGAGCTTTTGGGTGGTCTGTGGCGGACATCAAGGGGATCTCCCCTACACTTTGTCAACACAAGATACGGCTCGAGGAGGGAGCCAAGCCAGTCATACAGCCTCAAAGACATCTAAATCCAAGCATGATGGAGGTTGTCAAGAAGGAAGTCATAAAGCTTCTTGCTGCAGGGATCATTTATGCCATATCCGATTCGACGTGGGTGAGTCCCACACAGGTAGTCCCTAAAAAGGGGGGGGGGGTCACTGTCACTACAAATCTTTTGAATGAACCTGTCACCACCTGATTGGTAACCGGGTGGCGTGTTTGCATTGACTACCGCCGATTGAATGCCGCAACTCTTAAAGATCATTTTCCATTGCCATTTATCGATCAGATTTTGGAACGTCTAGCTGGTCGGTCGCATTTTTGTTTTCTAGATGGCTATTCGGGGTACAACCAGATTTCTATTGATCCTTTGGATCAAGAGAAGTCTACGTTTACATGTCCCTATGGGACGTTTGCTTACCGACGTATGCCGTTCGGTTTATGCAATGCGCCGGTGACTTTTCAACGCTGCATGCTCGCCATATTCTCTGACATGGTGGAGCGGTGTCTCGAAGTTTTCATGGACGACTTCTCGGTGTATGGAGCATCTTTTGATGAATGCCTTTATAACTTAGATAAGGTATTGCAGTGGTGCGAGGACACACACTTGGTCCTCAATTGGGAGAAATGTCACATGATGGTGACGGAAGGAATTGTGCTAGGACACAAGGTGTCTAGCAAGGGGCTTGAGGTAGACCCCGTAAAAATTGAGGTGATTTCTAAGCTACCCCCACCAAATTCTGTAAAAGGGGTGAGAAGCTTTTTAGGACACGTCGGGTTTTATCGGCGATTTATCAAGGATTTTTCAAAAATCGCAAAGCCATTATCGGAATTGTTGGAAAAAGACGCAGTTTTTTATTTCAATGAGAAATGTCTTCACGCATTCGAGGTTTTGAAGGAAAAGTTGATTTCAGCTCCGGTTGTTCAAACGCCGGATTGGACAAAGCCATTCGATTTGATGTGTGATGCGTCCGATTATGCTGTGGGAGCTATTTTGGGGCAAAGGGTAGATAATAAACCTGCTGTGATTTTCTACACCTCCAAAACACTTAATGATGCTCAATTGAACTACACAACTACGGAAAAGGAGTTACTTGCCGTTGTTTTTGCCTTTGAAAAATTTCGGCAGTACTTAGTGGGTTCTAAGGTGGTTGTGTGGACTGATCACGCTGCAATAAAGTATTTGATGGAAAAGAAGGATGCGAAGCCTAGACTAATTAGGTGGATTTTGCTCCTACAAGAATTCGATATTGAAATCAAGGACAATTCGGGAATTGAAAATGTGGTGGCTGACCACTTGTCTAGGTTAGAGAGGGTTGATGAACAAGGTTTGCACATACCCATTACCGAGACCTTTCCCGATGAACAACTTTTAAAAATTGATTCTAAAGAACCATGGTTTGCGGAAATTGTGAATTATTTGGCTTGCGGGATCATCCCGGAGGATTGGTCCTATCAAGAGAAAAAGAAATTCTTTCATTCGTTGAGATATTATTTTTGGGATGACCCGATTCTCTTGAAGTAGTGCAGGGATGGTATTCTTCGCAGGTGCGTGCCGGAGGTGGAGTACGAGAGTGTTCTCCACCACTGTCATGCGTCGCCTACAGGAGGACACCATGCTAGCTCACGGACAGCAGCCAAGGTGTTGGAGAGCGGCCTTTTTTGGCCCACTTTGTTCCGGGATGCCTATGATTTTGTTAGGCAATGTGACCCGTGCCAGCGCGCAGGTAACATCTCAAGGAGACAAGAAATGCCCCTAAATGAATTCCAGGAAGTTGAGGTATTTGATTTATGGGGCATTGACTTCATGGGACCCTTTGTGTCCTCAAATTCAAATCTTTATATCTTACTTGCTGTAGATTATGTGTCGAAGTGGGTGGAGGCAATCCCCACAAGGACTAATGATTCGAATGTAGTGTGCAGGTTTGTCAAAGAGAACATTTTCTGCAGGTTCGGGATTCCCCGAATGATCATAAGTGACGGAGGCACACATTTTTGAAATCAGAAATTCGCGACACTTTTAAAGAAATATGGGGTCAAGCACAACATCGGCACCCCATATCATCCACAGACGCAAGGACAAGTGGAGGTATCAAATAGAGAAATCAAGAAGATTTTAGAAAGGACCGTAGCATCCACAAGGAAGAATTGGAGTGCATTGCTACCGGACGCGCTTTGGGCTTATCGAACGGCGTACAAAACACCTATAGGCACCACGCCTTTTAGGCTGGCGTATGGCCGGGCTTGCCACCTTCCAGTGGAATTGGAGCACAAGGCCCATTGGGCGCTAAGAAGGCTGAACTTGCGCTATGATGAGGCCGGGAGAAAAAGGATGTTTGAATTGAATGAATTGGATGAGCTACGCATGACGGCATATGAGAATGCCCGCATCTACAAGGAGCGCACAAAGCTGATCCACGATCGCCATATTGAGATGCGCACGTTCAAGAAGGGAGACAGCGTTCTATTGTTCAACTCCCGTCTCAAACTGCATCCCGGGAAGCTGAAATCCCAGTGGAGTGGACCCTTCGAGGTGGAAGAAGTGAGACCGCACGGAGCGATTCTCGTGCGTGATGGAGATGCCACATTCTTGGTGAATGGGCAACGCTTGAAGTTGTATTTTGGTGAGAACTACAAGAGGAAAGTGAATGAGGTCAAACTCATTTCACTTGTGCATGAATGAGATAATGGGAAGACGTCTAGCCTAAGACGCTAAAGAAGGGCGCTTGTTGGGAGGCAACCCAACCATCGGTACATTAGGATAGTTTAATTTTAGTCATAGATTGCTTTTAATTCGTTTAAATTTTAGTTTAAAAATGATACCTTGATCCGTTTGTTGAATGTGCAGGCACAGGCAGGGTCGATACCATCGACACACTGGTCGATGGTATCAACATGGGTTCAGGTTGACACCAGCAAAAATCGCACTGCGTCGATACTATCGACGGCCAAGTCGATGGTATCGACATGGTCACATGCAGGTCGCAATAAAAGTGTCGATGGTATCGACACCCCAGTCGATACCATCGAGATCTCTAGAGATATTCAGACGAATTTGCTCAGTCAACTCGATACCATCGACGGCCTCATCGATGGTATCGACATCATCACAGGTTGAATGCAACAAAACGGCGGTGTCGCAATAAAAGCAAGTCGATACCATCGACATCCGTCGATGGTATCGACGGACATGTCACCGATCCGCACACAGACATCGACGACGATCGCAACAGCCACGTCAGCGATCCGGGTGCTGCGTCGATACCATCGACTTCCGTCGATGGTATCGACCCGTCAGCAATCTGGGTTTCTCGATCCAGCAAACGTCAGCCGTCGATACTCGCGAGGGAGGCGGCTACCCGCGAGACGTGTCGATACCATCGACCCGCGTCGATGGTATCAACGGGTCAACAGGGGCACCGATCAAGCCTATTTAAGGGGACTTGCAACGTCATTTGACGTCACACCTTCAGAGCAAGTATCTTCCTTTGTGCCGAGCACTCCCCCGAGCCCTCCAAGACTGCCGAGAAGCGTCATCGAGCGAAGATCTTCACCGAGCAGAGAATTTCTCTCCATCTTCACCGAGCTCTTTTCTCCTAATCCCATCTTCTCGCAACAATGGTGCACGTCGTCGGAGCGTCATCATCGAGCGCATACCCTATGGAGATCGAGGAGTTCATTCCTCCCCCAACCGCTTCCATCTCTCGTCCACGCCTGATTCATGCCAACATGGAGGCAAGGAAGGTCGACGAGGAGATAATGAAGCGAAAGTTCGAGCCCACCCGGTATGTGGACCGGGGCATGATCCAGGAGTTGGGGTTCGAGGCCAACTTGGCCTACGTGTTGGCCGGGCAAGCGCGGCACACCGGTCGCCTTTACAAGTAGATCGAATGTCATGCGGATGGGCAGCCATTTTTCGGCGAATGGCCCACATACAAGGAACTGGTGGCTGAGTTCATGGCATCTCTTTACATCTGCGTCGTACCAAACGACGTGGTACCATCGGACCAGGCGTGGATCAAGGGAAGGGTGTCCTTCCGACTCTTCAACAACAATTACAACATCACGTTGAAGCAGTTCAACGACATCTTCAACTGGAACCACGGCCGCAATGATCACCGACGGCCCGACGCCCGCACCGACTACGACAAAATCTTCGCCGAGCTAGTTACAGTGCCGACAGGGAAGACTGTGAGCTACCATAATGCAGCGGTAGCGGATTTTGAACACGCGTTCGTCCGGGTCCTGCATAGGATGTTGAGCTTGACTTTCTTCGCTCGAAGCGATCTTGCTTTGAGCAAGTTTCAGGAGAGTGACCTGTTCTTTCTCTACGCACTCCTGAAACGTCAAGAGTGCAACTGGGGGCGTTCTGGCTACAGCGCGTCCTGGCGGTGAAAAGGAGTACAAGGAGGGCTCCAATCCATTTTGGTGGTCTTGTCACCAGGTTGGCGTCTTACTTGGGGTTGAACTGTCAGTCCATGACTCCGATTTCTACGCGGAGTAAGGTGAACGTGCAACACTTGCACCGTTCAAACCTCATTCTTCTCCGGGACAGGTTGGCGTACGCTCATTGCCACGTCAACCAAGCTTATCAGGAGGCATCACTACCGGACGACGTCTTCAACATTGAGGGCAAGCAGCATTTCAGATGGCCAATCATAGCCATCGAGTCCTCCAAAGAAGAAGGCGGAGGTGAAGACCAAGAAGGCAAGGCCGAGGAGGAAGAGGAGGCTTTCACACCTCTTCGAGCACGTGTGGCACCACGGAAGCATCCTAGGATGCATCCGGGTGCATCTTCATCATCTCAGCCCCCACCGCCATCACCACAGCACGAGCAGCCAGCTGCGGATCCCTACTCCATGCAAGGGATGCACACCATGCTGCAGGACATCCAGCAGACTCAGCAGCAGCACATGGCTATGTATACCGGCATTCATGAGACTACAAGCCGGTTACTTGATAATCAACGGGCTATGTTCGAGAACGAGCGGCTCATCCACGCCAACTAAGAGCAAATGCACAACCGGTTGCAGCGGATAGAGACGCAACAAGAGCCCTTCTTCGACCATTACTGGAGTCAAGACTACTTTGGAGGCTATCCACAGCCTCCGCCGAGGACCCAATATGATCCAAGCTTCCAGGGGGAGTACCCGTCTTGGGATCCTACGGCACCGCAATACCCACCACCGCCTCCGCAGGATTGATTAGGGTGTCACTGTTCCACCCTTAAGTTGGTTTTTGACTATGAGGCCATAGTCGAATTCAAGCTTAGGGGGTGGCTGGAACAGCTCTATCTTTTATCTTTTCTTTAGTTGTTTTTAGTTTTTGCTTTGTTATTTGTTCTTGCAATTTTAGTCAAAATAGGATCCACATTTATCTAGTGTAACCGTGGATGTCTTAAAAATTGTCATCTCGCTGTTTTCATGGGAAATTTAAGGGAATTTAAAAATTTCTGTGTCTTTTGGATAGCTTAACTTGGTTGTCCTTGGGGAACTTGTCCTATGAAAATGATTGATTATGTCAACTCTAAAGCAATATGTCACACCCACACCCCCGTTGACTCATGAAAAGTGGATAGTAACGGTTGTTTGAGCCTAACCTAATCAAATGGTAATGAGACTTAAATCGGATGTAAGAGAAAGAACCCTTTGAACTACTACACATGTCAGTAAGGAGGGACACATAATATTCTTCTAAGGTTCAGTCACTTAATCTTGTGATCATTCCACCTCATTTTTCCATAATCCACCCAAGAATTGGAAGTAAAGTACAGTTTTAACTTCTTTTGCGTGCATAGCATTTAGATAGGATTTGCATTGTTATTTTCAATACTTTTGCATAAAACGAAAAAAAATATATAGTGATTCATGCACATTACCTTTAGGTGCATGTCATGTAGTTGCACTCATAACTTTCATGATTTTCATGCATAAGTACACCATGTACCTCAGTTTGTCTTAAAAAGTGATCTAAATTGTTCCATACCCTCGAAATAGTACAAAGATTTCCAATCATGAAGAAAATAGCCTAACACATGTATCTCTAAGCAATTATGGATATGTGGGCTAAGAGAAAAAGAAGAAAAAAAATCTGAAAATCTGAAAAAATTGAGAAAAGAAAAAAAAGAGAATTTAGAAGGAAATGGAATAAGAGGGAGAAAGGAACATGATATCACTTGCATAATAAGGAAATTGAGTACATGATGTGGCTTAATTAGATTTCTATCTCTTTTTGAGGTGGAAGGCTAGTGCATGCATCATTCCACCCAATTAAAGGCATTAGGGAATTTTTAATGTACATTTACATCATTTAGGGCATTTTGTTTTATGCATTTTGAAACTGTGTAATACTTCCAAATTCTTCCATGAACCACCCATTCCATCCACCCGTTGCTCGGATTGGTAGGCCATCGTGATTTTCTCCTCACTCATGTTTATCAGGAGAACTGCTTCCATGTAGATGGTAGTTAGGGCGAGCAACGTAGTGTAGGCGATCACAAGATGCACCAGTGCTGAATCGGCGAATTTTATTATGTTAACTGCCTTATGTGATAGTGTTCATCGGTTTGAAGGATAATTTCTCTTATTGATGATTATTGTCGCCTGTAGGGTAATTACTGTTCTGTGATTAGGAAAGGCCGGTTTGAGAACGTCCAGTGGGAGTCATGTGGGATGTGGGGTGGTGTGTTGATTTTCAGTTGACATCTGCAATTCTATTCTAAGGATTAGTTGCTCGAGGGAGAGCAATGTTTAAGCTTAGGGGAGTTTGATGCGATGATTTTGAGTCGCATTTAGAGACCTATTTCATATGTGTTTTGTGCCTTAATTACTCATTTTCATGGATAATATTGCATAATTCACTTAATTCGGTCTTTGCCATCATATTATATCAAATCCCCTTTGTTTTACTATTTTGAGCATTATTTATCATCTTATTATAAATTGTGTGGATTTACTTGGTCTTGTTGTGAAATTTCAGGAAAAACAAGTATCTTCTTCCGTCGATACCATCGACGGAAGTCGATACCATCGACCAAGCCATAGGTTGCCAGCCGAGAAGAGCAGCACAGAGTCGATACCATCGACACCCAAGTCAATGGCATCGAGATTTCTTCAGACTGCTGGTGAGGATGTTGTCGATACCATCGACGAAAGTCGATGCCATCGACACAAGGAGAGCTACAGCGTCACTCGCTAAAAGACAAAACCGACGCTACAGGAGTCGATACCATCGACACCCCAGTCGATGGTATCGAGATCACCACAGGCGCTCAGAATAAAAGAAAGGAAAGCTGCCGCTAATCCGCTGGGTCGACACCATCGACCCGCGTCGATGGTATCGACGCCGGCAGATATGTGTTGGATCTGTTTTGATCTTGATCGGACGGCTGTTATTATTTGACGACCTAATTAGGGACTTATACCTAATGACGGCCGCCCAGAGGAGATCATCATCTCATTTTTCATTGCACGAGCGCCGAGGAGGAGAGAAAGGAGAACGGAGGCCGAGAAGCTCATCCCGGGTGATTCGGACGTTGCCGAAGACGATTTCCACCACCGACAGGCGGGGAAGCTCGTGTTCTACGCCAAGGATCCACCGGTTCTTCTCCGTTCAGGGGTTTTCCCATTTATTTCCCGTTTTTCTTATGAATTCCCCAATTTCTACCATGTATTCGTGTGAGATGAACATGAGAGGCTAAAACCCTCAATCTTTAGGACCGGAAGTAGCCCGGGAATGCATTGTATGACATTTTTATATCAATAATTCATATTTTTCTCTCAAATCCGTGGTATAGATTCGTTTTCTCCATTTCTATTGTTATGCTTGATCACCATAATAATAACTTAATGCCCTTAATCACTTCGACAGAAGGATTAACGGTTGAAAAGAGACAAAATCTACATTAATTAATAAAACCCTTGACAAAGGAGTTGTAAAATTAATGGTGGGAACTGAGAGACCGTTTTTAATGCGCTTAGTTTAGGGGAATGATTACTACGACGGTGGAATCAACCTAAACCTAAGTAGTGAATTACACCACGACAGTGGGTAATTCTCATTTCAGGCCACTACCCGGATAGAGAGAGAAGTGTGAGGAATTATATGAAACCTAATACAATGTTGACCCGCGGTGAAACCGCCATCCTAAAGATATCTCTTTGAATTGATTAAATTAACCTTTAATCAATTGTTTTCTTTGTTTGATTTTTATTTTCTTTTTAATTTGAACAACAAAACCCTACTTTGTTAATCGGCCTAGCTGATTGCGACTAGTTAGTAGAAGTCTCCAGTAATTCACGTATCCCTGAGTTCGACTCGGGCCTCACAAGGCCTATATTACTCGACGCATATACTTGCGTTTAAGCGCGTCGTAAAATACACGTCAGTTTTGGCTTGGTAAAGGTACTTTTATAAGAAAATTGATGAGAGAGAAAATGCATTATTAAAATGCATTAAATTCCAAAAATATGGCCGCCTCTTCCCCCTCAAATTCCCCTCAAAATCCTTAAGGACGAGGCTATCTTCATTGCCTCTTATTCCTATTCATTATCCATCATTTAAAGAAAATCAAATTAAGCACCTTAATGCTTATTATATTAATATCCATATGTGAGTGGGTTTTCTTTTCCTTATAATAATGGTGAGTGGAATTTCACCTCCTTAGGATATTTTCGTTCCTTATCTTGGAAAAAGAACGTCCATCCTTATTCAAAATCAACCAATAATATTTTGGTTGAAGGCCCTTTAATTAATACATTCATTTTTGCCCTAATTTGAATTAGGGTTTCACTTATGATTAAATCTTGATTATTTTAATATCAAGATTCTCTCTCCTCCAACTTAATTCAAATGAGGCACCCCTCTCATTTTATTTGATCTACATGATGCCAAGGAACATCAAAGACCTTATTGAAGTGGTAATTTGCATATTGAACCCTAGGTTTTGGGTAAATTGCACATTACACCAAAACTAGGTTTTCATGCACATACATTGTTTTATCAGATCTTTCTTGGTATTCAGGATTTCATAAGCCATACCTTAGCATCATCTTTACTCTCATGATGATTCAACACATGAGGAACATATTATCATGCACAATTTGCACTTAAACCCCTCAACTTGGGTAATTTGCACATTAGTCCAAAACAGGCAAAACATTGATTTCAACAATGTTCAAAAAGGACTAGAATTGCAATATAAGTTCCTCTTGAACCCTAATTACCTTTCACAAGATAAGATTAAGCATTTAATCATCTTTCTTAATCAAAACACCTAGGGTTAAAGTATAACCCAGGTCAGGGGTGTTACAAATTATAAACCCCTAACAAGGATTTCGTCCTCAAAATCCAGATAAAGGAGGACAGATATATTTCATTTATCATACTATCTAGTCTTCACATAACATCTCATTATTATGGAGACACCATAAAACTTTGATCAGCACCAAGTGTTTCCATATAAGATTCTCATAGAATCAACACACAAGGCACATGCCCCACTATCCCTCATCATTGACTATAGAGTCAACTTTGTGTCAAATAACACTTTTCTTATTCAGAGAAGCATCATACATTCTTTATTAATATCATGTTTATGCAGAGCATAAACCCCTAACATATGATTTTTATATTATTATAATCAGACTAATTTCACAGTTGACCACTCTAGGTAGCCAACCTAACCCATCTGATAACTCTCAGATACCAGAATCTTTCACCTTGGTATCTATCACATGTGTTGGAAACACATCATATATATCTCTTCCTTTCATCTTGGAACGTTAATTGTTTCATGTCCTCATCTTGGGACCAAAGTCCAAGATAACTGATACTTTTCTAAGTATCCATCACATGAACACATTTATCTTATGCACATCAAGTGTCCTAAGACCCACTTGATTGCCATGTCCCTGAAAGGAAAGAAAACAAGGATTCATATTCCTCTTATTAATTTATGTATTTTCAATTATTCATGAACCATTTACTTTTTATCTCATCCTAGGTTCCTTGCCTGTAGCATTGAAATTTGTAAGGATGATTGCATGTCATTATCCCTTTCTTTATTATTATCTAGCATGTTTATGATCATCTCATGATCTCATCACAATTCCCATTTCCTCGTTATGGGAAAGATCTCTATTATTCTTGCAGCATTGTTGAACAGGGTTCATCTCCCTTATTCTTACTCTTATCTTATGAGGAGTACACTTTTAGTTCCTCATACAACATGCTCATTTGAGATTATCTCAGACTTCTGTTTCTTATACTTAGTATATCACACATTTATTCATTCCATATTTCTGATTTCATGATACTCATTAGATTGTATCAGAATGACTGCTTGATCAGGGCAATCAGAGAGATTACAATCTAAGAGTTTCCATACTCACTTTATCATCAATAGTTGTATACCTGGCCAGGGTATATAAATACTGAGATTAAGTGGTATGCACTTTGTATACTATCATATTCCTCACTTTTCATATCATTATACACACATGACTTTCCCTTGTTCCAACATGACTAAGTCATTTAGGAACTCTTTTAAAGCTCAAACTTCTATATTAAGGATTGATAACCTAGATCGTAAAGCTAGTATCCAGTCCACTATATGCATTAATGTTGCTCTAATCTACCCAACAGTAATACTTAAAGAAAGATTTATTTATCATAAATGGATCAACTAGGAGACTCTTAGGCAATTGTCTCGGTCTTGCCTGCTCCCATGCACCTCTTCTTGGTGCAATATTGCTGCTCTCAGCAGCAATCTCCTCATGTGACCCAGTCATCTTTAAGTTCTTCTTATCTTATATGAGCAGAAGACATTATCAGATACACTGGATGATACCAGAACAAACTCTACTACCTTAGTCCTATGTCTCTGTAGACTCAGCGAACCTAGAGCTCTGATACCACTAAATTGTAGCATCCAACTAACAAAAACATAATTAACTAATGCGGAAGCGTTCACTAAGCAGCAGATTACAGAAAATCACTAAAAATTTTAAACCTTTTTCAAAGAGACCCAATCATAAGAAAACTCTTTCAACAATAACCAATGTATTACATTTACATCATGGTTCATAAGTATATATCTTATACCATCTCTTCTCGAGGGTTACAACATCAACTGCCTTGTTAAAAGCTAAACACAGACAACATAATAACCTCGAGGCATCAAGCCAAGATCTCAAAATGATACATTAAAAGCACTAAGTACTAACTCCGAGGACCTGAGAGTACAGAGACGACACATAGGACTTCTATCTACCAAACACGATAGACAGCACACTCAACCTGAGTTGTCACTGTTGTCCTTGTAGCTGCTGATGTTCTTCATCCGAAAGATATTCTCAGTCTCTTTCACACTCGTCCACCTAAAAATGTTGGTTCCCACGGGGGTGAGACAATTGAAAATTGCCCCAGCGAGAGATATAACTCTCCGCCAGAAACATCATTATTGTAGTTTAAT
Source organism: Alisma plantago-aquatica (assembly GCA_963693085.1). Lineage (NCBI taxonomy): Eukaryota > Viridiplantae > Streptophyta > Magnoliopsida > Alismatales > Alismataceae > Alisma > Alisma plantago-aquatica. Next base: position 171,320,159 of record OY856409.1, read on the forward strand.
TAATATAAAACTGAGCCGAGGATAAGCAGTTTAGATCATTCTCATCTTTTAAAGTATTACACCTATCTATGATTGAACAGTAATTCATCTATTCTCTTTATAAGAAATAGAAAGAACATGTATAACATTTATCTACCATACATTTTCAACATCTCAAGCTTTGCTCATGTCATTCATTATTCTGATGTGTCACCCATGATTCATTCTTGTTTCTATTTGTTGGCCTTAGCCAATCTGCTAAACAAGTATTCACTTATGCCAGACATGTGATTATAGAAATCATCATGTCTTATTCAAGCATTAAACTATATCAATCAGGTATAAATGTTTCAGGCATTGGACTATACCAATCCTGATTACACATCCAGGCATTGGACTTTAACCAAACCTAATTACAGGCATTAAGCCTCTGTCAGGTATTTCTAATTATAGAGGCATGGATAGCATGCGGAACATAACTATCAACATGAGATATCTAGCATCATGATTATAATCAACAGTAGCAGTAAGATATCAACATAAGCATGACCATTGTATGTACACAATTACAGTCTTATGCATATCCACAACATAAGTATAATTACTATCTCTTAGTTGCACTAAGCATCATCTTTATGTAAAGAGAACAAACATGGGTTATCATTCACTGTGAAGCATCATGTATAACCCTAAACAGATATGCTATACGGCTGTATTACATCTTTTATTATGTCCTGAGGAAATTGAGGATACCACTCAAAATCCAACTGACCACTGCTAAGTCGAAATCAGTGCCATACAAGATCTAGGAAGAGCCGGACTCCTAAGATCTTCTCCGCCCCCGGTCAGTACGGGTCCGCCACAGTGACACAAAAGGTCAAGCTGCTAACAGCCTAGTCCGTCCTTGGTACAGGTCATGGCACTAGTGAAAGAGGTGGGTACGCATACCCTACCATCTGAGGTACAACCACAGTTGTCCTCTAATATCATCACATATATAATCACCGAGACACGACCGCAGCCGTTCTCAAACTAAGGGCTAGGTATGACCACAGTCATCCTCCCTAAACACTTGAATTCAGGATGACAAGCACCCCGCATACTCATCAGTATGCGCTCCGAGTTTCCCTTAGGAATACTCGTTTCACCATCTGGCAAGTTCTGACACTCAGATGGATCTATGGCACAGGACACTACATGATTAGAGTTGCACTTGATTAGTTATACCAATTGGGTGAATTAAGGTTGCATCAAACAAGTGGACATACAAACCCTAATTCACTTCTAGCAAGCATATAAATATCAAAACCTGAAAAGATATAAAACATATGAAACATAATTTCTCATCTCATCATCACATGGTAATATTCACTTGCCATTCATGAGACTACACCAGTCATCATGCTATCACAGGATATAAATCCTTTTCACAATATTACAGGGTATCAACCCTTATCAACATAAGAGGAATACACCTCATTCAGGGCTCAATCATGCCCATGAAACATCTTGTTACTTCTTACTAAGTAACATCTAACCATATGGCTCACAAGGCCATTAAACATCTTGTCACCTCTCACTAGGCAACAATAACATATTAACTCATGTAATATAATAGTAACACCACTATTTCCTCCACAGAGTTAGGGTTTACTATTCACATCAATTAGGGTTTCATGCTCATTTTATCAATCCAACCCTAATATATTGTTCCATACATCTAGGAGCATCCATCGACATTCCAAGTATTTAATATTCTTATCATTTATCATTAAATGATCATCAACACAAGGTATGAGTTTATCTATCATCATTATCATGGTATGATTACATCATACTCATTTTAGCTTACTTATCAAGTATGTTAAACTCATTACATTTCATTGTGACAATTTACATAACACTCTCCTTGTGTATCTTATCTAAAAATATTGGATTTGAGATGCATCAAGGTATATCAACCCTGAAATGCTAAATGTGATATCTGTCATGTCTCAATGTATCACTTCCCTCATCACTTCTATCTTACATGAGTTTATTAACTTATCTTATAATAAGGAATTCACATCTTAATACTTTCATCCACCAACCTATCACCTTTACCATGATGTGCATAGATCACACACAAGGATTGTCCAACTATCTTCAATGATATGGACTCATCTCAAATTAAGGCATTGCTTGTTATAAGGTTGCCTATAGTCAAACACTTGAGATATTTCATCATTATAGGGTATTACTCATTATTTCATCATTAAGGTTTACTCATATCATTACCCAGACATTAGGGTTATGATTTATCATCATATTGCCCATGATTAGAATTCCATGCACTATAGCCCAAATTTAGGGTTTTACATAGCTTTACTCTGTGTTAGGTTTAAGGTTTCATATGACATCGCCCTCAATTAGGGTTTCACATGGAATCATCCTCAATTAGAGTTTCTCAGGGAATCACCCTCAATTAGGGTTTCACTAATCATCCCAATTAGGGTTTCATTCAATTACCCATAAATTAGGGATTCATTATTCTTCCAATTAGGGTTTGGTATTTCATTACCTTAAATTAGAGTTACCCAAGTCATTACCCTTAATTATGGTTACACTATTACCCTTAATTAGGGTTACACTATTACCCTAGATTAGGGTTTTACTCAGAATTTTCCTAAATCAGGGTTAGGGTTCGTTAACCTTCTCAATTAGGGTTTCTTGGTCTCTTTACTAAGGATCCTACCCTAAATCACCATATGAATAATACTCATGTATGAATTCAATTATATCATTCTCTCCACTTGATTTGGTTACATGAACCATCTGATCAAATACAAACAACTATGTTTGACATAGTATACTGAGTTATTGCTTCCATAAACAATTAGGGTTTGCTTAATTGAATAGCCTTCAACTCACGATTCCTTGGGAGTTAATCCCTCAAATTTGGTGATTCATTAGACCACATCATTAGGAACAGTAATCCCAAACATTCAACCCTTGGTCAATGCATTAAAACGGTCTTGAGACCGTTTACTCAAAAAGGTCAATTAAATCAGATTGAAAATCAGCACTTAATTCAATTAGGTTTCCCTAATTGATTAGGCTTCAACTCACGATTCCTTGGGAGTTAATCCCTAAAATTTGGTGAGTCATTAACCAACATCATTATAAACAGGAATCCCAAACGGTCAATGCTTGGTCAACACACTCAAACGGTCTTGAAACCGTTTTCCCAAACAGGTCAAGTTAATCATGTTGAAAATCAGCACTTAATCCAATTAGGTTTATCTAATTGATTGGCCTTCAACTCACGATTCCTTTGGAGTTAACCCCTAAAATTTGGAGGGTCATTATCCTACATAATTAAGAACAAGATTCCCAAATGGTCAACGCTTGTTAAACCATATCAAACGGTCTTGAAACCGTTTTCCCTAAAACGGTTTGCTGAAACCGCATAGCCAATCAATTTAAAACGATTTGGAATAGATATCAAGACCATTTGGCTTGGTACTTTTCTTTGGATATACATATAGGATGATTTCATCATCCCCTTCTTTCGAAAAACCAAGAACAGCAACCGTTCTTGATGGAAATTGCAGCAAGGAAACAAGTATGTATCAAATTGAAGAAAACAATCAACAAAGCATAATTGATTGATGCAATAGCAATGATTAAGGGTTTGAGTTATAAAAACCGCCTCCAATTGAGCTACAAAGCTTCAAGATCACGCCATTAATGGTGGATGAAGCTCTAGCAACTCCCCCTAAGCTCGTCCTCAAGCTTTTGGATGAAAAAGTTGGATAGGGTTGAAGAGGAGATCCAAATAAGAAGAAATCAATGATTTATTTTTTATTTCCACCATGGAATCAAGGAGAACGAAGGTCAAGGACCTTACCAACAGGTTGGGGTCGTCCTCCTGCTCCTCCACAGCTCCTTAGTCTTTTTCCAAGCAAGGGTAAAGAAAAGAATCTGAAATAGCCTTTGTTTTGGCTTGGTAAAGGTACTTTTATAAGAAAATTGATGAGAGAGAAAATGCATTATTAAAATGCATTAAATTCCAAAAATATGGCCGCCTCTTCCCCCTCAAATTCCCCTCAAAATCCTTAAGGACGAGGCTATCTTAATTTCCTCTTATTCCTCTTCATTATCCATCATTTAAAGAAAATCAAATTAAGCACCTTAATGCTTATTATATTAATATCCATATGTGAGTGGGTTTTCTTTTCCTTATAATAATGGTGAGTGGAATTTCACCTCCTTAGGATATTTTCGTTCCTTATCTTGGAAAAAGAACGTCCATCCTTATTCAAAATAAACCAATAACATTTTGGTTGAAGGCCCTTTAATTAATACATTCATTTTTGCCCTAATTTGAATTAGGGTTTCACTTATGATTAAATCTTGATTATTTTAATATCAAGATTCTCTCTCCTCCAACTTAATTCAAATGAGGCACCCCTCTCATTTTATTTGCTCTACATGATGCCAAGGAACATTAAGGACCTTGTTGAAGTGGTAATTTGCATATTGAACCCTAGGTTTTGGGTAAATTGCAGATTACACCAAAACTAGGTTTTCATGCACATACATTGTTTTATCAGATCTTTCTTAGTATTCAGGCTTCCATAAGCCATACCTCAACATCATCTTTACTCTCATGATGATTCAACACATGAGAAACATATTATCATGCACAATTTGCACTTAAACTCCTCAACTTGGGTAATTTGCACTTTAGTCCAAAACAGGCAAAACATTGATTTCAACAATGTTCAAAAAGGACTAGAATTGCAATATAAGTTCCTCTTGAACCCTAATTACCTTTCACAAGATAATATTAATCATTTAATCATCTTTCTTAATCAAAACACCTAGGGTTAAAGTATAACCCAGGTCAAGGGTGTTACAATCACTACGAGAGTTGACTACGACTACCATGGTACTGGTTTCCATGTGTCAATTCTCATGGTGGGTCTGTGTGATACACTTTTCTCTAACATGTATCTATGTGGTTGATTTTATATAGCCATATCATGACTAATGAGACTCTGTCACCAACCAACTCATACATTGATCTTATGTGTCATAGTTGTCTATCAACCTTCCATAATAACAATTGATCAAGGAAATAATGAGAATATATACGCACTCTTAACATTCTTATGATCTCATTCATCATTGAGTAATATAATTCTCTAGACATATATGATGTTACATCATTATCTTATAACTGAATTAAATAGAATAAATTAGAAGCTTGTCTCTATTTATTAATCAAATCAATTACAAATTATATAATTATAATCATCACATTATTGGATCTCTGGGAATACATACCAACAAACTACCACTTGCATTTAGAGACAATCACCCACGAATCATATTCCAAGTGATGTAACATGTCCATCATGCTTCTACTACAAAAGTGTCTTAGTCAAGGGGTCAGCAACATTATTCTCAACTGGTACTCTACAAATCTTTACATCTCCTCACTGTACAATCTCTCATATGAGATGGAATCGCCTTTGTATATGCTTTGAGTTCTGATGCGATTTGGGTTCCTTAGCTTGTCACAATATAGATGATGCTTGGAACAACCCCAAGTTCTGTAATGAACTTCTTGATCCATACAACCTTCTTTGCTGCATTTGATGCAACAATATATTGACCTCTATTATAGAATCGATAACTATCTCTTGCTTGGAACTCTTCCAGGTTACAACTCTATTGTTTAGGCAAAATAGAAATCCTAATAGCAATTTTTTATCATCTTGATCAGTCTAGAAGCTTGCATCATTGTAACCCTTTACCGCCAACTCTTCCTCTATTTTGTAGACCAAGAACTGATCCTGTTGTAGACCAAGAACTGATCCTTAGTTCTTCTCAAGTACTTGACAATGTTATTCATGGCTATTCAGTGACCATCACATGGGTCTGACTGATATCTGCTCGCCATGCTCAAGGCATATGAGACATCTGGATGGGTACATAACATTGCATACATGATTGATCCAATTGTTGAGGCATATGGAATCAAACTCATGCATTCTCTCTCTTCATAAGAACTAGGGCATTGATCTCTAGAGATGGGGACACCATGATGCATAGGCATGTTTCCTCCCTTTTATTTCTCCATGTTGAACCACTTCAGCAATGTCAATGTATGTGCTTGACTTAGTCCAAGAAGCCTTTTGGATCTATCTCTATAGATCTTTATCCCTAAGATGTAGGATGCTTCTCCTAAGTCTTTCATAAAAACATATTTCCCAGACATGTCTTTACCTTTTCTAAAATATGAATGTCATTCCCCATCAATAATATGTCATCTACATATAATATGAGGAATGTCACTATGCTCCCACTAATCTTCTTGTACACACAAGGTTCATATTCATTTTGAATAAAGCCAAACTCTTTAGCTATCTCATCAAAATAAAGATTCTAGCTCTGAGATGCTTGCTTCAATCCATAGATTGACCTTTGTAGCTTACAGACTTTATTTGCAAACTTTGGATTTATAAAACCCTCAGGTTGTGTCATATACACATCCTCAACAACATTTTTATTAAGGAATGTGATCTTAACATCCATTTGCCAAATTTTATAGTCGTGATAAGCTACAATAGCAAACATGATCCTGATGGACTTAATTATGGCCACTGGAGAAAAGGTTTTGTCATAGTCAACACCTTGAACTTGTATGAAACCATTTGCAACTAATATGCCCTTATAGGTTTGTATTTGTCCATCCATGACAATCTTCTTCTTGAAGACCCACTTGCACCCTATGGGTTTTACTCCTTGAGGTGGATCCACCAAAGTCCATACTTTGTCGGCATACGTGGATTATATCTCAGATCTCATGGCCTCAAGCCATTTCTCAGACTCTGGTCCCTATATAGCATCTTGATAGGTTATTGGCTCATCATCTATGACCAATCCACTGCCTTCCTAAGTCACAAGATATCCAAATCTCTCGGGCTCAAGGTGTGTCCTATTAGATCTACGAGGTTCCTATGTTACTTGAGGAATATGAGATTCCATAACACCTTGTGATTCTCTTGTTTCCTCTTGTTCATCTATCAGTTCTATGTTCTCTTATTGGTCTCGAACCTCTTCGAGTTCCACTTTCCTCCCACTCATTCCTTTGGAAATGAAATCCATCTCAAGGAATGCAACATCCATGGCAACAAACACTTTGTTGTCATATTAGGAATAAAAGTAACATCCTCTTGTTTCTTTAGGATATCCAATAAAATTGCATTTATCATAATTAGGACCAAGCTTATCAGAAAACATTATTTTAACATAAGCTTCACATCCCCAAATCCTCATAAATGGCATTTTGGGACGTTTCCCATTCCATATCTCATACGGTGTCTTTTGAACTGATTTAGATGGTACTTAGTTTAGTGTAAAGGCAAAGATTTTGTAGAGCATACCCCCAGAAGGTAGTTGGAAGCTTAGCTAAACTCGTCATTGATCGCACCATATCTAGTAATGTGCATTTCCTTCTTTTTGACACACTATTATGATGTGGTGTTTCAGGTGGTGTCCACTGGGATACAGTCCCATGGTCTCTAAGAAGGTTCTCAAACTCTTGGTTCAAGTATTCTCCACCTCGATCAGACAAAGTGCCTTAATACTTTTACCAAGTTGGTTCTATACTTCATTCATAATCTCATTGAACTTTTCAAGAGTTTCTGGCTTATGTTTCATTAGATAAACATAGCCATACCTACTGAAGTCATCAGTGAAGACAATGAAATATTGATACCCGCCTCTAGTAGTTGTTCTAAAAGGTCCACACACATCAATATGTATGAGTCCTAATATATCACTAGCCCTCTCATTGTTACCAGTGAAAGGGGTCTTAGACATATTTCCCAACAAACAAGATTAACATGTCTCTATTGATTCAAGATCAAAAGAGTCTAGATAACCATCCTTATGGAGTCTAGATATGTGATTCTCATTTATGTGCCCTAGAGGAAAATGCCAAAGGTATGTTTTATTTGAGTTGTTTAGTATTAGTCTTTTGGTATTAACGTTATAAACATTTGTCCTTAGATCTAATAATTAAAGACCATAAGACATTGGGGCACTATCATAAAAGATCTAATCTTTTAAAATGGAACATCGACCATTTTTAATATGAAATTCAAATTCATCATTGTCCATACAAGGTACACAAATGATGTTTCTATTTATAGAAGGTACATAATAGAAGTTCTTTAACTCTATTAAAATCCTTGTGGGCAAAGATATACTATAGGTTCCAACTACATTAGCTGCAACTCTTGTGCCATTAGCAACCTACAGTTCCACCTCGCCTTTTCCTAAAGGCCTACTTCCTTTCAGAACCTGCATATGAGAACATATGTGAGATCCACATCTGGTATCTAGTACCCATGATGAAGAATTATATAGTTTGATCTCAATAATGTATATACCTAAAGTGGAGATTACCATCACCATCTTCTGCTTTCTGAAAGCCTTCAAATATAAAGGATGAGTTCCTCTTGTACTTTTCTTTCTCCTTATCTTGAATGTTGAAATTTTGGATTTAGGATTGACCTCAAAACTCTTCTCAATATTTCTTTGATCCTTAGACTCAGCTCTGTTGATCATCATGACAAGCTTGTCCTTCTTCAATTTTGCTTTAGCATGAATCAACATGGCAAGCAAGTCTGACATATGTCCAGCCATATTATTTACATGATAACATGCAATAAAGAGGCTATATGATTTTGGCATTGACATTAAAATCATATCAGTGTCCAACTCTTGACTCAAGGAAAATCCCAGTTCTTTAAGATGATACACATGTCCAATTATAATGAGCACATGTCCTTCTATTGAGGCTCCCTCTATCAATTTAGACTCAAGTAGGCCTTTAGGATATCGTCCCTTTCTTTCTTTGTAAGGCCAAGTGTCATTTTCCTAAGATGTGTTACCATATCAAGAACACTCATGTCCTCACATTGCTCATGAAACTCATAGTTCATGTAGCTAAGCATAAGGTACTTTATCTCTAAGTCATCATTGGCATGCTTCTAGTAAGCATCCACTTGTGCCCTATGTGCATCAGGAGTAGGTATTTCTGGCACTGGTTTGTCAAGGATGTTGAGCTTGTACTCTTCATTGAGAACCCTTCTCAAAGTCCAAAACTATTTGTGGAAATTTGTCTTGTCAAGTTTGTCCTTCTTAAGGACCAATCGCAATTTGGATTTGTTCGTCTTGATTCTACAAGAGAAAATTTGCATTTATCAAAAAAACTTTTGATTTTTTATTTGAAAATTTTGACGATATTAATTAGGTATTTAATTATTATCACTCCTACTATTTTATTTCCAATTGATAGCTTACAGTGTACAATATTCTAGTGGGCCAGATCCAAGATAATTCAAATGTGGCCCGATCAACACCGCAAAACACAGTCAATTACCAAGGTAGGCAACTTTTTCCAATTGCATCATATGCAATCATGGATAGATGACATGCTTGCCATACTCATTTTCATGCTTCTGGGCTTAGACACTCTAAGAATCACCAGTTTATGCCTGACCCAATAGCCAACAAGATAGATATGCACCCTACGGAGGCAGAACGTACATATCTACCAGTACACTTCCATGAGATAGACGGCACACCACATAGAGGTGTAACCTATGCTTGGTCGATCAAGCTTTTAATGTGGGTTGCTATTGGAAAGTATCTAAGACATAGTCCAATTTGTATTTTAGGGAGTTTTTTATATAAGTATATATATATATACTTTATCCAATCACCACATATATAATATGTATCATATACATGCTATATCCCACAATGAAAATATGCAATAAATGAAAGCGATGGTTATGGCCAGCCTAATGTAATTCCTTGGATCCACAAGGAATTACCACATCTAGGTCTAAATCACATACAAAAATATGTTGTTGATGAAGATCTATGCTTGCCAATCCAAGTTGATCGGTTCAACCCTTGAACTGATCGACTCATCTCCCAATCGGTCGTTTGGTTGTCTCACCGGTCGACTGGTCCGTCTGTCCACCATTTGTTGGCTCCTCCACCTGATCGGTCAGTTCCACCAGGTGGTTGATTCGGCTTGTCCATCTGATCCTCCTCGATCCTCCATCTTGTAGGATCATCTTTAGGACATCGTCATCTTTGTCATAACAGGAAAGTAAACTATCCTACTTTTACATGATTATTGAGAAACCTTGACTTACATTCGAGGGGAGCAAGGGTAGGAAATAATTAACTTTACATTGGGAAGATAAGATAGATGCTCGGAACATAGACCGAGATAAAAGGATCAACCAACCATACAACTATGCACAGATAATATGGGTTATTGGCCATAACCATGCTACACATCCACCATCAAAACCACTTTTAGGGCGACGCGTGTAAATTGCATATATACATCATATATATATATATATATATATATATATAATTTTGGAATTATCATGGTATTTGATTGGATAGATATTATTCACATCACATGCAATAATAGAACGACAAAACTAAAATATGATCATATCGATTATCCCATGATATAGTAAATTGATGTTGGCTCTGATACCACTGTAGGGAAATACGGTTACATGATAGGCAGCGGAAACAAAAAAAAATTACCTACTATATTCCCATAAACCAAAAGATTGTGTCAATAACTATAAGATGGGAAGGACGGTTTCAAGGATATAACTGATTTTGGAGAAAGTCCAGCAACATCTTCTCATCGTTCATGATTCACAACTATTGACTAGTAGCTCTTGGACGGTGTTTGTGCAGCTCCTGGTCTTCATCACGGACAAAAAATAGGAACAATATCTATAGCGACTCCTTCGGTCTCACCACGAAGTACAATTTGACGTTGTCCTCCTAGAAGCAGCCAAAGGACTCATGCCTCTAGAGTAGTCTACACAGACTGCCTAAAACTCATGTCATCCTGCTAGAATAGACAAGAAGGAGTTGTCCCTCCCATTGGCATTCTAGTCACCAACTTACTCTCCCACAATAATGATCCTCAGTTGTTCTCTCCCTTTCTATCCCTCCCTAGTTGGGTAGGACTTTCTTAGGTTCTGTTAGTTACCACAACCAGGAAGGATAACAATTGTCAGAGCAATTGATTCTCAATTGTATATGTTGTAATATGAGAAGCCCACAGTACCCTCTATTTATAATAGAGGCCAGGGTCAGGGTTCCCAACTGATGCGGGAGTGGAAGGGACCGAAAGATATTAAATTTTCACAAACTACAACCACCCAAACGGCCGTCTGGAAACCCAAATGGTCGTCTGGCATGCGAGGCGGTCCTTTTGCAGTTTTTCAATTGCATATGAATTTGGTAATTAGTTTTCCATTAATTCTAAACATTAATTACTTACACAACAAGTAATGTGCAATTGAAATGAATACAAAAAGTTACATAGAACCTTCCTTCAACGCACTCTAGTGATCCTGCCCATGTGAGACAGTCATCTCTCTCACCCATACAGTCGTATGGTGAGATGATTTGAGCCAATCGCTTCAACAGAATGAACTGGTCGGTTCACATCTCAGTTTGGACAAGACTCATGTCAATTTTTTATCAGCCCGACACCCCAAACGACCGTCTCAACATTTCAACTGACCGTCTGGCACTCTAAATGGCTGCCTCACTCAGTGAGATGATTGTCTGGCAATGTAGCCATCTGAGCTTTGTGTGAATTGAATACCTAAATACTTTAGTAATCAATTCAATCATCATTCAAGATTAAACTCCTCTTCTAGGCTGAGACCTATGTGTGTGACCCTATAGATCCAATATCACATTGGAAGTGAATGTCCATAACAACTTATGAAATCACAAGCAAATAATGGTGGCTAGTCACACATCAATGTTACCTAAGTGAATGGAAAGTTGGGGAAAAACTTCAACCTACAATTTGTGCTTGGTGTTACAATATTTGTATAATTCCTTTGTCTCTAATATCCAGATTGAACTCAAGGCATGGGGTAGTCACCCTATTCAACATTCAATCTTATTTCTTGAACCAGAATAGACTGTTTGAGATATATGTAAGCTCAATATCACATATTGACTCACATGTGCATGGCCATGCATTTCTCAATCTCACTAATCAAAAGGCCTTGGATATCATACTCCCTTAGGAGGGACAAATCCCATTTCTATCACTCATGGTCTATCCCCATGTGTCACAGTCACCCAATCATCACCGTTATAACAACCCATGTTTCAGGACCGTGTTTGATGATGTCAAAGCATATCGAATGACATGTGATGAGTGCAGTGATTTCAGGGCTAAGAACCACAAACACCACCATCACTATGTGAGCTGACTATGACTACCATGGTATTGGTTTTCATGTGTCGATTCTCATGGAGGGTCTGTCTGATACACTATTCTCTAACATGTATCTATGAGCTTGGTTTGATATAGCCATATTATGACTAATGAGACTCTATCATCAACCAACTCACACTTTGATCTTATGTGTCATTGTTGTCTATCAACCTTTCACAATAACAACTGACCAGGGACATAATGAGAATATATATGTACTCTTAACATTCGTATGATCTCATTTACCCAAGTCACATACTTGAAGACATACATCATTGAGTAATATAATTCTCTAGATATCTATAATGCTACATCATTATCTCATAACTGAATTAAACATAATAAATTGGAAGCTTGCCTTTATTTATTAATCAAATCAATTACAAATTATGTCATTACAATCATCACATGATTGGCTCTCTGGGCATACATACCAACATATTTATGCGATGAAAAGTCACATCATGAGACTCATCCTTATCCCATTTCTCCAACAACTCCTCCCATCATTGACATAAATCTAGACTTTATCAAAGACCAATCCCTTGTGGTTGAATCTGTACTGGATAATGAGCCACCTCTAATTCCCCACACCCTGTCACAACAAATTCCTATTTCACATACTATTGGTCTAGAAGGGGAGACACCACCCTTCTAATTCCATGTACCCCTTTCTTTATTTGCAAGGAATATGTCCCCTCCTTCCTGAACCCTTGGGGACTCCTTGCATTGAGGAACCTGAACCGCATGCTATATCAACAGTAGAACCCATCAATCCCTTTGACCATAATATTGATTGCATGATTTTTTAGGATAACAAAAATATATATGATGTTGAATGTAATTTAATTGTTCCTTTCATTTTGGCACAAAATCTCTTATATGAATATCAACACAATGAGGGAAAATATGAGCCAGATCCTTGACCTACTCTTGCACATCTGATGTGGCTTTTTGAATGCACTAACAAATTCACTCGGGGTTTATATCCCCGAGCTTTTACCAAAACCAAGTGCAACAATACCACCCGCAAGCGGACGGATCTTATCGCAGTATAGTTGAGGATCGAACCCAAAGGACAACATTTTTAAGAATCTTTGTCAGTTAGATCTAGCCCAAGTAAAACTAATATTTAGAACAATTGGTTGATTTTGGTTTGATTAAACTAATTGCAAGAAAGTAAATGCGGAATAAAAGATGGGTTTAGATCAATGATATGGAATCGCTGGGATTGTACCGGGTTTGACCACCGCTACGCACACAAACATACTCTTTTGCAAACAATCAAGGCATGATATAACACTCCAAATAGAGCTGCTGCAGAACCCCCCATACGGGCATTAGGTCCGCGTAAGCATCACCATAGGCAGCCGATTTCTCATCGCCATCCGGATCACATGTCTTACGGCTCTGAAGATACAGAAATCCACGGAGGTTGTGAACCCCCCATACGGGCGTTAGGCGCACAGAAGCGTCACCGAAGGCTAGATGGCTCGTCCCCTCGCGGATCATACACTTACGAACTCGATGAAATCCCATCCTATTTCTAGTTTGGGAGTCAGCCGCGTTAACCGATAAACAAGCAGGAAGGTGACATGCGAGCAAACATCGACGTTTAGCAAGATGATGCAAAATCCAACTAAGGTTGTGAACCCCCTATACAGGCGTTAGGCGCACAGAAGCGTCACCAAAGGCTAGATGGCTCATCCCCTCGCGGATCATACACTTACTACCTCAAGGAACCCATCAGAAGTTATCGTCAAGGGTCAAACATGCTAAACGACGTTCCAACCCATGCCTTGAAGTTATCGCAACATAGGAACCCATGCATTGAAGTTATCGCAACATAGGGAGCACAAAGATGAAAACACACACATAACCAACCTACAAGCTTAACGATAAACGACAAAATGAAGAGTTATATACATTGCCTTGGAAAGTTTAACAAAAGAACATGGTTTGCATGGGCAGCGGGGCTAGTCCCCGCACCCAAGCGAAAGAGGACTACTTGCTCATGATACGAGATACAAGAAGGATAGGAGAGAAAGATAGATCCGCCATGAGCTCGGTGCAGAGGGTGGACGCAGCTCGGTGATGAAGATGCGCTCCTTGCGCCGTCTTCTTCCTCTTCTTGGCCTCCTTGGACGCAACACCAGCGGTAGATGGAGTGGAACTTGATCGGTGTGGTGCTCTGGCAGCCTTTCGGCGTCCGGAACCGATGCCTCGAAATGGGGACCCTGGGGGTCTATTTATAGTTTCAGATCTGATCCCAAACGGTTTGGGTAAGTTGCTGGAAATATCTTCTCCAAACGGTTTGGAGACCGTTTGGGCGTCAAACGGTCTTGGGACCGTTTGGGCGCCAAACGGTCTTGAGACCGTTTGGACATCAAACGGTTTGGAGGTCGTTTGAGCGCCAAACGGTCTTGCTTTGATCGGTCCTGGCTTTGGCGTGGTCGCGCGGCTTTAGTTCTTCAATCGATCCTTGCGCTTGCATCGAACGGTCTTGGGACCGCGCGGGACCAAACGGTCTTGGGACCGCGCGGGACCAAACGGTCTTGGGACCGTTTGGGACCAAACGGTCTTGGGACCGCATGGGACCAAACGGCCTTGAGACCGCATGGGACCAAACGGTCTTGAGACTGCATGGGACCAAACGGTCTTGAGACCGCATGGGACCAAACGGTCTTGAGACCGCATGGGACCAAACAGTCTTGGGACCGCATGGGACCAAACGGTCTTGAGACCGCATGGGACCAAACGGTCTTGGGACCGCATGGGACCAAACGGTCTTGAGACCGCATGGGACCAAACGGTCTTGGGACCGCGTGGACTTCTTGGGCAACTGGTTTCGTCTTGTTCTTTGTGTATTCCAGCAAACGGTCTTGAGACCGCATGGATCCAAATGGTCTTGAGACCGTTTGCATGGAGTTGCCTGCTACACCTGCATAAAATGAAAGATATTTAGTTAAAACCTTGATTATTGAATCACTGAGTAGTTTTGTGCATTATGATTCATATTAGGGTAAAAAGATGTGGAATAGATATTGAATTGTTCCAAAAAGGTAATTGAAAATCATGATGAGTATGCACTCATCAAAACACCCCGAACTTAAATCGCTGCTCGTCCTCGAGTAACATAAAATTTGAAACTGTTGCCTGATGGAATACTTTCGATCCGTGTGATTTCTTCATCTTCACATCACAAATGTTTTCTTTTTGCTCAGTATGAGTGAGTACCTCAACTTCCTGGGACCACGAAACACGTCTTTCCATAGCTTCGTTCCTGAGTTCGTTTCCCAACAACGCTTCCTCCCCGCCTTTTCCAACACCAAGCATGTCGAAGAGTTTTGTAGGAGTTCAGAGATACCCGTAGAATCGACAAGTATGCATTTGATCTGACACTGGTGTAGTTCAGGATGGTAGGGCATGTATTGTGCCCTTAGGTAGAAAAAGGAGTGAAAGGTGGTATGGAAAGAAGAAGTAAATCTCTCCTCTATTCGACTCGAGATTTTTATTTGTTTTGCAATTTCATTTATTGCATATTTTTTTGTGTGCGCTATGGCATCTTTTGTTGCAGATCTCTCCTCTATTCGACTCGAGATTGCATTTATTTTGTGTGCACTTTGGCATCTTTTTATTGCAGATCTCTCCTCTATTCGACTCGAGATTGCATTTTTGGTGGTACGCCCCTATTTATTGGAAGGGGTATGGAAGAAGCGGATATGGGGAAAGTGGCGTGCCACCCCGAACTTAGGGTTTGGCACAAGTTTGGCTATTTTTGTGGTATTTATGGATGGAGGGATACGAAGATGATAGAAGAAGTGTAGAAGAGAGTTCAGATCAGGATGCAACTTGATTTATAATTCAAAACTGGGTTATTCTCTTTGTCATACTCTGCTCAAATAATGACTTGATGCGGATCCGGTGGGGTTTCTGAGCCATTGTGCCACTAGTCAGTTAGGAAGCGCGACGTGTTTGATCCCTATTAGTTTGACAGATACTTATCATTATGTAAAAAGAATTATGATGTTAGGAATCATAAGTTTCACAGGATGATATCAGGCAAGTTTCAAAAGTCAGTCCTCTTGAGGATTTGCTTCGAATAAGGAGGATGTTATGATAGAAGATGCATAGCAAAAAGTTAGTTACGTTTTTATCAACAAAAGACAAAATTTCATCAGGTATCTGTTCAAAATTTTGAAAAATTTTATGATAGAGACATATTGAATATGAAAAGAGGGTGTGTATGTGGAAGTGGAATACGTACCACCCACCCTCCACCCCGAACTTAGAGATTTGCTCGTCCTCGAGCAAACCCTAAATTCAAGATGGAGGGGAAAGGAAACACCAGGTATGACTGTCGAGAATGAATTCGTTCTGATCAGCACCAATCCGATCTCGTGTCCTGAAAGAAAAACTCTCTCATAAGGCAAATTTTATTTAAGGAAAATTTAACTATAAGGAACAAAATTTGAAAAGGAGAAGTAAAATAGATTTGTTGGTCGGGTTGCCTCCCGACAAGCGCCTTTGTTTTATGTCGATGGCTCGACAGAGTTCTTCGAAATTATGGTGGGTCCTTTGGATTGCTGAATTCCAACATTATTTCGGTGCCTTTGTCAGCTGGTGTGAAGTATCTTTTCAAGCGGTGACCATTTGCTATAAATTCGCCAGACCTGTCGCTCCATAAAGAGAAAGCACCATGGGGAGAGATGCTTTTGACGATGTAAGGTCCGCACCAACGTGAGCGGAGTTTTCCTGGGAACAATTTTAATCTGGAGTTGAAAACTAGAACTTGGTCTCCCACTCGTATGTCTTTTTGTTTCAGATGTCCATCATGCCAGAGTTTTGTACGTTCTTTGTAGATTCGTGCATTCTCATAGGCTGTCATTCTGAGTTCATCCAGCTCATGGAGTTGCAGAATTCTGGCTTGACCCGCTTGTTTCATATCGAAGTTTATTTGTTTAATTGCCCACCATGCCTTATGTTCAAGTTCGACTGGTAGGTGGCAACTCTTTCCATATATCAATCGAAAAGGGGTAGTCCCAAGGGGAGTCTTATAAGCAGTGCGATAAGCCCATAAGGCGTCGTTGATTTTTGTCGCCCAATCTTTTCGATTACATCCAACGGTTTTCTCAAGGATAGCCTTAAGTTGTCGGTTGGAGACCTCTACCTGTCCACTGGTTTGTGGATGATAAGGCGAAGCTATCTTGTGTGAGACGCCATATTTTTGTAGAAGAGCTTCAAGGCTTCTTTCAATGAAGTGGGATCCTCCGTCAGATATCACGGTTCTCGGCACTCTGAACCGTGGGAAGATAATATCTTTGAATAGTTTGATGACTGGTTTTGAATCACAAGTGACGGTTGGTATAGCTTCAACCCATTTGGAGACGTAGTCCACCGCCACAAGGATGTAAGAGAATCCATTAGAAGACGGGAATGGCCCCATATAGTCCACTCCCCAGACGTCAAATATCTCGACTTCTTGCCATAGATTCAGTGGCATTTCGTCTCTCTTGGTTATATTGCCAGCTCTTTGACACTTATCACATGATATGACAAAATCATAACAGTCCTTTGATAAAGTTGGCCAGAAAAATCCACATTGCAAAACTTTTAAGGCAGTCTTTTTAGAGCTCATATGCCCACCCACGGGTCCTGAGTGGCATTGTTCCAAAATAGAATGGGCTTCTTCTTCGGCGACACAACGTCTATACAATCCATCTGCACAGAGTTTGAAAAGATATGGTTCATCCCAATAATAATGCTTCACATCATGCATAAATTTCTTCAGAGCGTTCCCGGTGTATTGAGGATGGATGACTCCGGCGGCAAGGTAGTTTACTAAGTCTGAATACCATGGTTTGAATCCTGAGACTCTCATAAGCTGATCATCTGGTAGAGAGTCATTTATCGGAATCCCTTCAGCATCCAGAGTGTGGATGCGACTCAGGTGATCTGCCACGACATTCTCCGTCCCTTTTTTATCTCTTATTTCAAGGTCAAATTCTTGTAGAAGGAGTATCCATCTGATCAGCCTTGGCTTAGCATCCTTCTTTGTCATAAGATAACGGATAGCAGCATGGTCAATGTAAACGATTACCTTCGAACCAGTAAGGTAGGATCTGAATTTGTCGAAAGCATAAATGACTGCTAAAAGCTCCTTTTCAGTAGTAGCATAATTCCTTTGAGCTTCGTCGAGGGTCTTTGATGCATAATAGATCACATAATGTTTCTTCTCTATGCATTGTCCTAAGACAGCACCCACCGCGTAATCACTGGCATCACACATAATTTCAAAGGGGTGGTCCCAATCGGGAGCTCTAATGATGGGAGTAGTTGTAAGGGCTTTCTTCAGCATATCAAAACTTTTGACGCATTCTTCATTGAAATTGAAATCAGCATCCTTTAAAAGTAGATTAGTCATCGGCTTCGTTATCTTGGAAAAGTCACGTATAAACCTTCTATAGAATCCAGCGTGACCAAGGAATGCGCGAACTTCTTTTACATTTGTGGGGATTGCCAGTTTAGAGATGACTTCTATCTTGGCCTTATCAACTTCAATTCCTTTATTACTAACCTTGTGGCCCAAGACGATGCCTTCCTTTACCATAAAGTGGCATTTCTCCCAATTTAGCACCAGATGTGCTTCTTCACAACGTTTGAGGACCATGGAGAGATGCTTAAGACAAGAATCAAAGGAGTCACCATATACGGAAAAATCGTCCATGAAAACCTCCATAACTGTTTCAGTAAGCCCTGCAAAAATGGCAGTCATGCAACGTTGAAAAGTTGCAGGGGCATTACACAGACCAAAAGGCATTCTTTTAAAAGCATATGTCCCGAAGGGACAGGTGAAAGTTGTTTTTTCTTGATCATCTGGATGTATGGG
Organism: Alisma plantago-aquatica; assembly: GCA_963693085.1. Classification (NCBI taxonomy): domain Eukaryota; kingdom Viridiplantae; phylum Streptophyta; class Magnoliopsida; order Alismatales; family Alismataceae; genus Alisma; species Alisma plantago-aquatica. The sequence continues at coordinate 171,339,382 of OY856409.1, forward strand.
GATCTGATAGAATCCAGAGTAACCGTCCAGGTAACAAAAATATTCTTGATGGGCTAATCTTTCCAAAACTTGATCGAGGAAGGGCATAGGAAAATGATCCTTCCGAGTGGCCTTGTTTAATTTTCTATAATCAATACACATCCTCCACCCAGTCACCGTTCGGGTGGGGATGAGCTCATTGTTTTCATTTCTTGTGACAGTAGTACCTCCTTTCTTGGGTACAACATGAACTGGGCTCACCCATGGTGAGTCCGATATCGGGTATATTATTCCAACTGTAAGGAGTTTGATGATCTCATGACGGACCACTTCCTTCATATTCGGGTTCAACTTTCGTTGATGCTCGATCGTTGGCTTATGGTCTTCCATCATGGGGATTCTGTGCATGCACAAGGCTTGACTGACCCCTGTGAGGTCACTCATTTTGTAGCCTATGGTTTTCTTGCTCTCCTTTAATACCTCCAGAAGTTGCTCTTCTTGTTTGGTCGTTAAACCAGAGTTAATAATGACAGGACAAACTTTGAGATCGTCTAAAAACATATACTTCAGCCCTTCAGGTAGGGGCTTCATTTCAGGAGGTTCTGGTTTTTCACTGATTTCTTCTGGGGTTTCGGTAACCTTTAATTCTTCATAGGTAGCTTCAGGATTTTCCTTAGCAGAGTCGGGAGGTTTGGTGCAATCCTTATCTTGTTGGTCAGTAGGTTCATCATTAAAAAGGTTATATAGAGAAATTTCCAAGGGATCGCATGACTCGTGATATTCTTGAGTAAGTTGTGACATCTGCTCAACACAATCTATCAGATAGACTTCCTCCTGTATACTCGGTCTTCTCATGCTTTCAAAAACTTTGAACTCCAGAGTTTCTTTACCTAACCTGAGCAGTAAGGTTCCGGCTTCAACATCGATAAGGGCTCTAGCAGTGGCGAGGAATGGACGACCGAAGATAATAGGGTATTTGGTGTCTTCTTTTATGTCCATGATGACAAAATCACATGGGACATATGCGTCCTTGCCTACCTTGACCGGGATGTCTTCGAGAATTCCTAACGGTCTTTTTACCGAATTATCCGCAAGTTGAATTGTCATAGCAGTTGGAAGCAATTCCTCAAACCCTAGTCTCTTGCATAGACTGAGCGGCATAATAGAAATACTTGCGCCAAGATCTGCCAATCCTTTCTTGCATGATGAGTCGCCAATGTGACATGAGATTTCGAAGGATCCTGGATCTTTTTGTTTCTTAGGCATCTTGCTTAGTATGATATCTGATGTGGTAGCAGCCAATTTTACAGTTTCATATTCTTCAGTGATGTACTTCTTGGTGAGAAGCGAATTTAGATACTTGGTCCAGGCTGGTATCTCATTAAGAGCATCTAGGAATGGTATATCAACATGGAGCTTTTTCATAGCCTCTTTGAATTTGATGAATCTAGTATCAAGCTTGGTTTCCCTCAGACAGGATGGGAAAGGAACACGAGGCTTATATACAGGAATATACGGTTCAGGTGTCTCTACTTCTTCATCGATAGATTCCTCAGAACTTCCCTTATCAGTATTTCTTTCCTTCGGTTGCGATTCTGGTGTTGTCGAGTTTTGGTCCGTCAAAGGTTCATTCTCCTCAGGGATATCCATAGTTGTTTTTGTTGGGGGATCCAAATAACTTTTCCCTGATCTTGTGGCGATAACCTTCAGCTGCTCCAGATGTTTCGGATTGTTCTCAGGTTGTCCGGTGAAGACTCCAGCTTGTGGCTTAATACTAGCAGCAAGTTGAGCTAGTTGAGTTTCAATAGCCTTCTGCTGGGCTTGTTGATTGGCTATCATCATTTGTTGTGTTTGCAATAACTTTTCAATGGTAGATAGCTTGTCATCAGAAGGGATGGATCCTGTTTGACCCTGTTGTTGGTTCAAGCTTTGATACTGAGAGTTATTCTGATAATTTCTGTTCTGAAAGTTTCCCTTGAAGTTTCCTTGATTCCCAAAGTTCTGTTGCTGGTTAAACTGATACCCAGATGGGCCTCTTGGTTGATTATTCGGAACAAATTGATGCGAGTTCATAGCTCCTGAAGGATTTCCGTACTGGAAGCCTGGGTGATTCCTATTTTGATTCGGATTGTAATAGTTCTGCCCAGGGTTGGTGTTAATAGCATTAAGATTTTCCATCTGGCAATTATCTCCTTGTCCACAGGCATTACTTAAAACAACATCATAGAGAACATTGCATGATAGTGTGGAATGGTCAGTGCCTTTGCACGCTTCACAAAACAAAGAAGTGGTCTTGACTTGTTCTGGTTGCCTAGTTGGAGAATGTCCTCGTCCAATCGCAGCAAGGGATGATTCAATCTGATCTTGCTTTGCAACCAAGATTTTCAAAGTTTCAGCTATAGATTTGTATTCTGGGATAGCGTCAGCCATAGCTACCTTTAAGACTCCTTTACCAACAGATCTGCCCCAGTTGGCTTGATTTCTGCTCCCAGGGTGACTACTCTCCATGCGCTGTCGTAACTTTGCCGCATGAAGTTCCCTCCATATGAGGAGTCAAGGAACATCTTAACATCATCCTCCACACCCCTGTAGAATATTTCTATCAGCTGATTCTTAGGAATTCCATGGTGTGGGCATTTGCGTAGGAGCTCCTTGTATCTATCCCAAGCTTCGGAAAGAGTTTCTCGTGGGACTTGAGTGAAATTTGTGATTCGTCCCCTGATCTCATATGTAAGAGATGGGGGGTAGAACTTTTCCAGAAAGGCGTTTTGAAGCTTCTCCCAGGTGGTGATGGGCACATCACTCTGTAGTGAGTTGTACCAACTAATGGCTCTATCAGCCAGAGAGTACTTGAAGAGACGGAGTCGAATAGCATCATCAGAGACTCCATTTTGCTTCGTCATAGCACACAGGTCAATGAATCTGAGAAGATGACCTTGGCTGTCTTCAGCTTGTTTACCGTAGAATGGGTTGTTTTGAAGCAAGGTTATCCAATGTGCTCTAATCTCAAAGTTGGCAGCTTCGATGGGAGGAGGCTGCACCGGATGATAGACATTCGCGGCCTTTGGGATAGAGAACTCTCTAAGATCCTTCTGAAGTTCCGCTGCTTGCGTTGCTGCCTGTGCTGCTAAGATCTCCTGTTGAACCGCAGCTCTAGCTTCTTGCATGAACCTTTCTCTCTGCGCATTGATGGCTTGAGCCACCCTACGGGCTACTTCTTCTTCTTGCGCCATTCTGGCTTGATTCTCTTGGATCTGACGATGGAAGGTTCTATCGATCTCGGGATCAAAGCTCGCAGTCAGTCCGAGACTATCCGAACGGTGCGTACACTAATCGTCAAAGAGCACCTGAAATTTGAAAAGGTTTGAAAGTGAGATCCCTGAAGTAGAAATAAAGATCAAATAGATGAGCGATAGTTTCGAAAAGAAAACAAAATCCTAGATTAGTCTTAAAAGAACTAGAATTGACTGACTGATTCCGTTGTCCCCGGCAACGGCGCCAGAATTTGATGTGGCTTTTTGAATTCACTAACAAATTCACTCGGGGTTTATATCCCCGAGCTTTTACCAAAACCAAGTGCAACAATACCACCCGCAAGCGGACGGATCTTATCGCAGTATAGTTGAGGATCGAACCCAAAGGACAACGTTTTTAAGAATCTTTGTCAGTTAGATATAGCCCAAGTAAAACTAATATTTAGAACAATTGGTTGATTTTGGTTTGATTAAACTAATTGCAAGAAAGTAAATGCGGAATAAAAGATGGGTTTAGATCAATGATATGGAATCGCTGGGATGGTACCGGGTTTGACCACCGCTACGCACACAAACATACTCTTTTGCAAACAATCCAGGCACAATATAACACTCCAAATAGAGCTGCTACAGAACCCCCCATACGGGCGTTAGGTCCACGTAAGCATCACCATAGGCAGCCGATTTCTCATCGCCATCCGGATCACATGTCTTACGGCTCTGAAGATACAGAAATCCACGGAGGTTGTGAACCCCCCATACGGGCGTTAGGCGCACAGAAGCGTCACCGAAGGCTAGATGGCTCGTCCCCTCGCGGATCATACACTTACGACCTCGATGAAATCCCATCCTATTTCTAGTTTGGGAGTCAGCCGCGTTAACCGATAAACAAGCAGGAAGGTGACATGCGAGCAAACATCGACGTTTAGCAAGATGATGCAAAATCCAACTAAGGTTGTGAACCCCCTATACAGGCGTTAGGCGCACAGAAGCGTCACCGAAGACTAGATGGCTCGTCCCCTCGCGGATCATACACTTACTACCTCAAGGAACCCATCGGAAGTTATCGTCAAGGGTCAAACATGCTAAACGACGTTCCAACCCATGCCTTGAAGTTATCGCAACATAGGAACCCATGCATTGAAGTTATCGCAACATAGGGAGCACAAAGATGAAAACACGCACATAACCAACCTACAAGCTTAACGATAAACGAAAAAATGAAGAGTTATATACATTGCCTTGGAAAGTTTAACAAAAGAACATGGTTTGCATGGGCAGCGGGGCTAGTCCCCGCACCCCAGCGAAAGAGGACTACTTGCTCATGATACGAGATACAAGAAGGATAGGAGAGAAAGATAGATCCGCCATGAGCTCGGTGCAGAGGGTGGACGCAGCTCGGTGATGAAGATGTGCTCCTTGCGCCGTCTTCTTCCTCTTCTTGGCCTCCTTGGACGCAACACCAGCGGTAGATGGAGTGGAACTTGATCGGTGTGGTGCTCTGGCAGCCTTTCGGCGTCCGGAACTGATGCCTCAAAATGGGGACCCTGGGGGTCTATTTATAGTTTCAGATCTGATCCCAAACGGTTTGGGTAAGTTGCTGGAAATATCTTCTCCAAACGGTTTGGAGACCGTTTGGGCGTCAAACGGTCTTGGGACCGTTTGGGCGCCAAACGGTCTTGAGACCGCTTGGGCACCAAACGGTCTTGAGACCGTTTGGGCATCAAACGGTTTGGAGGTCGTTTGAGCGCCAAACGGTCTTTCTTTGATCGGTCCTGGCTTTGGCGTGGTCGCGCGGCTTTAGTTCTTCAATCGATCCTTGCGCTTGCATCGAACGGTCTTGGGACCGCGCGGGACCAAACGGTCTTGGGACCGCGCGGGACCAAACGGTCTTGGGACCGTTTGGGACCAAACGGCCTTGGGACCGCATGGGACCAAACGGCCTTGAGACCGCATGGGACCAAACGGCCTTGAGACCGCATGGGACCAAACGGTCTTGAGACCGCATGGGACCAAACGGCCTTGAGACCGCATGGGACCAAACGGTCTTGAGACCGCATGGGACCAAACGGTCTTGGGACCGCATGGGACCAAACGGTCTTGGGACCGCATGGGACCAAACGGTCTTGGGACCGCATGGGACCAAACGGTCTTGAGACCGCATGGGACCAAACGGTCTTGGGACCGCATGGGACCAAACGGTCTTGGGACCGCATGGGACCAAACGGTCTTGAGACCGCATGGGACCAAACGGTCTTGAGACCGCATGGGACCAAACGGTCTTGGGACCGCATGGGACCAAACGGTCTTGGGACCGCATGGGACCAAACGGTCTTGGGACCGCGTGGACTTCTTGGGCAACTGGTTTCGTCTTGTTCTTTGTGTATTCCAGCAAACGGTCTTGAGACCGCATGGATCCAAACGGTCTTGAGACCGTTTGCATGGAGTTGCCTGCTACACCTGCATAAAATGAAAGATATTTAGTTAAAACCTTGATTATTGAATCACTGAGTAGTTTTGTGCATTATGATTCATATTAGGGTAAAAAGATGTGGAATAGATATTGAATTGTTCCAAAAAGGTAATTGAAAATCATGATGAGTATGCACTCATCAACATCCAATCACTACTGCATTTTTGGTCAATAACGTCACTGCCTATAGGGTCAGTTTTTCCAAATAACCGACCTTATATGTCTACAAAAAATGTGGGCACCACTTAAGACCTCTTGGGTCAGTTTTCTTAAAATAACCGACCTTGTAGTGTATCTCTATAGGGTCGGTTTTCCAAACAACTGACCTTATATGTCTATAAAAAATGTGGGCACCAGTTAAGACCACTTGGGTCGGTTTTCTTAAAATAACCAACCTTGTAGTGTATCTCTATAGGGTTGATTTTCATAAAATAATCGACCTTATAGGCAATGGGATCAGAATGCCGACCCATTAAGTTTCCCGCGGCAAAAATTTGCTCAATTTTGGCTTCACGCCTCGATCTATATGGTCCATTTTTCTAAATAACCGACCTTATATGTCTACAAAAAATGTGGGCACCATTTAAGACCTCTTGGGTCGGTTTTCTTAAAAAATTGACCTCATAAGACCTCTGAGAAGCTTAAGATAGTACTTTCTTAGTCGAGAATTTTCTCGACCAAAATTTCTCGATCGACGTATTTCTCGACTGAGACAAAAATTGGCTCCATTTTGCCTTCGTGTGTGTATAAGTACCTCTAGGGTCGATTTTTTCCTTATAACTGACCTTGTAGGGTATCTCGGTCAAAAAAATTATCGACCGAGACAAAAATTTGCTCCATTTTGCCTTCGCACGTGTATAATTACCTCTAGGATCGGTTTTTTCCTTATAACTGACCTTGTCAGTCATCTCGGTTGAAAAAATTCTCAACCAAGACAAAAATTTGTTTAATTTTGCCTTTGCTCATGTATAAGTACCTCTAGGGTCAGTTTTTTCTTTATAACGGACCTTGTAGGGCATCTCGGTCGATGTATTTCTTGACCGAGACAAAAATTGGCTCCATTTTGCCTTCACGTGTCTATAAGTACCTCTAGGGTCGGTTTTTTCCATATAACCAACCTTGTAGGGCATCTCAGTCGAAAAAATTCTCGACCGAGACAAAATTTGGCTCCATTTTTCCTTCACGCGTGTATAAGTACCTCTAGGGTCAGTTTTTTCCTTATAACCGACCTTTTAGGGCATCTCGGTCAAAATAAATCTCGATCGAGACAAAAATTTGGTCCATTTTGCCTTCACGCGTGTATAAGTACCTCTAGGGTCAGTTTTTTCCTTATAACCGACCTTGTTGGTCATCTTAGTTGAAAAAAATCTCGACCGAGACAAAAATTGGCTTCATTTTGCCTTCGTGCATGTATAAGTACCTCTAGGGTCAGTTTTTTCCTTATAACCGACCTTGTAGGGCATCTCGGTCGACATATTTCTCGATCGAGACAAAAATTGGCTCCATTTTGCCTTCGTGTGTCTATAGGTACCTCTAGGGTCAGTTTTTTCCATATAACCGACCTTGTAGGGCATCTCGATCGAAAAAAACTCTCAACCGAGACAAAAAAATGGCTCCATTTTGCCTTTGCGCGTGTATAAATACCTCTAGGGTCAGTTTTTTCCTTATAACCGACTTTGTAAGGCATCTCGATTGACAAAATTCTCGACCGAGACAAAAATTGGCTCCATTTTGCCTTTAGGCATCTATAAGTACCTCTAGGGTCGATTTTTTCTATATAACTGACCTTGTAGGTCATCTTAGTTGAAAAAAATCTCGACTGAGACAAAAAAATGGCTCCATTAGGTTTCGCGCGTGTATAAGTACCTCTAGGGTTGTTTTTTTCCTTATAACTGACCTTGTAGGGCATCTCGGTCGACAAAATTCTCGACTGAGACAAAAATTGGCTCTATTTTGCCTTCACACATCTATAAGTACCTCCAGGGTCGGTTTTGTCCATATAACCGACCATGTAGGGCATCTCGGTCGAAAACATTCTCGACCGAGACAAAAATTGGCTCCATTAGGTTTCTTGTGGCAAAAATTTGCTCGATTTTGGCTTCGTGCCTCGATCTATAGGGTCAGTTTTTCCAAATAACCGACCTTATATGTCTACAAAAAATGCGGGCACCACTTCATCTGTAGCATCGGTTTTCCCCTGTTAACTGATGCTATAGGTTAACTATAACATGTTGCCCGCGTTGGTTAGGTCACCATTTTGATTAAAACCTACTACTCTCGTGTGCTGCTGTCCGAGCTTCTGTTTCCAGCCGTCACTTCCGCACACGAGCCCGTTGTCATTGTCGTTGCCGCTGCCGCTTCCGCACACAAGCCTGTTGCCATTGCCATTTCCGCCGCCGCCTTGCCTACAGAGACGAAAGTACCTTGCCGCCGCCGTCATGCCTTTGGAGAAGAAAGTACCTCGCCGCCGCCGCCGAACCTGTGAAGGAGAAGAAACCCTCATCATCGGCACCCGAACGCTGAGGTAAGGTGCTCTTCCTAACATGCTTTGCCACCTGCCTTTCTCAACTGAACTCACCAGTTAATCATTAGCATGGCTTTCCAACATGTATCAGCTTCTTCACACATTAATAACATTTTGAAACATGCATCTCCATTAGCATTATCATATTTAATATCTTGACCAATATGTTCCCCAAATGATTCATCAGTTATTTCCAATATACTTTTATTTGTTGTAAGTGATGTGTATGTTTTTATTTTTCCTGTCCATATATCCTAAATGTTCATACAAAACAAGTAAAATGTGGTACACCTAAAACAAATTTTTGAATACAAAAAAATTGACATATAGATTGCTAGTGATGTGATATCACTAAAAATATGTTCTGTAACTTTTATTTGTATGATTGATTCTGTTTAAAAATGTACTGCCTACCATGCAACAACCGGTGTTCACAAAAAAAAATTGTTGTTTTGAATTTTGTAAATTATGTGTTGTCTTTGATGAATATATATATATATATATATATATATATATATATATATATTTTACCCAAGGTGCATCGAGACGATGATGGGCCAAGATTAGTTGAGATGTATTCTAAGAGTATCTAAAGCTTCTCGGTCTTCATTCCTAGATTGACACTTTAGGATTTATATATGAGATCATCGATGCATGATGTTTAACTTAATATATAAATATGACAACAATACATTTATGCATGTATCAACTTAGAAACTCGTTCAAGATTTACTCATTAGGAGTAAACTTTGGATAGTCCCCGATCTGGGACTGTTTTTGGATATTTAATCTCACTTAGGATGTAATTGCATAATGTATGTTTAGTTTTGAAGAAAATTTTAGTAGGATTTCCTCATTTGTTCTCTGGGTACATATGTGAGTGGTTATTTGCCATTTACATTGGTGTACTTGGAGAACTTAGGGGAAATGTTGCTGAAATTTTCTTCATAACTAAACATACATTATATAGTTACTAGTGAGATTACATATTAAAAAATGGGATAGGTGGTACACTTTAGTATAAAAGTAATTAACTTCCTATCGATAAAAACTTACAACTTATAGTATCAATATTAAATGCTCACTTTTATAACTAATTTAATGTGATCTAGAAAATGGATCGAAGTTAGATGTCTATCAAGAACCGTTGCATTCCAGAGTTTGCCAAAGGTCTTGATGAATTTATCAGATTTGTTGAGGAACATAGGAAACTACCTACATATAGGTTCTATTGTCCATGTAGAAATTGTGGTAATAATTTGAAAGTTGATATTGTTGAGGAAATTAAGAATCATGTCATATGTAATGGGATCATACAAGGTTATAATGAATGGTATTGGCATGGAGAAAAATTTAATTATGGATCAGAAAATGTCGATACTTATAGTTGTGGCATAGAATATATAGATAATGATGATAATGTCAATGATGAATTGATTCAGGATGACCCAATTCAGGATGATATGGTTGATGAGATGCTACATAGTTGTCGAGACAATGTCATTGATCCACCTTATTTATTTGCAAACATTGTCCATGATACTGAAAAACCATTATATAAGGGTTGTACTTAGTTCACGAGGTTGAGTGTTGTGATGCAATTATATATTCTTAAAGCTCAAAAGGAGCGATAAGAGTTTCACTTCACTATTGTCTTTGTTAAAGGAAATTCTTCCTGAAGGCAATGAGCTTCCAATTTCAACATATCAAGCAAAGAAAATAATGTGCCCAATGGGAATGGAGGCTAAGAAGATTCATGCATGTCCAAATGATTGTGTGTTATTTCAGAAGGACTATAGTAATTTGATAAATTGTCCAAAATGTGGTGCGTCAAGGTATAAGACCACGAATTCAGCTAAGGCTAAAAATGGCTCTCCTACCAAGGTGATGTGGTATCTACCAATAATACCACGATTTCAACGCTTATTTGCTAATACAGAAGATGCCCAAAATTTGTCTTGGCATGGGGAGTTAAAGGCCAATGATGATGGCATCCTATGATATGCATCTGATTCACCACAATGGAAGAAAATTGATTTATTATACCCTCAATTTGGTAAAGAACCAAGAAACTTAAGACTTAGACTCTGTACAGATGGAATGAATCCCTATGGTACATTAAGCAGCCAACATAGAACGTGTCCTGTTATGATTGTTATATACAATCTTCCTCGGCTGTGTATGAAAAATAAGCATGTCATGTTGTCAATATTGATATCAGGGCCCAAGCAACCTGGAAATGATATTGATGTTTACCTTCAACCTCTAATTGATGACCTAATGAAACTATGGGAAGAAGGTATTATGACATATGATGCTTCACGTAAAGATATCTTTAGTTTGTATGCTATGTTGTTTTGCACAATTAATGACTTTCCAGTTTATGGAAATTTGTTTGGATATAGCATAAAAGGATACAAATCATGTCTTGTTTGTGAGGAAAATACTGATTCAATCCGACTGAAACATGGTGGTAAAATCGTATATCTTGGTCATCGGAGATTTATCCCACCAGTGCATCCTTATCGAAGGCAACACAAAACCTTTAATGGGTCAACTGAGGAACGAAGTGCTCCTAAACCTATACCAGGAAATGTTGTATATGATAGAGTGAAACATATTGTAAATGAATTTGGAAAGAGTTCAAGTAGTCATACTCTCGCATGTGACAAATCTATATACAAGAAGAGATCAATATTCTGGGATCTTCCTTATTGGAGATCTTTGAAAATTAGACACTGCATTGACGTCATGCATGTTGGAAAAAATGTTTGTGATAGCATCATTGGTACGCTATTGAACATACCAGGAAAGACTAAAGACGACATCAAATATAAAAAAGATTTAGAATTAATGGGTATAAGAAAAGAATTATCAGTGGAGATTAGGGGTCACCACACATATTTACCACCAGCTTGTTACAGTTTCTCAAAGCAGGGGAAAAAGACTTTCTGTGAGTGCTTGTATAATATTAAGGTTCCACAAAGATACTCTTCTAATATTCGTAGTTTGGTATCAAAGAAGGATATGAAGTTGATAGGTCTTGAATCTCATGATTGTCACACCTTAATGCAACAAATTTTACTTGTGGATATTCGATCTATATTGCCAAAGCATGTAAGGTTTGCAATCACAAGACTCTGTTTCTTCTTCAATGAAATATGCAACAAAGTGATACATCCTGATACTCTTGATAAATTATAGAAAGATGTAATTGTTACCATGTGTCAGCTTGAAATGTATTTTCCTCCTTCATTTTTTGATACCATGGTTCATCTTGTAGTACATATTACAAGGGAGGTGAAGATGTTGGGTCCAATTTTCTTACACTGGATGTATCCATTTGAACGCTACATGAGTGTTTTTAAAGGTGATGTTCGGAATCGTTATCGTCCTGAAGGGAGTATTATTGATGGTTATGTGGCTAGGGAGGTGATGGACTTTTGCAATGATTTTTTGAATTGTAATGAAACTTCTAGCGATCTAAAAAAATCCCATCACACTGAATCTTATTATGGCAAAGGAACTCTGGGAGGACGAGTGAAAGGAATCAGTCATGAGTTGTGGGAACAAGCACATTTGTATATTTTACACAACATCAATGAAGTTAGTAGCTACATCACATAACACAATGATCTTATCAAGAAAAATCATCTGCGATCCAGTTCAATGTGGCTTGCAAGAGAGCATAATCGAACATTTATTAGGTGGTTTGAAGAGAAAGTCTTTAATCAACTATTTGAATCACCGAATAATGTTGTTGAGAACATAAAATGGCTCGCCTTTAAGCCAAAAATGGATTTCGTGTCATATGAAGGTTATGACATAAACGGATTTTCATACTACACAAAGCGTCAAGATGAAAGTAGTGTAGTCCAAATATTGGGGACATTGTTCAAGCTTGTTTGTTGTATTTTGCTAGTGCCAAAGATAAAAGACCACGTGAAGTTGAGATGTCATATTACGGCGTCATTGAGGACATATGGAAATTGGACTATACAAATTTCAGAGTTCCTATCTTTAGGTGTAATTGGTTTGACAACAACAAAGGAGTTTTAGTGGATGAGTTGGGTTTCAAATTGGTGAATTTTGAAAAGATTGGTGAGAAAGATGAGCCATTCATCATGGCAGGCCAAGCAAAACAAGTATTCTATATTGATGACCCGGCAAATAAAAATTGGTTTGTCGTTCTTCATGGAAAAAGACAATTTACTGTAGATCCTATAAATGAAGAAGAATACTACGAAAAGTATGATGATTCCAGCCCATTCTCAGTTGGTTTGCCAAGTGTAAATGTTGAAGATAACACCGATGAATATTATAAATGTCAAGACCATGTTGAAGGAATTTTACTTGACTAACAACTCAACCAAAATTAGAGGCATGTATTCTTTGAATTATTTATTTTATTATCATTCAAGCACATAATTTTTTAAATACATATCATATATCATTCAACCACTTGTGCTTTTATTATCATTTATGTTTCTTTTATTATGTATACTTGCAGATTCTAAAATGGCAAGTGAAGATGAACATTCTGAGCATGAGCACCATGAGGATGGTAGTGGTGATGCTAAGAAAAGTGGAGGTCCCACACTGATGCGTAGGCTGTAGGAGCTCAGGGCCAAAGGGGAGAAATTGGAAGTCCAGTTTGATGTCACAGGAGCACCTATTGGGGAACATAGTAGTGCTTTTAAGCATTACATAGGGGTGACCACGTGCAATAAGTTGCCAATAGATATAAAAAATTGGCATGATGTTTCTAATGCCTTAAAAGACCTCCTATGGAAAGATATATCTGTGAGTGGAAGTGATGTTATTTTAATATGTTTTTGTTTATTGATTCTAATTTAGTTTGCTTGGAAAGACGTATCCTTTTTAAGACAACATTATTGCTTCTTTTGCATGTATAAGGTGTTTTTCATCTAAATGAAAAAGATCACAAGAAAAAAGTGCTACAACGTTGTGGTGTACGATGGAGGGCTTTTAAGACATATCTCAAAAGGGAATTTATAGATAATCCTAAACAAAAGAAGAAAGCAACATATATGTATGTTTTTATAGATCACGAGGTGTGGGAAAGATTTATTGTAGCTAGGAACATGTAAGAGTTTTAGATAATAAAGATTGTGATGTATTGTACGAATCTTTAATTTTATACAATTAAGGAGGTGAATCTTTTTATATATGTTTGCCAAGTCTAAATTGCAATACCTCATTTTAAATGATCAGGCTATTCACGAGGCTCAAAAGGAAAGACGGGCCAAAAATGTGCATGACCATTGCTTGGGGCTCGGTGGTTATGCCTTCTGCCACCAACTATAAGAGAAGCAACTCTCTTCTAGAGAAGAGTCTAGTACAAATCAAGGTGAGCGTCCACCCCGACACTTACAATGGATTGATGCTAGAAAGAATCGAGCAGGTGAAATTGTCAACCCTGCAACTAAGGAGATAACACAAAAGATGGTATGTTTATCCCAACTAAGTAAAGAGTAACTCCCACAAACTTAGATTTATTTATATCTAATTGATATTGTGATTTCATATTTTTATTAACTATGAATAGATTGATCTCCATGAGCAAAGGAAGGAAGGAAAGTTCATCCCAACTGGCCACATAGATGAACTATCAGTTGCTCTTGGTACGGAGGAGCATCCTGGCTGTATTAGGGGATTAGGAGCTGGCATAGGATTCAAGTCTTATTTTGGCCCTTCGCAATCTAAAAGAGGTTGTGCAAGAGGTCTTACACAAGAGGAAGTTGAAGCATTAGTAGCACATAAAGTAAAAGAAATAATGTCTTCATTTCAGCCTACTCAACCTTCTCAACCTATTCAAATTGTGCGTCTCTCAGATGATGAGGTACAAGCCCATGCTCCAACTATAGAAGGTCATGGGAGCACTCCCAATGACCCACCACAACAATTTGTAGTAAGTTTTTGTTCTATATGTTGTGTTATTAGTATGAAATATATATATATGTACACACACACACACACACACACACACACACACACATATATATATATATATATATAGTTGTAGTAGGTATTTGATTTACCACTTCGTATAGAACTTATATCATTTCAATTCTAGGTTGGTATGAACTGTAAACTTGTAGTGGAGGTTCCAGAGTATAATGTTGTGACAGCGGGTAAGGTATACAACCTTGGTGGTACATTGCATTGTCAACCAATTTCTGATGACATTTGTCGTGTGTCCATCCATCTTGTGTATGACGGAATGGGGGACAAACCACTACCCATATATAATCTTGAATATAGTACAGTTGAAGAAGCAGAGGGTGCTATGGTGGGTTGGCCTAAACAGTTGGTTATCAATGAAAAGGTATATATTTGAAATCTACCATGTTTTTCATATTTGACTACATATATGAACTCGTGTAATATAAGTATGTAATTTAATTAACAGGTTTGTAAATCAAAATGTAAAAATTCTACTAGTCGTCCTCCTATGCCCAAGCCATCTTTCATTCCCGAAGCTACATTCGATGAATTGGGAAGCAAATGTAAATGTTTGTGTCAATACTTAGCCAACCAAAGCTCGGGATCACATATGTTGGTCAATTTAACTGAAGATGCAGCTGGGAGGGACTTTGAGAAATTTATTTTTCTTGATGATATTAAAGATTTGTTCCGGTATGATTGGCTAAATACTTCAATATTAGAAGTATGGATAAGGTAAGGATTCATCAATATAGAAAACTCCAATATACATTTTTAGCTTATTTCTAATATATGAAATGATTACAAATGTTTTATAGCCATTTATATACTGAGACGACAAACTTTAATATAAGGAATGTTGGATTCTTAGTTCCTTCAATCACTAGTCAAGTGGAGACACACATTGAGGATGTGAATGAGTACTTCTGTACTACATTCAAATATTTTTCTAGTATGGGAAAGGAAATTATCCTAATTCCTTTTAACATCAAGTAAATATTATTATTCAATATAATTATAATATTGACTAAATTTATAATTCTAATATTTGTTTTCAATATGCATTTTACTCAGATCTAGACATTGGGAACTAGTGGTGGTTGTCCCAAAATTGATGACTTTCTATTATCTTGACCCAATGAGAATAACAACAAGGAGTCACAAACTGAAATTGCCAACTATGGAGTAAGCATAAATTTAGTTTCTACCACATCAATTGTTATGCTTCAACATGATATTTCTATTTAGAATTTCTATTTTGACAACTATCGTAATCAATTAATTGATAGGGGTATAAATACTTTTCGTGAAGGTGGAGGAATAATACCCACCAAATTAAAGACATTGACTTTGAAAAATATCAAGGTAACTACTTTGACGGCTTAGTCTTATATATGTACAACTCTTATAGTAATGTATATGTCAACTCTTATATGTCAACCCTTATAGTCTTATCTCAACTTTATTTATAGTAGTTTACTAACATTAAGTATAATTCTTTATTTGTAGTGTCATATACAAAATAATGATTGGGCTTGTGGCTACTATGTAATGAAATATATGCAAGCTATTGTCAAAGGAGCATCAAATGACATTCAAACTATATATCAGGTAATAAAGAATAACATCATTAATTTACAAGTGAGATGTACTCATTTTATAAAATATTAGCATGTGCATTTTCTGTTGCAGATCTTTACAACTCAGCCTTACACACTTGACGAGTTAAATGAATTCTGAGAAGAGTGGTCAGAGGCTTTTCTTAATGAAGTGACTATAGCATTGGATTGAATGCATAGCTTTATTTGTGTATGTAATTTTGAAACTCTATCAAAATTACTTTTGTATCTGACATAAATTTTAATATCATCTTAGACTTGCAATCTATCATTGTTGTTAGTATGTGCTATGTGTATGAATGTTAGTATGTGCTATGTCTCAATTGAATGGATCTATCTTAGACTTGCATGCATGCTAGTATGTGCTATGTGTATGAGTATGTCTCAACTGAATATTTTGAATTATTGTTGTTATGAATGTGTGTGGTTTGGAGATTGATACATCAATTCAAAAAGGATTGGACATAAAAGCTAGCAAATGGCTTTGGAATGCATTTTCTGGCTTGCATCATTGCATTTACAAGTCTATTTCTATTGTAGGTTTTGAACTATGTAAAGCAGATTTCTATTCTACAGGTTTCTGTTCTGAAGATTTCTTTTCTACAGAAAATTTCTTTAAAAAATGTGACTTCTAGGATCAGTTATTTAAAAAAACCGACCTTAGAGACCTACTGCATCAGTTTTTTTTTTAAAATAACTGACCTAATAGCTTCAACACAAACTTATTAGGTACTCGCTTCCCTGTTGGGTTGGTTTTCTTCAAATAACCGACCTTAGAGATCTCTAGGGGTCAGTTTTCAAATATAACTGACCTTAGAGATCTCTCAGTCAACATATTTCTCGACCAAGCAAACCTCTATTGCATTATAAGGTTGATTTTTTTAGAAAAAACTGACCTTAGAAGACCTCTAAGAAGCTTAAGATGGTACATTCTCGGTCAACAATTTTCTCGACTGAAATCCTTCTCAGTCGACGTATTTATCGACTGAGCAAGACTGGCCTTACAAGAACTATGTTGCTTTATAGGGTCGGATTTTTAGGAATAACCGACCTTATAGGCAATGGGGTCTGAACGCTCATTTTTTGTACTCTATTAGGTCAGTTTTTTAGAAATAACCGAGCTTAGAAGACCTCTAAAAGCTTAAGACAGTACATTCTTGGTCGACAATTTTCTCAATTGAAATCCTTCTGGGTCGAAGTATTTCTCGACTGAAAAAACCTCTATTGCTTTATAGGGTCGTTTTCTAGTAATAACCGACCTTACAAGACATTTCTAGGGTCGGTTTTTTAGGAATAACTGACCTTACAACCTCTTCTTTCTCGCTTGGGTCAGGTTTTTTTACAGCCTCTTAGGTCGGTTTTTACTCTATAAGGTCAGTTTTCTTTGGTCAAAAAAATCGATCCTATAGAGCAAATTCTATAGAGACAACCACTTAGGCGTCGGTTAAAAAGTGATGCTACATGCTTAAAAAAAGCGATGCTATAGACCATTATTTTAGTAGTGAATAGTACATAGTTTACACGTCGGGCAACTACCAATCTCCCCCAATCCACATCCATCTCATATACTTCCTTCACTACTAAAGGAAGATTTGTGGATATTATTGAAGGTAATGCAAGGAGAAAGTAAATATGAACACCCCTTTGAGATTCCACATCCACCCAACTATTGTTTGCATTATGAAGCTCCAGTAATCAAGGTTCCAGCCCTCATACACATTCCATGTAGCTGGACATTCTTCGAGATACCACCCCTAGTGATCTCCACACTTTCCTTCCCTCGACTTCGAATTTAAGTTTTTCTCGAGACAAGTAAAATTTTAAATTCATTGTGGAGGTGGGTGGTACGTACTCATTCCATCTTCTCTATCTTGTTTTTTTGCAATTTCCATTATGTTAAGTAGTGTAGTTTAAAAAAATCAAAAAAATTACTTTAGTTTTGGCCTTTATCTAGTCGGACAGGCCTTTGTCTAGTTGGCCATGATAATATACATGTTTATCAATATATCCCCTGAATGATGCAACTTCTTTTGTAACATAATTTATAAACATGTTACTGATAGAAATTATCATGTCACCTAGGATCTTAATTAAAATCATTCCTTGGAAAAGATGGCAAGCCGTAGAGGACTGATAGGATTAAAAAATAATGCTCCCTTATCTAGAGCTATAATTGACTTGAAAATTTTCTTAATTTTGCATAACTCAGAAACTAATTGATCCAATATATGATACCCTCAATGTGCTTAAATTCACAAAAATGAGTTGCACAATGAACAATCTTTTTTCTATACTTCTTCCATCACATTCTTATCTCTCCATCCACAAAGAAAAATTAAAAATAAAAGCCAATAAGCCAAACTCAAAATTTCAGGGTGACATCCCCCTTTCCTCCCTCTTTCGTCACTTCCATACCCTTCATAAATTTAATAGGGGTGTACCATAAGAAAAGATGTCAAAAATAGCACACTAAAACATGCAGTCAATAAAACTGCTAACAAAGAAATAAAATGCCTCAAGTTGAATAGAAGAGAGGCCACTTATTCCATACCTCCTTCACTCCACTTTTATGCCCATGGAAATCTGCATTACCCCATCAAATCCTTGAGCTATGTTCTTGTGCAATGACTTGTAAGAATATGCGGGAGTATGAAATACGATGAAACTAAAAAATCAATTTTATTATAGGTCTTAAAATGGAACCAAGTTGTGAAATAATCTTTAAGTAAAGGAAGTGAAAATTATTTTTTGTGAATCTAGAAAGTTGAGGTTGCTTGGTCATAAAAGGTTATAAGTACTTAAGTGGTGTTATGTGAGTGAGGATGACAAGAATAAAGTATCATGTGGTAGTATTTTAAATTCAATCTTGCTTGAGGACAAGCAAAGTTTTAAGTTCAATGTATTTTGATGAGTGCAATCTTTATTGTCTTTTGAATAGTTAACATAAATTTTTCTAGTTTAGATTTTCTCCCTTCTATTTGAAATTTTCACTAGTTGTGGTTGACTTTTGTAGGGAAATGAACACATCTATTCAGAACCATTCTCACAAATCGGATGTTTTAGTTACGAGACAACTGTTCTAGCTACAAAACGACCAGTTTGTTGCCTAAATGGACATCATTTAATCCCTTTGTTTTGATAATGACAAACATTTCATTCTTGTGGATCTAACGTGCTACTTGAGTGTTTCAGGAATAAGGAGGATGATAAATACTTGGAAGATCTATATGCTAAAATTGCTTTAAGTTATGAATGTAATCAAATATAAAAACTTGTACAAATGTATAATGTACAAGTACTTAGACATTATGTAAATCAAGCGTTAGATCTTCCCTAGCCAATCACATCACTTAGATAGGTCATCTCCTAAAATAGTGTCACATTTGCACACTCATACACACACTTATTACTTGGTTTAAAAACATTGAAACAGGGTTAATCTCAGTCAACAAAATTCTCGACCGAGACACTCTCGGTCGACAAACTCTTCGATCGAGAAAGACCCAGGTAGCCGTTAGACACAGCAGACAAGGTAGTTGGCAGTTGGAGAAGAGCGTTATATACACTTTCTCCAGACAGTCCCTCGGTCGACAAGACCTCGACCGAGAAGGACTCTCGGTCGACAAATCTTCGGCCGAGAAGAGTTCTGTCTGCAATTTTCAGAGTTAATTAACTAGCTGTTGCTAAAGCAACTAATGTATACCTAACGTCTAGTTAAGCATTTAGAACCCCCTAGAACGTCCTTAAGCACTTATAGGCCATTCCTATAAATAGGACAAGCCTTAGGACACCCTAACATACACTTGTGCAATACTTGAGTTTACATACTTGCAATTGGCAATCTGTTTTGAGCAATTGAGCAACACTAGCACTTGCTATTCATTTCCCTTGCTCCAAATTCATGTCCTATAGGCCAGCATATCCTATCCACTAAGCCTACACTTCCATACTCATTGGTTAGGAGATCAATACGCTTGATATAGGAAATCAAGCCTTGTGCTTCAAGTGGTAATTGTAATTTCCATTTCCTTTCTTGTTCTTTCTTATTGCTTGTACTCTCCTTGCTACTCCTAGGGTTGGAGGTTGCGGATTGGAGAGAGCTTGATCTTCTTGGTGAAGAAGGAGATCTTTGGACTACTTCTAGAAGGCTGTCTCAATGGGAAGCTACTTCAAGAGGAAGGCTACTTCAAGGGGGAGCTTGAGGTTACTTCAAGGAAGGCTGCTTCAAGGTTGGTGAGACTACTTCAAGGTGAAGGCTATCCAAAGGGTGTAGAAAGTATTGTAATTTTATGTAATATCCTTGCGAGGTAATAAAATTTAATACTTTCAAAATCCCAGTTGGGTAAGCAACCGGGTAGTGGATTGACTGCCTTAGTATTTGCTAAGGTTGGAACCACTCTAAACACCTTGTCTCCTTCTTATTATTTCAATTGTGGTTGTTTGAGTTAAATTATTAATAAAATATCATAAAACCCTATTCACCCCCCTCTAGTGGTTTCTCAATTGGTATCAGAGTAGGGCTTCAAGGAACTCTAACAAAGTCTTGAAGAATGGGTGACGGGGTACTCAACAACCTCAACTTGGAAGGAACACTCGTGGCTAGACCTCCAGCTTTTGATGGCACTAACTACACCTACTGGAAGAGGAGGATGCAATTTTACTTCCAAGGAATCATCTCGGATTTATGGAGAATGGTATCTACTCCATATGAACTTCCTCAAACGGAATATGCAAATTGGGATGCTAATACGGTAAAGTCAGCCCAAATTAATGCAAAAGCTGTAAGTATATTATATTGTTCAATTTCCGTTGGTGAGTTTAATAGAATATCAAATTGTGAAACGGCATATGAGATATGGCATAGACTTTCTATAACATATGAAGGAACTGTTCAAGTTAAGAATTCTAAAATCGGAATGCTTAAGCAGAAATTTGAACAATTTCGTATGGATCAAAATGAATCTATTAGTGAAATGTATGCAAAATTCTCTTCTATTATAAATGGTTTGAATGCTTTAGGCAAAGTGATTAGTGAGGAAGACCAAGTTTCAAAGATTCTTAGATCTCTCCCTCCCAAGTATAAGCCCAAAGTGACTGCCATTGAAGAAGCAAATGATCTCACTCGACTAAGGATGGAGAAACTCATTGGCAACCCAGAAGCACATGAGGCAACCTTGGAGGAAGAGGAACGACAAGAGCGTGAACTTCAACAAGTAAGAAAAAAAGACATAGCTCTCAAAGCTTCAAATATCGTCACACAAGAAAGTGATGAAACAAGTGATGGAGAGGGAGAAGCTCTAATCGTTAATGGTAAGAAATATAGAAGATTTAGATCTAACAAAATTGTTAGTTCTTCTTCTTCCCCTCCTAGGTGCTTTGAATGTGGAAAGAAAGGACATCTCAAAAATGAATGTCCTAAAGCAAAGAAAGGAAAGAAAAGCTCATCTAAGAAGAAGGGAGAAAAAGCTTATAAAGTTGCGTGGGATGAATCAAGTGAAAGTGAAAGTGGAGAAGAGAATGTAGAGTGTCTCATGGCAAAAGAAGATGACGATGATGATTCTCAAGAGGTAAGCCTTCTTGATTTTCTAAAAGAAGATCTAATTGTTAGTCTACAAGAAACTCATGATAAGTATGTTGACTGCAAAAAGAAACTAAAGAAGGAAAATAAAACAAATGAGGATCTATATGCCAAATTAAATGATCTTTCCTCTGAAAAGAACAATATTGCTTCTAAAAATTTGACTTTGAAATCATCTTTAGGTGACTGCAATATAAAGCTACTTGATTTAGAAATGAATCATGATCTTCTTTCCCAAGAAAAGGCTGCTTTGCTTGCTAAACTAAACAATTTTCAGACTCAACCTATTCTATGTAATCATATAGATTATGATAATGTTGTTAAAGAAAGAAACTCTCTATTATCTGATTTAAAACAATCAAGGATAGATATAAATAAAAAGTTGGATGAGATTGCTAAGCTACAAAGAGAAATAAATGCCCCCCCTAACTTATCTGATTTAAGAAAAAATTTAAGAATAAAGAATTGTATGGAAAGTGTTAGATAGAAAGAGGAGTGTAGAAATTGATACCTCGCCCTTGTCTAATGTACCCCCCCCCTAACTTATCACGCACTCTGTCCCCAGAGTGGCAAAGTGATAGGTTGAGAAGTCATTAGGACAAGGGTCACGGGTTAAGGTAAATCTTCATTTGCCCCCGGAGAATGAAGTAGATTGGATGCGAACTGTCCTCGTAAAGCGTGGTAGTCCACGTCAGTCATTTCCTCTACTGGTCTTTGAAGGACAAATGATGGTGTACATCCAGTAGAGGACGTGGAAGCCGCAATCGTTCGATTGTCGTATTTGCTGGGGGCATTTGTGGCAGAAGGCGGGGCGATGGAAGTGTTCTTTGTTGTACGCCTTTGTATGCTGACTCAGAAAATCGATTAATTTCTCGGCGCACTCTTTTGCCACTACTTCTGTTGGCGTCTTTGGCGTCACGACGTAGTGTCGTTGTCGAGCGTTGAACTGGCTGTCGGAACTGTTGTATATTGTGGTTGTTCCGTCTGGGAGGTTTGTTTCTAGGAGAATCCAATGCTCATGATACAGGATGGGTAACATGATGAACTTCGGCGTTGTGTGTTGGAGATATGAGATCAGTGCGTCGGTTATGCCGAAGTTCTTGAGCTTTAGGAGATCATCTTTCATATATGGAGACGCCATGTATGTGTTTGGGTTGGTTTGGCCAAGTAGAAACTGGTAGGCGGCCATGAGGCTGATAGAAAGGGATCCCTTATCCTGTAGAGTCTCTCGCAGTGAATCTGCCATTACGATTATGTCTCGAGACATGTATACCAGGCCATCTTTGTCTGCGGAGAGTCGTGCCATAATGGTACGCAATTCGAGGTCGTTAAGACCCTTGCAAGCATCGCGATCAAAATCAGGAAATGTTGGGTTGATGGTGTAAGCAGGATCGCTCTTGCTTTTATCTTGCTCTGGCGACTTGGTCTGTTCTGACTTTTTCAGAATTTGTCGGAAAGGTCGCCGTTGTCATCGCTGGACAGCTGAGAAAAGGTACCGAGGAACATCATCTGGTGACATAGTTGGGTCGTTGAAGAATCGTCTATCACAGATGAGCTCCATGGCATAGCGTCCTCGTAGGAAATGAAAGTCTTCAACTACCAGGTCGTTGAATGGGATTTCCTGGTTCAGTGCTTGGATGTGTCGGATGGTGCAGAAAGTGCTATCCCCATATCCCTCGGTGGCTTGGACTGGAGGGTTTATGATTTTGAACCATGATTGGCTCCAGTCTTGGCGAAGAGATGGGCGTGCAACCCAGATTAATTTAAGCAGTCGGAAGGGTATACACCTGGCTTCTCCTGCTGCTTCTCCTACGAAATTTATTGTGCCAGCTGGTATCTCGGCGCTACAGAAATTGTATACTTTGGCATCCCGAGCCTCAGTATCCACTATCATAAAAAGCCAGTGGTCCGAGACTTGGAAGGGCATTGTAAGATAACGTGCCCTTCTTGCCAAACCGACACGCAGCTGCTCAACCGATTTTTCGCGTATGTCTTTGTATAAAAGGCCAAAAGACAAAGCGGGCGAAGCATTAAAAACCGGTTGTTTCCGCTTGTGACTTCTATATGTTTCTATACAATTGGCGAGGAGGACACGGAAGATCGCCATTGGCACCGTGGACCGAGGTCGTAGGATGCAACGGAAATCTTCACGTGTCAACTTACGCCTGGTTTTGGTGTTATGATAGATTATGTCTTCCCCCGCTGTTGCATCGTCCACTATAGTGTTCAGTGTAAAAATGTCCTGAGCATCTAAAGTAGAGATGTCTGCCATATCTAGGTCGTGCATTTTGTGTGGCAGAGGAGGTGGCGGGGGAAGCTCTTGTGGTGGAGGAGAAGCAGGTTGTTCGAAGGCCTCTACATGGCCCTCAAGATTATCGTCCAAGTCAGAGGCAGAGTCAAGACCCTCGTCCGTGTCTAGACTTACTCGGTCTGCCTTGTCTTGGTAAGGGGGAGAAGGTGCTAAGAAGAGAGCAGAGGTTTTTGGCGGGCTGGCGCTGGTTCCTAGTATGCATTGTTGTAACTCAGCGTAGGCCGCGTCCTTGGCAGCTTCCCCGATGGACCCCATAGCTGAATAGTCAAAGAATTGATCCCCATATGACATGTTGACATTGTCGTTGTGTGGGGACTTGGGGTGATGGTCACTGTCCTGGTGACCTTTGTCGGACCCTTTTTGGGAGGGTCCTGCTGCATGCCCGGGGTCTTCTCCGTCATCATGCTTGTCGTCCGAAGATGTATCTTTGTTGGAGTCAGCAGATGAGTCGGAGTCGTCATCTTCTTCATCATCGTCATCTTTGTCATCCGCAGCTTCGTCTGTTTGCTTTTTGTTGGCAGACTTTTTACACCGCCGATGAGTGGCTTGTAGCTCGTCGAAAGCCACTTGCAGGTGCTCATGTTTTTCGAGCAGTGCATCGTGGGCTTCTTTGAGGTCTGTGAATCTGCCCTCGGCGGAGAGGAGACGTGCTGTCAGTTCTGTGACTTGGGCACGTAGTTGTTGGGTTTCATCGTTATTTGCCTCCTCTTGGTGATGATGTAGCTGCGTAAGTGTTCCATAAATGGTAGCCAAGTGCGTGCTCAGGGCCTCTTGATGTTGCTCAAGCTTGCAGAGATTCTCTGGCAGATGTTTGACTCTGTTTGGAGATCTCATCGACTTTTTGTATTGTAGCTTCTTGCTGACGCGTTGCTCCAAGGACCAGGTCCGGAAGGTTGTTGGTGTGGCTGTTGATGTGCTCAACTTGCTTAGCCACTTCGTCCTGTCGTTGCTGGATGCCTTGGAGGAAGGTAGGCAAGGCTCGGTGTTGTTCGTCGATCTTGGTTACCAGTCGTGATAAATCCTGTACACAAGAAAAAATAGAATTTAATATGTTAGAAGGATCGGTGAGGAGGTTTCAGACCGCGTCAAATTGACGGCCGAATTCCTCACCGATGTTAGTAAAAGGGACCCCAGGAGCGGAAGGGTGAGATGACTGGGGTCTGTGTGGGACGGTGTTAGTGTCTTGCGGAAGAGACACTGATGATGCCCCGAGCTGCGTAGTGACTGTGGATGTAGTCACCAGTGGTGTCGGGGTGGTGGCAGATGTGAAAAGTGGTGGTATTTGAGGCGAAAGTGGTGGTAGCGACAATGATGGGGTGGAAACTGCGGGAGTAAATGGAAGGGTGGTGAAGTCGGGCATAGGGATGGAGAAAGGGAAGTCCGACGTAAAAATGGGTGAAGAAGTGGATGTGAATGGTTGCGTGGATGTGGGGAGGAAGGGAGTGGTAGATGTTGGAATGGTGGAAGGCGGAGTGATGGTGGCAGTGGTTAGCTGCTCGTGGAGACTCTGGATAAAAGAGTCGATGGAGGATGTTGTTAAGACTTCTTCGTGGAACTGCTCGGCCTCCGGATTTGGCTGAGATGTTGGTGTCCCCGACAGCTGTTGGGCCTGCAACTGCCTTCTAGAAGGCCGTTTGACAGGCATTTTTGTAGGTCGAGCTGTCGGGGCTGTGATACTCATCTCTGTTTGACCCGCTGTTGCTTTCTTTTCAAGTTTTTTAACCGAAGCTAGCAGATGAGTAAGCTCCTTATCAGAGAAGAGGAGCTGTGTCATATCATAGTGTGCTAACTCCAGGAGCGGGAGGAGAGTCCTTGATGACTTGACCATAGGGCAGAATACATAGTGTAGTTTTCCATCCTTTTCCTTGATTATGAACGAGTTCTTCAGAGTTTGCTCGTTGGTGAGGATGTCACCCTTTAGTTGCGTGCAGCGGGGTAAAGGTTTGTCCATCTTAAGATATTTGATGATAGATGTGACATGACCCCCCATGCAAATCTCTTTCCCCAGGATGGAGATTGAGAATTTCTGGATCAGATGACGGTCGATATTAACTGGCCGTTCGTTAAGAATAGACCAGAGAACAAAAAGATCGGAGGTTATAATGTTCCCCCCTTCTGTCCTGGGGAAGAGTGCGCCAGCGATGATTTTGTGTACAGTGCGCACAAAACCAGAGTGTATGTTTGACGCCTTGCACGTCTTTGCATCGTAAGTGGGAATCCCGGTTAAGGATTTCCAGAATGTATGTCTGTTGAATTCTGGATGATCGGTTCCCACTGTTTGAGCCTTTCGCAGCTGCTCCTGGTCATCGATAAAGATGGAGTTCAGCATATTCTCTGTTATGACGACCTTGCTGCCAAAAATTTGGGTGACAAGCCTTCTGTCACCCCCGTCCCGAGACTTATCTGTGCTGTCAACGGGCTCCTTGGTCAGAAAGGAGAAGAATTCTGCGGTGGGTTCGTAGTAAGATACTTCAGGTATTAGACACAACCTGGTGAGGTTGACTTTGTCTAGCACGTTGAAGATACGATCATATATCCCCATCTTGATTAGTATGCTGGAGCAGACATACTTGGTAGGTTTTAGGGTTTTATCGGTGGAGATGGTGGTTTGGATGAAGAGGTTCTCTGGTGGTGGTATCGTGGTGGTGATGGGAATGAAAGTGGTGGTAGTGATGGGGATAATGGTGGTAGGAATGATGGTGATAGTGGTAGTAGCAGCGATGGTAGCTGCAGGGATGGAAGGTTTGGCGAGGGGTTGGTCCATGGCGGAAACGGGTCGAACTTGTTTTCTTGCCCGCTTCTTGGAGGGCTGCCCAGATGCATTCTCCAAGACCTTACGTTTCCCCTTGTGATCTTCGGCGGCGGATTCCTCCTCAGGATTCGGTGTGTAATCCGAACCTTCGTCGTCATCAGAGGATATTTCTTCTACTTCTTCTTCAGATGCCTCAGCTAGACATTTGGTGAGGCGGGCAATCTCACACAAGACATCCATCATTTTAGTCTTTGGTGGGACTGCTCTGGTGGTGTTGAAGACATCTCTAATCTTCTTGAGCCTGTCCATCTCTTCGATCATTTTCTCCCTTGTCTGAGAGGGATCAGCTCCCGAGCCGGTGGTCTTGTTTGCTAGTGATGCCATTTCTGAAAAATAAGAGTTTATGAGTTAGAGAAAAAGATTTAAAACAAATTAGATTTTATTTGTAGTTATGTCTTTTGTAATTTTGTGAAAGATTAATGGATGTAGAGACCAAACGGTTTCAAGACCGTTTGGTCCCAAACGGTTTGAAGACCGTTTGGTCCCAAACGGTTTCAAGACCATTTGGTCCCAAACGGTTTGTAGACCGTTTGGTCCCAAACGGTTTAAGGACCGTTTGGAAATCGAAGAGCCGCAGGGTTGCCGGCGTGGGTGAAGACGAAGATGAACCGGCGCGGAGGCGGAGGTTGCGCTGATGACCACAGCGGTGGTGAAAACGATGGTGAAAACGACGATGATAGCGGAAATGAAGTCGGTGACGGAGGACAGAACTGATGGTTACGGTAGGAAGAGAAACTTGCGGGAGATGACAGAAATTTTGCAGACGATCGTTAGAGCCGTCGACGAAGAAGGCGGCGATGGTGGTACAGACGGTGACGACGAAGGCGGCAAGGAAGATGAGTGGCGTGCGTTGAGGTTGCCGGACTACCTTGCAGGTGGTTGGTGGGGGGAAGAGCGATCGCGCGGGAGCACAGAAGCAGCAAGAAGGTTCTTCGCACAAGCGCTCTGGAGAGTTTGAAAGTTCGAAGAGAGAAAGACGAAGGGGTAGGGTTAATATTTATAGGGAACGGTTGGTGACCCAAGCGGTTTCGATGTCGTCTGGCTCCAAACGGTTTGAAGACCATTTGGAGCCCAAACGGTCTCAAGACCGTTTGGTCCCAAACGGTTTGAGGACCGTTTGGCTCCAAACGGTTTGGAGACCGTTTGGAGTCCAAACGGTTTCAAGACCGCTTGGGAGGGCAAAGGCAGAAAGGTTTTTATATTTTTGTGTTTGTTTTTTATTTATGCATTTTTATGTTGTTTGTTTTTGATTTTTTTTTTGATAGTTTTAGTTATGTAGATTTTTTTTGTATTTTCTTAAGATAAGGCTTAAGGAAAAATTAAAGAACAGAACATAGAGTAGAAGTCTTGGGTTGCCTCCCAAGTAGCGCCTTGGTTTTATGTCGCTGGCTCGACGAAGTTAAAACATAGTTATGCTGCTGGCATAGTATTTGATTGTTCATGTCTATTCGGCCCATGTTTAGGGTTCGACTCGGGCTGCCCAGCAAAAGTGCCCGCCGGAGGTTTTAGTTGTGCAGCAATCTGGGCAAGCTGGGCTTCAACTGCCTTCTGTTGGGCTTGTTGGTTGGCCAGCATGGTTTGCTGAGATTGTAGCATTTGTCTTATCGAAGATATCTCATCCTCCGGCTGCGCAGTAGCATCTTTCTGAGGGCTTTGTTGTTGAGGCTGCTGAGTATGCAACTGCGGGTGAAGCGGAGGATGAGTGTACTGATAGTAGG
The DNA here is from genome assembly GCA_963693085.1 of Alisma plantago-aquatica. Classification (NCBI taxonomy): domain Eukaryota; kingdom Viridiplantae; phylum Streptophyta; class Magnoliopsida; order Alismatales; family Alismataceae; genus Alisma; species Alisma plantago-aquatica. The sequence goes on from OY856409.1 coordinate 171,367,617, forward strand.
ATGATTGATTTCTAGGGTAGTTAGCCCTAGGGAAATTGTTCCTTGGGTTCCCTTGACTTTGGTTAAAATTGTTTGGAAACCCTGGAGGCAGCCTACTATCAAATCCCCCTTATGTCTGATGTTGCGGATTCGCAGTTCTGGAAGGATTCCCATACTGGAACCCAGGATGGTTCCTTGGTTGACTGGGATTATAGTAAACTTGTTCGGGAATAGTATGGATGGAGTTGACTTGCTCCGGAATCTGAACTTCAACCTGATTAGTGATGGACTCATATGGTTGTGGTGGTGGATGCAGATCCATCATCACATTATAGAGCATTCCGTAAGAGAGAGTCGGATGGTCCGAAGCATGACAAGCCTCATAGGATCCTGTGACGACTTTGGCTTGATGAACCAGCGGGGTTTTCTTCTTATCAATTTCCCCTAGAGTTGTCTCAAGGGCTTGCTGTTTATGAGCAATTGTTTTCAATGCTTCGGCTATTGACTTCAGTTCCATAGATTCCTCAGCTTTAAAAACTTTAAGGACGCCTTTTCCAGCTGACCGTCCCCAGTTGGACTGGTTTTCAGCTCCTAAAGTAACAATCTTCCAAGCGTCCTCATAGTTCTTCCTCATGAAATTTCCTCCAGACGAGGAATCTAGGAATTGTTTAATATCATCGCTTACCCCCCGATAAAAAGTTTCTATCAGTTGATTCTGTGAAATTCCATGATGAGGGCATTTGCGTAGAAGTTCCTTAAATCTTTCCCATGCCTCAGCGAGGGTTTCCCCAGGTAGCTGGGAGAAGTGATTGATTTGCCCTCTGATTTCATAGGTCAGCGAGGGTGGGAAGAACTTCTCTAGGAATTTTTCCTCTAGAGGAGCCCAAGTGGTTATAATAGGTTCTCTGTCCAATGAGTTGTACCAACTCAAGGCCCTTCCAGATAAGGTGAAATGGAACAGGTGGAGCATTATCGCATCGAAAGCGATACCGGCTTGCGGGACCAGGCGGCATAATGCCTTAAACCTTTTCAAATGATCCATGCAATCATCTCCTGAACCTCCAGAGAAGGAGATTCCTTGCATAATCTGGATCCACTGGGTCCGGATCTCAAAGTTTGGGATGTTGATGATCGGAGGCCGGACCGGGTGGTTGTCCTCATAGTTTTTCGGGACTGCATAGTCCCTCAGTTGCTTGTTTCGTAACTCGAGCTGAGCAGCCTCGGTCTCTGCTCTTATGCGGGCTTGCTCTTCTGCTCGTATCTCCGCTTGTATTTGACGACGGGTGTCTACGATAAGTTGTGCCCGTTGTGCGGCGATGGCAGCATTAACTCTATCCATTATCAAAGCAGCTTGGTGTTGTTCGTCAGCCATTTGTCTAGCGCGTTGGCGATTGAGACGGATTCGGCGGTGGAAACTTCTCTCTATCTCAGAGTCGAACTCCAGAGCAGGGGAGAATCTGCGACTATGCGGTGATTGCATGCACGTGTTCTACCTGAGTAGAGAAAAGAGAACACCTTTTAGATAATAGTGAAAATATGAAAGTTTCAAGAAGATATAGAGTTATGATTAAAAAAGAAAGTGTAAAATCCTAACCAACTAGAAAGGTACTAAGTGAAATAACAACGTTCCGTTGTCCCTGGCAACGGCGCCATTTTTTGATGGAGCTGGGACTTACACTAAAATATCACTCTTCCAATGGGAGTCCCAAAGATGCACCAAAAACCCTAGGGAGTTGATGTTCTCTCTAGGTTTACCTAGAACTGGTGCTTAGATAAACACTCCAACCCCATAAGAGTATGGAAGCCTTATCATAGTACAGATTTAGGATCGAACCCAAAAGACAACGGTCTTGTTGCAAGCAACAAGATGAAAAACGTATAGAACTTCACTTAGCTACTTACTAGTTGGCACTTATATCGAAAGTTGGATTTTGATGGTTTTAAACTAAGAACATGGAAAGTAAAGAAGGTAAGTAAATCTAAGAGTTAAACTATGATAAAGATCACTAGGGTGTGATCGGTTTTTCACCGCCACTACACATCGATCAACACATGTAAAGCAAAACTTAACCTGCAAAAAGAGTTCGGTCAGTTAGTATCCTTGTAGACCTAGTCTCCTTTCGGATAACCTAGCTACGAGAAGTGCAAGAATGTTGCAACGCCAGCCATTCCTGATCAAATGGTCACATTACTTTACATCATTCCCCTCGCAAAGTGTGTTCCTCGACTTACCAAGGTTGTACTTCCATACGTCAACTGATTCCATTTCATAGTATGAAAGTGCAACGGATGATAGTGAGTTTACTCCACTTCTTGAGATACACTTCTAGATACCGAAACAGATACATGGTGGATACATGCATCAAGAACCAACATGCAAACGAGTTTCGAATCTGATAGTACAAACGTAGACAATTCATACTAAAAGATAAAAGATAACACAAGTTGGAGATCAAGCAACAAGTATTCATTAATCGTTTGATATTGAACTGACAAAGATAAGAACTCTACATTACAACCTAAGGATTACATTTTACATGATATGAAAGTATGGGTAGCGGGGCTACTCCCCGCACCCTAGTGAAGAAGACTACTCCCTCATGACTAAGACCAAGAAGGAGGCGAGAAGGGAGAGAGAGCATCATCCCCATAAAGGATGGAAGAAGGTCAACCCCTTGGAGAGAGAGAGCAACGATCCACCAGTCTTCACAGGTTGCACGATGAGGAGGTCTCCCCTTTCCACCTTCTTGACGAAGAAGGAGAAAGCAGCTTCAGGATGGAGTATGGACCTCAGACTGACAGCCCCAGGGCGGAGGATGGAAGTGGCAAGAGCTCTGGAACGATTGGGGCAGCCTTTGGACGTCTGAGATCGTTTTTTTTGGAGGACCCTTGGGGTCTTATTTATAGGCTTTGAGTGAAGTCCAAATGGTTTGGAGACCGTTTGGACCTCAAGACCATTTGGGGCCTCAAGACCGTTTGGACTGTGAGACCGTTTGGCTTCAAACGGTCTTGAGACCGTATGAACTCCATGCGGTCTCGGGACCGTTTGGCTTCATGCGGTCTTGAGACCGTTTGAACTCCATGCGGTCTCGGGACCGGTTGGCTTCATGCGGTCTCGGGACCGTTTGAACTCCATGCGGTCTCGGGACCGGTTGGCTTCATGCGGTCTCGGGACCGTTTGAACTCCATGCGGTCTCGGGACCGGTTGGCTTCATGCGTTCTTGAGACCGTTTGAACTCCATGCGGTCTCGGGACCGGTTGGCTTCATGCAGTATTGAGACCGTTTGACTCCATGCGGTCTCAGGACTGGTTGGCTTCATGCGGTCTTGAGACCGTTTGACTCCACTCGGTCTTGAGGCTGGGTTATTCTTTTATGATTTTTTTTGTACTTTTTCTGCATATATAAAAGGAAAAAGTTAGTCTGATGGTGTATTTACAAAAAAGGGTAAAATTAGGATTATGTATAGTTTAAACTTAAAAAGAGTATGGAAAACTAAGGAAAAAGACTAAGATAAATGACTAAAATAGGAGGTTATCAATTGCTAAGCTACAAAGAGAAATAAATGGCTTAAAGGGAAATGACATTCTTGATAATATTCTGAAAAATTTCTCTAGCTACAATGGAAGAAGAGGATTGGGATATGTTCCAAAAGGAAAATTCTATCAACCCAAAAGAACTCAAGCATACAAGACTAAGATCATGTTTGTCCCTAAGAACAAAATTCCAAATCCTAGAAAGAGAAATGAAATTGATTCTATTTCTTGCCACTTTTATCTATGTCTTGGACATTACTCTTTTTCATGCCCTTATAAGAAGAAGGATTCTGAGTTAGTTTGGGTTCCCAAACCTCAAACTTAGAAGTCTTGAATGTAATTTAGATGATATATGATCTAATGCTTTTTTTTTAAATCAAAATATCTTATCTCAACTAAACTAATAGCTTCATGTATTGTTTTAAATTCAGAACTGATATAAATAAATTACTGAAAAAAACAGAAACATATTCGGTCGACAGATAGTTCAATCGAGATATTCTCGGTCGAGAAAAATTTCGACCGAGCGAATGCCTGTGACAAACCAAAAGCTACAACATAAATCTTAGTAAAACAGTAACTATTCTGGTCGAGAAATAATCGATCGGACCTAAATTGATCGAAAAATGGTCGACCGAACAAACTTCTGCTTCTATTCAGTTTTAATATGAAAAACAACAACTTTCTCGATCGACAAATTGGTCGACCGAGACACATGTCGGTTGAACTTTTGTCGACCGAATGAGGTTCTGATCAGTTTTCTTTGTTAAAACATGTTCAGTTTGTAATTAAATGTACCTAACCATAACGGACCATCACATGGGTACCAAAACCTATATCTTAATGCAGGATTGGGTGGTTGACAGTGGATGTTCCAAACACATGACCGGAAACAAGGAGGCATTTCAAACCTTTGAGGAAAAGAAAAGCGGAACAGACACTTTTGGAGACAATGGTAAAGGTAAAATTGTTCACTCTTATTTGAAGAAAACACCATATGAAATCATATATACTAAGAAACCTAGGGTTGACTATTTTCATACTTTCAGATCAATATGCTATATCTTAAACACAAAAGAGGATAGAGACAAGTTTGACTCTAAATCACATAAAGCCTTTTTCTTGGGATATTCCACCTCTAGCAAAGCATTTAGAGTTTACAACACTATTTCTAGAAAAGTTGAGGAATCCATTCACATTTCTTTTCATGAAGAACCATAATCTAAAAATCTTGAAATAATTGATCTCACTCATCAATTAGAAAATTTATCCATACCAAATGATAGTGACAACAATACTACTAATAATCACCAAGTTGAGACACAATCTGTTCCTAGACTCATTAAGGATCATCCTCAAGAATTGATCATTGGAAATCTGAATGATAAATTCAAAACCCGTTCTTCTTTTAAAGATGTTGCAAATATGGCATTTGTTTCTATAATTGAACCTAAGAAGGTGTCTGAAGCTCTCAAAGATGACTATTGGATAATAGAAATGCAAGAATAATTAAACCAATTCACTAAAAATGATGTATGGGACTTAGTTCCTAAACCACAAGATCAAAACATTATTGGAACTAAATGGGTTTTTAGGAATAAGTTAAATGAAGCAGGGGAAGTGGTAAGAAATAAAGCCATGTTAGTAGCACAAGGATATAATCAACAAGAAGGGATATATTTTGATGAAATTTATGCATCAGTAGCAAGACTTGAAGCTATTAGAATGCTACTAGCTATAGCTGCACACAAAAACATCAAACTTTTCCAAATGGATGTAAAAAGTGCATTTCTCAATGGAATAATCCAAGAAGAAGTATATGTTGCCCAACCACCTGGTTTTGAAATACCAAAAAAAGGTGACTATGTATACAAACTTAAGAAAGCACTTTATGGATTAAAACAAGCACCTAGGAATTGGTATGAAAGGTTCAAGAACTATCTATTTGATAATGATTTTTCAATTGGAAATTCAGATTCTATTTTATTTTTCAAAACATATGCATCTGATTTTCTAGTTGTTCAAATATATGTTGATGACATTATCTTTGGTGCTTCAAATGAATCATTGTGCAAACAATTTAGTGATATTATGCAACAAGAATTCGAAATGAGCCTCATGGGTGAACTAACTTTCTTTCTTGGTTTTCAAATAAAACAAACGCATGCCGAAATTTTTATAAGCCAAGAAAAGTATACAAATGAACTCTTAAAATGCTTTGGGATGGACCAGTGCAAACATGCTACCACTCCAATGGCTACCTCCACTAAAATTGATAAGGATGAAAATGGGGAACCTATTGATGACTCCTTATATAGAGCCATGATTGGTAGTTTGCTTTACTTAACCACTTCTAGACCGAATATCATGTTTTCAGTTGGTCTTTATGCTCGATTTCAATCACAGCCTATGCAAACCCATTTTCAAGCCGTCAAACGGATTTTTCGATATTTAGCCGGCACCACATGTTATGGTTTATGGTATCCTAAAGGAAAATTCTTGGATTTTAAAGCTTATACTGATGCCAACTACGCTGGTTGTCGAATTGATCGCAAGAGCACAAGTGGTAGTTGTTTCTTATTAGGAAGAGCCTTAGTATCTTGGTTTAGCAAGAAACAAAATACGGTTGCCCTCTATACAACTTAAGTTGAATATATGGCAGCCAGATCTTGTTGTGCTCAAGTGCTTTATATGCAACATGTGTTAAACGATTATGGCTTTACTTTTTCATCCACACCTATCTTTTGTGACAACACAAGCGCTATAAACTTCACACATAATCCCATTTTACACAGCCGAGCCAAACATATTAAAATCCGTCATCACTTTTTAAGGGATCATATCTCTCAAAATCATGTATCCCTTCATCATGTTGATACATAAGATCAATTGGCTGATATTTTCACAAAACCGCTTCCACTAGACCAATTTAACAAAATAAGGAAGCAACTACTTATCACTCCCTTAGAGGATGTTTTCTTTGATATTTGTGCTTCTTGAAAATGGTTTTAATCGTGTTATTTTTGGCTTCCAAATGGACATCTTTTTCAAAAGATTTGATGGTTATCTTTTTATGAGGGATATCAAATTATGGGGGAGTTTTTCTACATTCGTTTTTTAACGGATATCTTTTTGAAATGACAAGGGGGGGAATAAATGTAAATCTTAAAATGGTAACTTTGAAAAACTCAATCAATGAGTTTCATAATCTCTTGGCTTTACACTAAAAGCTGTTATATTCCCTAAAGAATTGGATTTTATGTTCCATACTTCTTTGGGAATAATAAGCATACATTTCATAAACAAGAGAAGAAAATCACAAAGTAAATCTTAGGTATGAAACTCAAATCATTTTAAAGACTAGTTGATTTATATTTTGGAAATGTTTGTCATCTTCAAAAAGGGGGAGATTGTTGGCTAAATGGACATCATTTAATCCCTTTGTTTTGATAATGACAAACATTTCATTCTTGTGGATCTAACGTGCTACTTGAGTGTTGCAGGAATAAGGAGGATGACAAATACTTGGAAGATCTATATGCTAAAATTGCTTTAAGTCATGAATGTAATCAAATGTAAAAACTTGTACAAATGTATAATGTACAAGTACTTAGACATTATGTAAATCAAGCGTTAGATCTTCCCTAGCCAATCACATCACTTAGATAGGTCATCCCCTAAAACAGTGTCACATCTGCACACTCATACACACACTTATTACTTGGTTTAAAAACATTGAAACAGGGTTAATCTCGGTCGACAAAATTCTCGACCGAGACACTCTCGGTCGACAAACTCTTCAACCGAAAAAGACTCAAGTAGCTGTTAGACACAGTAGACAAGGTAGTTGGCAGTTGGATAAGAATGTTATATACACTTGCTCCAGACAGTCCCTCGGTCGACAAGACCTCGACCGAGAAGGACTCTCGGTCGACAAATCTTCAACCGAGAAGAGTTCTGTCTGCAATTTTTAGAGTTAATTAACTAGCCATTGCTAAAGCAACTAATGTATACCTAACGGCTAGTTAATCACTTAGAACCCCCTAGAACGTCCTTAAGCACTTGTAGGCCATTCCTATAAATAGGACAAGCCTTAGGACACCCTAACATACACTTGTGTAATACTTGAGTTTACATACTTGCAATTGGCAATCTGTTTTGAGCAATTGAGCAATACTAGCACTTGCTATTCATTTCCCTAACTCCAAATTTGTGTCCTATAGGCCAGCATCTCCTATCCACTAAGCCTACACTTCCATACTCATTGGTTAGGAGATCAATACACTTGATATAGGAAATCAAGCCTTGTGCTTCAAGTGGTAATTGTAATTTCCATTTCCTTTCTTGTTCTTTCTTATTGCTTGTACTCTCCTTGCTACTCCTAGGGTTGGAGGCTGCGGATTGGAGAGAGCTTGATCTTCTTGGTGAAGAAGGAGATCTTTGGACTACTTCTAGAAGGCTGTCTCAACGGGAAGCTACTTCAAGAGGAAGGCTACTTCAAGGGGGAGCTTGAGGTTACTTCAAGGAAGGCTGCTTCAAGGTTGGTGAGACTACTTCAAGGTGAAGGATGTCCAAAGGGTGTAGAAAGTATTGTAATTTTATGTAATATACTTGCGAGGTAATAAAATTTAATACTTTCAAAATCCCAGTTGGGTAAGCAACCATGTAGTGGATTGACTACCTTAGTATTTGCTAAGGTTGGAACCACTCTAAACACCTTGTCTCTTTATTATTTCAATTGTGGTTGTTTGAGTTAAATTATTAATAAAATATCATAAAACCCTATTCACCCCCCTCTAGTTGTTTCTCACAATTCACTTCACAAAACAATCATTTCATGCCCAGACTCATCCAAAGTGCCATCACCATGGCCATTCTAGGGTTTTGTTGAATTGACACTGACATTAAGTCCAATCGACTAGTTCAAATTCCAAGTCAATCGATTCGTGCCTTAGTCAAATGGTTAAAGAAGGCAAAGTGACAAATCTCTGTATTTGGGGCAAGCAATTAAAGACCAAAAATACCAAGAGTCAGAGACTTTAACTCTACCCAGATCAATCTCATGAAATGATCTGTTCAGTTATGGAATGACCATTTTAGATACAAAACAATCAGTTCACTTCTAGAAACAATCGTTTAACATCCAAATTTAGTCAAAAACCAAATAAAGAAAGCCATTATTCCTATCAAACCTCAGTCAAAGCGGATCCAGCGACCGCCACCACCCCAAGCTGCACTTCTAGGATTTTTGCCCCTCCTTTCTCCCTGTAAAAGGAGGGGGGACTGCAAAGCAGAAAGGACATCTTGTAATCACTTGTTTTATCCTTTATTATCTAGTTTTTGTTTTTATTTTTGTTATTTACATTATGTCATGGGTAGTTTCCTTCTGGGGCATGGGGGCTAGTCGATAGCCTGTTATTGTTCGATGTAATCAACTCTTGGTTTCAATAAGAGAATGATATCCTTCCATTTCTGCTTTGATCATTAGAGTATGATCGTGAATCCCCACAAGAATGAACCCATAATCCCTTAATTGTGATTGTTATCTTTTTATCTTTTGATCTCATACTTATTTTTTCTGGTAGAAAGATTATATTCTTGTGAGAGTGACAAGATCTCGGGCCTTTGCAAGAATGAACCCATAATCCTTTGATGTGATCACCTGATTTAGATTATGATCTATTCTACAATATGACTTGTTTGTTATGGCCTATGGTGACACGATAACCTGATCTATGGGCTCAAATGTTAGATATGAATCACATGTCTCTAAATGAGATCTCAGAAGGTAAACATATTGGATGGTTGGATGAGGATCTATAAAATTCCAGAATCAACAAGTTTGTGGGAAGTCTGGCCCTTATATGATTGTGATCTGTAAGGCCACAATTCACATGGTCCTAATTTGATTATTGATATTTAGGAGTTGATTTGTTGAGTACAAGCATGGTTACTGGTGGTGATCCCTCAGACCCCCAATTCTTTTATCATTTGATCTTGATATTTTTTCTTTTGAACTTTGTTCTAATCTTAGCATTAATCAAACTCCCAACAGCTCGAATTTTCTTTCTTGTTCTCACAATATATTTTGGATTTTGACATTTTTCTCTCAAATGTCCCTTGGATTGATACCTATCTATACTAAGTTGACTTATTGTTCACAATGAGTTGACAACCTGGTTAGAAGATTAAACTCTAGGACTTTTCCTAGTGATTGGTGCAAAACGACACACATTAGACCCTTTTACATTCTTTGCTCAAGTCATCCAAATCCTATCTTAATGTGCAATGTTGCTTCAATCCTAAGCTTAAGGTTATTTGAAATTTCAAAAGGTTTAACATGCTAACTTAAAATAGGAAGAAGGGTTTGCATTTGGTAGACAATTCTCTTAAGATATTATGGGTTCTAATTGGGATATAACATGGCCAATGTCAAATTAAAAGACCCATGGCAGCTGAGGTTAAGCTATAATACTTCCTTTTTTGCTAAGGCCTATTGATTAGGAATGTGGCTTGAATGATTACATCTATGAAGATTAGATATCGAAGACTAATAACACCACAACCATTGCTAACCCTCACAAAAAATACATGTTGTTAACAACTTGGCGATGGAAATTACCAATATATGTGCCATGTCCAATGTCACTTAAGCATTGGCTAAGGTTTAAGGTCACAAACACTTGGAATATCACAACACACTTTTCCCTTATTCCTCTAGCTATTTTAAAGAGGTATATATATTCATATAGGTGAGTTGTTCCTTAGTAAATGTATGAGCAAGGATGAGTGAATCAACATATGGGAATGGCACATATGTTGCATTCACAACTGTATGTTGCACACTCATATGAGTGAATCATCTCTTCTTATTGCAAACCTCCCATCTTAACTACTAGTAGAATGCAAAGATTTACCTATAATCCACCACTCTTATTTACATGTACAAGTAGATGCAACCCCCAGATGAATCTTTTTGTACTTGGATAGTGATGGATTTAGTGTAACAAAGAGAAAATCAAAATTTGCATGATCATGTACACATGATGCCATGTCGATTAAGGCTAAGGACAATCATGGTTTTATGATGGATCCACCACTCCGAGACTATAATAATCTTAACATTAAAATATTAATGGATAAAGTACAACGGATGAGTGAAGAATGCTAATGAGGGAAAAGTAACACCTATAAAACAAGGGTATGAAACCAAAAGTAATGGATATTGCGTTCATTTTTTGCAATGTAGCACATGCAATTTTAGATTTTTAAGATACACATTTACTTCAATCTGTTCAAAACATATTTTTTTTGCATATTAATACTTAGTTTGATAGTATTTACAACTCATTTGAAAATTCATTTTAATTCCATTACTTTGATTAAATAATTTTGAAATGACAAGCAAATCTTTGAAATTATTAGTTATCTCACATCTACTTATTGGTCAAATGTAATACTAATCAATATAGACACTAAATGAAGATATAAGGCTTTGGAATCATGGAAGAATGAATTATAATTTGGTAGGTAGACAATCCAGTTAGAACTTATATGAGAAATTTAAGAAAGAGAGTCATTAGAGTGGCGGAACTTATGCTTAGTAGTGTTATAAAAAGAGTGGTATCATGGTTAAGATTTCAGGTCAAATAGGAAAGGTTCAATTGTCCCTACCCGGGGGAGTTTCTACATAAGAAAGTGAGTTAGAAATACGAAAATACTTGGCATGCAATTTTTTTTCAAAATAAATCAATGAAACTAAATATAGACCGTTCAAATACGACACAATGGCTTAGATTTAAGTGAGACCTCACACACCCTTTCTTCTTCTTTAATAGTTCTAGCAATCATTCCAACTTCACTATACCAGTTCTCTCAACTCACACTACCTCATGACTCCATACAAAGATCTATTGCTCCATCATCACTCCTACCACGATGGCATGCATTTATGCCCCACCATTTAAATTGTGTCAATTGAATGTGGATAAGATCAAGATTGTATGTAACCAATATATAGCTTGAACAATGTGTCCTAAGCTTGCTTAGCTACGACCACTTACTCATCTACCTTTTCCAAGTACCCTTTAAACTAAATCCTAGTCCAATTGCTCCTATATATTCATGTAGATACCTCCTCCAACCAACACTACATTTATAGAAATCTTGAGTTCATGAAAACATATTAGATAAATTCACTATAATTCACTTTCCCTACACCTTCATATGAGCAACAAAAAAGTTCAAGAAGACTCATAATCCAATGCCTTTGAAAATAAATTAAAACCCCAAATCAATGTTGTTGTTGACAACTTCAGGTTCAACAATCACTTGAAACACAATTCCATGCCAATTAAACACCAAACTAATCTTCCTCACCCTCACAAGAAACTTTTCCACCATTATGCCCCATAACCAACAAGCTATAATGATGCGATCTACTCTAGGATGTTACATCATTGCAACAGGCACCTAATGTAAGGCATAAGTAGACAAGGACTAAAATGCACTGCCTTAATCTAATGGAGTGGAGTTGAGCTACTTCCAAGCATCTCATGTAGTCACTTATGCCATTCAGGAGGTACCATGGGTTAAAAGATCCAAAATTCAAGAATCCCTAAATCAAAGTAATTCACATATCGATCTATTTTGACTAATGGATGTAATATAGTTAGTTAAATACTTACACATAAGAATAATATTAACTAAAGGACAAATTATAAATGAATTTCAATTAATTCTACCTATAATGTAATTCTTGTAGGTTTCTATTAGATAAATGTTACTTAACAAATATTAATATAATGATTGCTAGACATGACTATGATGTGAAATAAAAATTAGAACAATTATCCCCAATACCTATAAATTAGTGAAAAAAGAGTAATTTTAGTATATTATGTGGATCCTAGGTAAAATATGAAAAACTGACATAGTTATATAAGTTTATTTGAATTGTTAAATACACTTTTGGAATCCCAAAATAGTTACAGAAATAAATAGTATTCATTAAATTCTTGATATTGCGATATAGTTTCATATAGACCAAATCTACTTCATATGCTGATGTGATTCACTTTTGGGGCTTGAATAACTTGTTTAAGTAATTTGCACCTTGAACCTCATATTGTATCAAGATATCATGTAAGAGGGTATAGTGGTAATTCCATTTTGAACATATTATGCTTGAACCCTAAGGAGAATATATTAAAATCTAACTCTGTGTCTATACTGTAAGACCTTAGTTTGAGTGATGTCGAGAATTTTGCTTTGAACTAGATATGTGCACAACCCTTAAAGCATGATTAAAAGAAATGATAGGGAATGATATATGAAACTTTAACGACACATATCCACACAAATATGAGAAATGTAACACTAAAGATAAATGTGACACCTAAAAAATATAAGAAATGCAACACTAAGGGAAAATGAGAAATGTAGCATCAAATAAAGAAAGATGATTCCAAACCCATGCATAAACACACTATGTCTTGGGACATAGTTTGCAGAACAAAAAATGAAGCAAGTTTGGGCTTCCAAAAGATCTCAGATATGAATGCAAGCATGCTAAAAGAACATATGGGCCATTGCATCTGATAAGAATAGTTTGTAGTTGAAGTGGATTAATAAGAAATATTTCAACTCTTATTCTGTTTGGTCTGTAAGCTTAGGTTCAATCTCTTCATGGCTGATAAGCAAGTTACTTGACCATCACATTAAGCTTTTACCACACTTAAAGATTATTATTGGGGATGGCTTGAGTACTCTATTTTGGCTACATTTGTATCTCTCTGATGGGTCTACCTTGATTATAAAGTTCAAGGATGATGTCATCCTTATCTTGGGCAAAGGTAAACACTGCAGGTTGGCCGATGCTATCAAGAATGATCAATGGAGCATTCCTAACCCTAAGAGGTTACAACAAATAAAGGTTGTTATTAAAAGATAACCTACCCCACGTGATGGAGGGGATGTATTCCTTACATATAGTGTTTCTTCTATCAAACTCAAGGATGCTTGGGAAGTTAGTAAGGAACCTCACCCCAACATAGCTTGGGTGGAATGGCTGTGTGGGTACAAAGCACCTAGAAGAAAACTTCTATTTCGTATAATTTTAATGTAGTTTGGATGACAAAATAAATCCTTTGAAACACTACATCCATATATTTAGTATCAATAACATTATTATTCATAATTTTTGGACCCTCTTCAGAAGCTTTACAACTTCGGTGCTAAGAATCCAAAAGTATCCAATCCACAAAGGAAGAAGACCTGTTGATTTTCAATACACACTTTCTCATGTTTGATCACTTTGGCTGAAACAACTTTAAGGGCATATGTCCCACTGTGAAGGCCCACTCTTCAATCCCACTTGTCAAATCTACACACATATTTTTCTCTGACGTATTTAAAAATCAAAATATCGCAGATCTAAATGTGAATCTCCCCCTTGTAAATCAAGTTCATAGATACCTCTTTCATAACAACAACACTTGCACGCCCGATTACAGAAGTGCTTGTACTTGAAACTTCTGGTGATATGTGGAAATCTTTTTGGCTAGTTGAAACCGGGGTTTTCATTTCAGCCCAGAAGAGTCCGTACAAAACCCAAATGTCTTCGTGCCTTCCACGTGAGCATCCAACGTTTGATAGACTTTAGGACAGTCGCCGAAGGGTCTGCAACTCAGCGGGCCGACGAGACAGGTTGGAGACATGACGAAGCCGGCGACGGAGAAGAAGCGAGTCCGGCGAGGAGCTACACAGAACGGTGACCGAGATCCCGCCTCAGAGTCTTCCTCCACCAAGGTAATGGCATACCCGGACCTAGGTTTGGGCTCTGAATTCATATAATTTGGGTGCTCGTAGCGTTAGATCTCATGGCCAATTAAGCGGCTCCCTGCCCTCGCCCTTGATTGGAGATCCCGAGGTTTTCGTTCTAAACTGACACGGCAGTATAATTTTTGGGTGCTTTTAGGCTGACGCGCGTTGCCTGTAGTTTTCCGGTTTGAAAGACCCCGGTTTTTCCGAGATTTGTTTCCATTTCCTTTCAGCAATGATATCGAATTCTTAGGAAGTTTCGTGGTTTATACAGTCTTCGGTTTCATCTTACGGAGATTTTAGTTCAATTTTTTTGGCCCTTAGTAGATGAATCAGTTTTTTCGAGCCGAGTTCGGTTACTTTCCTGGAAACACATTATCACCGTTGGGATACTGAACTGCATACGCGCTGGCGGCAGCGGCTTTTGAAACGGGCTCCATTGCTAATACTAGCTTAATTGTGAAAGCGTATGCAGTTATTCTCTTACTTAGATGCTGAACTCTCTCTAACTTCCCAGATTGGCTCATGCAGAAATCAGGTAAAGAGAAGGATGTATATCAGATTTTTGCCAATAAAGTTAGGGACAACAAGCAGCTAGAGTCTAGGTGGGCTGTACTGCAGGAGACAAGGGTCGAATACTTCAGAGGGAAGGATTTTGCTGCATTCATAGCAAATCATCCAGAAATAAAAGAAGTATTGGGGCCTGATAAAGACTTAGACGCAGAGGATATAGTGGATATCTTACTGAGGAAGAATCTTTTAGTTCGATGTGATCGTGTAGTGAAGACTGTGCGCCCCGGTAAAAAGAAGCTTTCTTCCTGGCCCGCCCATCTGGAGATATTTCCTGTACGTTTTTAACAACATACCTGTACGTGTTTTTACTTTTAGAGTGGATCTGCTATTCATGAAGTTTGCTTTTAATTTTGGTTAATAAGTAGACTGTTTGGCGGATTGTTACGAATTATTGTTATATATGGTTTTCTGAAACATTATAACTATTGCAAGTAAATACATTGCTTATATGATTACAAATATAGGATATTGACTAAATTTAAACCTCAGATTCTTTCTCAACTGAGTTACTGACGTACCTGGACCTAAGCTTAGGCTCTGATTTCATATGATTTATTTGCTCATAGAGTTAGATCTCATGGCAATCTAGCGGCTCCATCTTCTACTGCCCTTGCTTTTAGGCCACCTGTGTCGTCCATAACTTTAACCCCCCTCCCCCCAAAAAAAATAAAAATAAACCTGTCTATTGAAATTTCCCGTTCTTGTGTATAATCAGTTCATTAATTGCCTTTGAGAAGCTTGTAGAATGGTTCAATGGTGTTCATTTCGTAGGCTTCTCAAGTTTTGAACAATAAAAGAAGAGGTAATTTATTTTGATTTTCAAAACGCGTTCGTTTGATGAATAGAAATGTTTTATTCAGTAAATTAAAATTGAGAAGTAAACGAAAGACAAAATAATCCACCTCTCGTAAATAGAGTAAGGCTTATGGTGACTGACTCAGGGACATAACTATGTGCATATATGTCTTTAGACTTAACTGCCTAGTGAAGTGAGGGACCCAGTTTTGTACAGATGGACGCTGTCTGGCAGTTGGCTCTGTTATTTGACATACATGATCAACAACAACTGCGATGAATCAAAAGATGATTCTAGAGCTATGGTCTTTTCCCTCTGACGAGCAACTGTTACCCAAACTCACCGAATTTAAGGTAATGAGAGTTTGGAATACAAATGATAACTGCTTTAACAGGAAACTGATCTCACTGCAAAAGTTATTCGAAGGGAATGGGGGGGGGGGCTATTAGATTTATACACTAATCTTGCCTATACTGTCATGCATTATACATATGAAACACAAGTACACAACATTCTTTAAATCAAACCAAAGTGAGCCAAAATTTATGCTAACATATATTCAGAAAATTTTTGCAGACATTTCAAAACCACTTTGAAAATGCGCTAGATATAAGTTGTATATTAGAATTATAGGAGTATTTTGATGTGCTAAATTCATATCAAGTATATAGTTTAACCAGTTGGCTCATGTTGGTTATGCATTTGCTAGTGCCACAAGAAACAATATCATAACGAGGTGCTTTCAATTTGTTAATGCCACAAGAAACATGTCATTTGAAAACCCCTCGTTCTTGCACTTCCTGGCTGATAACAGAGGGTGATAACTTTTATAATCTCACTGCAAAAGTTATTCGAAGGGAATGGGGGCTACTAAATTTATACACTAATTTTGACAATACTCTCATGCATTATACATATAAGTACAACATTCTTTAAATCAAACCAAAGTGAGACAAAATTTATGCTAACATATATTCTGAGAACTTTACAAACATTTCAAAACCACTTTGGAAAATGCGCTAGAGATAAGTTGTATATTAGAATTATAAGAGTATTTTGATTGGATTAAATTTATATCAAGTATATAGTTTAACTAGTTGGCCCATGTTGGTTATGCATTTGCTAATGCCAAAGAAACATATTATAATGAGGTGCTTTCATTTTGTTAATGCCACAAGCAAGGTTATAAAAAGTGTGAGGCATTTTTGTCTTAGTGAGGCGAGGCGTTTAAGGCGTAAGCCTCAAAATATGCATGAGACAGTCTTAATAAATACAATAATACATGTATATACATACTTATATATATAATGATATATGTTTAGATATATTTTATGTATGTGTGTAGCATAAATATGTATATACAGAGTTACAAACAAAACTAAAATAAAATATAAAATATTTATGAAACCTAATAAGGACGTAAAGAAATTAAAGACCACCACAATATTGACGAAATAATAAGATATCAATTAATTATACTCTTAGATTAAAATATGTGATTTACAATGAAAAAGTAAGGGAGATAGAATTTGAAATTAGTAGGAACAAGGATCCAAAATTAGTTAACAATGAGATGAAATTCACGGACATAGTAAATAAGAAGGTAGCAAACAAAGATAGATTTAGCAATGAAGATTGAAAGATGTCGCTCAAAGAATGATAATTATAAATTTTAATACTAAAATAATTATAATTAACTACAACAACTCTGTGTACGAATCTTATTAGTAGAAAATTTGGTGGTTAACATAATACATTATCATCCAAAATCGAGGCTTGCGCCTCAGCTAAGCCTCAAAGCCTCAGTGTTTTGAGGCGAGCCCCAGTCATTGTGAGGCGTAAGCCTTAGTCCAGGACATCGAGGCGTAAGCCTCGAGGCGCAAATGGGATAGCCTCACCTCGAGACGTAAGCCTCTAGAGCCTCAAGGCGGGTTTTTTTTACCATGGCCACAAGAAACATGCCATTTGAAAACCCGTCATTCTTGCACTTCCAGGCTGATAACAGAGGGTATTAACTTTTATTATATTAGTGGAGTTAAGCTTGATAATCAACCAAACCCAACAATTGATGAGGATGTCCTAGGAATATCACCTAGCAGCTGAGAAAAATGACTGCTCATTTATGATTCAATAGCCATCAAGAAGTCAAAAAGAATATGGAAAGTATCCTCCATTTTGGGATAGATCTGGCATTCACCATTGGGTATGATGTGCCTCTGGACAAGCTTATCCCTTGTGGCTAGATGTCCCTTGCAAATTCACCACTCAAAGTAAAAGTTTGGGAGGGATGGCCGATTTCTACAGCATGCTCCAAGCACCTCTATCATGATGATCAGAACCTTGCCAACTAAAATCAAAATGGCAGTACCCCAGCCAGTAGGCAAATTTTATGATGAAGCAGCCATTGTTAGATGGATACCAGCATGGAACAGGATTTCGACTTCGAGCCGACTTCGACAGGTGTGGACGTGGAAGTTTGTGGAAATGTCGAGGATTTTTACAACCAAACTTCGACGCAACTTCGACAAAAATTAAGCTGAAAATAGTCATTTTGTGATGAAAAATCGACACATTTCATCAAATCTAACTAAAAAACACAATATATGACACTAAACAAACTACATAAAAATGGTGTAAATCTATGGTAGATTTAGTAGAGCGGGGGTCGGTCTATTACTATTAGCTTAGAATAGTAAAAAATAACATCAAAATCATCTTACCTCAAGCTCCGACACTTTTTCCTCCTCACACAGCAAACTCCACAAAACACCAGAAGAATGTCGCCAACTTTGACAGATGTCGAGGACATTGTGGATTTTTTTAATGGACTTGGGTCAACTTCGTCGACATATGGGGAAATGTTGACAATTTCGATGAAATGTCGAGGATATTGTGGAATAAGGATGTTTACGTGGATTTGACGTCGTCAGCCGTCGACATAAACATTATCTGTGAAATTTCGCCCCATGTTGAGGACATTTAGTACCATGGATACTAGTGCACATCATTCGTCTGGTGTCACATCAAGGAGGGATAAGCATGATTGTAGAGGCATCCTCAACAAAGACGAGATCCTCTAGAATATTGTATCTGCATTTGTTGTTTTCATGATCGGTTAGTTTTTGACCACACACTCTTTGTCATCAATAGAATAATCTAGTTTTGTGAAAACTATTCTGGTTTGAGAGCCAAGCGTCAAGCCGAATGCTAAGTTTTGAACCATTACTGATTCGACATCTCAGACCTATAAGGAGAGCCCTAGAACCCCAAATGCTTTGTCGTGTGTTAGGTTGAGTCGAATAATTTTTAAGCATCAAGGAGGTCATCATGTTTGTAATAACTCTTATGGAGTACTTGACAAAGGCATAAAGGTAGCAGTGCAACCTTCACGATTTTTTAGCCAAGATGGCTGCATTAAAAGTTTTCAAATCATGGAAGCCCATCGTGATGTAGGACAGGCCCCACCTTTACACACTTATGAGCGTAGGCGTCGTCGTGTCATTAGTTAGGCTTTATTGACATGTTTTATTTTATTATGTCTTTTCTCTTCTTATGGGTTTTTGTAAAATCGTGGTTTTAGTCCCACATTGGCTATCGCGTGTTTAGTCTTTCTTTTAGAAGCCTATATAAAGGCTCTATGGGCATCCATGTAGAGACAGTTTATGAATGAGAATTATCATTTTAGTCATTGCCTAGTTTATTTTTAAATAGCCGTAGTTTTACATTAAGTGGTATCAGAGCCTAACCCTAAAAGCATTAGGGTTAGGTCCTGCCCAGGGCATCCATGTAGAGAGACAGTTTATGAATGAGAATTATCATTTTAGTCATTGCCTAGTTTATTTTTAAATAGCCGTAGTTTTACATTAAGTGGTATCAGAGCCTAACCCTAAAAGCATTAGGGTTAGGTCCTGCCCAGGGCATCCATGTAGAGAGACAGTTTATGAATGAGAATTATCATTTTAGTCATTGCCTAGTTTATTTTTAAATAGCCGTAGTTTTACATTAAGTGGTATCAGAGCCTAACCCTAAAAGCATTAGGGTTAGGTCCTGCCCAACCGTTACCCTCCATCCTCCAGCCGTCATCCTCCAGTCGTCATCCTCCACCTTCACCAAACCCGCCGCCACCGCCGTTGCTACCAAACCCTGCCCGCTACCCTCTCTGCATGCTACCGCCGCCCCCGCTGTCGCCGTCCCTTTCTGTCCGTTGCCGCCGTCCGTTGCTGCTACGACCTTCGTCCACTGCTGCTGCAGCTGGCGTCCCCTGTCGCTGTTGCCGCCACCGTCCTCTCCCACCGCCACTGTCCGCTGCTGCTGTTGTCGCCGCCCCCTGCTGCTACTACTGCTGGCCGCTAGTAAGCACCCCCCCGATTTTTTTAGGGGGCTCCCTTCCCCGAGCCCTCGAGCAAGGGGCCGCTGGCCCCCTGCAACCCCCAACCAACTCACTGCCGAGTTGGATCGGCGTAGGGTCAGGGCATATCGGATCATCCTTCCTTCTGAGGCACTTTCTTCTACATCGACTCTAAGGAAGCTTTCTTCAACATTATCTACAGAAAGTAAAGGCTATTCGATATCTACAATTCGGGTAAGGTCTTTCCATTGTTATTGTACCTTGTTCTTCTTCTGCATTTCTAGTACATTCGCAAAAGGGTCCATAGGGAGTTTTGATTCCCCCACCGCAAAAATGCCAAGTCCTATTTTTGTGAGAGGTTTTTCTTTGTTCGGCGCACTATTTACTTTCATATATCTGTCCACATTTTTTTTCTTGAAGTTTTTCGCGTTGTTCATCTCAGAAACTAAGTTTTCCTTTGACACAATAATTTTTGGTTGTTTCACTACAATTCATTATGTCGGATCATAGGTCTAATAGCCCTGTGTTGGAACCCACTCTGGAAGAAGCCCCTACCTCTTCCCAAACCCCCTCTAACCTGGATACTCTTGGTCAAACACTCAATTCCATCATGACTGAGCTTCACACAATTCGCCAAACACATACCCTCCAGGCCGATCAGAATCCCGCATCTTATTTTGGATATGACATGCCACCAAATGTTGGGAATGCACCTCGATCCCCATTAGCTCTTACTCCCCTGCAAATCTGTGCACCACAACCCCAAGAGATCCCCGACTACCAAAACTTTGGGGCCACTGACCCTTTCGCTGAACATGACCCTTACTCCCTACAGGCCTATGAAGAAAACCACCACCACTACTACCCACCGTATTATCAGCCTCCCAATTATACGCCTCAACCCGTTGCTCCACACACAAACCTTGCACGACGATACCCCCCTCAACGCAATGCCCCTGACCCCCAATTCGTTCCTACAAATCATTATCCACATCCTCAATGACGAATGGCTCCGCCGTATCATCCCATCCAACCTCCCGCGCCACGTCTTTGTCCCCTTGGACATGATGCTTTTCACGCCTCCCCATGTGGCCCAAGCTTTCCCCAAAATCCTTACGGTCAATACCACCCAGGACACCCACCTCAGGATGATATCACCCGACGAGTTAAGGTAGATACCCCTACTTTTGATGGAAAAGTTGACCCTAAGGCTTTTCTCGATTGGATTGTCAGTTTGGAAGATTATTTTGACTGGTGTAACATGACAGATGCCCAACGGATTAGGTTTGCGAAAATGAAACTCGAAGGGTCTGCCAAGAGGTATTGGCAAGGCGTCCAACGTGACATGGAGCGTAGTGGTCAACCTCCTATTCTATTTTGGGATGAGATGAAAACCAAGCTACGTGAACGCTATGTACCCTTCCAATACCAAAGACAACTTCTTTCCGACTGGATGGCCCTTAGCCAATGGACATCTTCTGTTCAGGAGTACATGGAACGGTTTGAAGAGGCTAAAAATCGTTGTGCTCACAATGACTCAGATTGGCAATTAGCCGCTCATTTTGTGCACCGTCTACACCCCGATATTAAGTGAGAAATGCAATTGCAACAATATGACTCCTTAGACGATGCTTTTCACCGCGCCCAAAAGGTCGAGAGTTATCTACAACTTGCTTCTCGTAGGCCTTCCTTTTCTCGTTTCAGCCAACGTACTAGATCAACCAGTAATCCTGTCACCACCTCATCTCGTTCGGCCTATCCTCTGCCCCAACCATCTCCCTAGGGTTCTTCAACCCCTTCAGCTAGTAAAGGCAAGGAGATAATGTCCACCCCAATCCGACCTCCTCTAAGAGGCCGTGAATGCTTTGATTGTCATAGCACGACTCACTTAGTTGCCCAATGCCCTCGTCGTGCTCTTTTTGTGTCCTTTGATTCTCCCGATACCACCCCAGAGGATGACATTGAGTATGAAGATGTTCTTCCAACCTCTGAACCCTCAGATGATGACGCCGATTATGAGGATGATCCTTCTTATCTTCAAGTCATGCGTGTTCTTGCGGCTCCTTTAGAAGGGAATGAATGGAAACGTACCACCCCCTTCCAAACCTTTTTCAAACACGCTGGTAAAAGTTGTAAACTCCTCATTGATGGGAGTTTAGTTCTCAAAATATCATTTCACACCATGGATTGAAGCGCATGGAGTTGTGCCCTGAACCACATCCACAACCACACAAAGTCCATTGGGTGAACCAGATTAGCTTGCCCATCACCCAACATTGTCTTGTACCCATCACTCTAGGTGCTTATTCGGACCACATTTGGTGCGACGTGTTGCCCATGGATGTTGGCCATGTCATTTTGGGACGTCCTTGGATATATGACTTAGATGCCCACAATGAGGGATGCTCCAACGTTTATACTTTTAAGCACAAAGGCAAACACATCCGTTTAGCACCTACTCGTTTCATTTCCCATATCAAAAAGAGTCCACCGCCCGATCCCCAATCCTCTAAGTCTCAACTCTCTCTACACCTTGTCACTCGACGAGAGCTTGAGGAAGCCAGTCGAGAATCTGGATGCATGTATGTGCTATACATCAAAGAATCTACTCCCATGTCCAATTGTCAGCCCCCACCGAAACTTGCCTTCCTTCTCGACGAGTTCAAGGACATGACACCCACCGACCTTCCGGATGAACTCCCTCCTATGCGTGATATTCAACATGAGATTGATTTGATTCTCGGGTCTTCGCTTCCTAACCGACCTCATTACCGTGTGAACCTGATCGAGCATGCTGAATTGAAACGTCAGGTTGATGCCCTCCTTCTCAAAGGATTCATTCGTGAGAGCAAGAGCCCTTGTGTGGTTCCGACACTACTTGCTCCCAAGAAGGATGATAGTTGGCATATGTGCTTAGATTGTCGACCCATCAATAAGATCACTGTCAAATATCGATTTCCTATTCCACGTCTTGACGACATGCTTGATCTATTGACGGGATCCCGCTATTTCTCCAAGATTGACCTTCGTAGCGGTTACCACCAGATTCGTGTTGAGGAGTCTCATGAATGGAAGACTGCCTTCAAAACCCTAGACGGTTTATATGAGTGGCTAGTCATGCCTTTTGGCCTTTCGAACGCACCCAACACCTTCATGCGCGTCATGAACCATGTGTTACGGCCATTCATTGGAAAATTTTGTGGTATACTTCGATGATAATTTTGATTTTTAGTAAGACCAAGGACGAACATCTAACTCATCTCCGACTCATCTTTGACACACTTCGTACTGAGAAATTGTACATCAATCTAAAGAAGTGTTCGTTCCTTCAAGATAAAGTCCTATTCCTTGGCTATTTTGAATCCGCTACCGGCATTGAGGCTGACCCAGCTGAAGTCAAGGCCATCATTGATTGGCCTCAACCCACTTCGATTTCTGAGCTTCACAACTTTCACGGGCTGGCTACTTTTTATCGCCATTTTGTTCGAGGATTTAGCACCATTATGGCTCCTCTCACTGAGTTAATGAAGTGTGACAAATTAGAGTGGACACCATCAGCCAAACGTGCTTTTGAGGCAGTCAAAACTAAGTTGACCGAAGCTCTGGTTCTTTGCCTTCCCGATTTTTCACTTCCTTTTGAAGTATCTTGTGACGCTTCCGGTGTTGGCATTGGAGGCGTTCTGAGTCAAGAAGGGCACCATGTTGCCTTTTTTAGTGAGAAACTCAACGAGGCAAAGCGTAAATATTCCACGCATGATAAAGAATTCTACGCTGTTGTCCCTGCGTCATTGGAGGCACTACCTTCTCCATCAAGAGTTCATTCTTTGGTCTGACCATCAAGCCCTTCGCTTTCTGAACTCCCAAAAGAACTTAAATGTGCGTCACGCCAAGTGTGAATTTCTTCAGGAGTACACTTTTGTCCTCAAGCATCGTTCAGGTGTTGAGAACAAGGTCGCAGATGCTCTCAGTCGTTGCTTGACCACCCTACAATCTATGAGCATTGAAGTTGTGGGCTTCGACCGACTGAAAGAACAATATCTGACCTGTCCTGATTTCACGACTATTCATTCTGAACTTCTCAGTAGCACACCCGACCATGCTTCTGATTTTAGCCTACGTGATGGATTTCTTTTTCGTGGTACGCAGTTGTGTATCCCTTCTACTTCAGTTCGAGACAGATGCTCTCAGTCGTTGCTTGACCACCCTACAATCTATGAGCATTGAAGTTGTGGGCTTCGACCGACTAAAAGAACAATATCTGACCTGTCCTGATTTCGCGACTATTCATTCTGAACTTCTCAGTAGCACACCCGGCCATGCTTCTGATTTTAGCCTACGTGATGGATTTCTTTTTCGTGGTACGCAGTTGTGTATCCCTTCTACTTTAGTTTGAGATTTTCTCGTCTCACTGGCCATTTCGGTAGGGATAAGACCACCACTCTAGTGACAAACATATTTTATTGGCCTTCCTTACGTCGTGATGTGGCTCGCATCGTCTCTCAGTGTCGTACTTGTCAATTGGCCAAAACCAAAAGACAAAATACGGGTCTTTACACTCTTCTCCCTATTCCGCATGAGCCTTGGAAGGACCTAAGTATGGATTTTATTTTAGGTCTTCCTCGCACTTCCCGTGGCCATGACTCTGTGTTCGTCGTTGTTGATCGTTTTTTGAAAATGGCCCACTTCATTGCCTGTAGTAAGACTTCTGATGCCTCTCGTATCGCTCGCCTTTTCTTCAATGAGGTAGTCAAACTACACAGACTTCCTTCCTCCATAGTCTCCGACCGTGATGTAAAGTTTGTTAGCTACTTTTGGAAGACCTTGTGGAAAATCTTTGGTACCAACCTCAAATTCTCTTCTGCCTTTCACCCTCAAACTGATGGTCAAACTGAGGTGGTTAACAGGAGCTTGGGTAACCTTCTGCGATGTCTTGTTGGTGAGCGCCTAGGCAACTGGGACTTATTGCTACCTGCTGCTGAATTTGCTTACAACAACTCTGTAAATCGTTCCTCAGGAAAGAGTCCTTTTGAAGTTGTTAATGGATACAAACCCCGCCAGCCTATAGATCTTGTACCTATGTCCACTAATGACCGCACTTCCCACACTGCTGAGACCTTTGCCCAGCACATTCATGATTTGCATGCCAAGATTCGCCAAAAACTTACTGTCTTATGAAAACTATAAGCTTTCTGCAGATGCACATCGCAGGTTTCAAGAATATAATGTGGGAGATTATGTGTTAGTACATATGCGTCCTGAACGCTACCCCAAAAACTCTTTCAAGAAGCTTCATGCCAGAGAGTCAGGACCTTTCCAAATACTTAGTCGACAGGGACCCAATGCCTATGTACATTTGAGCCCCCTCCACCACCAGCAACAACTTCGTCATCCCGTCACCGTGGTTCACCGCCGTCAGCAGCGTTATCGCCTCTGCCTCGACTTCCTCAACAGCCACCCGAGCGCATCGACACCGTTTTGGACGACCAACCCATCCTCACCAGCCAGGGCATACGTTGTTTCTTGGTTCTTTGGAGAGGTCGTTCTTCAGCAGACGCCACATGGATCACCGAGGAGTTTCATCGCGTTGATGCAGATCTTCTGGAGCTCTACCTCAGTACTGACTCGACGGAGTTGAGTCTTTTGCAGCTGAGGGGAGTTGATGTAGGACAGGCTCCACCTTTACACACTTATGAGCGTAGGCGTCATTGTGTCATTAGTTAGGCTTTATTGGCATGTTTTATTTTATTATGTCCTTTCTCTTCTTATGGGTTTTTGTAAAGTCATGTGGTTTTAGTCCCACATTGGCTATTGTGTGTTTAGTCTTTCTTTTAGAATCCTATATAAAGGCTCTATGGGCATCCATGTAGAGACACAGTTTATGAATGAGAATTATCATTTTAGTCATTGCCTAGTTTATTTTTAAATAGCTGTAGTTTTACATTACATCGTCTTCACTTTTGTGGAGGCTCACGTCCTTTGGACTATCCGAAAACCTCTTTGGCAATTTTTCTTATGCATGAGCTCATCAATGTAGACATTGACCCTTATCCTTCTAGCTCGAGCGACCAACCCCTAACTTCTTCAATTTCTACAACTTATTTGATCCTCTAAGCAATCTTTTTGACACCTATGTCCAATCTTATCCCAACAAGGTTTTGTACAACTGGACCCAAAAAGTCAATTCTTTATGGTGACGTTGGGTGGTTTCTCTCCACTAACCAACTCCATCAACAACAAACTTCCCTTAAAACTCCAAGGACAACCGTTGAAGGTTTTGTATGTCTTTCCTATTGTCGAATTGAATGACCATGACCTTGTGATGTAGGACAAGCCTGCCTTTACAAACAAGCACACGTCGTCGCGTCGTTGGTTAGGCTTTTGTAATGTCATTTTGTTATACCCGATTCCTTATTCTGGGCTTTTTTAAAGTCAAGTGGTATATTTTCCACTTTGGCTACTACCGGTTTAGTCTTTCTTTTAAAAGCCTATATAAAGGCTCATTATGTAGGCACACTTGATAAATGAGAATTATTCCCTTTTGTCATTTAGTCTTGTTAATTATTACTCTAGTAGATTTGTACTAAGTGGTATTAGAGCCTAAGCCTAACCTAGCTTAGGGTTTTGCTCCAACCCCATCCCTTACAAAACCTAGCCGCCACCCGCCCTTGCCCTATCTAGCTGCTGCTCTCTCCCCTACAAAACCTAGCCGCCACCCTCCCCTGCCCTTCTTTACTCATCACCCTCTCCCAAGTCCCAACCACCTCATCCTCCAACAACCATTGCAACTGCTTCCAACTGCCGCCCATAGTAACAAAAGTCTTCGATTTTTTGCGGTTTTATAAGGCTCTCGAATATTCAACACGATTAATACGCCAGTTGCCAATTTTTCACGACTTTTCACGATTTATCCTGCTTTTTCGTGGTTTTTACGATTTTTCACGATTCTTCGTGACTTTTCACGATTTTTCTTTTTTCTACCAAACCATGTATACAAAACTCCTCACATACACTTAACTTCCAACCACACACTCTCCCCACAGTCCATTGTTATTGCTCAATTATTCTTTAATTCTTTTCCTATTTTTTCACTCAATAAGACTGTATGTCTTGTGACCTTAGTAGTTACATGTATCTGATGTGTGTGTATCTATATACAGACATACATATAGATATACATATATATATATGTATATATATGTAAATATAAAGTCGACTTATTCACGATTATTTCCGATTAGTTGACCGAACTTTGACCTAAATTTATCAATCTTTTCACGAATTTTCCCGATTTTTTTTGAATTCCGATTTTTTCTGGCTAGCCGAAAAGTTGCCGAATCACGAATTTGTTACTATGCCGCCGCCTATAGCAGCAACAACCTCCATTGCCGCCGCCACCTACAACAACACCCATTGCCACCGCTGCTGCCCATAGCAACATCAACCTTTGCTGGCATTTCGTCCTGAAGCAGTTATAGCCTACGCTGTCGCCGCCACTTCCTGTAGAAGTATCTGACTGTAGCATTTGCCGTCGTCACCACCTCCTAAACTTTAACAGTAGTTTGATTTTCAATAAGACTTAAGGAAGAACACCTGGCTCATCTTCAACTTGTTTTCAACACACTTTGCGTGTGAAATTGTATGTTCATCTAAAGAGTGATCTTTTCTCCAAGATAAAGTCCCTTTCCTTAGCTAATTCGTATCCACTACCGGCATTAATGTTGACCCTTCCAAAAGTCAAAGCCATCACTGATTGGCTCACACCCTTTACGATCTCTAAGTTCTATAGCTTTCACGGGCTGGCCACATTTTATTGTCTTTTTGTTTGAGGTTTTAGCATTATTATGGCTCCACTCACTAAGTTGATGAAGTGTGATAAATTTGAGTATGCTCTATCCGCCACATGAGCTTTTGACGATGTCAAAACTAATTGACTAAAGCCCATGTTATTCACCAACCTGTTTTTTTTGCTTCCGTCTGAGGCATCATGTGACGCTTCTTGTGTTGGCATTGGTGGCGTTCTGAGCCAAGAAGGCCACCATGTTGCTTTTTCAGTGGGAATCTCAATGACGCAAAATGTAAGTACTCCATTTATGATAAAGAATTCTACACTGTTGTGCAATCTCTGCGTCATTGGTGACACTATCTTCTACATCAGGAGTTGATCCTCTGGTGACCATCAAGTCCTTTGCTTCTTGAATTCTGAAAAGAATTTAAGTGTTCGTCATGTTAAGTGGTGTGAGTTTCTCCAGGAGTACACTTTTATTCTCAAACATTGCTCTGGTGTTGAGAATAAGGCCGCCAACACTCTCAGTCGTTGTTTGACCAACATGTAGTCTATGAGCGTTGAAGTTGTGGGCTTCGACTGTTTGAAGGAACAATACCCCACCTGTCTTGACTTTGAAATAACCCATTCTGTGTTTTTTGGTAGCACACCCAACCGACCTTTGATGTTGTTCTTCTTGATGGATGTCACTTTTGTGCCACACAATTATGTATGCGCTCCACTTTTGTTTGATATTTTCTCTTTCGGGAATTGCTAGTGGCCTAGCTGATGTTATTGGGCTTCCTTAAGTCGTGATGTTGCTTGCATCGTGTTCCAATGTCATACTTGTCAATTGGCCAAAATAAAAAGACAAAATACGGGCCTCTACACCCCTCTCCCTATTCCCATGAGCCATGGAAGAGCATGAGTGTGGATTTCATTCTAGGCCTTCCTTGCACTTCATGTGGCCACGACTCAGTGTTCGCAGTTGTTGATTTTTTTTTTCCTAAGATTGCCCATTTTATTTCTTGTAGTAAGATTTTTGATGCCTCTTGTGTCGCCCGCCTTTTCTATAATGAGATAGTCAAGCTACACGGACTTCCCGCTACCATAGTGTTTGACCGTGAACTGAATTTTTCTAGCTACTTTTGGAAGACTGTGGAATCTCTTTGGTACCCAACTCAAATTCTCTTCTGCCTTTCACCCTCAGACTGATGCGGTTGACCTTTGCTTGGGTAGCCTTTTCAATGCCTTGTGGGTAAACGCTTAGGCAATTGGGACTTAGTTCTAGCTACTGTTGAATTTGCTTACAACTATTCCGTTATTCAATCCACAAGAAAGAGTCCTTTTGAAGTTGTTCATGGTTACAGACCCCGCCAACCTATAAACCTATGCCCACCGATGCCTGTTCTTCCCACATCGCAAAAACCTTTGCTCAACACATTCGTGATTTGCACATTGAGATTCACCAAAAACTTACTATCTTATGAAAACTATAAGCTCTCTATAGATGTACACCACAAATTTCAAGAATTTAACGTGGGAGATCAAGTGTTAGTACGTGTGTATCCTGAACATTACCCCACAAATTCTTTCAAGAAGCTTCATGCCAGAGCATCAGGATTTTTTCAAATATTTAGTTGATAGGGACCCAATTCTTATGTACTAGATCAGTCAGCAGATTGGGGCATTAGTGCTGTATTTAATGTGGAGGATCTTTCTCCTTATCGTGGTACATTCGAGCCCCCTCCACCACTGGCTGCAACTTCTTTAGATTGTCACAATGCCTCACTATCTTCAACAACTCTACCTCCTATGCATCGACTTCCTCAGTAGCCATGCCAGCACATCGACGATCCTTGACGACCAAACTGTACTCACCGGCCAGGGCACTATTATTAGTTCCCTGGCTTGATCATTCTCCTACAAACACCACATATATCACCGAGGATGACTTCCTCCATATTGACATTTTTTGAGCTCTACCTTGATACTGACTCGACAGAGTCGAGTAATTTACAATCGAGGGGAGTTGATGTAGGATAGGCTCTGCCTCTACGCACTTACGTGCGCCGACGTCCCTACATTGTTAGTTATGCTATGTTAGTTTACATTATTTTATTATGCCTTTTCCTTGATTTGGCTTTTGTAAAGTCAAGTGGTTTAATTTCACATTGGCTACCGCCCGTTTAATCTTTCTTTTAGAAGCCTTTATCAAGGCTCCATTGCGTCATTGTTTAAACACACTTGATGAATGAGAATTGTTCCCTCCAGGGTTGTAAAGTGCGTGAGGCGTAACGAGGCGTTTTTGTCTTAGTGAGGCAAGGCGTAAGCCTCGAGGCGTAAGCCTCAAATATATATGAGGCGGTCATAAGCAATAAATTTATACATTGTATTTACATATAGATATTTGAATATGTTATGTATATGCATGTGTGTATAACAGAAATAGGTATATACAAGCACAAACAAATGAAATCACAATTAATCGTGAAACTTATAATGATAATAAAGATTAAAGACCTACCACAATACTAAAATAATTATGTAGAAAAATAACAAGATGTCAATTTGTTATACAATTAGAATAAAAGATGTCATCAACAGAAAAACAAAAGGAGATGGAATTTCCAATTAGTGGGAACAAGGAACCAAAATCAGTTAAGAATGCTATGAAAATTCGCCGACATAGTGAATAAGAAGCTAGCAAACAAAGATAAATTTAACAATGCAGATCGAAACATTGCACTCCAAAGAATGATGATTAAATTTTTATTAATAAAAAATAATAATTAAGTACAAGAACTCAAAGTCCCCCAGCGCTCTTCCTCTCTCTAGGGCTCCGCTCTGCCCTCTCTCTAAAGTCCCCCGACGACCACCGCTAGGGGGAGGGAGCGCAGGTTCAGCGCTCTCCTCCCCCTGGCGCTCTTCGTCTTTCGGCAAGGACTCCAGTTGAAGGCTTCTGCGGTCCGTAGAGAAAGGGCGCGTCGCTGGTTGCTCCGAGTTGATCTCGGCTTGGCTATGGGGAAGGCGCGACAAGCGTCTTGTAGTTGGACCTGGACTGATGTGGCAACTCGACTTCGTCGACTCCGGTCCGTCAATAGCAATGGACGGAGAGGAGCCGCTCTCCTGGCTCTGGCTCAACCGCGTCGTCCGCAGGCGGAGCAAGGGACCTCGGTTCCCCTCTCCTACCGATTTCTTCTCCTCGAGTTGAGAGCCGGTCGCGTTCGTTGCAACGGTGGTGATGAGTCTTCTTCGACTCTGCTTCACCTTGTCCTGCCAGCGGGTGCCCTTCTTCTCTAGATCTGGGTTTCCCGTCATAATGGAGGGAGTCCTCAGGCTTCGCTTTTGGGCGTCCTGACATTGGCCGTTGGCCTCCTCTAGTTCGGCGCTGCTGTGGGCGCTCACGACAGGGCGGCACCCTCATCTCAGCTGATGGTCGGCTCCGCCCTAGCCCCTGCCACGACGTGATATGCTCCTCGGAGCTTCTTCCTGGTCAAGGTTCAGTAAGGAGTGCTGGGGTCGGATCCTATTGACTTCACCTCCTCTGTTGGGCGGAGGGACACCCCCAAGGTGTTCGACGAACAACCCCTGTGGCGCCTAGGTGTGGTTAGGGGCAGCTCGAGCTTCCCCTTTCCCCCCTGATGATCTGGCTGCTGGCCTAGTGCTGCTGTGCGATTTGGGTCAAGGCGCTATCAGGAGCTTGCTCGGAGGTTGCTGGTGGCGTGCTACCTGCTGGACTAGTTTTCTGGAACGCCCTGCAAGTGTTCGTGGGTTTGCCTCTGTGCAAACATGCATCCTCCAGGCTCTCAGGACTTGGTGCTGCAGCTGATCCGGGGGCAGGGGCTGAAGCTGCTCGATTCTCTGTCTCCTCTTCTTTCATTTTGTGGGTGTTCTAAATGCTAGTAAAGAGAGGCTTCAGTGGTTCCAGCATCCGATCCCCTGGTCTCGGTGTTGCTTCAGTGTTGGGCTCTGATGGGCGGCTTGGTGGCGGCGGTTCTTCGGTCCTGCCTCGTTTGATGCAGTGACGTTCTCAACATGCTCGACGGCTTGCCCCTATGGGCAAGGGTTCAAGCTGGTGGCTGGGTTCTGTCCTTGAAGTCAACCACAGCTAGTTGTCCTGGCCTATGCCCACATGCTCCTCGTGAGGTGCAGCTGTGTTAGGCTAAGTTTTGTTCTCCTCCTGTCAGTTCCTCTGATCAAGGGAGTTATGAGTCTTTTTGCAGATTATGCAGATCGGGTATTCGCTTGGTTTGGTAGATAAGAGTCCTCTTGGCTGTTCTTTCTTGATGGTACAATCGACCCTGGTGGTCAAGTTTGCTTCAGAAGACAGGATATTACATTTTGAAGGTGTTCTTATTGTTAGTTGACTATCATGTCTTTTGTAAGCAGTACTGTAGCTGCAAGGTAGTTGATAGTGTAGGATAGGTTGAACTGTCATCTATTCTTTTCTCTCCTTCTCGGATGTCCTTTTGTAGGACCTCTTTTGATTCCAGCTTGTTGGGATCATAGTTTAGTTCTGCTGTTTGGGGTTTTGCCCCCTATGTGCTAGTTTCTAGCTTTGCTGTATGGGGTACCTTCGTGCCCAAAGTTTTGGTTTTATAGCAACACATTTTTTGACCGACCAAAAAAAGTACAAGAACTCTAATTTTTTTTTAAGAAAGTGATTGTAATAATCTTAAAAGTAGACAATTTGGTGGTTATCATAAGACGTTATTGTTAGTTGTTACACTAACGAGTTTCAATCATAAGAATGATCTTTTACTCAACTAGCCAATTCCCGCAAGTATACGGGAGTAGTTGTAGTCGAGATCGAACACAAAGAACTTTAGAAATCAATTAAACACAATAGTGCTAAGGTTCAACAATCTAGACCTTTTTAAAGAGTGATTTGGTTAGTTAAGCTAAAATTTCAGAACTAAACAAAACAGTAAATGTATTACTAAAGAGGTTTAATTTTCAGATATGGAAGGATCTTGGACTTAAGATTTCACCAACATATCATAGCATAAACCAGGAGCACGAAATTTAAACATACTAAGCACTTGTTTTAAAGGAGAGTTGTATGTTGCACTTCACCTCTCGGTGCAAGTACAACGATCCTAACTCAATACACATGTATGAATTTCGTTTTGGATCACAAGACTACTCCTCAACTCCATAATTTCCACTCTCTGGTAAAGGAGGAGTTGCCAAGAGAGTACCTCCTTACTCTCCTACCTATCTTCTCAGATCAAGCAAGAAAACATAAAACTTGCACATAAAGTGGCCAGCCATAGATGCAAGAAGCAAGAAACCGGTACTCACAAGGTGGAAAAACAAACAACTTAACATTTAGTACGAAATTATCATGTTCCTTACATGCTATGACGTGAGATTACTCTCCAATGTCCAAGAAAAAGAGTCTACTCGTCCATGATAATGTACAACAGAAAAAATGCATAAATTTCAAAGTTTAACATGGTTTAGAGAAGGAAAAGCTAAGAGAACCAAAGGTGTAACCCAAGAAGAATAGAATTCCGACTTGAGGACAAAATTCCACTCCTACAGCTGCTCCAAACTGGACAAACTTCCCTCCCGAGAAGCCTTGTGGAATGAAGAAGCTCTGCTGCACCTCCGGAGAAGAAAACGAAGAAGAAGAGAAGAAGAATGGGGGTTCTTCGGCAAGAAACCACATTCTTCCACCTCAAAATCGCCCTCCTTTGCTCTAGCCTTGCTCTTGGACGAAAGAATTTTTGAATTATGACCAATGATAACCGCTCCATAAGTTGTTTTTGTCTTTAAAAACGAGGGGCGTCGTTTTTCAGTTTTGCTGAAACTGACAGCGACACGACGTGTCTTCCTTTGGACACGTTGTGTCCTGGCCTTCGACAGTTGCTCCAAGTGTACAACACACAGTGTGTCCGAATAAGACACGCTGTGTACGTTTCTAGAAACATATAGTCGACTCTATGTCTCCAGGTACACGCCGTGTCTGAGTGGAATGCGACGTGTCTTTGCTTTGCTCGACACCTTCTGGAATCGCACACGTCGTGTTCCAAAAAGGAACACGCCGTGTCTTTGTCACTTCGGCTGGACGCATGGCTATCTGGAATCACACACACCGTGTCTTAATTCGGACACGTCGTGTGCGATGCTGTTTCAGCAGAATGAAACTCTTAATGATCTGCAATGCGTGGAGAAGCCCCAATGATGTTGAATTTGAGTTGGGCTATCTCCAATTTGATCCTTTTAAAGCATATCTGCAATACACATCATGCGATAAGCAAAATAACAAAAGGGTGGCAAGAATAATATGAATAGAGGCTAAATGAGAACAAAATGAACTGAATTTGTGTGTGAAATCATGTGAAAAGTTGGTGTGGAAAGCACACAACAATTATCGTTCAGAATTGAGGCGTGCGCCTCAACTAAGCCTCAGAGCCTCAATGCTTTGAGGCGTGCCTCAGACACTGTGAGGCGTAAGCCTCAGTTTAGGACACCGAGGCGTAAGCCTCGAGGCACATTTGGGATAGCCTCACCAAGAGGCGTAAGCCTCGAAAGCCTCAAGGCGGGTTTTTATTACCATGGTTCCCTCTGGTCATTTAGCCGTGTTTATTATTAGCCTAATAGATTTATATTACCTTGCATTCTAGTTGTTTAAATGATGCTACATGATCTAAGTCCCATGCCTGCTGCATTGTTGTTATCTGAGCATTAATAGTGTAGTTTTTATTGGTCAATATATTTGCTACCACTATCGTTTCCATCCCCTCTTCCACCGCAACGCTCTATCAATGAAGTATGTAATGTCGTTTGCCTTTTCTTTAATTTAGAGAGCATTTTAACAAAGTAACAACTTGTGTTCCGTCAACAAAAGTCAACACCTCAGAATCACATAGGGGGGAAATCATCAGTGGTGATATTTGGATGGGAGGAAACCCTGCGCACCCCTTTTTTAATTGCTAGAGATGCGGGAGAGAAATGCATGCTAGGATTTTACCTTAATATGTATTTTATGGTTGGGTTAAACTTTGTTTTTTTCCAAATTTGTTTGAATCATGGTTCATGATTTCACGTCAACCTGGGTCAAAAGCCCAAACTCAGACTCGATCTTATGATAAAAAAATATTTTTGTGTTTGTCTGTTATAGGCCCAATTTGAAAACCTGAAACTCAAACCTACCTAGGTTAGGTCCAAACTGATTTGGCCTACCCCACTTAAGATTATAGGGGATGTCTACATGCTATAAGGTAAATGGTGACCTTCGATAAAGAAATGACAAGATGAAAAGTTGATAAATACACTATCACAAGCAAAAAAATAGTGAAATGTTACATAGTAGTTGATGATGCAATTAGGTGTCGTGGTTCCTACCATTGACAATATGAGCCCAAACCACTATGGATATTGATATGACGATTTCAATCATTTATTCTATTGATAATGATACAATGATTCCAACTATTGCTCGCATAAATTTCATAGTTTCTATGTACACAAACATTAGTAAAGTATCCATGTGCTTACAGTTGAATGCTTCCTCGACATCATATCCACTTCAACCACCGACAACAGATGTATAGATTCAGGGAATTAATGATAAGGGGCACATATATCATAATATTGGACATTGTTCCAAAAGGGGGTTATGGTATGCCTTTTTAGAGGATACCACATAGAAGCATATCCATTATGGATCTTATTATCATAGAATTAAATGTCTGATTTCGATGTCATCTTCGATGGCCCATAAATAGAAATTTTTCGAAATTTCGGCCAAAATTTTGATATTTACGGGCCTAACAATTTCCACAATCAAATAAGCGAATTAAATCATGAAAATGTACTAGGACGATCTAAACGTGAAGATATATTCAAATATGCAATAATATTTTCATATTGGATATGTGGGGGGGGGGTCTCCGATATTTGTAAGTGAAGGAAGCTGAACAATTTTGATAGAATTTTGGTGGCAAAATGAAGGAATTAAGTTATGAAATTCTGCAAACACAATGTTTAGACATAAACACACTAGGTTATATAAAAAATTTATATGTTTAGAGGTTATGTGGGATCCATGTCTTGATGAGTAAGTGCACAAATGAACAGAATTGTCAAGTCTGGTAGACAGTTAGACTGCTAAATGCTTCAAATTACAACTTAGAAATTAAAAGTTACAGTTACAAGTTACAAACTTATGAACTACAACTTGTATCAAGTCTAGTGATAACATTTAACTAGGTTACATGGGACATTTATACATATATTCAAGAAAGAATTTAGTTATTTTTGGAGTATATTTCCACATCTCTATAGAAGAGTGTAGAAATCAATGAAGGTAATGTACAGATGGTAAGATAGGGTAAACAAACCTTAGAATGAAGAAAAATAGCCTTTAGAAGCAAGAGATAAAAAAAAAGTTGTCAAAATACCCAAGATGTAGTATTAACAGTCTTAGGAACAAATTTCTCGATATTTAAGTTGCGTTTCTGTACCATTTTGCAAAATTACAGCCCAAACTGGGCTTTTTGGTGGCGAAATTTCGCACCTAGGGTTGAAATTTCCGCAAAATTACGTCTCATCCCCTGCATTTGTGCGTTTCACATGTTTGATCATAAGTTTCGATGTCCATTGCAAAAAAAAAAAAAAATTTTCTAGCGAAATTTTACAATTTCAATTGAAATTTTGTTCCATGCTTATTATATTACACACATTAATTACACAAATATACATACTCATGTTGGGACGCAAATGAGTGTATTTGTGACATCGTACACCCAATCCATTTCCATAACCTTTTTTTTCATTTGAGAAATTGTCAATCTTCTGAATATCATATAGACTAGGAAGCACAAATACTCCAAAATAGGTGTTGTACCTATACCACATGTATTGGACACTAGTACTCCTTGGATAAGCCTAGATACATCTTGTCCAGACGTATCCAATTTTTTTCTTCCACTTTTTAAAGAGTATGTACTTTGCGGATACATCTTGGATACTTTATGGATATGGCCTGACCCATCTTCATAGAGATGCATGCAATTTTGATTTAATTTGTCTGTATGTGCCTATTGTTGCTAATAGTTAAACAACATTGTTCTCCAAACCAAGTTGACATTCTAATAAAACTATTGTTAGTCTTTACTATAAGTAACTTATTGTTAATTCTTGTTAGTACCCTATTGTTAGTAACTTAGTCTTAGTTTCAGAATCCTGAGACTACTCTAGCAACTTATTGTTAGTTATAAATTTTTGCAGAACTCTTTGGTTCACGAATAACAATTAGAAGTTGAAACTGCAATGAAATCAGGTTGAATGTCAATTATAAATTTATAAATGCACTAAATAATAAACTTAGTTGCTATCAAAATAAAACCCTTCTAGACTATGGATAAAATGTATGATCGTGACCATATAAAGTCGACGATATCAATTAATTAGGGTTCTTGTTATTAGGATTTTGAACCATTGCAATGCTAATTCATTATCTTGTATTATCTTGCTAAGAATATCTCTTATAGTCTCACTCTTGTCAAATTCCCAGATCTTTTTGTTGTCTAGTACTTAGGCGGACGTGAGTCATATAGTTCATCCCCTTGAACTACATCTTTATTTCGACCTTATAGTATCCAATCTGCACCAAACGTTCTATCTATCTTATCCAATCTTCATGTCTCTTATTAAAGGACACACGTCTCGCAACTGAGTGTGATGATCATGCTGTAGAAATATGTGATTATAATTTTCAGAAGCATAGAATGAGTATCAATAGTGAATTTTTTATAACTATGTTAACAACAGTAAAAGGGATCATATGCCAAGACAAAAGGACACTTGCTAAAGATTCCTTGCAATGGGATCAAAATTTGCTGAAAAGTCAGTATAGAAAACACCTAAGTGAAATGCGTTGGGCTGTTCATGAGGTCGAACAACGATCAAAATATGTCATGTCCAAGAAGATCCCTTTTTATTTATTATCTTTGAATGAAATTAGCTGGTCTTATTTACATTTTTATGAATTAAAATAGGTACATATCTAATTTTAAATAATTTTATTGCGTATCCTTGCCGTACCCGTATCCTAAATTTTTAACAATCGCCATATTCTGTATCTGTACCCATATCCATATTCGTGTCAGTATCCATGCTTTATATCATATAAACAACCTGCGTATGGAATACATATAGGTCATGCATCTGAAGCCTAAAAACATGATGCATTGATAAGCTTCTCATTACTTACAAGTGCCCAAATGAGCTGAAACTTGGTAGTTGGGCTATCTTGATATTTGAAAATATCGATGGTTTGGATACTAGTTCAAAATGCTAATGATGTTAAGTTGACTTCGGTGTATCAAAAAAAATATACACTCTAGAGTCTATAGCATACTTGTCAAGGGTCTTATAAATGTATATATATAAGATCTATATCAGACTTAATCTGACATAACATGACAATCATACCAACTTTCCCTAATAAATGACATATATCAGACTAATTTGGCATAACATGACAATCATACCAACTTTCCGTAATAAATCAGATCTATTTCAACCCTAAAAGGACCTACAATTATCTAATTCCGCTTAATTCAGACCTAAACATGCTAATTTGGCCATTTTGGGTCTAAGAGGCCCCAGGTGCTCGCCCAGGTCACCTAAGAACCCGTGCCCCTAGCACTTCCAAACAACCCTCGTGTCGACATGTTATGGACATGTACTTCATGGAGACAGCCCAAAACGACCATGATGTTGTCCTATCCATTTCAGTCACTTTTTCAGCCTGAACAAGGTTGGACGTGATAGACACTCCCTGGACTTATAGCACGACCCAGACACTCCCTGGACTAGCAGTTGCTGCTTCTGTGGTAGCTTGTCTTATAGTGTAAATTCTGAATATGAAACTATTATTTTGTTGTATTTTTTTCATTGAGAAAATGCAGAACAAATTGAGATCTTATCACAATTTCGAAACTACTATTTTGTTGTATTTTTTCATTGAGAAAATGCAGAACAAATTGAGATCTTATCACAATTTCGAAACTACTGTTTTGTTGTATTTTTTCATTGAGAAAATGCAGAACAAATTTGAAATCTTATCACAATTTCGAACAAAATCTCTTAAAAAGAATCCACTTGTGAGATCGAAGATGAGTTAGATATTATGAATCACATCTTGGTCTAATAAATAGAATAATTGAGTGATGGAAACTCATTTATTTATACTGAAAATTTACGATATCTACCAATGTTCAAAATTTTGACGAAATTGTCGAAATTTCGTCCGAAATTTCTGTTACTGTGGCAATCGGACATCGAAATTGACGGATGAAACTCTCGAAACAAGCAGATCATCCATTTTTTTTCTTTCTATGTTTTCATATACTATGTACTACCTAGAGCATATATTTTTGCACAGTTTTGTACTTGCAAACTATAATGACTTAATTCATTGATTTCATCATTGAAAATTAACATAAAAAATCCTCATCGAAATGCCCATCAAAACAGTTCAGGGTCATTCACTAAAAATGATGAGACCCCACCCCCCCACATATCCAATATGAAAAATTATTACATATTTGAGTAGATCTACACTAGTAGATCATTCTGGTAAAATTTTATAAATTAATTCGTTTATTTTGCTGTCGAAACGCTAGGAACGCATTTATCGAAATATCTGTCGAAATTTGTCAAAATTTCTGTTTCTGTGGCCACCGAAACGGCATCGAAATCGGACTATATGAACGTTTAATAAGAGACATGAAGATTGTCTTTGAATAATATGTTCAAAGACAGTGATTATTTCAACCTTATAGTTCAATATCTGTATAATATAATTCTTTGCCAGTGTTTATGGCACGACCAGACAGTGATTATTGTCTTTGAATCCATGAACATCACAGTGATCTCCATGCTCCTATCTCCACGGCTACTATTTCTATGATAATGGTAACCTGAGCCACCATGAGCCACAATGCTAGGGTGAAATAGGCAGACAAAAGGAAATGCTTAGTAATGAAACAAGGTTTTGAGATGAATAGAAAATGCATTGAATATAGGTTATTAGGTTTTAAATGGTCATTGGTCAATTCATGCTTTTATTAATTCTTAAACTTTCTCAATATTTGGGATCAATCAGTGAGCCTAAGCCCTAGTTTGGATGGTGATTTAACAAGTTCCGATAGTTGCATAAGGACTGGAATGCAGATCTGGAAGGTTTGTGTGAAAAGGGATCAAGTCAGCTGTAGATAGCAGAACGGGTTGCCACGCTTACCAGCTGATCGTACATGTGAAAATGCTGATATAGAGGACGGTGGCAGTTCCCAGTCACCCCAATTTTGGTGTGACTCAGAATCTAGCTGACTTGTATTCGACTATGTATATCACAGTGGTGGTAACTACCGAAACAGAGATAGAACTAACAAATTTTGTTTCGTTAAACTACTGGGATTTAAAAAGAGAGTAGCCAAACGTATTATAACAGTTAATGGTTGATCTGGCAGGTAATTTGTCCTCCTTTGTTGCGAGAAATGGTTATCTACCTGAGC
Organism: Alisma plantago-aquatica; assembly: GCA_963693085.1. Lineage (NCBI taxonomy): Eukaryota > Viridiplantae > Streptophyta > Magnoliopsida > Alismatales > Alismataceae > Alisma > Alisma plantago-aquatica. The sequence continues at coordinate 171,407,966 of OY856409.1, forward strand.
TATCCTGTTTCCTCTGAAGATGAACACTTCAAGCTGTTTCAGTAGGTTTGTCTGGTTCATTATTGAAACTCCAATCAAATTTTGCAAGGATGTTAACCATGATGATTGATAGAGGGAATCAGTTATGAAATTCTCAAGTTCTGCAACATATCACCCTTGTAGGCACATCACATTGCTCCTTGTCATATTCCTTGATGCTAATTCTAACAACACACGTTCCCAATACCGTGCTTGGACGTATATATCCACATTTTGTATGAAGGCAGACCATAAGAAGGCAGATATCAATCTTTTGATAAATCCTCGAAGAAGGAAACCTCTTTGGGACATAATACCTGTTCATAATACAGTGTTCTGCATTACCTTTGTCCTTTGTGTTAATTTTAAGCTGCCTAGTTATGTAAGTACAAATAATCATAAGAAAAGTGCTGGCATCTGTTATTAAGTTCCACTTTTCACACTCGGTACCATGAACCGTCTCTAGGATTTTTTACCTTTAATGCTCTGGCCATATTAACAAGAGGTGAGTCTCTTTCTTGTGTATTTTAGACCACTGACAATAAGCTAAGGGCAAGTTTGGCTGGGCGTAGTCAGTTGCAAAGGGTGATTTTGCTTTGTAAAATTACATTGCATATCCACAGTTTGTCATCCAACACCACCCTACCAAAGTAACCAAACAGGCCCTATATGATACTTAATGTTCTGTTTTCATGTATTTTTGTCTCAGGCTGTCACAATTCTAGATGTGTCAAGCTCACACTTCTCAAGTCTACTTGTTTTTTCTAATGATCATTCATCGCTGTTAGCATGCATTATATATACTCATGAAAGTTTTATTCAACTGAAAATCTTGTTGGTCTGTCTTCTACTTCCTAAAAATTCTCTTCTGCACGCAGGATCAACGATTTTCTGAGAATGATGCATTTTTTGCATGGACATTTATGAAAAGGCAAACCATATGGCAAGCAATACTATCTTTCCTTTGGCCTTTGGTTGCTCTTGCGGTGTGCTTATTTCCAGTATATCCATATCAATGCAAGCTTGTGGTGCTGTACTTTTGTGCTGGAGCATTGATGATTATGATGACCCTGCTTGTGTGTAAGCATCGTTTTGCATTTTTTTTGCAACAATTCAAATGAAAACAGTCTGGCTATTTCTAGATTTTTTTCAACTCTCTTATGTTCACATAAACTGTTGAAATCTTGTCTAATATTTCCATATGGTTTTCAGGTAACAAAAGCATCTTTGTTTTTATTTTATTACTTATACAATAGGAAATTCACCCAATAATCATTCAGCAGAAGATTTATGGTCTCAGTTTTAAGGATGTGGGTATCTTATAGCTATCTGTGATAATAATCTTCATTTCAATCATAATTCTCATATTTGCCAAATGCAATATGATTTACTTTGATGAAGTACAGCCCTTTAAGAGTATCTTCTATACTACTGCTTTAGTGATGATTGATGAAGTAGCATTGTTAGGCAGCTCTTAAAAAGTAGCAGTAGCACTCTTAACTAGTTGACTGTCTTATGCATCCACCATATATTGCTCTAATTCATGTAGTTTTGGATACTCATTAATCAGATGGTATAGTATAATGTTTAATTGTCTTTCCGCTCGTGCATTTTAAAACTTATGTAATGTTAAAATCCAGAAAACCTGTGACTTGCCATGAATGTGTTATATAGTTGAATTTCATACATAGTGTGAGATATGCTGCTTGTATTTCTACAGTGAGGGCAATGACATTTGGAGCTTGTTGGATTGTTCTTGGGAAACGTGTTTGGTTTTTCCCCAATATCAATGCTGAAGAGACTACATTCAGAGAACTGATCCGCTTCTGGCCTAAGAAAGATGAAGGCGAGCCACCAAAATGGACTTCAAGACTTACCTATGCGACGGTTGCTTTGGTAGTCATAATGCTTCTGAGGCATCATGCTCCTGATGAGGCTGCTCGAACCAGGCTAGTAATTCAGTCAATATAATTACTTAATTCTCTGGCAGAAAATGTTTGATGCACAACATTTGAAATTGAGTTTATTATACGTGTAGTAGGTTTAGAAGTTGGATTATGACTTTCTTTACTTGCTTTTACTGCTTTTTTGTGAATTTGGGAGGCTGTTTTAATCATCCCGCCCTCCCCAGGCAGCCTACACTAGATGTCACATTATCATAGAATTAAATGTCCGATTTCGATGTTGTGTCCGATAGCCCGAAAACAGATTTTTTTTTGAAATTTCGCACGAAATTTGATATTTACGGCCCTAACGATTTCAACGACCAAATGAGCGAATTAAATTATGAAAATTTATCAAGACGGTCTAAACGCCAAAGATCTACTCAAATATGCAATAATATTTCATATTGGATATGTGGGGGAGGGGTCTCCCACATTTGTAAGTGAAGGAAGCTGAACAATTTTGAGAATTTTGATGGCAAAATGAAGGAATCAACTTATATGATTTTACAAACACAATGTTGAGATATAAACACACTAGACTATATGATACATTTATAAGTTTAGAGGTTAGGGTGGGATACATGTCTTGATGAATGAGTGCACATATGAACATAAATGTCAAGTCTGCTAGACAGTTAGTCTGTTAAAAGCTTCAAGTTACAACTTAAAATTTAAAATTTACAGTTACAAGTTCCAAACTTACCAACTACAACTTGTATAAGTCTAGTGTTAGCATTTAACTAGGTTACATGGGACATTTATGCATAGATCCAAGAAAGAACTTTGTTATTTTTGGAGTATTTCTCCATATCTCTATAGAAGAGTGTAGAAATTGATGAAGGTAATGTGTATGGTCTAGGGGTAGGGGAAACATACCTTAGAATCAAGATAGATAGCCTTTAGAAGCAAGAGATTAAAAAAATTTGCTAAAATACCCAAGATGTAGCATTATCAGTTTTTAGAACAAATTTCTTGAAATTTAATGTGTTCCTGTACCATTTCGCGAAATTACGACCCAAACTGGGTTTTTTGCTGCGAAATTTGACCATTTGTTTTCAAAATTTCGCACCTAGGGTTGAAATGTTTGCGAAATTACGTCCCATTCCCTGCATTTGTGTCATTGTGTGTTTCGCATGTCCGATCGTAGGTTTCAATGTCCGATTGAAAAAAAAAACAAAATTTTGAGCGAAATTTTGCAATTTTGATTAAAATTTTGCTCCATGCACATCATCTCTAGTGAGATTCACAAAAAATTGAAATGGGATGTTATGTAGCCCATCAGGCACTCATGCTACCTGACTCATCCATATACAAAGCCAATGTTCAAAACACAAACCTCTATCGTATCCCAAGTCCTAGTGTATGGTGTGTGGTTTCTATATAATCAAATTAAGCTACGTATTCTCATATGGAGAATCAATTGGTTTGTGTAAGCACCTCCCGTAGCCCACAACCCCATTTTCCTATCTCGTCGGCCACCATGTTAATCTCTTGGTGGATGTCAAAATCGATAATCACTTTGTTTGCTAAGGCCTCCTCGACACCTCTGACACTAGATAATAAGTCCTAAGGGATTCTATCCGTGCCCCATAACATGTCGCACAATCGTAACATCAATTTCTGTGGTGGAGATATTAAGGTTCACATCATCTATAAGTTTGAGGCCGACGACCATCGCCTTAACTTGAGTTTTCACGAGTCTTTCCACATTAAACCAAGATCGAAAGGCAAAGATCATGTCATCCAGCCTCTCTCTGACAATGCCTTAGAGAGTAGTTATTTAGTTAATTAAGTTGTTGGGTCTATTTGTATATGGGCCCAAATGTGTCTTGGTCCATTAGGGTTTGTCTTGAGTCTGCACACTTCCCTCTTAGCTACTTACAGGAAAGGGGGGCTGCCCTTCTATTAGTAAGAAAACACACACAAGGGGACTTTCCCATCATATCATTTTTCTACACGGTATCAGAGTCCTGTGCCGTCCCTAACCCTGAGAGGGAGAGAGAGAGAACGCAAAGGAGAGAAGCCTCCCCTTGTGGGCGGCTACCGCCCCTAGGCGTTGCTTGACGACCCGTAGAGATTTCCTACCCTTTCTTCTTCTAGGAGTCGTCTCGATGGTGTCTCCATCAAAGTTCGTCTTGAAGTTGCTGCTATTAGATCTACATGGGCCGCCATTGCCACCGTCTTTATATATTGCTTTTGAAGCCGCCACTACTACCCTATTTGCTGCTTTCATCCACACCGCTGTCGATCTGTACCGTCGTCATCTACACTTCTGCCCATCTACCCCGCCTTCATCATCCATTCCACCACCTCTATTGAGAGCTAATCCTAAACCGTGGAAAAAGATCTACTTTTTTGGCTGATATTGGGATATGTCATCTCCATGTTGCTATGGTGGAGATCCAGAAGGATTTATCCATCCCTTTATTGTTGTCTGGAGTTTACTGGCGCTTTTCTGTCGTTTACATGGTGTGCCGCTATTTCATACAACATGTTGGCGGAGTTCTGTATCATTCATAACTTGGATTGCGAATTCTGCACTTTGACACGCTGTGTTGCCTAAACAACACGAAATGTCACTTGCGATCTGTCCAGATTCTGTTCTGAGATTTGTCGACTGACACGATGTATCGCCTACTTCATGTCGGAAATGACTCCTGCTATCCTACATGGTGTGTCATCTCAATGACACGACGTGTTGGTTGCTTGATGCTGCATCTTCTGATGTGCGACACGACATGTATCTTCACCGACACGACGTGTCCCCTACTAACACTACATCTTGGCGAGCTACATCATCTACATTTTTTGTAACATGGCAGATGTTTCTGTGCATGGCGAGTCCCTATCTTTATTCTTTCCAGCAACACTTTATCTTTCTTTTCCTGCAATATTATATTTATTTGTTCTTTAATCCCCCACCCTTTTTAGCTCTACATACATATTTCCTACTTCTCAATGCTTATACTACACCCTGTATACATATTGTGCCTACTGACTAATCAATTCTTTAATCGGATTCAATTTTTGTTCTAATCCTACCGCAGGGGGCCTTCACCCCCACGCTCCCTTTTTGGGTCGCACTAAGATCCACATGCTTTTCTACCTGATTCTATGTAATCGGGTCATGTTGCACATTGACCTGAGTTGTCAGTTACCTCCTCCATATACCTACCTACATAAATACTATCTCTACCATTATTTTTAACTCTCCACCCTAACCACTCTCTTTGCTCTTTTTGTGGTTGGCGTGAGGGGGAGAATAAAGAATGATGAGTAGAGGGAAGAGATGAGACGGAGAAGAGAAGAAGAGGATTTTAGTTGTGCTGCTCTATGGATCTTCATGTTACTTTTGTTGCTGCTATGTGGTGTTGCTTTTACTGCTATGTAGATCCTTCTGCTGCTATTATTGATCTGTTTACCTTATGAAGAGATTGAGAAACTTATTAATCATCATATCGACTGTTGCTATGAAGTTATCTACTTCACTTGTGCTATCTGTTGATTGATTGTTCTATCCGGCGACGTCACTCTTGCTACATGTGCCATGATCAGCACATTTTATTTGCTTCTTTGTGCTTTTGCACTATTCGTCGTCCATGCTTTATCTGCACGTTGACTCTCTACTTGTCCGTGCTCTATTTGCACGTTAACTCTTTGTATGTGTGATGCGCACGTCGTCCACTGCTACTACTGTGATCCAACACTCTAGACTGTGACGTCTATGATGAAAATTATATGATGAGAGAAGATGATGAAGATTTTTGTTAGTGATGGAGTTTCATCTACATTAGATCTTAGAGTCCTTTATCTGCTTGCTACTTCGCACCGCTCTTCTATTCGACTATGTTGTCTACGTTCTGATGCTGTGTGCCAGCACTTTCTGACTTGTTTGTGCCTTGCGCACGTTGACTCTTTTCTTGTCTGTGCTTTGTATGCACGTTGACTACTGGTTCTTGTGTACCAACACTCTCTGGTGTACTTCATGACGGTAGCAACTAAGATGAAGACCATGATGCCTACTGGTTGATGTTTATATCTATTCCGGATGCCACTTCACACTAATCAAGAAGCTCCTGCTATCTGTTTGCGTACCGACTTTGAGATTATCTGCTTGAGGGGGAGTATTTGATTGTTTGGTGCTTTATTGTAACATTGAGGGGGAGAAAATTTTCTTGTATGTGCTTAGTTTATCTTTTTATTTTGCTTCTTTGTCTATAGTTTGTCTATCTGCTTGCAAGCTGACTTGGGATTTTCGCAAACTTCAGCTTGAGGGGGAGTATTAGAGAGTCTAGTTATTTAGTTAAGTTGTTGGGTCTATTTGTATATGGGCCCAAGTGTGTCTTAGCCCATTATGGTTTGTCTTGAGTCTGTACGCTTCCCCCTTATCCTACTTATAGAAAAGGGGGGCTAACCTATCAATAAGAGAAACACACAAAAAGGGACTTCCCATCAAATTGTTTTTCTACATGTACCATCATCAATATGGCCTCTGCTGACCACAATATTCAACTTTAGGTTGAAGAAGTCTGGTGCCTAGCAAAGGACTTGCTCGATATTCTTTAGGTGAATTTTTGAGTTACACTATTTTATTATATCACTACCTCCCTCTAGGGGAGCCTCCCCGAGAGAGTTAAAGAACTTACATGCCACTCACATGAACACAATGGTTGTGATCTGATGCCGTACTCTATGAGAGGTGGGGTGCGGCCGTTAAACACTACGTCACCGCAATGGTGCTAAATGGAGCCACAATAAGGTTGGGAAGCACCTCGGCCAACCAACTGAAAAGGAAGTCGCAGACGCTTTGTTCCAGTACACCATTTGTCCGCGCCTTGATTGAGCCCATCACTAGTATGTCTGCCTATTGCCAGAGATAGCTCGCCATGTTACGTCTTACAAAGATGTGATCCACAAATTCCATCTGTGGAGATTTGCAGCAGAAGCAACACGGCACGATGGGAATCTGGATTGACCTATTGCATCATAGGTGGGAATGGAATTGTGTCTTCCAAAGAGTCATGTTGGTGCGGGGGATAGAATCATTCAGCCCTAACCATTAGAAGCGAGTGTCAGTCTGTAGGTTGCCGCGGAATAAGCATTTAGTTTTCTTTAGGGAGAAGCCTCCATCAAGCTAAAGACTAGATCAGCTTGTTGTGGTGAGAAGTGATATATGCTACTTCCTTAACGTAAAGATACATACCCTTTTCGTTTAGCAGGAATTCAAGCCTAAACCAATCCATATCTGTCTCAATATGCCACATGGCCTGGACTTTGAGTTGTGTATCCACTTCAGGAGTGGCGGTGAGCAAAGTGAAAGAGAGGGGTAGGTGCCACACCAGTTCTACCCGAAACGATAGCCTGCGTCCACCTCAGGAGTGGTGGTGAGCAAAATGAAAGAGAGGGGTAGGTGCCACACCAGTTCAACCCGAAACGATAGCCTGCGTTTGCTGACTGTCCAGCATGGCAGTGGGGAAAAATGATCACACTTTGTGCTAGTATGGGGAGGTGGGGTGTTCAACTGCAGGGAGGATGAGTGCCATCCTGATAAAGCCTTGATCTTGCATGTTTGTGCCGACAGAAGCGAGGCCACATGGAGTTACCCACCATGATCTCCCACGCAGCCTTGAGGGTGTGTACATTCATGGTAGTTGGAGGAGAGGGATGTAAAGGTGCCATGGCGGTGGTCAGAAGTGAGGCGCTGCCAGCTGATCCAGGCATGTCTCTTAGACCCATCATGCGTGTGATAAAGGAATTCCACCATAATGTTGTTGATGGTTTTCATCATGCTGACTGGGACACCCAACACCTATACGGAATACATTGGAATGGATGACGTGTGATTAATCAACGCGATACACTCCGTGAAGGAGAGACACTTGGCTTTCTAATTCGTATTGCTCCTAACTCCGCTTTTAGCTTGCTGACAACTAGTGGAACACCAAGATTCTCTATCTGTTCCTGTTTGCATTGAATCTTCATACTTCTTTCAATGGCTGCACACTGCCAGGTAGAGGGGAGTGGCCCACGGGGAACCTTAACTTGTGCCAGTTGATCAGTTGACCAAAGGCCGATTCATATGAGGTCATTAGCTCATCAATCTTAACCATGGATGACTGAGAAGAAGCTGCGAACACCATAAAATTTCCTGCATAAGAGTATTGGGGAGCTAGCGCCAATCCCTGGCTTTGAAAGGTTGTGATCTGTTCCGTAGACACTTGGGGCTTGAAACGCCTACACATAGTCTCCTCAAACAAGATGAATAAAGATGGGGAGAGTGGAATCCATTTCTTAGACCCCACTACATTTGAAAAAAGCCGGAGTTGATGTTATTCAAAGATACAGTCAAAAATTTCCAATTGACACTTGGGACATCACCACAATTGGCCCACGACGAATGATAGACAAAGCTTAATTGCATCATCCATCATATCAAATCTCTCGAGGACTTTAGTCAAGAATTGCCAATTGACACGATATCAGCCTTTCGCCATGTCGTGCTTGATGATCATGTTGGGGTCATGTTCCTTGGCATTGATGTCGTGATTTCATTCTCTTGCGAGACGAATATGGTGAACTACATCGCGGCCTTGTATGAATGCGCCTTGCTCATTTAAGATCATGTTGTGTGCGAGACTTCTCAGCTGATTGTAAAGGACCTGTGCCAAGATCCTTACTGAGACATCTTTTACTGCGATCGGACAAAATCCACTTTCCAGAGATGTGGCACTCCTTGGCCTGGAACCAGTCTGTCACAAGCGTTAGGAAGTCGGTCTTGATGATGTGCCAGGCACCATATAGATTTTAATCGTAAATATGCCAGGACCCGGGATAGAGTAGACGCCCATTTGCTGGATTAGGGTGGGGTGATGAGGTAGAGATTGTCATCAGTTGTGAGAACCTTAGGGATAAGGGAAAACAAAAGTTCAGCTGCTGCCTGGTTGTTCTCGCCTTCATCACTATAGAAAGCCTTGTAGTAGTTGGCGGTTTCCGTGTTCATCTGTATCTGATCAGTGGCAAACAAGCTGTCGACTTTGAAGATTTCTAGCACTTGGACAGCGAGCTCTGCGAGAGTGGATCATGGCCTGGTAGTATTTCATGTTGTGGTCACCGTCTTGCAATCAGGCCACCTTTGCTTTCTCCCGCCAGATGGCTTCCACCTATTCTCACTAAGCACGGCGATCTCATGTTCAGCTTCAGTAAGCACCATCTTATTAAGCTGGGATGGGTCAGAGTCAAAGGCAATCTGTAACTGATGCACGATCACCTCTAAGTTTGTAATCTTTTGTTGTGTATGGCCGAGACCTCCCCACTCCAGGTCTTCAGCGTGCGGCAGAGTTTTCTCATCTTAAGAAAGAAAGTTGTCGATGGATCCACACAACCATCAATTGTTCGATTGGCCTCGATAAACTTTAAGCGATCAGGGTGACTCAGCCATGCTTCCTTTCTTCTACTGTTTGTTCGAAATGTTTCATTTTTTTGATTTTCTGTACTGGTTTGTTTGGAGATTTCAAAGCTTTTCGTTTGATCAACAACCACTCTATGGAGCCTCAAAGGCAAAGAATTCATCTTTGGTTTAAGCTGACTAATATATTCTTTTATTTCATTCACTTTGAATTCAATAGCTTTATATGTGGCATAAGGTCAGTATAGATATGGTTGGCAATCTGGATTATGGAAGCCATCATTTATTTCTCTATGATTTTGGACCTTTTTTTACATTCTGTAACTACTACGATGTCAAGTGTTATTAGGGTAAAAGTTAAAACCGAAAACAAATATCCTGAATGAAACTTACTTCCCGAAGTTGATCACTAGAGTTCTGGTAACTTCCAAGTTCTGGTATAATTCCAGATCATTGTATGAGAAGAAAAATATCCAGATTATCAGATGGTTTAAAAACTCAAGAGAGCTGGTGCACAAACCCCATTTACCAATTACCCTCCTGCTTTTTTCTCTAGCATCTTATTACCTTTAGATCATACCTGTTCCCAATCTATCTTACTCTAGTCTGTGGCCTCTTCCGCACACTTGTCTTTCTCTATATTTACTTGAAGAATCCAAGCAGAGATGTGAGGTAGCTCCAGCGGTTCTGATTGGAAGTAGCTTCATCAGAGTAGTGGCCAACACGGGTGGTCCCATGTGATAGTTTCAGTTCTAGATGGCAATTGCTCCACAAGTTGCAAAATTTCGCATTTGAGCCAAGGACACCTTGATCATGTTCCATCAACAGGTAGATAAAGCAGTTGGGCCAATTTCACCTCCTTCAAATCCCAGTGAACAATTGTGCTTCTTGACCTTACATCTCTCTGTGTGTGCGTGTGTGTTATATATATATATATATATATATATATATATATATATATATATATATATATATATAGAGAGAGAGAGAGAGAGAGAGAGAGAGAGAGAGAGAGAGTCTGGCTAGAATACACTCGAGTGTACAGATCGCAAGAAAACACTCAAGTGTTTTTGCATATCAAGACTATTTTTTGTAAAATGTAAACCATTTATCTTCACCGTCATACCATAACTAGGCTACAAACAAATTTTGAGTCAATTTGGATGAGTGTAAGTCACTCATCCAAGGGCAACAAAATCGATGCACGAAACTAATTTGAAATGCATAATTTTGCGGTCTTTATAACATGACCTATAAATGTCCAATATGCTAAAATTTTGCTTATGAGCTATTCAAATGCCTCTCATGCTCTCACCGTAGGATGTTTCTTATTGGATCGCTACCCTGTACACACACACACACACACTTATTGTGAACTTTTTAGATTTATTAATATGTTGCTTTGATTTCAGAAAGTTATTTGAGTCGTGTTTTTGTGGTGATTAGTTTGGGGTTATGTCACTAACTGCTTCAAATCCATAATTGTTCCAGTACTGTACATTACAGTATCTTAATTAGTTATTATTGCATCCTAAGTTGTCTGTATATCAGTATAATGTTTGGACTTTGGAACGAACGACCACGTGGAGTTCTGGATGGCGTTCGTATTTTTCCTTCCATATACAACTTTATTGGATTATCCATTTTATGCCTGAATGGAGTTGCATTCTAAAGAAAAGCACACAACTTACTGTTTTATGAATATCCAATCCGTTTTTACTCGAGCTGTTGATGAACGGTTGTATACACTGGAGTGGAGATTAGTTGCCCTTTTGATGGCTTTTGGACTGTTTGCTGTATTGGCTTTTCAGTAACACAATTCTTGTACTTTTTTCCAGTTATAAGATTACCCATTTGCTTGTTTCAGGTATCAAAAGCGTGTTTCCAACATCATTGACGATGTTCTGGAGTGGTCTCCAAGGTTGGCTCTATCGGGCATCATGGAAACTCAACCAACAGATCTTAATGACACGGAAGCCAACCATTCTACTGCTGGAAGTACTGGAGCAAATGCAGAAGAGGCAGCTTCCGGTGTCAGTGCAGAAACTGATCCTGAAGGGTTTGAATATAATGATGTTCCCAAGAGTGAAGCTGGTGTACCAAATGAGAAGCCAGCGAGGACTGCTTCTGATAACAATTAAAAAATACGCCAGTAATTTATTTTTGCAGTTTATACACTTTGGTGTAGAATTAGGTTGACATTGTGATGAATAAAAGTCGAATAGGGGAAAATTGTCTTAGCAATTTGCAGGGGTATATATGCTTCACTTTTCTATTACAACAGTGCAAAAAGGTAAGAGTCAACGATTAGAAGATTATCCCCTTTCATGTTAAAACCTTGTATAGGGTGAAAAATAGTCTACTAATGCCCCACACCTACTGAACGTAGTGAAACCTTAAATTACCAACTTGGTCTGCTCTTTAGACTTTGTGCGATATACTTCTATGTTTAGTCATTTTTATTAGTTAGATGCGTATTTGTAATATTTTTCTGTACATCCTTTGCACCCAACTTAAACATTGATTCCATATTTTCTGCACACGCTAGAGCTCACCTTTGATCTTATTCCGGGATATGGAGTTGGTTTTTAGAGTATTTAGGGACCTAATATAGATATAGTTTGTAAACATGAACACTGGGATTAGAGCAAATATGGTGCGCATGATACATACTTCGTTGCCTCCCGCTTCAGCTAGGATTATGACTACCAGGCTGAAACTATGTTACGCTTGATTCTACATAATGTTTCGACATATTACGAATTGGATCTGTTTGACACAGCCATAAGCTCTTTACCTCCCGTAATGAGCTCTAATTGCAAGCTGACAAAGAGAAATCTAGCTTGACCACCTATTTCCGTTTTGTGGTCATCCTCAAATCTATGAAATCCACCAATGCATAGAATCATTTCAGAATAAAGCCCTTCCATCCAATTGAAATTCCCGTTTTCCCAAACATGGCTATTACTCTAGTTGGAACTGTTTGATAGAGACAAGCCTTTGTCCCTTATCCTATAATTTCTATCCTGCATAAAACCCACCATACTGAATCATATCAGAATAAAGCATCCACAAGTAATTGAAATTCCCTCCCCCAAATCATGTTCTTTGACAATAAAACAGTATATTATGTATAGTACTAGATGTCAATTTCATTGCACCCTCTGTTTACATAGTTATACAGCCAGTGGTTTACGGCATGGACAACACCATTGACTCGATATCTTTACATCTTGGGAGGTATCAGATATACATGCGATAGATGTGCAGGGGTTCACGTATTACCGCTTCCAGCATGGAGAAGGGGTTTGCAGCGCCACTGAAGCCCCCACCGGAACTATCCTAGCAATCTTAATCAAATTGATCTTTAGATGATTATTAATTTAGTAAGATAAAGATATGGGTCTAAATCTATGATTTGTCTCTCGATAGGAGTGGTTGAGGTGGTATAACAAGAAGCACTACTAATCAATTCGTCACACATTATTTAGATCTGGGTGTATTCAGATATTGGAGACTACCATTGGCTTAAAAAGACGTCCTAAGGAAGAAAATGGAATTAAATGATGAGACGATGCAAACTCTGTTCTCTCTTGCTTCTATGAGATGTGGATTATGAAAGCAAAACATACCTTGCCACACCCACATCATACAATTACTATAAATCAAGAAATCACGGTATAAACTAGAGATGAAGCATCACAGAACAAAAATATTAACTTATTTCCATTTGAAAACACTTGGTTTTTCTTACGGTTGAAGCAAACGCCAGAGAACCTCAACGACTTTATTGCTGGGTTTTAATATACTTATGTACAAATAAATTAACACTTCATGTTTAGGCCTTGTCCTCACTAATAATTACAAGACCCTATATATTCACACCCCTCAGGCTGGAGCATATATATAATACGTGCCCAACTTTGTATATAAGTAACGAACCCAAAAACTATTCAAGGAGTCTGTAAATATGCCAGCTAACCGATCCTCTTATCCAACAGGCGACAATTGGGTCAAAATCTCGTGGATCTTTTCTCGTATAAAGTGCTAGCTGGCCTCAAAATGTTTAGTTTTTCGTTAAAGACATGATTATGAGCAATGCGTACAACAGCTTGGTTGTCACACACCAAGTCCATAGGAGCATCTTGCTGAAACCAGGTTCCTCCAACGAGTGATAACTCACATGTGACTAGAGCGATAGATCTGTACTTAGACTTTGATCTGGATCTAGCTCCAATAGTTTGCTTCTTGCTGTTCGCGACACTGAATTTTCTCCCACAAATACACATCAGCTAGATATAAATCTCTTGTCCATACTGAGTTCGGCCTGTAGAAGGTAACAAAATAGATGGTTATATGTCCCAAGAGCCATCACGTAATATGGTTATAAAATAGATATTTTGTAATTGATTTGATCACTAATAAAAGATAAATTCACTTTTTATGTTTGTTTCAATATTGAGATAATGAATAAGCTTAATAATATCATAAGAATATTTTAACTTGATGAGATATGGTTTGGATTGAGGACTTGAGCATAAGATCATATGTATAATGAGAGTAGTGATTCTTGTTATGTCTCTAGTCGGCCACTATTTTGGATAGTGTATGACAACAATGATACATAAGAACAACATGTATGGTCACTGATGACTCTCTCTTTAGTCATGATATTGGATATCAAGTTTGATACATGGGTACTTGTTAGAGAACAAGTTGTACTAGACAGACCCACCTTAAGATGGGACACATAGAAGTCACTTAATGACATGTCAAAATCATATCTCAATGTGACAATGGTGGCTATAATCCTTAGACCCAAGGTCACTACAATAATATATGTTGGTCTGTGTACTTTGACACTAGCCCAACATGCTTTGAAATACAAGTTGCCAAAAAGATAATGATTGGCACTATGACACATGGAATATTGTGAGTGATGTAAATAGAATTTGTCCATGCTTTAGAGTGATATCCCTGAGCACTTGATATATGAGACAGTGAATATACTTATGTGAGTCAATGTATGATATTGAACTCATAATATCTCGAGTAGTCTGCTCTTGTTCAAGGAACATAGATTGAATGTTAAGCAGATGACATTACATGTCCCAGTTTCAACCTGTGTATATGTGACAAAGGGATTATACAATCATGATGACATTGGTTACTTATCATGTTGTAGTTGTTCTCCAACTCATTCTTATTACTTGGGTGGATGTGTGGTCATACACCAATTTTTACTTTGTTGTTATGAACATCACTATCAAGGCAATTAGAAACCTACAGAGTGACATGCATTAAGACACATAAGGAAATTGAAGTTTGCAATAAAAATAATGATTGAAATGGTTCTGAATCATAAAAGGCAGATTTCCTATATGTTTAGACAACCAGAATGTATGATCAGCCAATTAGACTGATTGGGTCAATGGACTAATTGATTGTCAATTAGTCGACAGAGCTTTCTACTAGATTGACCTGATTGGTTGATCAACTAACATGATCAATCGACAGAATGCAACAAGGAAAGCCTCAAATTGGAAAGCAATTTAGACCTCAATATGAACAAACCTCATCGGTCAATATGCTAATTTAATATGTTGATCACAATGCTATTTGGTCTCTGATCGTCCATCAGGTAATGTGATCGATTGATCCAAGTCCAACCTGATTTTCTTGGCATAAAATATTTTTGGGATTGCGACTAGGAAAGGGATTGGAATTAGGATTTTCCAAGCCCATGACTCTCCAATAAAAATGGGACACGCCCCAAAGGGTATGATATGAGACAATTTGTGAGAGACATTGGCAATCAAAATTCTCTCTTAGCGATAGGAAGTCACTCTAAGGAATGCTTCCCGTGATAGGATAAGAAAGGGAATTTCAGTACGACTAACACGTCAACTAATATTGTTCCAATCCAACTTGGTGGACAAGGTGGTGCCCCATGTTCTTTAGAATTTGTGTGGATGAAGTAGAGGATGAGGCATGCGTGCAAATGCTTGGAGAAGCTATTTCATAAGAAGACAATTGTGCAGTAGCTTGGTTCCCAATTCATATCTCTTATTGATTCATTTGGATCATTTTGTGGTTGTTATGAATCTAGATTCGGAAGATCATTTTCTTCACTAACAAAAGATGTCTAGTTGTTGGACAACTAGTGTGCGCAAAGGTGTAACCTTTATCCCTTCTTATATTTTTTGTTCACTGACATTTTATAGCTATGATAGATTCAACGAATAGGTATAATGGAATATTTTATTATTATTCCATGATGCCCCTCCCAAAAATCCTATAGTGATGTCATAGTCGACTTCACATGCTTTTAACATTGGTTTGGGTTTTGAACTGAAAAGATTCATTGGACAAGTTATGTGTAAACTTGTATTCATGATAATCACCTAATACACACACATACACACACACATCAGAATCAAATAAACATATATTACGACTTCCTCCTAAAAGTATAGGAGGTCAAGAGTTACATATTGCCTGTCGTCATACAACAAAATAAGGAAAACATCTCCCTTCTATCTAATGTGTAACTTATGTTTAACACATTTACAAATTTTCACAGCAATAGTGGTTGGATTTATGGCTGAACTTCCATGCCTACTTACATTCCTTTCCTCCCATATATGATAGCAAAGTGAAGAAAACAAGATTCTTCTTTTGTCATTTTTTCCGCAGCTAGATAACATTCTTCGTGGCTCCTCTTTCATCTGGAGATGTAATCTGAAATCATCATAAATGATCTACCATATCTCCTTTGTGAGTTTGCAGCAACCAACTAGGTGCGTATGGGACTCATCCTCCTCCTTGCATAGCATGCAAACAACAACAACCTCTTGGTTCCATCCATGTGTTTTATCCAAGGTAGCTAAAGCATTGTGTAGAATTTTGTAAACACACATGCTCCACTTTGGTACGTGAATTCCAACCCATACCTGCTCCATATGTCTATCTTTTAGCACTCTGAATCTTGTTACTTCCCATAGGTTGGTCATTGCATCCTTAAACTTCCATCCTCTAGCCTTGCAGGGGTCAAACAAGTGTTTAACATACTTCCACATCTCTATCATAACATTGATTGTGCATGAGTATCCCTCTCTCATACTTGGTATGAAATCCAGCCCCCACGGGTATCTTTCTCACATCCACTTCCCCCAGGTGGAGGTTCCCTCCTGATATATAATGATTCTTTTGTCCCCCACTTTGCTATGTCTCTTGGTGCTTTCAAGTCCAACCCACCTTCATCTTTTGGGAGCACAATACCTGCATATCTCATCGGATGATAGTGCTAGCCCAAAGGAAATTTTCCATCATCATTTCCATCCTATCTAAAATAGGACCATGGATCTTTCCTTGCTGCACCCAGAAAATAAGGAGTCCCTCAACTGCCGCCTTCAGAAGAGTAGCTCTCCTAGCCATAGAAGTCTTCTGTGTCGGCCACCTATTAATCATTTCTGCCATTCTATTCATGCAATCGGCAAAATCTTTGACTTGCAAGTTGCCACATGCTAGAGGAAAGCCAATGTATTTTTGGGAAACGTCCCCAACTCCACACCCATCACATCCTTTAGCCAGTCTTCCATCATGTAGCAATTCTTTGATGGAAAGAGATGAGTTTTATTTGCATTGATTCGCAGCGCCGTATGTTCCCCAAACTCCCTAAATAGCTCCTACAAATTTTCTAGAGTGTTTTGTTTGGCTTCCACAAGACAAGAACATCATCTGTAAAGATCAAATGTGTCACTATGTTGGTTCCATGCAATGTATATGGTTTAGTCTCCTTCCTCCTTTCCGCTTTGCAACTTCTGGTTGAAGTACTCCATGACAATCACACAGAGAAGAGGGGAAAGTGGGTTGCCCTGACGTCGTCCATACCACCTCTAAATATACCAACAAAAGTCCCATTAACCAGGATAGAAAAGTTTGTGGTACTTGTGCACTGTTTCATCTAGCCAATCAACTTCTCATTGAACCCCATCTACTTCATGATCCACCAGATTTTGTCCCATCTGGAATTATCATAAGCTTTAGATACATCAAGCTTTAGGCAAGCCTTCCTGCTCCCTCTCATCACATTGTAGTCCTACAGAAACTCACCTGCCAATAGTGCACAATCACTAATGCTCCTTCCTACCAAAAAATATCCCTAGTTGCTGGAAATGAGATGGGGGAGTACTGTCTTCAACCTAGCAGCCAGGATCTTAGCCATGATTTTGTACTATACCAAACAACAAGCAATAATTTTAAAATCAACAAGGGACACTGTCACTTTCTTCTTGGGAATGAGAACAATAAAAGAGTGGTTGACTTGTCTTACCACATTTCCACCCGCAAAGAACCATCTCACATATGCAATCATGTCCTCTTTTATGATCTCCCATGTCTTCTTGTAGAAGTAGGCATTGAATCCATCTGAACCCGGAGACTTGTTTCTGCAAATGCTCCATTATGCTTCTTTGACTTCCTGTTCATTTGTCTCCCTAGTAAGAATATTGTTATGGGTTCTCGTTAGATTAAAATTCCACTCCATATCCTCCTCCTCCATCTCATCTTCATACTCCTTATTGTAGAGAGAAGTATAGAACTGTACAGCCTATTCTTCTAGATCCTCTTGTTTGTTGACAACATTCCCATCACCATCAATGAGTTTTGAAATGATGTTATCAGATTCCCTTATTTTGACTGCTGAATGGTAGAGCTTGGTATTTATATCACCATCTTCCATCCTCCTTTCTCTACTTCTCTGCCAGTACAAATTTTCCTCGACCTTCTTTAAGTCCTCTAGCATATTTTTCAGCTCACTGTCCTTCTTTATTAGCTCTATATTAAGTGAATCATGTAGCAACAATTCTGTAATCGCCTTGCAATCCCTCTTGGTATCCTTCAATAGATTAGGGATGTTCACTTCATATTTGTCCCAACTCCTTAGTGCTTTCTTTGTGTTTTCCAATTTCTTAGTGAACACATACATTGGGTTCCCAATCACCTGTATATCCCATCTTTCTCTAACGACATCATAAAAACCTTTCCAATAAGTCCAGTAGTTCAGAAATATAAAAGGTCTCCTCTTCTGTTTCTTCTCTATCATCTGCATTGAAATAGGAGCATGGTCACTCAGATTGGATCCTCCAACTTTGACATGCACATTAGGAAAAATTTGCAGCCATTCCTCATTCACTAGGACTCTGTCCAACTTTCTAGCAATTCTGTCCTCCAATTTCCTCTCATTGTTCCATGTGAACAAGTCACCACCAACCATGGGTAGTTCAAAAAGTCCATCCTTGTCAATAGTATGATTAAAAGCATTAATCACTGCATTCAATGCTGGTCTATCACCTATCTTCTCAACCAACATATGAACATTGTTGAAGTCTCCAATGACCAACCATGGGAGAGATACCCGACTGGATAACTCTACCATCTCTTACCATAGAATATGCCTCCTTTTTGCATCATTATGAGCATAGCAACTATCAAATACATGTTTAGTCCCCCTACATTTCTACAATCCACTGTAATGTGCTGATCCAACATTTGTATCATAGAAATCTACCAAGCATTCGGTTTCCGCGCTACACAAACTCTAGCCAAATCAAAACACTCCAAATTAGACAAATGATCCCAACCTTGTGGAAACAAGTATCTAATGCTATTTTTGTTTTAAACCTTTATTTTAGTTTCTACTAACACAACTAAAGAATGCCTACTCGTAGAGATCCACTCCCGAATCTCTTTCTTCTCGTACCTATCACATGCTCCCTTAATGTTCCATAATATCATGGACATATTAATTCTTCTTTTGGACCCTAGTATGCCTAGGATGCTCTTTGGTTGTCTTCTTGCTTTCCCCTCTATTTCTATGATCAATCTACTATATATCTTCCTTGTCAGAGTTTCTTAGGCCTCGAACACATTGGATGTATCCAGTATGGATCCCACACCCTCCATCTTAGGTATGCACACCTTCTTTGATCCCTTCCTCTTGTATGGATGGGTGAACTCTCCTTCCTCCTTCTACTTTGTAGACCCTTTCAATGATTTGCCTTCATCCACATCAATCGAACCAGCAGGAGGTGCTCCCTCAACCATTGAGACTAAGTTGTTCATGATAGGCACATCCAATTCTTTGAAAGTAGATGCTATCTCTTTGTCATATATAACACAAGTCTTTACCTGACCTGAACCATCTATAGCAGCCGGCTTCTCCTTCGAAACCTTGGTCTTGTGCATCGTCTTTTTTGTTCTTCTCATCCTCTCTCACAGGCTCCATCAGGGTGCCCAAAGGCTTGGCAGGCGTCAGACTTTGGTGGCTTGTAGTCAAACATCATCTTCATAGGTATGGCTCCCGTCCACAGACATTCAACCACACTGTGTCTGGAAAATCATCCTATGCCTTAACTTCTACCAAGATCCTAGCTTCGTCCCCTTCTAGTGAGCGCTTGTCGATGAAGACGACCCTTCTAACCCTGGCGGAGATGGTGCTGACCGCCCGACAGGTCCAAAATCTGCCGAAACTATAGGGTTACCCATGCCAAAAAAGTGGCGAAGGCATCACGCCGCAATTCATCACCTTGATTGTAGTCTTTGGCGATCACCAACTGACCGTCAAATCACCTAGGCCCTAGATCCAATAGCGTCTTCTTGTCCGGTGCATTAGAGAACCTGACCAGAAAGACACCATTGTCTTGCGAGAGCAACTCAAAGGCGTCTTTGGGTCCCCACATCCTCCGGATCTACACATGAAGATGTGGGTAGAAGGGCCTCTTGCCTAGGACATAGAACATGATTTTAAACTCCCATATGTTCTTCATTCTCTCAAATTCGTCTACCTCTAGTTCAACATGTATCTGTCCATCCTCCTTCCTCCTTCCTCAAAGGTGGGATGATTCTTCTTTCTCACTCTGCGGCGGTGGTTGCTTCAGGACCTGGGTCCACTCCCGACGTCCAGGCACGAGATCCAAGCCACCTCTTTGCTTGGCCCTAGGATTGGATGTGGTCTCTTCTTCTCCCATCATATTCTGTGAATTAGGGTTAGGGTTCCTGGGATTCTTGCCGCTGTGCGAGTCAGTTTGTGGGTTTGGTGGTTGAGGTGTGGGATGCAGGGTGGGGGTGGACGCCTCTATCCGAAGTGGCCGTCGACGTGGGTGCCATGCCCAGGGCGTTGATCGCCTAGACGATCGCCAGAGCCCAGGAAGGAGACACACAATTTTTATATTGTATGTATATGTATGTATGTATGTATGCATGTATTACATATTTCCATTATGAATCCTTAAAAACTATTTTGTTTGGTGGATGTGGATATGACACTTACATCATTGTGGTGTGATATGAAACATGTAATATCACTATTTTTATTATGATCAAACATCATTTACATGTTAAATGATGTCTGATATAGTGTGATATCACTATTTTGATTTTGATCAAACATCATTTAATATGTAAATGATGTCTGATCAAAATCAAAATAGTGATATTACATGTTTAATATCACACCACAATGATGTAAGTGTCATTGTGGTGTGATATTAAACATGTAATATCACTATTCTGATTTGATCAAACATCATTTAACATGTAAATTGTTTGCTTGCTATGCCTGTCTATATTAATTCTCCAAGTAAATTTTAATTTAAAATGATGTCTGATCAAAATCAAAATAGTGATATTACATGTTTAATATCACACCACAATGATGTAAGTGTCATTGTGGTGTGATATTAAACATGTAATATCACTGTTTTGATTTTGATTAGACATCATTTAACATGTAAATTTATTTCTTACTATGCATGTCTGTATTCATTGTCCAAGTAAATTTTAATCTATACAATTAGAATAGGATGATATGAAGACTTTATCGACAAACTATGCTGGAGAGGATGAGACAATCAACAACCACCCTGAAAAGGATGGTCCTTATAGGGTTCATGTTCAAGATAGATGATGGATCAACAACAACACACAAACAACAAACATTATGGACTTTCGATCAACTGACCAAGTTACTTGATCAGCCGACCATGAACCTGAAGAGGAAACATTTAGGATTAAATTTAGATGTGAATGTCTTGGTTGTTTTTCTACAACACTTGTTGGATCAAGTTGTTGTACCAGTTGCCATATCCTATTTTATCACATGTGGTGATTGTTATAGTATATGATACATATAAAAATTATATATAATGGCAATTAGACATATAAGGATATATATATATATGTATATATATATATATATATATATATATATATATATATATATATATATATATAACCCCTCGATATAATATCAATGTTAAAGATGCCTTCCAAGTACAACACACATAAAAACCTTGTTCGACTAACTATGGGCATGCTCAACGTGGTGCACTATATACCTTAGAAAAGTGTGATAATAAGTATTTGGGCCTACCAAGCAGACTGGATATCTTATTGTATTAAACTTGGGTTGGACTAGAACAAGTGATATTAACAAGATTAAGAACATAGAGGCATAATATGACATATAATCCACATGACTAATTTGACACAAAGTTGTACAACCATATATCTAAGAATTACATAATATGTAATTGGTAATTGTTACCTACCCTAATAGTAAAGTTGTGAGCAGTCAGTCATGGTTGACTCATGACTTAATGTATGTTAGTCTTGGCTTACTAGTAGATAGCTCGCTGCAATTTTCCAAATTAAAAATGATGGCTAATAATTTGAATAAAATAGTGGGACTATAACTAATTATAGTCCAGCTTAATTTTGTCAAATCAGAATTTGAAAACAAATTGACTTTCAATATAGAATAACATATGGCTCAAAATGTGTTCTATGTATACTAATGCAAAACACTAGCGATAATCCATTTCACTACATTCTGTCTTTCAGAAAGAGAAACTCAATGAGAATAACCTTAACGTCTGGTTCACGATGTTAAGAATTGTTCTCACACATGAGCGTAAACTATATGTTTTTGAGACACCAATACATAATGAACCAACTTCAAATGCACCTAGGTAGAATAGGAGGCTCATATGAAGCATTTTGATGCCACTATGAACATCAAATATCTAATGTTATGCTCATGAATCATGATCTAATAAGTTTAGTCTGCTTCCTTGTACTTCCTTGTGATTGCCTGCTCTCCTATATGTAGGATAGGGGTGTACATAGGGATGGACATCGGTACAACCAACCCGATCTGACCCGCGACACAACCTGCATAACCCGATCCAAACCAGAATCCAATTTATAATATGGGTGGACCGAGCCTAAAATTTAAACCCATATTTTATTTGGACTGGATACGGGCTGAGGTAAGCCCATGCCTAAAAACCTGAATGCCTAGATTAGATTTTATGTAGTTTTAACATCCATTTTCCAAACCTCATAGTCATGACAAAGTGCAATGGCAAGCATCATCCTGGTGGATTTAACCATGGCAATTAGTAAAACACGTTCATCATAGTCAACACCTTGAAATTGTTTGAAACCTTTTGCAACCAATGTACCTTTTTAGGTTTGTACATTACCATCCATGTATATCTTCTTCTTGAAGAACCATGTGCACCCTATGGGTTTTACCCCTTTAGGTGGATCCACCAAGGTTCATACCTTACTGGTACACATGGTGTCCATCTCACATCTCATAATTTCAAGTCATTTCTCATAATATGATCCCTCAATAGCCTCATTATAGGTGGTCGGATCATCATTGCAATGACCAATACATCATGTTCATGTGTCGTGAGAAATCTATATTTCTCTAGATTAAGATGTGTTGTACTAGACCTTCTAGGTTCTAGTATTAAGATAGGGATTTGAGGTACCACAACAATTTGTAATTCCTCTTGTTCCTTATCTACCTTCATAGGTTCAATGTTATCTTGTTGGTCTTGAACTTCTTTAAGTTCTATTTACCTCCCACTGGCTCCAATGGGAATTTATTTATTTATTAAAAATATAGCAATTTTGTCAACAAACACCTATGTTGTTAGATGAAGTATAGAAGTAGTAACCCTTGGTTTCCTTAAGGTATTCAACAAAGATATATTATCTGCTTTGGGTTAAGATTTTCACATAAATTTTTCTTAACATAATCTTCACATCCCCAAACTTTCATGGAAGACATACTGGGATGTTTCCCATTCCATATCGCATAGTATCTTTTCGACGGGTTTGGAAGGTACTTGGTTAAGTGTAAACACGGCGGTTTCAAGAGCATATCTCCAAAAGGAAATCGGAAGATCTGGTAAAGTCATTACTGATTGTACCATGTCCAACAAGGTGTGACTCCTTATTTCTGACACACCATTATTTTTTTATGTTTCAAGTGGAGTCAATTGTGATACAATACCACAATCTCTTAGAAGGGCCTCAAACTCTTGGCTTAAGTATTCACTGTCTCGATCTTATCAAAGTGGTTTAATTATTTTTCCAAGTTGATTTTGTAATAAATTCATGAATTCCTTGCACTTTTAAAAGGATTCTCATTTGTGTTTCATAAGATACATATATCCAAATCCACCAAAGTCATCAGTAAAAGTGATGAAATACCGATATCCATCTCTAGTAGTTGTGCTAAAAAATCCACATAGATCAGTATGTATGATTCCTAATAAGTCATTATCTCTCTCATTGTTACCAGTGAAATGTGTTTTTGTCATCTTTCCCAATAAACCAGATTCATATGTCATTATTGATGCAAAATCAAAAGAGTCTAGATAATCATCTTTATGGAGTCTGGGAATGTGCTTCTCATTCATGTTCCCTAGAAGACAATTCCAAAGTTAAGTTTTATCTGATTCATTGAGTTTTCACTTCTTTGTATTTATGTTATATACATTTGTCTCAAGATATAATAAATAAAGACCATAAGACATAAGGGTACTACCATAAAAGATTTCATCTTTAGAAATGAAAATATGACCATGCTTTTTTAGAAACTTAAAAACATTATTGTCCATATTAAATACATAAATAATGTTTCTGTTTATGGCATGTACATAATATAAGTTCACTAACTCTATTTCAATCCCACCAGGAAGAGATAAATAATAGGTTCCTACAACAATGGTAGCAACTCTCACTTTGTTTGTAATGTGTAGTTCCACATCCCCTTTGTTCAAGGTCTACTTCTTTTTAGATCATGCAGATTTGAGCATATGTGAGATCCACATGTGATATCGACTACCCATGATGAATAAGTAGATAAGTTTATTCCTATAACATATAAGTGGGTATCACTATCCCCTACTTATTATTCTTTAGTTCCTTAGGGTAGAGAGGGAAGTTTATTTTCCAATGTCCAGTCTAGTGACAATTACCTCCCTTACCCAATCTTCCTTTTGCTTTAAGTGTAGAAGAATTTTGGATAGCTTTAGAACCTTTATTAGGTTAGCCTTTTCCATTTATTTTTCCTTTGTTGGACATCAACATGAAATTGAGCTTGTCTTTCATTTTCCACTCAACAGTTATCAACACACCAAGTAGCTCAATCGATGGCTTACCAAAAAAATTGTTTTGTAGTTCATGGTGTATCCAACGATGATTGCAAGATCACCTATGTGGTCAAATCTAGACCTAAAGGAAATATAAGTCTTACAAAACTTTCCACACACCCAATTAACTTGATTACATGGGGTCCAATCGGATCACCTTCTGCCATTTTGCACTTAAATAGGGCCTTAGAGACATATAACCTCTCTTGCCTTACTTTTTCTTGATACATGTTCCTGAGATGTGTTATCATCTCAATAACGTCCATGTTCTCATGTTGCTTATTGTATCATTGTTGTTGTATTGATATGTACACTCATGTCCTACATATAGGAGAGGAGGCAAATACAAGGAAGCACAAGGAAGCAAACTAAACCCTAATGGGCCATGGGAAACATGCCCATGTACACAATAGACTATTAACCTATTAAATAAATATGCAAATATTCTAACTCTCCCACTCAAGTGGGAACATGGGTGAACACATGTCCAAGCTTGGAGTTACATGACTCAATTGAATGATAAGAAATAAATGATAAATGAAAGATAGAAGCATCACTCCCCATGCAAAAGTTTTTACTTCCTCACTAAAAACATATGATGACACCTCTTTGAGATGTAATTTGAAGTTGGAGAAGCTCAGGCTTTGAAGAAGGTCTTTCTTTTGAAGTGCGTTTGGAATGAAGAACATTTGAAGTGGATAATCATAAATACCACAACTACGCCATCTTTAGTGAAGAGGTATGTGGAGTGGAATAAGCACACATCAACACATCTCACGTACATAATGTGGCACAAATGTCGAGCAATGTTGATGTAGAAGTAGAGGTGTTTTTGAATTGTATGAAAAATGTAACCATATGGAATTAGCACAGAAGACTATAGACATGCATAACGTGGCATTAACACATTTTACAAGGTGTTGAGGGGTCATCTCAACACCTAGAAGTAGCATATGCAACTCAGAGAAGACGTAATGAAGTAGCTCGGTGAAGATCACTCTGGATGAATCCTTGTAGAAACAAAATTTGCACGGGCTTGAATGACGAGCTTCAGAGATGAAGAAGCAACCATCTCGAACACCACATCTTAGATGATAAATTGGAACGTCATCAACACTAAAGGTGCAAGAGACCAGAATTAGCCAAAACAACTCTTGTCCTGGCGTACATAATGTGGTATGAAC
This sequence comes from Alisma plantago-aquatica, assembly GCA_963693085.1. Classification (NCBI taxonomy): domain Eukaryota; kingdom Viridiplantae; phylum Streptophyta; class Magnoliopsida; order Alismatales; family Alismataceae; genus Alisma; species Alisma plantago-aquatica. The sequence continues at coordinate 171,434,034 of OY856409.1, forward strand.
ACGAAAGTCTTTGTGTCAATGTTGCAACTGTGAAATCCCTCAATGTTGTCGAAATGTAAAGTGATGCTAAGTGGGAATGACGTGCCATAAAGACATCATGAAGCCAGATGTGTTGAACAATACAAATCTCCATGAAAATAGTATGGAATATCATCCCAAGTCTCTCTCCTCATATCCACTCTCTCACATTCTCTTCATACCCTCCTCTCTCTCTCTCTCCTATATTCCCTCCCCCGATGTGCCCCAAATACGATGAGAGTGAGTAGATAGTGTGGAAAAAGGGAAATATGACCCCCCCATGTAGAAAGACAGACACATGATGGATGGGAGGGTGGGAAAGGAAAAAGTAAAATAAGAGGTGTAGTATGTAGAGATGAATAAAGCTAAATACAACAAGAATGGAAACTCGGTATAAATAAGAGGATCACTACCAAAATGGTACTTGGTAGGAAAAGAAGTGGCACTACCTGAATGGTTCTCGGTAGAAGATAGATAACTGGAGTCAATATGTAAAACAAACTGGAAAAAAAGATCTGGATAGATAAATTAAATAAATCCTATCTTAAATCGAAAAGCACATTTTTATGGCCCTTAATCTGACAAATGTGGGGGTGTGAGGGTGGAATCCCCGCAAAAAATATTGGTTAGGTAAAAAAATAACAAGATCTTATTATCATCAAGTAGGAGAAGAGATAGACTTTGGAGGACATCAAATTTGGAATTGGAAGTACAATAACTACTTTTGACACATCGTGTCTCTAACTTGACACGCCGTGTAGATTGTCAGGGGTGAGAGGAAAACTCATGATGACACACTGTGTGAGGTTGCTGACACGCTATGTAGATCCTCTGCTAAAAATGACAGACATCTTGCAACATGTCGTGCGGTGTTCCTACACACCATGTACGATGTTGGAGGCATAACTCAGATCTCCGCTGACATTTTGAGTTGGTTTGCAACATGTTGTGTAACTATTGATATGGACGAAGTCCAAGATGGTAGACCTATGTCAACACACCATGTTGGTTGGGCAACACTCTATGTAACTTGTGATTTGGATGAAACCTTGCACTGTTGAGTGGATTTTGGGCTACTACATGTTGTATTGTTGGTCCGAGACCCTGTGTGTGATGTCGCTGAAGCATGATCCTGATGGGAATTGGTGTCGTCAAGGAGGCAAAGACCTCGATAATACATCATGGGTGGTGGGAGTTAGAGTCATCTTTTGTTCTCTTATAGATCATGATGTAACAGAAGGGTGTTGATGATGGACGCATCTTGTAGTGGTTGTTGTCACTACTCCATGTAGGGGACGGTAAGGCTACTTGGAGTGGACAGTGTGGATGATGGACACAGCTCCTTGTAGTGGTCGTTGTCGTTGCTCCTTGCAGGGGATGGCGAGACTACTTGGAATGGTCTGTGTGGCTACTTTAATGGTTGGTGTGGAAGATGGATGCAGACTCAATAGAGAAAAAGGTGGTGAAGATGATGGTTGAGGTTGTTGGAGTGGAAGATAGATGCGCTTGGTGTGGAAGATTCAATGGTTGCGTCTAGAGCTATGTGACAAACTAATCTTCTTTGAGGAGATGGGTAAAGTGACGATGGACTGATAGATCTAAAAAAGAATCGGTATTGTCCAGAGACTCTGACTGAATAAAGATTGTTGGGAAAGATGTCATAGGCTCAAAATCTATGTAAAAGAGGAAGATGGTGTTAAAATGGTGGTCGGGAGGTTCCTAGCAGGCGACCGAACTAAACCATGAAATGAAGGGTGGCAGTCGCCCACAAGTAGGTACTCTTCATGTTTCTCTCTCTCTAGGAGAGAGAGGTGGAGACATCTAGGGCTAGAGTAGGTTCCAATAGGAGAGGGAAGGGAAGCAGAGGCTAGGGTTCAATTCCCAAAGCTATTTCTTTGATAACATGTGAACAAGTGTATTCATTGTATTGTTGTTGTTGTATTGATATGTACACCTAGGGATGAGCATTGGGTTGGGCTATAACAGATTTTGTCTGTCCCAAACCCAAACCCACATTTAAAAGCAGGTCACAGGCTGGGTTTAGGCATGGATAAAATTGAAAAATGCCATCCCATACCCATCCCATATAAGAATGATGGGTTTTGGTCCGGGTTCGGGTTTTCCCAAATAACATCAAATGGGCATACTAAATTTTGTTAGATCTAACTTGCTAATATGAAAACTAAATTAGCATGATATATACTTTGTAATCTGCCTTCAAATATATATATATATATATATATATATATATATATATATATATATATATATATGCACACACATTCTGATATATGCATCCAGGATATGTATACCTTATTTGCATGATCCCCTATGGCAATGAAATGGATATTGAAAGAGCAACAAATCATTTTCTCATACATGTGCTTTCTCAAACATGTGAATGTATGAGAATTAAAAATTTGTGGAATCTATACTGTGTGGCCATTTGCTTCCTTGTCCTATATGTATATACAATGAAATGGGTGTTGGAAGGCAAAAGATCATTTGTCTCCTACATGTATGCATATGGGAAAAAATTGAGCAGAGTCTACTATGCATTGAGCTAGTTACTTCTTTATATTTCTTTAATGAGGTAATCACATGACTTTTCTAAGTGTTATATGCATTGTAAATCAAAGTATGGATATCATATTTTATTTAGTTGTTAAAATATATATGGATAAACAACAAAAGGTTCCATTTCAATGACACAGTGAGATCAAAACAAAGAAATCAAGTATGTCTATCCATGTCAATGATAGTTATCTTACTAGTGTCAATTCACTAATCATGTTGATTGATTACAAATTATCTATGTTGCCATCGGTTGGATACATACTACATATTGCAACACAAAATTTGTATGTTTTTCTTTTAGGACAAACATAGATGTATATGTATTTATTTAATGATAATGTTCTAGAGGATGCATAGATGACATGTACAACTGAAGGTTTTATTGCTTCATATGAAGCCAAAGTATGTAAACTACATAGGTAAATCTATGGATTAAAGCAAGCATCTCATAGTTGGAATCTTAATTTTAATGAGACAGTCAAACAATTTGGCTTTATCCAGAATAAAGATGAACCTTGTTTTACCAGAAGGTTAGTGGGAGCTTGTTTGTATTTCTCATATTATATGTAGTTGACATAATATTGATAGGAAATGACATACTTACTCTATAATTCATTAAACATGGTTTTCAATACCTTCTAGTGAAGGACTTAGGAGAAATAACCTATATTCTAAGAACAAAGATCTATAGAGATAGATCTAGAAGGCTTATTGGCCTAAGCCAAAGTACATACATTGAAAACATTCTACATAGGCTTAGCATGCACAATTCTAAGAGAGGAAAATTACCCATGTCTCATCGAATAAGTGTAACGAGTGGAACCTGAGACGGGATCCACTCCTCACAAAATAAAATAAGAGTCACCATCTATAACAAACACATAATTTTTTTTTTGCAATGGATGAATACCTTTTCTTTTATCTTTCATAAATGGATATCATAAAGACCAAAGAAAAGTAGTGGATATAAATGTAATGACTATTTTTAATCTACAAGATTACATAATAATCTCCTGCTAGAGGTCTACATGAAGGAAACAACTTCAAGATCTTAGCAGAGGGATATCCAAGCTATCTCAAAGTCTATCTCGTAAGAGCCAACTCCACTAATCCATGCCCAAGTCATCATGTTAAGTATTCCATATCCTTCATCTAAGAAGTTGGAAGCATACCCCACAAGAGAAGACAAAGTGGAAGTTGTTAGCATAAAAATGCCGGTATGTGCATAATAATGGGGATTGAGAACCATTATGTAAAAAGGATAACAATTAATTATTAAAGTCTTCCAACAAAGAGGAAAAGTGAACATCCAAATGTATATTAAAGATAAACAATATAAGGTAACAAAAGATGCACTTTCCATATACCAAAATACCAACATGTGCCACATAAGAACAATCAAATAAATTAGGGAACATAATCCATCATCAACAATAATCAATCTACAAGCAAGCAATATAAACACAACATCAATGACATACAAATAAACAATGACGATTAGGGAACATAACCCAAACTTGATAGAGAATGGCACATAAGAAAAATCCGTAATATATAAAAGTGGGCACAAAACTTATGTATGGAAAACATGAACTCCATCCTAAAACATAATATTAACACATAACCCAAAAACCAAAGCACTTATATCACTCTAGGGCCACTATATCAACATGTATGAAATAATGTAGAGGTAAGTGAAAGTATAAAAATAAAATTAATTATACCCATCACACAAATGGGTAACATGAAACATCTACAAAAAAGTGGGAAAATTAGGATTCTTTATAATGACGAGGAACAATTTAGTACCACAATTAGGGTTTCATTCGGAAGAAAAGTACAATTTAGAGTCCCATATAGTTATTCAATTCCACAATTAGGGTTTCATCATGAAGCAACATACAACTTTAGAGTCCCACATGAATTATAGACAATTCAAGAATATCAAGACTCAAATTCATTAAAAATAGACCCAAATAGGTCATCAAGACAAGAAAGGGTAAACATAAGATAAGAATACCTCATAGAGATTACAGAGAGAGAAAAATTGGATTAATTTTTAAACATACATCAAGATAGAGAAAATATAGGTTAAATGCTCAATATAGAATTTAAGAGATGCAACACACATCAAGAGAGATTTTAATTACTCAGTAAATAATTTTGGATATGCAACATACATCAAGAGAAAGTTTAATTGTTCAATATAAAATTCTAGAGATGCAACATACTTCAAAAATGCGTATAATTCATCAAGGTTCAAAACTAGATTTCAACATGGTATTCTTCACCATTGAACAAATTGAACACATACATGCTATTAATTAATGTCAATGATTCAAACCCTAAATTGTAAACTACAATTATGATTGGATTTTAGGTTATGAATTATATATATATATATATATATATATATATATATATATATAAGTAGAAAATATTTTTCTGATTCCAATGAGCAATAATTAATATTATTTGATGAGTTAATATTTAATTATGATTTTCACAAATAGTTGATTTATAGACATACTAAAAACTAAATATCTAGACAATTACCAATTTAACCCGCACATGATTTTAGTATTATATGCATGATATGCCATTGACACGATTTTACCGTGCGTATAACGCAAGTGCACACGTCAATGTAGTATAGGCCTCTGTGAGGCCCGAGTCAAACTCAGGGACACTGAATTATCGGTAGACTACTACTAACTACTCGCAATCAGCTAGACCAATAAAAAGGTTATGAGAGTTGTTGTGAAATAAAAGAAAATAAAACAAAACAAAGCAATCGATTAAGTGTTTAGTTTAATCAATTCAAATGGAGATCTTTAGGATTGCGGTTTCACCGCGGGTTTTCATTGTATGAATTTCCACATAGCTAATCAGATTCATCTCTCAATCCGGGTAGTGGCCTGTAGTCAGAACTGTCCACTGTCGTGGTACAATTCACTACCTATGTCTAGGTCGGTTCCACCGTCGTAGTAACCTATACCCTAAACTAGGTGCATTAGAATCGACCTCTGGGTTTCCACCATTAACCGTACGTCACCTTGTTCAAGGGATTTGTTAACTAATGTGAATTTTGTCTCTTTTCAACTGTTAATTCTTCTTTCAAAGTAATTAAAGGCATTAGATTATCATTATGGTGATCAAGCATAATAATATAATTGAGAAAATGAAATCATACCACGGATTTAAGAGACAAATGATGAATTACTATGATAAAAATGTCATACAATGCTTCCCCGGGCTACTCCCGATCCTAAAGACAAAGGGGATTAGCCCCGCATGTTCATCTCAGAGCAAGACATGGTTGAGGAAAGGGGAAACATGGATAAAAACATGGATAAAATAATGAAACCCCTGAACGGAGAAGATCCATGCATTCCTCAGCATAGAGTGCACGATCTACATCCTTTCGGCAGTGGAAAATGTCTTCTTTGGCTTCCAAAATGGCCGGGGCATGCTTCTAAGCTCCGTTCTTCTCTCCACACCTTCTCGGGACGTGTGCCGTGGCTAATGACGTGATATTCTCCTCTTGGCCGCCGTCATTAGGTATAATCACCGAGTTAGGTTGCAAAAATATCACATTCGTCGGATTTGAGTCGATCTGAAATAAACTTTAATCTGATGGCATCAATACCATCGACGTGGGTCGATGGTATCGACCCCTCGCGATATCGGCAAGCCTTCTTTCTTTTCTGTCATTGCGCCTGATGCTGGATCGATACCATCGACGCGGGTCGATGGTATCAACACCCTTAGGCATCAGTTTTATCCCTTTTCCGTCACTGAATCTACATGTGTCGATAGTATCAACTTTGGGGTCGATAGTATCGACTGGCTGGTCGCTAGCAACCTAATGGTAAGTCACTACCATCGACTTCCCATTTGATGGTATCAACTCTACACTGCTCCTTGCGGCTGCCTGCCTGTGGCTGTGTCGATAGTATCGACTGCTGCAAATATGTGTTTTTCCTGAAATTGCAAAACAAAACCACATCAGCCAAGATAAAACCTATAATTATAATCATTTATGCTCAAAATGATAAAATAAAAGAGATTTGACACTGAGAAGGATCATAGACTAAATAAGTGAATTATGCAATATTAACCACCAAAGTAACCAATAAACGCATAAAACGTGAGTAAAACAACTCTATAAATGCGACTCAAAATCATCACATCAAACTCCCCTAAGCTTGAACATTGCTCGTCCTCGAGCAACTAAACTCTAGAATAGAATTGCGAGGGTCAACTAAAGAACATATTATCACAATAGACTGCGCCATATGATCCCCGCCAGACATTCACATTCCAACCCTCACTAACCACGAAATGATAATTACCCTAAAGGTGACAATAATCATCCATAAAAGATATCTACCTCAAAATTGATGAACACTATCACATAAGGCAGTTAACATAATAAAATCCTCCAGTCCAGACTCAGTGCATCCTGTGATCTCCTATCTACATTGCTCGCCCTAACTACCATCTAAATGGAAGCAACTCTCCTAGTCTTAATGAGTGAGGAGAAAATCACGGTGGCCTACCAATTCGAGCAACAGGTGGATGTAATGGGTGGCTTGTGGAAGAAATGGAAGCATTATACTGTTTTGAAATGCACAAAACCATAATGACCTAAATGATGCGTATGCAAATGAAAATGCCCTAATGCCTATATTTAGGTGGAATGATGCATGCACTATCATTCCGTCTCAAGGTGAGATGGAATATCTAAGAAACTGCACCATGTGCTTATTCTTCTTAGTATGGAAGTGAGAACATGTTCCTTTCTCCCTCTCATTCTTACTTCTCCAATTTTTTATTTTCTCTTTTTTTTCTTCAAATTTGTTTTTTCAACTTTGTATTTTTTTAAGATACTTATTGCTGCATAACTTATACATTTGAAGCATTCAGAAGGTATGGAACAAGTTCATCACCTTTTAATGTTTCAGAAGAGATAAGATGCATGACGTACTATATGCACAAAAAATGTGAATGCAGCTACAAAATGATAGTTATGCAACTAAATGACACACACCTAAGGATAATGTGCATGTATAACTATTCTATATTTTTTTATTTTCATGCATAAATATGTGAAAATAGTTGCAATGCAAGACCTATCTACATGGGATGCAATCAAAGAGATGAAAACCGTAATGTACTTCCATTTCTTATGGTGGAGTATGAAAACAAAGGGGTGGATAGATCACAAGATTAATTGACTGAATCTTTGGAAAATATTATGTGCCCCTCCTTACAGACCTGTGTAGTAATTAAGAGGTTTCTCTCTCTTATTTCAAATTAAGGTCTCATTATCATTTGGTCAGTTTAGGCTCAAACAACCAGTTCCGTCCACTTTTCATGAATCATAGGAATGTACAGTTGTGATTTCCTATTTTAGAGTTGACAAACCCAATTATTTCCTTAAGTTATGTGCTCAAAGTTAAACAACCCAAGCTTGCAAAAACACTAAAAATTTTCAAATTTGCCCCTAATTTTCATGTACAAGCAACGAGATGACACAAGACATTAGACATCCACAATTACACTAGATAGAGTGTGGATCCTACGAACGACTAATAACTAAGAGAAGTCAATGACAAAACATAAAGCAATACAAACTAAAAACTAAATGATAGAAACTGTTCCAACTCCCCCCTAAGCTTGAATTCGACTATGGCCTCATAGTAAAAAACAACCTCAAAAGGTATAATAGTGATACCGATCATTCTACAGGAGGAGGCGGGTACTGTGGGGCTGAGGGGTCCCAAGATGGGTACTTCCACTGGAAGCTCGGATCGTACTGGGGCATTGGTGGAGGTTGTTGATACCCCCAAAATAATTCTGGCTCCAGTAATTGTCGTAAAAGGGCTGCTGCTGCATCTCCATCCTATGCAACCTGTCGTGGATGTTTTTTTGGTTGTCGAGGAGGAGGTGCTCATTCTCGAAAATGGCCCTCTGGTTATCTAACAGCCAGTTCGTTGTATCCTGAATAACGGCGTATGAAGCTGTATGCTGCTGTTGGGTCTGATGAATCTCCTACAGCATCGAGTACATCCCTTGCATGGAGTAGGCATCCTCTCCTTGATGAGAAGGATGAGGTGGCGGAGGCTGTGAAGATGAAGATGCACCCGGATGCATGTGGGGGTGCTTCCAGGGTGCTACTCATATGCAAAGAGGAGTGAAAGCATCCTCTTCCTCTTCATGCTCGTCGCCGTCATTATCATTGTCGTCATTGCCGCCGTCTTCATCCGAGTCATCAATTTCTATGATGGGCCACCTGAAATGCTGAGCACCCTCTATGTTGAAGATGGGGTCTGGAAGAGAACACTCTTGATATACGTGATTAACATGGCAATGTGCATATGCCAAGCCATCACGGAGCAGGAGGAGGTTGGAGCGGTGCAGATGCTGCAGGTTGACCTTGCTCCTATTGGAAAGGGGAGTAAGATGGGAGAGATCCAACCCAAGATAGATGGCCAATGGTGTGATTAGCCCTCCAAAATGGATAGGAGTCTTCCTCGTACTCCTTTTCATGGCCACCACGCGTTTCAAGAAAAACATGCCCCAATTGCACTCCTCACGCTTCAGGAGTTTGTATAGGAAAAACAAATCCGTCTCTTGGAATTTGCTAAGAGACAAGTCAACGTGGGCAAATAGCGTGGTGCAGAGCATGCGGTGCAGAATCCGCACAAACAGATGCTCAAAGTCAGCAACTACAACCTTGTGGTAGCTGACGGATTTGCCCAGAGGTGCAGTCACAAGCTGAGCGAAGATATCATCGTAGTTCGTCCTGTTGTCTGGCCTCCGGTGCTGGTAAGCGTCATGATACCATTTGTACACTGAATTGAACTGGGCGAGGGTAATGGTGTAGTTGTTGTTGAAGAGTCTGAATGACACCCGCCCATTCTTCCACTCTCTGTCGGTGGCGATCAAGTCATTGTGCATCACATTGATGTCCAATGATGCCATGAACTCTGCCACGAGTTCCTTGTAAGTCGGCCACTCGCTGAAGAATGGATGGACGTCGGCATGGAACTCTAGCTCGTCGGGCCTCCTAGTTGTGTGTCTCGTCTGCCCCTTCAAGACGTAGGCGAGATTGTCATTGAACCCCGGGTTGCGGACCATCGTCCGATCGACGTAGCGCGTGGGCTCAATCTTTCTCTTCAAAAGCCCCTCGTAAACCTTCTGGATCTCCGCGGAAGGGTGGACTATCCTCGGATGAGGAATCGATGCAGTTCGTAGAGGAATGAACTCGGGAATCTCATTGGGTACCGCCCATGAAGAAGATGCTCCTGCAGTAAGCACCATTGTCTTCAAGAAAGAAGGAATAGAAGACGGAGCTCGGTGAAGACGATCTCAGAGAAGACAATCTCCGCTCGGTGAAGACTCGGTGAAGATCACGCTCCTTGGATGCTCGTGGAAGGCCTCCGGTCACACAGCACAGTGCAAAGCACAAGTACGGGGAAAAGACTATGAAGGTGTGACGTCATATGACAACCATCCCTCCCTTTTATAACCGTGGCCGTTGCTGCTGTACACCCGTCGATACCATCGACGCAGGTCGATGGTATCGACACCTGTAGCACAATCCGGTCTTCCGCTAGCATCGACGGCTGTTGATAGCCTGATGTGGGGGCCCAGATCGATGATGCGTTGATACCATCGACGGGCGTCGATGGTATCGACCCATCCCACAGATCAATTCTCTTGATGTAGCGATCACCGTTGATTCCCTCTCGCGGATCGGTGACATGTCACGTCGATACCATCGACGCAAGTCGATAGTATCGACTCTTCTTAGGGCAAACACCCTCGCAAGGCCCAACCACCACTTTCTTCCTGTAACCGGGTCGATACCATCGACAGGCCCGTCGATGGTATCGACTTCACTGAGACAAATTTCGTCTGAATATCTTTAGGGATCTCGCGAGTATCGTCAGCCATGTCGATACTATCGACCCCGTTCTGGCGATTTCTTCAGCGCTACTGATGGTTGGTCGATACCATCGACGAGGCCGTCGATGGTATCGACTCAGAAAAATTTCTGCAGTCATCTAACTGTACCCATGTCGATATCATCGACACAAGGGTTGATTGGTATCGACCCTGCCTCAGACCTGCACACTGAACAAATGATCATGGTATCATTTTTACACTAAAAACAAAATCAAATCAAACTAACTTACAAATGTGAATGAAACTAAACAAAACTACCAATGGCTGGGTTGCCTCCCAACAAGCGCCCTTATTTAACATCTTAGGCTAGACGAAATCAAGCTCCTCATGCATCCGTAAGTGCAATGAGTTTGACCTCATGCACTTTCCTCGTGTAATCCTCACCAAAGTACAACTTTAATCACTGTCCATTAACCAAAAATGTTGTCTTGCCATCACGCACCATGATTGCTCCATGTGGCCTGACCTCCTCTACAGTGAAAGGTCCACTCCATCGAGATTTCAATTTCCCAGGATGCATCTTTAACCTTGAGTTGAATAAGAGCACACAATCTCCCTTCTTGAAGACACACATCTGAATGTGTCGATCGTGAATCAACTTTGTTCGCTCCTTGTAAATCCACGAGCTTTCATATGCATTCATCCTCAGCTCATCGAGTTCATTTATCTCTAACAAGAGTTTCTTTCCTTCTTCATCATAGTTCAAATTCAGCTTCCTTAGCACCCAGTGCGCCCTATGCTCCAATTCCACCGACAAATGGCAGACCCACCCATAAGCCAACCTAAAAGGCGTAGTGCCTATAGGTGTCTTATATGCCGTACGATATGCCCATAAAGCGTCCGATAGCAGAGTACTCCAGTTCTTCCATGTCAAAGCCACTGTGCGCTCCAAGATTTTCTTAATCTCTCTATTGGAGACTTCGACTTGCCCCTATGTCTGCGGGTGGTACGGGGTACCAATGTTGTGCCTTACCCCATACTTTCGCAACAATTCCGCGAACTTCTGATTTCTGAAATGGGTACCTCTATCACTGATAATCATCCTTGGCATGCCAAATCTGTAGAAAATATAGTCCTTGACACACCTCCACACTACAACAACATCATTAGTCCTAGTGGGTATTGCCTCTACCCACTTCGATACATAGTCAACAACCAATAAAATGTACAAGTTAGAGTTTGAGGACACAAAGGGTCCCATGAAATCAATACCCCACAAATCAAACACCTCGACCTCTTGAAATACATTGAGGGGCATCTCCTGTCACTTTGAAATGTTACCTGCCCGTTGGCAGGAATCACATCTCCACACATAATCATATGCATCCCAGAACAATGTAGGCCAGTAAAGGCCGCTCTCAAGTACCTTGTCCACGGTTCTGGAACTTGCATGATGGCCACCAGTCAGTAGCGTATGGCAATGATGAAGTATACTTTCATACTCGACCTCCGATACGCACCTGCGCAAAACTCCATCCCTGCATTGCTTCAACAAAATGGGGTCATCCCAGAAATAATATCGCAAAGAATGGAAACATTTCTTTTTCTCTTGATTTGTCCAATCATCTGGGATAATTTTGCAGGAAAGATAATTGACAATATAAGAAAACCATGGATCTTTAGATTTTACAGAAAGAAGTTGTTCATCAGGGAATGTCTCGGTAATGGGTATATGAATGTCCTTCTCATCTACCCTTTCCAACCTAGACAAGTGGTCCGCCACCACATTTTCTATGCCTGCCTTATCTTTAATTTCAATATCAAATTCTTGTAACAGTAAGATCCACCTAATCAGTCTAAGTTTGGCAACTTTTTTTTTCCATCAAGTACTTTATGGCAGCGTGGTCCATCCATACCATGACTTTAGATCCTACTAGATATTGCCGGAATTTTTCAAAAGAAAAAACAACGTCGAGAAGCTCTTTTTCAGTTGTCGTGTAATTCAGTTGTGCTTCATTTAATGTTTTGAACGCATAGAAAATCACAGCGGGTTTGTTGTCAGCACCATGTCCTAAAACGGCCCCTACTGTGAAATCCGAAGCATCACACATCAATTCAAATGGCTTTGTCCAGTCCGGTGTTTGCACAACCAGTGCAAAAATTAATTTCTCTTTAAGCACATTAAATGCATGCATACATTTTTCATTAAAATCAAAGACCACATCTTTCTCCAACAGCTCAGACAATGGTTTAGCGATTTTTGAGAAATCTTTTATAAAGCGGCGATAAAAATCGGCGTGACCTAGAAAATGCCGTACCCCTTTTACCGAATTCGGTGGGGGTAATTTGGAAATAACTTCAATCTTCACCGGATCTACCTCCAACCCCTTGCTAGACACTTTATGTACAAGCACGATCCCTTCGCTAACCATCATATGACATTTCTCCCAATTGAGAACTAAAAGCATGTCCTCACATCGTTGCAAAACTTTATCCAAATTGTATAAACATTCATCGAAAGACGCACCATAGATGGAGAAATCGTCCATAAAGACTTCCAAACAACACTCAACCATATCGGAGAAAATGGCAAGCATGCAACGGTGAAAGGTTGCTGGTGCGTTGCACAAACCAAAGGGCATACGGCGGTATGCAAATGTTCCATAAGGACAAGTGAAGGTGGACTTCTCTTGATCCTTAGGATCAATGAAAATCTGATTATAACCCGAATACCCATCTAGAAAATAAAAGTGAGAATGACCTGCTAATCGCTCTAAAATCTGATCAATGAATGGTAGCGGAAAATGATCCTTCAACGTAGTAGCATTCAATCTATGGTAATCTATACACACACGCCACCCGGTTACCAGGCGGGTCGTGACCGGCTCATTCAACAGATTATGAGTAACAGTAATTTCCCCCTTTTTAGGGACTACCTGTGTAGGACTCACCCACGTCGAGTCGAATATAGCATAGATGATACCTGCAGAAAGGAGCTTGATCACCTCCTTCTTGACTACCTCCATCATGCTTGGATTTAGTCGGCGCTGTGTCTAAATTACAGGTTTGTCTCCCTCCTCAAGCCGGATCTTGTGCTGGCACAGTGTAGGGGAGATCCCCTTGATGTCTGCCACCGACCACCCGAATGCACCTCGGTGGTTCTTCAACACGATCAGCAGTTGGTCCTCCTCCTCGGCACTCAGATATGCCGAGATAATCACTGGTAGATTTTCACCCTTGGCTAGAAATGCATATTTCAAGTGAGGAGGCAGTGGCTTCAATTCTAACTCTGGTGGAACGATCAAGGATGACTGAAGCGGTGGTGGGAGTTCTCTAAGATCTTCATAGTACCTAGCATAAAAGCACGGAAGCACCTGAAGCATCTTGACACGCTCTTGTAGTGACTTTCTTCTCATCCAGTCATGCGTTATATTAACTAGGCAGGCTTCAAGAGGTAGTTCTGGATATGCATTGAAGATAGAACTTGCTTTGGCCTCATCTTCAGTAGAAGGAGGGATGTCCTCCTCTTCATCATTCGGAAAACCCATGACCTTGCTAAGAGAAACAACTTTGGTATGATCCATAATGTCTACAACCAGTGTCCCCTTCTCCACCTTAGTCATTACATGAGCCATATCTAGAAATGGCTTCCCTAGACAAATAGAAATATTCTGATCAAAGTGCTTCACCATGCGACATTGCTCCTTTGTTTTTGATTGTGTTGTGATTGAGGGCATGACCATTTCAAACTGATCATCAGCGATACCCAAGGTCAAACGACCTCTTCCCATCTCAAGTATCATATCTGTAGTGGCTTGGAAGGGTCGTCCAAGGAGTAGCTCATTACCCTATTCATCTTGCATTTCCATTACTACAAAGTCTGCTGGAAACACAAACCGATCGACTTTAACCAAAACGTCTTCACAAATACCGTACGGCTTCACCACAGAATTATCCGCCAACTGAATCATCATATTGCTTGGCCTTGATTCTTTCAATCCCAACTTCTTGAACGTAGAGAGAGGCATCAGATTTATACTTGCCCCGGAATCACACAATGCTTCGCCGAATTTCACTTTACCAATGTAACATAAAATGTTGAAGCAACCTTGATCCTACCTTTTAGGTGGCAATGTGCCCATGATGAAAGCACTTACATGTTCCTTAAGAACCACGACCTCGGTATCTGGGATTTTCCTCTTCTTTGTGATTATGTCTTTCAGAAACTTGCCATAAGAGGAGATATGCTCTATTACCTCTAACAATGGAATGTTGACAGAAAGCTTTCTAAAGCTATCTAGAAACTTCTTAAACTGAGCGTCCACTTTCTTGGCTTTCACGCTATTGCGATATGGGATTGGGACAGCCTGTGTCCTTTGATTTGGCGGCACATATGACATCCTCTTCTGTGTCTCCTCCTGAACAACTGGTTATGATGTAACATTCTCTACCACATCCTCTACTGGCTCGGTGATTGGGATTGGAACCTCCTCAGTGGCCTCACCTATAGTTTTTGGTTGGGGTGTGCCCGGATCATTGGCCCTGGAATTTAAAATCTGCTTGCCACTCCGTAGCAAAATTACCTTTGCCTGTTGGTTTCCTCCTACAATGTTTGTATTTCTGGGAAAACCTTGCTGCACTGGCTTTTTCAAATTTGCTATTTCAGCTGCCATCTGCGCCAAAGATGTCTCTATCGTCCTCATCTGAGCCCCATGGCTTTGTAGGGTCTACCCGAATTGATTCATGAATTCCCCTTGTTGCTTTATCTGCGGGCCAAACGTGCTCATTAGTTCTTGATTCTGCTTTATAACTTGGTTGAGCAACTCATTGCTCTTATCCTCTGACGCCGGTTGGGGTTTTGCATCAGGGTCCTGCAAGAAATTATTTGGGTCCTTCCAGGAGAATTTCTTGTCTTTCCTCCATGAGTAGTCGTTGTTTCTGTACCCCTGCTGTTGGCGCATATATTTCACTTGAGCTTCATCCTCGGATTATGTATCTTCTTTTGCAAGTAGTTTCTTGGCGAGAAGGTCCATCTTCTCATTTATCTCTTTGATGGCCTTTGACTCTTCTGCAGCCCGAATATGTTCTACTGCGTCTCTGTCGCCCCAAGATTGCTTCTTAGCCATGTTCTTCAAAATTTCCCAACACCTCGTGCCTGTGTTGTTTAAGAAGAATCCTGAACCTGCGGAATCTAAGTTACTTCTATCATGCTCGGAAAGAGCAAAATAGAAGATTTTAACTTGTTTCTCCTTGTCAAGCCCATGATGTGGGCACCTCCTTAGCATGATCTGAAAATGCTCCCAAGTCTCAGAGTAAGTCTCCCCGACCTTTTGACTGAAGTTATGGATCTTCCATACCAGATCGTTGGTCTTCTCGGGTGGAAAGAATCTCTCGAAGAACACCTCGACCATATGATCCCATGATTCCACATACTCATCACCAATATTATGTAGCCATTCTCGTGCATTTCCCGCCAGAGAACTGGGAAACAACTTCAAGTACAATGTCTCCTGTGGAAACCTGTATATCTTGATCATGTCATAGTTCTCCACGAACTGGCTAATGTGAGTCACCGGGTCTTCATTTTTGAGCCCGTGAAACACATTTTATTTGACCAAATTTATTAGGCCTGGATCGATCTTATAGTTGGGAATGTTGATAGCTTGCCTCTTGATCGGCCCTTTAGATGCAGATGCTGAAGACGCCTTGATCTTCTCCCAAATTTTCTATTCCTCAGCCATAGCTTCTGGTTCAGAGTCTGAATCTATATCTTCAGGTCAGTTTTGAATGTTATTTTGCTCGTCGTCTGGTCCCGGTAGTGGAACCTATGGTGATAGCTGAATGTAGTCTGTGCTATGCGTCCTCACTATGCACTAGTACCTACAAAATAATAATTTAGGTTCAGTACCATGCTAGACAATTTCTAAATATGAATAAAAAAATGTTGAATTTCAAAAATGATATTAAAATAATAATAAAAATGTGGCCTAGAGTGGCTGCTTACAGCACTCGTAGTGCCGACAATTCCCATTTCCCCGAAAATGACGCCAAAAAAACTTGACACGATTTTATCGTGCGTATAACGCAAGTGCACGCGTCAATGTAGTATAGGCCTTTGTGAGGTCCGAGTCGAACTCAGGGACACTGAATTATCGGTAGACTACTACTAACTACTCATAATCAACTAGACCAATAAAAAGGTTATGATAGTTGTTGTGAAATAAAAGAAAATAAAATAAAACAAAGCAATCGATTAAGTGTTTAGTTTAATCAATTCAAATGGAGATCTTTAGGATTGCAGTTTCACCGTGGGTTTTCATTGTATGAATTTCCACATAGCTAATCAGATTCATCTCTCAATCCGGGTAGTGGCCTGTAGTCAGAACTGTCCACTGTCGTGGTACAATTCACTACATATGTCTAGGTCGGTTCCACCATCGTAGTAACCTATACCCTAAACTAGGTGCATTAGAATCGACCTCTGGGTTTCCACCATTAACCGTACATCACCTTGTTCAAGGGATTTGTTAATTAATGTGAATTTTGTCTCTTTTCAACAGTTAATTCTTCTTTCAAAGTAATTAAAGGCATTAGATTATCATTATGGTGATCAAGCATAATAATATAATTGAGAAAACGAAATCATACCATGGATTTAAGAGACAAATGATGAATTACTATGATAAACATGTCATACAATGCTTCCCCGGGCTACTCCCGGTCCTAAAGACAAAGGGGATTAGCCCTGCATGTTCATCTCAGAGCAAGACATGGTTGAGGAAAGGGGAAACATGGATAAAAACATAGATAAAGTAATGAAACCCCTGAATGGAGAAGATCCAAGTGTTCCTCGGCGTAGAGTGCGTGATCTACAATCTTTCGGCGGTGGAAAATGTCTTCTTCGGCTTCCAGAACGGATGGGGCGTGCTTCTAAGCTCCGTTCTTCTCTCCACACCTTCTCGGGACATGTGCCACGGCTAATGACGTGATACCCTCCTCTTGGCCGCCGTCATTAGGTATAATCACTGAGTTAGGTTGCAAAAATATCACAACCGTCGGATTTGAGTCGATCTAAAACAAACTTTAATCTGACGGCGTCGATACCATCGACGCGGGTCGATGGTATTGACTCCTCGTGATATTGGCAAGCCTTCTTTCTTTTCTGTCGTTGCGCCTGATGCTGGCTCGATACCATCGACGCGGTTCGATGGTATCGACACCCTTAGGCATCAGTTTTATCCCTTTTCCATTGATGAAGCTACATGTATCAATAGTATCGACTTTGGGGTCGATAGTATCGACTGGCTGGTCGCTGGCAACCTGATGGTAAGTTGCTACCATCGACTTCCCAGTCAATGGTATCGACTCTGCTCTGCTCCTTGTGGCTGCCTGCCTGTGGCTGCGTCGATAGTATCGACATATGTCGATGGTATCGACAACTACAAATATGTGTTTTTCCTGAAATTGCAAAACAAAACCACATCAGCCAAGATAAAACCTATAATTATAATCATTTATGCTCAAAATGATAAAATAAAAGAGAGTTGACACTGAGAAGGATCATAGACTAAATAAGTGAATTATGCAATATTAACCACCAAAGTGACCAATAAACGCATAAAACGCGAGTAAAACAAGTCTATAAATGCAACTCAAAATCATCGCATCAGCCATATTAGCACATTGCCATCAATCAACCAATCACCCAAAATAAATCAAACCTAATATGTGACAAAAAATACTACCCATTATTTGTGTGACATGATTAAATAAAGGGGAAAACAAGTAAAAGTTTGACAATCACCTTCTTCTCCCTTTCTTTGATGTGGGCGAAGCGCTGCAGACCCCGTTCACTCAGGGTAAACACCAAACTTTGAAATCATTACAAGGTAGAACTAGAGGAGATGCGTAATGAGTTCCCCACCTTTGGTGGTCTTGAAGAACCCAACAATAGGGTTGCGAGGTAGAAGAGGATTCATGGAAGCTTCCCACCATCCCAATTAAGGGAAGAGATTTGTAGGTCCAAAAGAGGGCTAACTCACTAGAAAATAGAATAAGGAATCAAGTTGGTGTTTCCAAGGCAAAGCCAAGAACATTGAAAATGAGACATCTAGGTGCCCAATGAGCACGAGGCCAAAAACTAAAGCAGAAAAAGGGAAAACCATGCAAGTACATGAATTGAAAAAAACAATGGTTCAAGATGCTTTTCTAGGCCATGAGGAGAGATTCTAGATGGTTGATGCTCATCTTTGAAGGCCTTAACTTCATCGGTGAGGTCATGGTTGGCTCCACAGTACTAGAGTTGGGTGGATAGGTGCCAAGATAAACTAGAACAAAACACAATCTATAAATCATATTGTGGGGTTCTAATGCTTGTGTATCAGTGATTATACATAGGTTAGAGGTCTCAGGGACAACACATTTCCAGATGGAGAAAGAAACTAGATGAAAAGGATGTTAGGGCTGGATATGAATTGGGACAAAATAAATTTCAAACTAATTAGGGTCAACGGTTTTGGGATTGGATGAGGAAACTAATGGAAAGGAAATAAGGATGTGAGGAGTCAAGGAAAGATAGAGTCTGAGAGGAGGCACACTGCAGGGAATGTGGAGTCCTGATGCTAACAAGATTTTAGCAAAGAATATAAGGGAAACAAGTAAAAGACCCAAACCTAGAGTCTGATCTAGATTAATTACAACATGACACAAACTTTAGGCTAAATTTCAAAATTCGCTGATTAAAACCAAATTCCAAACCAGTTGGGATATGATTAATATACTTTACCATCCTTTAATCAATTGGGATAGCTATAGCTCTTCAATTTATATGAAAATGGGTACCCTAGCCTATTTTCCCATTATATTTGGGCTTTGAAGTTTCCTTTTATGAGTTATAATACAATTCAGTCTTAAATCCATTATATTTATATTACATCATTGTCATCAATGCTTTTTATTTAAAGTCATGTTATCCTCATATCATTATAAAGGGAGTTATGGTTAGTTATGTTGCACAGATTTCCAAATTTTACCCTTTTAACCTATTAAGTCCATTAATTCAGCAATAACATAGATGATGGCGCATTATTCATATCTACAGAGTGAAAACTCCATTTCATGTATCTAGCACATCTTACCTCTCACTAGACATATTTTAGTTATTATGTGTAGATTAGTTGGAAAAGGAAAAATATATGACATATTTTATGAACTCACTTACATGTCAGCACATATTTAGGTAATTAGGTTAATATTAGCATATCATGATATGTGATGTTGATCAAAGAACCTAATGTCAATTTGTGTATTATATATATTTTCAATCCTATACATGTTAGGGTTACATTTGAGTTATTCATGTTACATGTATTAACTATATTCATTACGGTTACAAACAACTGTATTAGGATATAAGTCAATCTTTGTTTGCTCATATACAAATAACCAAGAATACTAACCTCCTAATCATAGGATTAGGGTTTATAGAGTCAACATGCCATGTTTAAATATATTACAACACTCCACCATTTAAAGAGGATTTTGTCCTAAAAATATAATTATCCATACATTATCAACCAACTACTCCACCCCTTGAAAGGTGTAACCTAATAAGCCAACCAAACAACTCTTACATGTATTCAAGTTTCACATGTACATCATTTAGTTCTGATTACCATGTATATTTCCAATGTATATAGATCGATCTTCCAACTAGCAAAACTTATCAACCCATGGTTGAATCTTAGCTCCTTATGTTTCTAACCTAACAACCCTGAGGTTCACATGAGCTTCCAAAACATCACAAGGTATAACTCTCCACAACTTAAGGGATAAAAGGGTAGGTACACCAAACATTTATTACCATCCACATCTTCCTAGTCATTTCTCCACAGTAAAAACACTAGGGTTTCAAAGTTCAACTCTAACTAGTTCTAGGATTTCCCTATCAAACTTATGTGCACTTCATATGATTCTACATCCTTCTTCCATCATCTAATTAACAACTTAGGTAAGTTCTAGGGTAAAACATATCAGTTAAAGGATGACTATACATGGTAATGGTCCTACTTAGGGAGATAAAATTGATTTAGTCAAAATTCAACTTCCATGGTTCTGGTACCATCTTGTAAGGAGTGGGACGCTAGAGGGGATCCACTCCTGACTGATTCAAATAAGAGTCACCATCCATAACAAACACCTACACTATTTTTTTCTATGGGTGAATAACTTCTATTTGATATTTTATAAATGGACATCATAAAGACCAAAGTATAGCCACAAAATATATGTAATGACTATTTTCAATTTAAAAGATTACATAATAATCTCCCACTAGGAGCTTACATGAAGGCAACAACTTCAAGATCTAAGTAGATGATAATACAAGCTATCTCAAGTCTATCTCCCAAGAGTGAACTCTACTACGCCATGTCTAATTCATCATGCCAATTATTCCATATTATTCACCAGAGGAGTTAGAAGCATACTCCACAAGAGAAGACAAAGGGGAAGTTGTCAACACAAAAATGTTGACATGTTCATATAAATAGGGATTGAGAAACATTATTGAAAATGGAAAATAATTAATTGTTCATGTCTTCCAACAAAGAGGGAAAGTGAACATACAAATGAATAACAAAGAAAAACAATATAAGGTAACAAAAGATGCACTTTCCGTGTATCAAAATATCAACATGTATCACATAAGCACATTTAAATAAATTAGTGCACATAACCATCATAAAAATAATCAATCTGCATGCAAGTGAGATAAACATAGCACCAATGAAATATAAATAAACAATGGCGGTAAGGGCACATAACCCAAAACTTGATAGATAATGGAACATAACCAAACTCCCCAATATATAAAAGTGAAATATAAAAACCAACATACTAATACCTCATAAAGAATCAAGAGAGAAAAAAACCAAATTAATTTCTAAAAATGCATTTAGAGGGAGAAAATATAGGTTGATTGATCAATATAGAATTCAAGATATACAATATAAATCAAGAGAGAGTTTGATTGCTCAATATAGAATTTTGGAGATGTAACATACATCAAGAGAGAGTTCAATTGCTCAATATGGAATCCTAAATATGAAACATGTTTAAAGAAACTGTCTTTTTATATCTTAGAAAGAGTACAATCCTCTCCAATAGATAGGAGGGGACAAGTCAAGGAAGCAAATAACAAACCCTAATGGGCCTATTATACTTAGGTCCATATTGCATAAGACTTAACTGAACAAAAAATAGAAATAAAGAGAATACAATTGTTGAAGATAAATCTATTCCAATACTCCCCATCAAACTGGAGCATAGATACCAAACATGCCCAACTTGCAACACAACTCCTCAACTCTCTTTCTAGAGAGAGGCTTTGTAAAAATATATGCAGTTTGCTCATGTATAGGCAGAAAAAGGGTAGGGATCTTGTTGGTCAGCACAACATCTCAAAGAAAAGTGCAATCCACCTTGATACGATTCATGAAATATAGGATTACTAGAGATGAAGGTAGCAACATGATTGTCACAGTATATTGGAATAGCGTGAGTGATAGGAAACCCAAAGTAAAAAAGGATACATTTGATCCATAATAGCTCATAGGTAGTATGTGCCATTGCACAATACTCAAATTCTGCACTGGATCTAGATGCACAATTTTGTTTCTTACTTCTTTAAGTATCCAAGTTTTACCCAAAAAAGGTACAATAACCAAAGGTAGATATCCTATCAGACTTACACCCTGCCTAATCAACATTAGAATATCCAGTCACATCTAGATGTCATTTCTATTTTAAAATAGTCAATGTCCAGGCATGTTCTTCAAACGTCTCAATACTTGGCATGCAACTTCCCCATGACATTGTCTACAAAAATACATAAAATGGTCAAGAAAACAAATAACAAATCATATATATGGCTTTATAATAGTAAGATATAAAAGTTTACCAACCAAGAATTTATAGCTAAATTTATCTTATAAGGGCTGAACATATTTTTCCCATAAACCACATGCTTGATCTATAGAGGAGATTATAAGTTGTCAATCAAGCATTCCTATTTCAAAAAGTCTAGCATATACTTTCTCTGAGATAATGATACTCCATCCTTATTATGTGCTACCTCAGTGCCAATAAAATAATGTAGACACCCAAGGTCCTTGGTCACGAAATGCTTCATAAAATATATCTTTGTATTAGTGATTCCTGCATCATAACTACTGAACAAGATGATGTCATCCACATAAACAATGAGAACAATTATGACAAAAATAGTGGTTTTGATAAATACAAAATGGTCACATTGAGACCATGTGAAATCAACTTTGTATATTACAATGGATAACTTGTCAAACCATGATCGGGGACTCTATTTGAGGCCATAAATAGCTTTTCTTAGAAGACTGACTTTTCCATAGTACTCCCCTAGAACAACATAACTTAGAGGTTGTGACATATAGACAATCTCCTATAATATCCATATAGAAAGACATTCCTGATATATGATGAATGCATATTTATCCATTTTATTTGCATCTTTTACATTCATTCCTTAGGAGCATTTTGTTGATTATTCCATATTTTTAGAATTAATTGTCTTAGTTTAGCTTTTATATCTTTAAGTGAAGTTTTTATATATTTGTTTGGATTTTGTAGGATAATACCTCAATCACTTCAAAATTCAAAAATTCCCAAAAATACTTTTGGAAGATGTTTTCACATTTTCTCACAGTGCCTATATACATATATATATATGTATATATATCACATGAAAATCACTATATATTTTGCATAAGAACCCCAAATGTAATGTTCAAAATATGCATTCAAAAGGGAATATAATTTTGTACAGGAAAAATATATTTTTGGATGCTTTGGAACTTGTGACAGGATAAAAATTTTCTTGAAATTCTTGTAATGGAAATTTGTAGCAAAGAGAGTTAAGGAAGTTAATGAGCGGTCAAAGTAATTGAAGGAAGGAAATTCGATAAACTTTTTTCATTTAAATTGGAATTCATTTTCTATTCAAAATTCACTATTTTTCAAAGCAATCAGGTTACAATTTCAAATCTTAAAAAGTTGTTCCATGGGACCGACCCCTCTATACTTAGAATTGACCAACTTGTTGAAGTAGGTTGTTTTGATAAAAAGGTTAAACTATCATAATCAATTCTCCCTAGTGAAATTTTGAATAAATGACACACATAATTTTTTCCACCATTCAACAAATTGGTTTTTTGAAGCCCAGTCATTTTGGAAAATTAGGAACTTCTTTTATTTTTCTCTTATCGAGACCCATTGCGGTAGTGATACTCCTTTTACTGAGTTTCCATATGATAGTACTATTTTTCTTGCAAATCATACTTATTTTCTTGAATCAAAACTTCCTTTTCTTCAAAACTATTTATTTCCTATCTTTTAAGGAACAAGCTGTGTATGCCACCCTTGGGAAATAGGATTCCATGCCACCCACTTTTGATCATGAAAAAGTAGAATTTTCCATCATTTGAATTGTACAAATTGATACAGGCTGGGTGAATAGGAAGTAAACAACAAGATTGAGTGAGCCCTTGCCACTCAAAGTGAAGCCCTATTAGACAAGAGAGTGGATAGAGATGTAACACTTTGTAAGATTTTGTTGACTGAAAAAGAGACTTGGGAAGCCACACTACATGAGGCTGAACCAAAAAAAAAACTTAAGGACTTTTCAGTCCCTAATACTACCTATGAAAAACATCCTATTGTGCCAAACAGACACCACCACTCCTCAATTTGAGATATGCACTCAATGGATCTATAAAGAGGTGAGATCACCCCCTTACTAAAATTTGAAGAATAAAACATCCATTCCAATCATGCACATAAGGTATGTTGGAATAGGAGTAAAATTTTCATATCTATATTATTGGTATGCAAAAGACTAAAGTATAGAAGTGAAATAAAATCATTGACTATGTTCAATTTTACAACAAGATTATAAAAGAACATAATAATCTCCCATAAGGGTTTACATGAAGATTCCACAAAAGGATCTAAAATAGAGGGAAGTCTAAACTACTTCAAGTCTATCTCCAAGCAACATTTCCATGAGCTAGGTCCATGTTGAAAGCTATATTATCCTTGGTCTTGCTCAAGACCTTCTCCAAAATCTGGGTGGTTGGGAAATCGCCCAGAAAGAGGGAAAGAAAACAAGGTATGTGTCAACAATAATATCAAGAACAAAAGAAAGAAAATAGCACAGAAGTAAATGCTATAAGTTCATCAATATATGAAGAGACCAAGAGTATGATGCATAATTAAAATAGATGCTTTCCATAACACTAAAATAGTAAAGGAATTTCATGCATGATTAATATTGACTACATTAACAAAGTAGGGTTAAGGAACCTACCATACCTCAACTTATAGGTGAGGGGAGAAATAACACATTCCCAGTCACCTACACAAATTATATATGGGGGAGAATAACAAATTCTGTAGGGCAAAATAACACATGCCCTATCTATGGGTGGTAGTAGATAAGTACCACTACATTAGCTAAATATTCTAATAAAATCAACATGCTAAGAGAAACTATGGCAAGTAGAAACATAATATATTTGAAACATGGCAGTGGGGTACACGACCCAAGAAATAGAACATCTATACTATTTTTTGAGGCAATTTAACAAAAGAGCCATGAATAGAGAAAATAGGGTTCATATAGTAACTCATTAGGGAATATAGGGTTTGGTTTGCAAATATCCCAACTTAGGGTGTAAGAATTCACATACCTCTTTACTATGTTCAAGTACCAAGTTCCATCACTTCTAGATGTTCCAAGTTCAACTTTAGCCTATTTCAATCTAGTAACATTCATTAGTGTACATATTACAATTTATTGCATAGAAACCCTAAGATTGGACCTTTATCACAAACTCAAATTTACACTATGAAAATCTCACCATTGGACTAATTATGTTCTGGTGAACAAGAAAACATATCTTTATGTCAATTTTGGAGTTATGGTGATTAAGTTGTAATTTTTATGTATTTTATGTATTAAAATCATATTCCAAAATTCACCTTTAAAAAAACCTTGAAATCCGACCTAGAAAGGATTTTTATTATATAGAGATTAAATTTCCAATTCAAATACATATTTTTTTATTCATTTTTAACAACAGATTTAAAAGATCTGAATTTTCCAATTCTAACCAACCAAAAAATGACATGTCAGCAATTTAGTTGCAAGCGAGGAAGATAGAGAGAGAGAGGGAGAGGGGCTGGCCTATGACTTGCCCCCAACAATATGTCCTAGGTCATCCTTTACCCTACAAGGGATGTACCAATAATTTCAAATTCATCTAGATCTAGTAACAAAGTATAGACAACAAAGGAACAAAATCCTAAACAAGAACATCATCTAAAGGTGGAGATCATCATTTAAGCATAAGAATATGAAATTACAAGATAATAATAAGTAATACACATGGATAAAGTTATATTACTTGCCTTAGGAAGAAGATTAGATCCCAATCAATAGGAAAGTCGAGCAAGATAGATTGGTAGCTCCAAGCACAAACTCCAAACTTGAGCAAGAATCACCTTCTTCTCAAGGATACAAACCCTAAGCAAGAGGAGCATGGAAAGAAGAGTTTTTGAGCTTTAGATGAGGTTTCAACCTGTAGGAAGGTTTAAAGAAGAATAAAAATAAGGAAAACAGAGGCAAAGGGGAAGCAACCTACTTTCCTTGGTCGGAAATATCAAAAGGTGACTTTAGAAACCCTAGATGAGCTTAGATGAAACCCTAGAAGACCTTCTTCATTAAGACCACATCTTCATCAACCTTGGGACAACTCATTCGTGGCTGAATAGAGAGAGGACGAAGTTCTAAGTAGGAGGGAGGTGATATGGATCCAATATTT
The DNA here is from genome assembly GCA_963693085.1 of Alisma plantago-aquatica. Classification (NCBI taxonomy): domain Eukaryota; kingdom Viridiplantae; phylum Streptophyta; class Magnoliopsida; order Alismatales; family Alismataceae; genus Alisma; species Alisma plantago-aquatica. Next base: position 171,460,463 of record OY856409.1, read on the forward strand.
TGATTGGGAGGTAAGGAAGGAGTATACAAAGCTCTATGGTTAAGGAAGAAGAAAGACATGAGGTGTCCAAGCTACTTTCCATGTACCCATGTCTAAGGGTGCCCATTGTCAAGCAAGACTTTATGGATAAGTAAGAAGAATAGCATGAGGTTTCAAGTTACTTCCCATGTGTCCATGGATAAGGGTTCCCATGGACATGCAAGCCTTTATGGATAAGGAAGGAGTCAAGCATGAGGTGTCCATGGAGCTTTCCATGTCTCCATAGCCTAGAGCTTCTATGGCCATGCAAAAAATTGTTCCACATCTCCTAGAAACTTCTTATCCATCAATTGTCGGTTCTCTAGGCCCATCACCGATCTCCAAACAAAGAAACCACCCCATTGGTTGATAACTCCTAAAGATAAACTTATCCATAAAAGGGGAAATCCCTAAAATGCCCTTGAAGAGAAACACCTCCAAACTAAGGTACAACTAGGAGACACATTGCCCAAAAAGCTCAAAAATGATAGGAAACATCTAAGGATCATAATTCATGTGACAATTTGCAAATAAAACCTCCCAATTGGGTAAATTACAAAAAGTCCAAAATGTGCATAAAAATTGCATAACTTGCACAAACATCATCCAAATTGGACCAAACTTGAAAGTTAAGTTTATCTCATTTCAAAACACCACACAAGGTTAGATTAAGGTTTATAGCACTTAATTATTGCAATTGAGATTGTTCAACACATTAAGCAAGGTTTGGGGCCTTACACTTCTAGCACAAATTTATTTACCATTGCTCCACTTAAGTGGTAATTTTGCATTTTAGATCCTTAAATAAAATTTCATTGAGTTATTTGTGCATAAACCCTTATATTGGTGTAATTATTGAACAGATGTTCACCATCCCACTATAAATTCCACTAATTCATCAACAAGGACATAAAGGATAGAAATGAGAAGAAAAGTTAGGGAAAAGGGTTACATGGAGATTACAATTAGAATTCAATATGTTACATGATCTGTATGCATCAAGCCAATCCCTTCTTCGGTAACAAAGGTGATAGTTGTCAGGACCATCTCCAATGTTTTTCTGACCTATGCTACCTATAGAAGATCCCTAGAATTTTTGAAGATGCAATAAAAATGAGACTATTTAAATATTCCCCTCGGACCAAGCTTGTAGCTAGTATAATGCCATGGAGGGAGATCACGTCACTACATGGGATGTTCTGCAATACAAAATTTTAGAAAAATATTACCCCATCCCTCACTTATCAGATTAGGGGGAAAATCACCTAGTTTTCCATGGTCCTAGGTGAGACCTTAGGCAAAGCTTGGGAGAGGTTTAAAGACCTCCTTCATCATTGCCCACACCACGACATCCCTCAAGTCCAGTTAGTTGAAACTTTTTATTGAGTGTTGACTACAACACCAAGGTTTCTCTTGATACCTCATATGAAGGTAATTTTGTATTTTTATAATGTTGATAGCACGTGGGAGGTTGTTAAACAAAGCTCCAAAACCCAAGCGTAATCTAGTCGAGGGACAAAATGAGTCCTCAAGGAATCCAAATCCGAAGATAATTCTGACATAAGTTCTATTTCTGAGAGTCTTAAGCTTCTTGACCTCAAACAAGATCGTCTAGAATCTTCTTTCAATGCTTATGAAAGAAGAGGGAAGCCACAACATATTAAAAATATAGATTCCCTCTGTGGTATTTTACATGGGTATAATCAAGACACCCACACAATGCCAAATCCTCTATAATGTTCCCATACAACCTGAAGTTGAACAATAGAAGTAATACTTAAACTCCATCCATAGCATACCTGATCAAGCCTACTACAATACCAACCTAGCAAGGAACTACCTTGTCTTCTGATGCATAAGATAATTGTCATTTTCACAGGCTATTTATTATTGATTTCTGTACACTTATTGTTTATTTTCATATTAATTTGTGCATTATTTACTATCATTAGCATGTGATACTTAATTACATACAATAAATTTAATTACAATGTTTTCAAATGATTAAATATTATATGAGAGCTTATATTCATTTTTTTGTGGGTTTTTAGGTAAATCTACAAGAATATACACAACTCAATACTACCGAATTTGTTGTCGGTGATACCAACACTTGCTCAATATGGAATATGTTGAATCGCAAAGACTAAATAATATCGATAACTTAATATGCTACGACAACCATCGAAGGAGTCGATAGTACCGACACCCAATTGGTAATACCGACACAGAGGGATCATGAAGATATGGAAATTGATTTTAATCCAACAGTTGGTAATTAATGATGCCCTAAGTCACTTCTATGACTCAAAGGGATTTTGTCCAGACATAATGATCCATTCTATTCCATTGGACAACAACCAAGAGTAAGGAGAGGAGAAAGCAGAGATGAAGACCACGTTCCGGGAGATTTGGGCACCTCCAGAGGACGGATTTGCAGCCGAAAGGTAGCAAATCGTCACGTTCATTAGAGGGGATCAACCGAACCATCTTCTTCTGAGGTTCTTTAGTTTTACTAATGTTTCCCATATTTTTCTTCTTCTGTGCCATGTACTTGACAATGGAAATCATGCATGGCTAAACCCCTTGTTCCTTAGGACCTGTAATAGCCCGATTATGCATTGTAATTGACTTTCATGCATAAATACATCAATTTATCTTAATTTCTGGACTTATTTCTATGAGATTGTCATGAAATATTCATGCTTTATCACCTTAGGTAGTTAATTAGACCCTTAATTAAATTGTAAAAGGGAATTCATGGTTGGAAAATTCATAGAAATACATATTTTATATCACCCTTTGAGAAATGTGGCTTACGAATGTGAAGAGATTGAAAGATCTAGAGGGGGTGAATAGAGATTTTTGGAGTTTTTAAAGTTAATTAAATAATTAAACACTTGAACAAGAAGTAGGAGGAAACAAGGAAGATACAAGGATGTAGAGTGGTTCCTACCTTAGAAATCTAAGGTAGCCAGTCCACTACCTGATTGTTTCCAATGGGGATTTTGAAAGAAACTTATTTTATTACCTCTCGAGGATGTTACACAAAATACATTTGCTTTCCTACACCCTTAAAGTAGCCTTCACCTAAAGTAGCCTCAATCCTCTTAGAAGCAGCCTTCTAAAGTAACTCCAAGACCACCCTTGAAGTAGCCTTCACATGAAGTAGCTTCAATCCTTGAGACAACCTTCTAAAGTAACTCCAAGTCACCAGGAGTAATCTTAACCACCTTGAAGTAACTCCACAAATATCCTTTCAACAGCCTCCAACCTAGGAGTAGTCAAGGAGAACAAAATATAATATAAGGAACAAGATTATAAGAAATAAACAATGTTACCAATGAGTACACCGCTTTGATCCTATATCAAGCGTATTGATTTCCTATCCACTATAGATGAACATGGTAGTGTGGTGGCTAGGAGATACTAGGCTATAGGACACTAGTGTAGAGCTCAAAGAAATAAATTGCAAGTGTAGCTTTGCTTGTTGCTCACTAAGAATGAATCTCAAGTGTGATTGTATGTACAAGTGATGCTTTGGATGTCCTAAGGCCTCTCCTATTTATAGGAATGGGTTACAGGAGCTTAGGGATGTTCTAGACACTTTCTAGGATGTTCTTAGTACTCAACTAGCTGTTAGGTTTCCATAAATTGTGTTGCAATGACTAGTTGTTTAGTGCTAAAAAGTGCAGTTTATAACTTGTCTCGGTCGAGAAGTTTGTCGACCGAGATGTTCTCAGTCAGAAATATCTTCGACCAAGTGTTGGTTTGAAGTAAAAGTGTTCAACGACTAGTGTGACTATCCAACAACCAACCTACTCTCAGTCTAACGGCTGTAGAACCTACTCGAAGATCTACCTCGGTCGAGAATGTTGTCGACCGAGAGTTATTCTAGGGTTACATGGGTAGGTGTCACAGAACCGTTCTTACCCCAATCCCAATCCCACTGCCTAGACAGTAGAAAAAGGATTGAAGCACCCGTCCCTGAGTGGCCCAAGAGGATCAATCACACTGACATATACAATAAGAAATAAATAACTCAAAAACTGGATAATTACAGAACAAACTAACCCAATAGGGAGATATAGCCGATTTATCTTTGTCATGAGAGTGTATGAGTGCAGAAGCGATCTTATTCAATATTGCCAAAAATCAAGACACAATAATGCAATTGTAGGGTACACTATCAAAATCAAGCAAAGCGATTTATAACAAAATAGTATACTTGGCATGACTTATATTCAAAAGAATAACAAGCAATTTGCAATCCAACATTTATTCGACAAGTTTTTCAAGAAATTCAACTTTTATTACAAGTTCCCATTATGCTGTAATTCGAGAAGCATGCTTATATATTTTGTGACTCTATTACCCCAATGCGATGGGGAGGCCACTAGGCTCCTTCTCACCATAGGAACATAGGAAGCCAATGCACAAGTCCCACCTCCAAATGAGGGGGTTGTTGTACTCAATATCAACATTATCAACATTATCAATATCATCATCATTATCAATATACGGGCAGTCATAATGGGCATGCAATTTATGTTTTCATGTTTTTCAAAATATAGTATAGAAAAACAAAAGACTAATCATAGGGAACAGTAGCTCATCCAAGTAAATAGCCAAGTATACTATCAAGAGATACATAAAAGTATCTTTAGTACAATCAAAGAGGAGTTCTATAATAGCATACCTTTCACCAAGGATTTCGAGTATAATCAACAAATAATAGGTAGACCCTTTGAGTCAGATCCTAAATCATAAAGATAGGATCAAGGGTTAAGATCATGATATTCTAAAAGTCACGTTTCAATATTTGAGATTAGTGTTACACTTTCCTATGTCAACCTTAGGGTTGGGTCATTCACTTGTAATCAATATTTCAATATGTCCAACATCATTTCAAGTGTACAACATATTCGAGTGTGAATGACTTACCTAGGTTTTCTAGGATCATATGTGTTAACCCTAACTTTATGATTATTATTCAAGTCATCATCACATTTCTAGATCATCATCATGATAGCTAACATCATTGGAGTTCAAGGATCAATTTGATTAAAGTAGAGTCATGAATCATACACATGATCAATCTTTCCACAAGATTTAGATCCATTATCACAATATTAAGGTTAATCCTTGGTTCAATGTATATAATTCACATTCTAGGAGAGACGAGTTGCAAGATCAGACCTAAACTCATACATAATCAAGTTCAGTTTCAATATGAGCATTATAGTCATAATTATGTTTCTCAAGGATTAATCATCATTGTTGAATCATTAGACAAATTAAATAGGAAAAAGAACAAGATCTAGGAATATCAGTGATAAATATCAATAATTGGGCTTCAAAAGTATTTTTAAATGATCCATTGGATTTTTCTTATCAAGATGGGCTACTTATTTGTAATTTTTGGAGCTAGGATGCATGCAATACGATTTCTGCAAGATCTATCCATTTATATGATTTTTGAGCAGAGAGGCAGAAAAATACCTTTTAATAGGAAAATCCATAATCGATCGATTCATGATGAGCGGTCCATATTGTGCCACATGAGCGAGGTGGCTTGCTGGATCAGTGATTTGGTTCAATCACTAATCGTCTGGTTCACATCTTAATTGAGTGGTTCAGACTGGTTCTCGACCGGTTCAGTCCTGTTGGACCACTTCTGGACCGACCATTCTTCAGTCCTCTCCTTCCTCATGCAGGCCTCACGCGAGCCAGACAGGCAAGCAGAGGTGCTCACCGGAACAAGGTAAAAAAGAGCAGGAGAGGGAAGGAGAGCGCACGAGCAGGCCGGTGGAGTTTACGTCGGCCCCACAGACCTGATGGGGGCCGTTGCAAGAGGATAGGGGGCGAGGAGGAAGGATGCCCAACTGGGGCTAGGTGGCGGCGCTGCAGTGGCATAGAAGGGGCAAATGAGAGAGAGAGAGAGAACGCGACGGGAAGAGAAGGTTCCAGTTTAGTTCTTGGGGGCAGACCAAAGCTGATGGTGGGGTTTTTATAGCTAGATGGGGCTAGGTTTAGGGTTTGCATGGAGGTGGCCATGGTGGCGGCCAAGAGCTGCAAACGACAGTTCAAAAGTTCTCAAAACCTGCTGAATTGAGGGAGAAAAAGGGCAAAAAGTATTCGGTTTGGCGGGGCGACATGCCTGCCCCTTTTGATTTTCAAAATAGGCTTGCAATCGATCGATTGCCACTTTGGCATCCACTCCACTCTCCGTTGATTGCGAGAGGTAGGTGATGGGTTAGTGGCCACCCGATATGGCCTGGAGCCACATGGATTGGATCTAAGGGCTGGGGTTCGCCCCTTCCTTTGCAGGTGGACCTCTGACATGGAAAAAGAGTAATTAAAAAGGCAAACAAAGGGATTTTTAGCACAGAACTTCAAAAATTCATAGAAAATCGTAGGAATGTCCAAATGACCTCAAATTTGGACCAAAGCTTAAAAACAATGTGGAGAATATCTAGAAAATGTTTGAGAACCATATGATGAAGTTTTATGTATTAATGTACTTTATTGGACAAAGTAACAAATAAATCAAGTTTAAGGTGTTATAATGTGTATAAAATCCACATTGATCATCATATTTCAAATTTGAGTACCAACATTGATTAAGAAGACAAGAAAAATTATTTGAGACCATGAGGAAATATAATGAGGTCAAAAGAGTAATTATATCATTATTATGCTAAAATCGACTTTGTCACATCCTTCCCTCCTTAAAAAGGATATTTGTCCCCAAAATTCAAAAACATCCCCAAAAATTGGGATTATTCAACCTAAGTTATTTGCTGAAATATTGGGGTATCCTCAAGTATATAAAATCAAAATCATGTCCTCAAATTCCAAGTAATCCAATAGTAACAATTGGGATTCCATGTTTCATATCATAACTAACTTGGTTCCAGCATTGTTTCATCATCGAGCAATTGAGTATCAAGGTCAATGCATATATTGTTCAAAGTCATCAATTGGGTAACGAATATGGAAAGCATCTTACTGGTCACAAATTTGTAGAGATCATATTTTAGGTCAAACAAATAGAGTTCAAGTGTACAAGGTGACTTTCAATCCCAAATATCTCAGGGTCCTAGACTCTACATTGGCCTAGGTGGGGTTATACTTCCATGATTTGAGATTTCATATTTCAACATTTCAAGACAAAATCATACTTTCAATATCATTATTTTGAGCTAAAAAACAATGGGAAGGTCCCACCCTAGTCCTAATGAGAGCTAAACCCTAAGTCATAAATCGAGAGCGTCAAAATAGTCATCATTTCAAAAATTCCAAAATTTGGGATTTTGAAGTCATTAGTCATATATCTAGTATGATCTGTAGATACAAATAATGTGAACATAGGATTTGTATCATTATTGAGATTGATAATCATGAGTCACAAGTCCATTAATCAATATCAAGAGTCGAGATTTTAGACACCAAAAGTCATAGATCCAACATTTTGATCATATGCATATATATTTCAAAGCTAGGGTTTATATTCCTGTTTAGACCTTAGGGGAGATCACTCATCTATATTCAATTTCTAGCAATAATATTCAAGCAATATTTGATCAACATGTCAAGATTTCATTATCATGGTTTCCAAGGTTGATGAATGATCTAGACCTAGGTCTATCTAGGAAGTTAACCACCAGCTATAGTCAACATTGTCATATATCAAGGTCATTATCAAATCAATATTCAATATTGAGTATCAACCATGGTTTTAACCTATTAGGCTTAGGTCAATCAATCAAAATCGGGTGAAAGGGTATCCTTTCCTGACTCTAAATAATCAACAATATGAAAAATTTAGTCAAAATAGGGATGTGACCTAGGTTAGGGGAGTCATGAGTCAACTACTACCCCAACCTAGCACATTGCTGAAATTAGTCATTATCCATTGAGCTTATTCAAATAGGGAGAGTATCAATGATCAAAGCATGTTTTACAAGGTCATAAAATCAAAATTTAAGATAATAGGTCAATAATGTCAAGATTTGCAATTCTTTCTTTCATGATCAAGGTAGTGATATAATTTGGAAATCGAGGATTTGAATTTGGCATTCGAGGAATCAGAGCATAATGGTGCAAAATCTAGGTCCATAATCATCATATCAAAATCGAGATTGCAAAAGGCATCAATAGTCAATAGGGAAACTACTTTTTGCATCATAGTCTTACATCATGGTTATGTTAGTCTAAGACTTAGTCACTAGATAGCATAGTCATGATGTGCATCAAATAGGATAAGAGTTTGCTTAAATATGTTTGAGGTTTAGTCAAAATAATAGGGCAACACAGATTTGATCAAATAGGGACCTTATCAACAACAAGGTATAAATCTTTCTTATTTCACCAAATTAAGATTTACCTCAAACATAGAAAACAAGTAGTCGAGTTTTGGTTAAATCAAGTTTTTCATGAAGGGTCAAGCATGAGTATTTGATTTCAAAGTTCTAATTGATCAAAATCGAGTTTTTCAAATTATGGTCAGATCATGGTATCAAATTTCAAAATTTAACGATATTCATTATTCCCATGCATAAGCTACCCATAATCGAGACATCATGTGGTAAAAGGTCACAAGAAAGGACCACATGAGGAGACGAGAAGACTACCTAATCTTCATTTACATGGGTGGCATAGGATAGTCCTTAAAGAAGAGATGAGATGCTAGAAGACTCTCTAAGGTTTCACAAGAGAACCTTTAGGTCCAGTTCTGGATCAACTGAGGCCAGGTAGAGAGGGGGATCTCAACCACCGTGAAGACGGATAGGAGAAATTATGTCAGGACCCCGATCCTAGACACCTCAATTTTCACCATTATGGACTTTAGGGTTTCTTGGGTGTAGGAAACTTGAGAAATTATTTACTTAAAGTATATGAGAGTGTGTAAGATTTGATACCAACTGTCACGGAACCGTTCTTACCCCAATCCCAATCCCACTGCCTAGACAGTAGAAAAAGGATTGAAGCGCCTGTCCCTGAGTGGCCCAATAGGATCAATCACACTGGCATATACAATAAGAAATAAATAACTCAAAAACTGGATAATTATAGACCAAACTAACCCAATATGGAGATATAGCCTATTTATCTTTGTCATCAGAGTGTATGAGTGCGGAAGCGATCTTATTCAATATTGTCTAAAATCAAGAAAATCAAGACACAATCATGCAATTGCACGGTACGCTATCAAAATCAAGCAAAGCGATTTATAACAAAATAGTATACTTGGAATGACTTATATTCAAAAGAATAACAAGCAATTTGCAATCCAACATTTATTCAACAAGTTTTTCAAGCAATTCAACTTTTATTACGAGTTCCCATTATGCTGTAATTCAAGAAGCATGCTTATATATTTTGTGACTCTATTACCCCAACACGATGGGGAGGTCACTAGGCTCCTTCTCACCATAGGAACATAGGAAGCCAATGTACAAGTCCCACCTCCAAATGAGGGGGTTGTTGTACTCATTATCAACATTATCAACATTATCAATATCATCATCATTATCAATATACAGACAGTCATAATGGGCATGCAATTTATGTTTTCATGTTTTTCAAAATATAGTATAGAAAAACAAAAGACTAATCATAGGGACCAATAGCTCATCCAAGTAAATATCCATGTATATGATTAAGAGATACATAAAAGTATCTTCAGTACAATCGAAGAGGAGTTCTATAATAACGTACCTTTCACTAAGGATTTCGAGTATAATCAACAAATAATAGGTAGACCCTTCGAGTCAGATCCTAAATCATCAAGATAGGATCAATGGTTAAGATCATGATATTCTGAAAGTCATGTTTCAATATTTGAGATTAGGGTTACACTTTCCTATGTCAACCTTAGGGTTGGGTCATTCACTTGTAATCAATATTTCAATACGTCCAACATCATTTCAAGTGTAGAATATATTCGAGTGTGAATGACTTACCTAGGTTTTCTAGGATCATATGTGTTAACCCTAACTTTATGATTATTATTCAAGTCATCATCACATTTGTAGATCATCATCATTATAGCTAACATCATTGGAGTTCAAGGATCAGTTTGATTAAAGTAGAGTCATGAATTATACACATGATCAATCTTTCCACAAGATTTAGATCCATTATCACAATATTAAGGTTAATCCTTGGTTCAATGTATATAATTCACATTCTAGGAGAGATGAGTTGCAAGATCATACCTAAACTCATACATAGTCAAGTTCAGTTTCAATATGAGCATTAGAGTCATAATTAGGTTTCTCAAGGATTAATCATCATTGTTGAATCATTAGACAAATTAAATAGGAAAAGTAACAAGATCTAGGAATATCAGTGATAAATATCAATAATTTGGCTTCAAAATTATTTTTATATGATCCATTGGATTTTTTTGATCAAGATGGGCTACTTATTTGTAATGTTTGGAGCTAGGATGCATGAGATACGATTTCTGCAAGATCTATCCATTTATATGATTTTTGAGTAGAGAGGCAGAAAAATACCTTTTAATAGGAAAATCCATAATCGCTCGATTCATGATGAGCGATCCATATTGTGCCACATGAGTGAGGTGGCTTTCTGGCTCAGTGATTTGGTTCAATCACTAATCGTCTGGTTCACATCTTAATTGAGTGGTTCAGACTGGTTCTCGACCGATTCAGTCCTATTGGACCCCTTATGGACCGGCCATTCTTCAGTCCTCTCCTTCCTCGTGCCGGCCTCACGTGAGCCACACAGGCAAGTGGATGTGCTCACCAGAACAAGGGGAAAAAGAGCAGGAGAGGGAAGGAGAGCGCACGAGCAGGCTGGTGGAGTTTACGTCGGCCCCGCAGACCTGATGGGGCCATTGCAAGAGGATAGGGGGCGAGGAGGAAGGATGCCCAACTAGGGCTAGGTGGCAGTGCTGCGGCGGCGTAGAATGGGCAAACGAGAGGGAGAGCACGCAACAGGAAGAGAAGGTTCCAATTTAGTTCTTGGGGGCAGGCCGAAGCTGATGGTGGGGTTTTTATAGCTAGATGGGGCTAGGTTTAGGGTTTGCATGGAGGTGGCCATGGTGGTGGCCAAGAGCTGCAAATGACAGTTCAAAAGTTCTCAAAACCTTCTGAATTGAGGGAGAAAAAGGGCAAAAAGTCTTCGGTTTGGCGGGGTGAACATGCCTGCCCCTTTTGATTTTCAAAACAGGCTTGCAATCGATCGATTGCCACTTTGGCCGCCGCTCCACTCTCCGTTGATTGTGGGAGGTAGATGACGGGTTAGTGGCCGCCCGATCTATCCTGGATCCGCATGGATTGGATCTAAGGGCTGGGGTTCACCCCTCCCTTTGCAGGTGGATTGCTGACATGGAAAAAGAGTAATTAAAAAGGCAAACAAAGGGATTTTTAGCACAAAACTTCAAAAATTGATAGAAAATCGTAGGAATGTCCAAATGACCTCAATTTTGGACCAAAGCTTCAAAATAATGTGGAGAATATCTGGAAAATGTTTGAGAACCTATGATGAAGTTTGATGTATTAATTTACTTTATTGGACAAAGTAACAAATAAATCAAATTAAAGTGTTATAATGTGTATAAAATCCACATTGATCACCATATTTCAAATTTGAGCACCAACATTGTTTAGGAAGACAAGAAAAATTATTTGAGACCATGAGGAAATATAATGAGGTCAAAAGAGTAATTATATCATTATTATGCTAAAATCCACTTTGTCACAGTAGGTCAATAATCCGTGTTTGTGAGTTAGATTGAGGTGGTTCTCGGTCGAGAATTTTTTTGACTGAGAGTGTCTCGGTCGAGAAGTTTTTCGACCGAGAAAGTCCATGTTTCAATGTGTTGATGATAAATGTATATTTATCCCTTTATTTACATCTTTTAGATATCTTTCTAAGATTGTTTTGTTATTTATCTTCTTCATTTTTATATTAATTGCATTAGTTTGGAATTTTATATTTATTTAGAGTTTTAAATATATTTTCTTGTTTTTTGTAGGAAAATAGCTCATGAGTAAATTTCCCTAGAAGATATTTTTGCACAAATTCCCGCAGTGTCTGACTTTAGTATATACCTTTCACCAAAATTGGTATAACTCCCACATCCCAAGGCAGAATTTAATGTGCTAGTATGCGTTGGAAAGAAAATGAAATTATATACAGGAAAAACATATTTTCGGACCGCTTCCAAATATATGACTGACCCAAAAATATGTTTGAAATCTCTGTTGCGAGAAATTACTGCAGAAAGAATGTAAAGCAATCAATTATTTCCTCTATTGACTAGATCCAGAATGTTAGCAACCACCGCCGGCCATTTATTTTGCCCTAAACCTAATGTATACCCCCCTCCTTCTCCTATAAAAGGAGGGGCACTTCCTCCTCATTTAATCATCTTAGTTTTTCACTTTTGTACTAGCATTCTCAGAGCATCTTATTCTTGTATTCCCATAGTTCAGCAATAAAGCAATTTTATTTCTTGAAACATTGTTCATTCTTATATTATTCCTCGACTCTTTTATTCCACTTTAGATCCAGAACTTCTTTTCCCCTTCCTTTAGTTCTGGAGCAAGGAATTAAGAACCTGGCCATTTCATTGTCTATAGCATAAGGATTAATTTCTTATTTTGGGCTAGACTATGGCCAAGTTACTTTGTTCCTTTGTCTCCCCCTTCTCCTCAACTATGAGTGAGTAGTTCTATATTGAGGCAAGGGGAATAGCCCCTTAGCCATGGTTTGATCGAATTAGTTTTAATTGATTCCCTTAGACGGTGATTGGTTTATTAAATCGATAATCTAGCGAAGTAATTACTAGCTTAGATTCATATGTTAACCCAGATGGAAATGACCATGGAAATCTGGGTTTAGAATGATTAAACCAATTCTCATAGAGATTTTGATGTGACCGCAGATTTATTTCTTTTTGGATGATGAACCAGGAAACATGAGCACAAGGACCAATGGGCTCATGTGGAGTTCATCTTTTGTGTTTCTTTTGTGATTCACATGCCGTCGCCTATTGTCGATTAATAGTTAATTCACATTCTTATCATGGCTAAGGTGGTGAAAACCCCTAAAGTCTAGATTCTCTTCCTTTGATTTCAATCACTGACTGTCTCGTTTGTCTTAGTTTTTAGTCTTTTCAATTCACAATAGTTTCTCGTGCTAACAACAATCTTTGTTTACCTTTTTGCAGGGCAAATAAAATTATTGTTTAGTGTTTCTTTAATTTCTACAATTTTCTTTCTTAGTGTAATCAATCATCACCCAAACTGAATTTTACATTCTCATTCAAAATCTGAAAATACAAAAAAAAAAATAGTTTTTCAAACAATTGGCTTAAGAAGAAACAATCTTAAAAAGTTGTCCTTTGGGATTCGACCCTTTCTATACTAACCTTAACTGGAAAGTTAAAAAGGTTTAAACTCTAGGATTAACAATCTTAGTGATTGGTGTGTTAAGTGATACATATCAATTTGGCACCATTGCTGGGGACAACAGATTGTTTTCTCGAACTCCCAAAAATCTTTTGATTTTTTTTAATTTTTTATGCCTTCCGAGTAACATTCTGGAAGTGCTACTCCTCCTCCTGCCGAGTTTCCATTCCGACAGTCTATTTTTTTAATGCAAATACGCTAGTTTGTAAAAAAATATTAGTTTTGTAATTTTTAACCTTGTGTCATAATCCCTTAGCTTTTCCTTTTAATTTATGGTCTTGTACAAATCTTTAGTTCTTTTTTGAATTATAAAAAAAACCTTTTCAAATGGAGAGGGCATCCCAATATCCCCCACAATGTTATTATTGTAGTCTTTACAACCATGCATCTCTTGAATGCCCGACTCTACCCCATGCTTATGATAGCACCCCTTTTAATTGTGAGCCCTTTCATCCTGGTGGGTACAATGTGAATCCACATTTTTCTAAGAACCATTATGGGGAATGTTGCTATCCATATTCTATTGGGGGATATGATCAACAAAATTTTGTGGGGTGTAACCAAAAAAACCTTGGGGGTTATGAACATATTTATGAAACCCAATATAATCCTCAACAAGAAGAGATACTTAGGGCCCTAGAGAAGATAGCAGTAGAAGGAGAAATGAAACTAAAAACCAGCTAAGCCTTCTTAACCGCCCTACTAGAAGCCCAAACCCAAAATATAGATTGTTCAAATATGTTTCCTCATGAATTGGTGACACCTTATAATATTGAATCTTCCTACCAAGATGGACGCAATGGAAGTTACAATCCACCATCTTCTGGAGATTATTATGAGGAGCAATGCCACCCAAAATAATATGAGGGGTACTATGGCCAAGGAAACTATGGAGAGTGTGGTGAGGATGGCCAAAATTTTGGGGTGTATAAATCCTTTAGTGAAATGCAATTTAATCTTGAACTGGAAGAGAGACTTAAGGCCCTAGAAAATATGGCAGAAGAAGGACAAGAAAAACTTGAATCCATTCAAGCCATGTTAGCTACCTTACTAGAGGATCAATTACAAACTCCCCCTATAGATATTGAGCAACCCAAGATGGTTCTTCCTAGTGATGCTGACGATGATGATCCTATTTTTGTGTCATATATGTCGGATCCTAAAGAAATAACACAAAAAATGGAGCCATATTTTGCATGCGGTGAGGACGTGGGTATCCCTATCTTTCCTTTATAGACTTTACTACTTAATATGAAAATTCGAAGTAGGAGAGTCAATCTAAAAATCCAAATACTCCCTCCACCACTTACAACAATCCAATTGACATCAAATACAAATACCCTTATTTTGAGTCTATTTTGGATAATAAGCATCCAACCCCCTTTGACAAAATGATTCCACACGTTCTGTCACAACCAATTCCCATTCCATGCACAATTGATTTAGAAGAAGAGACACAGACCTTAGGAGAAGTCTACATACCCCCTTCCACTGTCTGCAAGGAATATGTCCCCATTTTTATCCCTCATGAACCCTTGGAAACTCCTTGCATAGAGGAACTAGAGTTACATGCTATATCAACCATGAATCCCATCTATCCCAAGGTTGATTGCATGAATTTTGAGCAGAGAAAAAATACTTATCATGCTGATTTAAATTTAGTTGTCCCTTTCATAAAATCCCATCCCCTTGCAACCTTTCACTCTGGCGATTAGGTTTTGCAGGACGTGGACATCTTCCTCCCTTTGATTAGGGCTTTCCCTTGCAGGTTCAAGCGGGCGACTTGTAGTCTTGGTCCCGTCTCCGCTATGGCGTCGGAGCTGGTGGAAAAGTATGCTGGTCTAAAACTGTCTGAAGAAGAGGAGGACCCTATTGACGTGCAACCTGTTGGGAGCGGCGGTGAGGAAGAGGATCACATGACATTGGCATTAGTGGGCAAGCTTCTCACAGATCAGACCTTCAACTTTCAAGCGATGGAGAGGACGCTGTCCCAGGCGTGGAGTTTGAGAGAAACAATTGATTTCAAGCAACTGGAAGGGGAGGCGTTCGTGATGTAGTTTACGCACTGGTGGGATAAGCAGTGGGTCATCGACGGTGGCCCATGGAACATCGATGGCAGGTTGATTCTCTTCAAGGAGGTGGAAAAAGAGGACCAACCGGGGCGGCTGACCATCAACAACATAGCATTCTAGGTCCATCTCTATGGTGTTCCATTAGGATACCGAGTTGATGCGACCATTAGGGACATTGCGAGCTGCATAGGAGAGGTCCTAGCAACCGACAGAGATGACATGGGGTGGGACTCCTCTCTACAAGTCCGGGTGCTGTTGGATGTCAACAAACCTGTCAATCAAACCATGAGGATTAGGGTGAAGAGTGGGGCTATAGTGGAGGTCGAGATCAAGTATGAGCGGCTGTCAAACTTCTTCTTTGTTTGTGGGCGACTTGGCCACATCGACAGGGACTGTTAGTGCAGTGTCGACAACGACGAGCAACAACAACAATGGGGGATTTGGCTGTGAGCTTCTCTGTGGAAACAAAGGCGTCAAGAAGGAATTAGTGACAGGGGTAAAGGAGGGGTGAGACGTAAACTGACGTTCAAGGTGAGTGCATCAGTGGGAGGGAGTAGGGCAGGCGGAGAAGATGATAACAACATTGTTGCCGGGGGTTATGGCGATGGGGGCAAGCACCGAGGGGAGGGTGTAGTAGAATGAATTGGGTGGGAGGACAAGGAAAGAACGAGGGACGTGGAGGGAAAGTAGAGAGGAAAGGAGGCGGATGATGACAAATAAGGGACGAGGATGAGGGCGTCTGACGACGCCTACCTCAATGACGACAATGGCGTGATAGGACGGGGAGCACACAGGGAGTGGGAGTCGACACACGGGGAGGGAGAGAAGAAGAAGGAGAAGATGGCTACCCATTTCACAAGGCATGAGCTGGTGGCTTTGCATGGAGTACAATGGATCAATGAGGAGGCCCCAGATGATGGGGCACCACAGGATGAAGAAGAAAGAGTGACGAACGACCAAGGGGAAGGGCAGTGTCGAGGGAGGCATCAATGGAAGGATGTGCAAGGTTAGGTGATGGCGTGGCTGCAACATGCTGACCAATTACAAGTGGACGAAGGGCTGCATGAGGGACAGAACCAGATGACCATGGGACGTGACAGGACGAGCGAGGGTGGTCATTCTGGACAGGCCGAGGAGGCACACAAATGGACGACTCAGTATACAGACGCAACCATGACACTATATAAAGGGGAGAGGGGAGCAATTACGAGGGCACAAAGGAGGAAAGAAGCGGGGGCAAAAAAGAAATAGGGAAGCAAACAAGGCCAGGGGAAAAAGAAGCACCAACCGTGGGTTTACAAGATGAGCAGGGGGGCTCGACTGGGCATTCCAGAAGAGGAGGTGGTATGGGAGCAAGCAACAGGGAAGAGGGGTAGATGTGTGGAATTATGCGATATGGACCTAGATGAACACCCAACACAGGCAACGAGAGAAAAAAGATCAAGGAGTTTCACTGAAGGTAGGACGTTCAATGAGGGGGTTGTCACAACCCAAGTAGCGGAGATTGGCAGAGACCAATCCCGCGAAGGCCAATGAAAAATCTCAGCTGGAACTGTCAGGGCTTGGGTGACCCTGACACATGTAAAGCTCTCTGGGCCTGGGTCTGGAGAGAGCGCCCAAATATAGTTTTCATTATGGAAACTATGATTGTAGAGAGGAAAATAGAAGAGATCAGAGGGAGCTGTGGTTTTACAGATGGCTTGTGTATTTCTAGCACTGGCAGGGCAGGTGGGCTTGGTTTCTGGTGGAAGGATGTTGATGTGGAGATTCGTAGCTACTCGAGCAGACATGTATCTGCTATTGTCAAAGATGAGGCCAGTGGCGCTAGGTGGAGAGCGATTGGGATTTACAGATGGGCTGACCAACACAGCAAGACAAAAACATGGGAATTCATGAGGAGACTAAAAGATGAAGTAGCAGAGCCAGTCCTTTTCTTTGGGGATTTTAATGAAATTATTTCCAATGAGGAAAAAAAAGGGGGCCCTCCTAAAGAAGAAAAGTTTCTACAGAACTTCCGGGATACCATAGATGATTGTGGATTAGTTGACGTGGGTTTTGAAGGAAATATTTTCACATGGAAAAGGGGGATGTCTGAAAGAACTATGGTGTAAGAGAGGCTTGATAGATTTCTTCCTGAGCTTACGTGGAGGAATATGTTTAAATATTGCAGAGTTTTCCACCTTCCCATCTATGAATCTGATCACACACCCATTATCCTAAAGGCGGACAACAAGGACAGCAGAAGAACAAAGCGGAAAGACCACTTTTTGTTTGAACCCATGTGGGTGGGTGAAGAGGGATGTGCCGACACCATCAAGGAGGTATGGGAAGATGAGGGAGGCACTGAGTTGAACACCAAGCTGTGGAGATGCAAAGAAAGCTTGAAGGAGTGGGCTGCAAAAAACTTTGGCGAGAGGTAGAAAAGGGTTATGGCTTTGGAAAGTGATTTGAAACACCTACAATCCCTTCTCCCAGACCACACAACTCTTAATTTAGTGGAGGAGAAATCCAAGGAGTTGCAATACTGTCTGAAAAAGAATGAAGAGTATTGGGCTGCCGGGCACGATTTAAAGAGCTAAAGGAAGGTGACCGGAATACAACTTACTTCCACCAAAAAGCAACAAACAGAAGGCGAAGGAACTGGATAGAAGGCTTAGAAGATGAGCAAGGTGTTAAGAGAACTCAGGAGGATGAAGTCACTGGCATCATCTTGAGGTATTTTGTGCAACTCTTTCAGTCTAGCAATCCTACAGGCTTTGAAGAGGTGACAAAAGGAATCCAAGAAATGATTACTGAGGTGCAAAGGGAAGATCTAGAGAGGGATATCACTGAGGAGTAAATATGGACAACTCTGTAGTAGATGCATCCAAATAAAGCACCGAGACCTGATGGCATGAAGGCTATATTTTATCAGAAATACTGGGGTATTGTGGGGAAGGATGCGGCCAGTTACATCAAAGGGTGGTGGAAAGGAGAAAGAAGCTTGAAGACTATAAATGATATGCTAGTTGTGCTAATACTGAAGACAGAAAAGCCTAAAACAATGGGTGAGTTTAGGCCTATTAGTCTCTGTAATGTGGTGTACAAAATAGCCTCTAAGGTGCTGACAAACAGACTAAAGCCTCTCATGAACAACATTGTTTTGGAAAATCAAAGTGCTTTTGTTCTAGGGAGAATGATCACAGACAATGCCCTCATAGCTTATGAGATTTTCCATACTATGAAGAGAGATAAAGGAAAGAAAAAAGGTAGCCTTGCGCTGAAGCTGGACATGTCCAAAGCCTATGATAGGGTAGAGTGGAACTTTGTAGACTTTGTTATGGAGAGTTTGGGGTTTGGGATGAAGTGGAGGAGCAAGATCCAAGAATGCATTACTTCCGTCCAGCATACTTTTGCCATTAATGGAGACTAGACCAAGAGCACAAAGCCAACACACAAACTTCCCAGGGTGACCCTCTTTCTCCCTATATTTTTATCTTGTGTGCTGAAGCTTTCTCTACCTTGATATCCACTGCTGCCCGTGACACCCACCTACACGGCATAAAGCCAAGTAGGGGTGCACCCCACATCTCACATCTCTTTTTTGTAGACGACAATATCCTTTTTTCTAGAGAAACCAATTCAGAGTGCGTGAAGATAGATAAAATCGTCAGCCAATATGAACGGGCCTCCGGTCAAAAGATTAATTTTTCAAAGACAGAGGTTGTTTTCAGCAAAGGGATAGAGGCCACAAAATGGGAGGAGCTGAGATGCCTCTTAGAAGTGAGAGTGGTGGACCGACATGCTAGTTACTTGGGACTTGTGATAGCCATAGGAAGGTCAAAGAAACCTGTGTTCAATTTTATTAAAGAAAGAATATGGAGGAAACTGCAAGGATGGTCGGAAAAACTCCTGTCTAAGGTAGGGAGGGAGGTTCTCATCAAAGCAGTGGCACAAGCTATTCCCACATACATCATGAGCATTTTCCAGTTGCCGGCAGGTGTAATAGAGGAAATCCAAAGAATGATAGCCAGGTTCTAGTGGGGAGCAAAGGACAAAGAGTGGAAACTCTCATGGATGAGTTGGGACAGGTTATGCAGACCAAAACAGTAGGGGGGACTTGGGTTTAGGGACTTTTGCATCTTTAACCAAGCCCTCCTGGCGAGGCAACTTTGGCGGATGGTCAATCACCCAGAGGCCCTTGTGACTAGAGTACTAAAAGCTATATAGTTCCCAAGGACATCTATTTGGGAAACAAGAAGAGGCTACGACCCTAGCTACACATGGAGGAGTCTATGGGGGGCTAAGGCTCTTCTAAAAGGAGTCCAATGGAGAGTGGGGGATGGAGAAGATGTTAACATATGGGAGGACATATGGCTACCCAAGGAAGATGCCTCATTCACCTGTCACAAACTGAAGGGCAGCCCAGAGTACAACAAAGTTAGAGAGCTCATGGAAGAGGATGGCACATGATGGGATGAGGATAAAGTGCGAGAATGCTTCCCGGATAGCTATTCTAGGAGGATATGCACTATACCAATCAACATCAGGAAACCCAAGGATATGTGGATGTGGTGGCCGTCAAAGAATGGGGAGTTCTCGGTTCACTCAACTTACTGGATGGGGATGCTAAGAAAGGAGGAAGCTAGGCGCTATAGTGCCCAACAAGGAGACAAGTTATGGAGGAGAATTTGGCATACAGGATGGAGTCCCAAAACAACTCATTTCTTATGGAGAATATGCACCGCGGGGGGGGGGGGTAGCTACCAGAGGATGTCTATTCGATAGACACTGTGTAGAGGATGGCACATGCTCGCTCTACATGATGGAGAAGGAAACTATACCTCACATGTTGTTCCGGTGTCCTAATGCAACGGAAGTATGGGATCAAACGGCAAGTGAAGTTCAAGAATGGGTGGTGGATAACAAAGATGTGGATGTTCACTCATCCATGTCATCTACTTTAGAGAAGATGAACTTGCTAGAGGCTGAGGTCACAGTGGCTGCTATGTGGGCGATATGGAGAGGGAGATGGATGAGGGTCTTCCAGAGTGGTGACATGTACAAGGACTTCTTATTCCGTGGCGCCATGGCTATGATCAGGGCGGGATGAGTGAATGACTACAAGGGAGGGCGCAATGGTGTGACCCCTTACAACGTCCAACAATGCCATGCAAGGGGGGACATAGTGTCTTCAGAGAGAAGCAAGGGCATAGGTTGGAGGGTACCGAGAGAAGGCAGGGCAAAGCTAAATGTAGATGGATGTTGTGGTGATAATGGAGGGGCGGAGGTGGGCATGGTGGTGAGGGATGAAGGGGGCATGTTGGTGGGAATGATGGGCGAGAAGGTGAAGTCGGGGGAGGATGTCGCCATGACTCAAGCTCTTGCTGTGCGGGCTGTGCTGGTATGGGCAAGGAAAGAAGGACTGGAACAAGTGGAGGTGGAGTCAAACTCTATGGAGGTCATCCATGAATGCAACACTAGGAACCAAAGAAGGGACTGTCTAGGAGCTGTAGCTGAAGACATTCTTTCTTTGAAGCAGTCTTTTTCTTTTTGTAGCTTGAGTCATGTGAGTCGTAGGAGTAATATGGTTGCCCATGAGGTTGCCAACTATGCCCGTAGGGGCCAACTAGATAGGTTCTTTGTTTTGCAGTCTTTCCCTTTGAACATTTTGAGGCTTGTAACCTATGATTTAGCAAGTTAATAGATGGCGGGGAGCCCAATCATGGGGCTTCCCGTCCTTCTCTAAAAAAAGTTGTCCCTTTCATATCACCACCAATTCTCCTATATGCAGGTCAATATGACCGAGGGAAACCAGAGCCAGATCCTCCGCCTAACTTTGCACATCTGGCACTGCATGTGTTACCAGTCGAGTACCCGCCAACCTCTCCCAATCCACATCCATCTTGAACACGTCCTTTGCTATTGATGGAAGATCTATGGATCCTATTGGAGGGAATGCGAGGTGAAAGCAAATATGAGCACCCCACTGAGCTTCTACAATTATCATATCATAGGGTACACTATGAAGCTCCTCGGATAAATGTCTTAGCCCTCATACACATCCCCTTCAGCTGGACGTGTTTTTAGCTACCAGGGCCACCTGGAAATCCTTGCTCTTCTCTTCCCTCCATCTCAGGTTTTGATTTT
The DNA here is from genome assembly GCA_963693085.1 of Alisma plantago-aquatica. Lineage (NCBI taxonomy): Eukaryota > Viridiplantae > Streptophyta > Magnoliopsida > Alismatales > Alismataceae > Alisma > Alisma plantago-aquatica. The sequence goes on from OY856409.1 coordinate 171,482,133, forward strand.
TCTCAGGACGAGCAAAAATATAAGTCCAGGGTGGAGGTGGGTGGTATGTTTCTATTCCACCCTCTTATCTTTTTATTCTTGCATTATTTCTACCTTTTTTTTGGTTTTGGATATAGTTGCTTTGTTCATGTCCATTATCTAGTCGGCCATATTTTTATTTCTTTTGTTGTAAAATGGCCTTTATCTAGTTGTCCAATATGAATAGATGGTTATCATGGTACCCCTTTGAATTTAGTAAACTTTTTGCAAAGACTATTACAGATTGCCATGTCTGAAACCACCATATCACCTAGGACCCCTAATAACATCACTCCTCGGAATAGTTGGCAAATGAAAAGAATCGATCAAAACCTAGCATAATTTTCCCTATATTTAAGCAATGGATTATCTTGTTATAAAATTTGTATGATGTGATTTATAGGAATACTCTAACTAGAGTAATGACACTCTCTGACAAAAATATATGATTTTTTTTGAAAGTTATAAACACAAGAACATCTCTTCCTTCCCTCTATTTTTTTCTAAAAAAGAGAAGCAAAGAATCACCACCAGACAAAAATCAAGTCTGGGGTGGCATGCTTCCCAAAATGAAAACTCCATACCGCACAAAGGGGCGTACCATCAAAAGATGCCAAAATTGCACATGAAAAAAATTGTGACCAATGTAGCCACAACTCCATAAATTCATATCTCGAGTCGAATAGAGGAGGGATCAATATATTTTTGTCACTTCTTTCTTTGTTTTCACACCCCCAAATTCATCCTATTCTTGTGCAATAACTAAAAAAAAGAGTAATAAAATTGAGAGCGTCAAAGCAAAAGTAAGACGATTCCTATTTTTCTACAAATTCTTATTTTAGAAGCTAGATTTGACAATTTTTTTGATAGGGAATATATAATTTTATGCTATGTGGTTCTAGGAGATTTGACAAATGTATATTTATCCCTTTATTTACATCTTTTAGATATCTTTCTAGGATTGTTTTGTTATTTATATTCTTCATTTTGTTATTAATTGTATTAGTTTGGAATTTTGTATTTATTTAGAGTTTTAAATATATTTTCTTATTTTTTTAAGGAAAATAGCTCATGAGTAAATTCCCCTAGAAGATATTTTTGCACAAATTCCCGCAGTGTCTGACTTCAATATATACCTTTCACCAAAATTGGTATAACTCCCAAATCCCAAGGCGGAATTTAATGTGCAAGTATGCATTGGAAAGAGAATTCAATTATCTACAGGGAAAACATATTTTTGGACCGCTTCAGAATTTATAACTGGCCCAAAAATATGCTTGAAAGTTCTGTTGTGGGAAAAAAGAATGCAAATCAATCAATTGTTTCCTCTATTGACTAGATCCAGAATGTTAGCAGCCTCTTCCGACCATTTCTTTTACCCTAAACCTAATGTATACCCCCCTCCTTCTCCTATAAAAGGAGGGGCACTTCCTCCTCATTTGATCATCTTGGTTTTTCACTTTTATATTAGCATTCTCGGAGCATCTTATTCTTGTATTCCCGTAGTTCAGTAATAAAGCAATTTTATTTCTTGAAATTTTTTTCATTCTTAGATTGTTCCTCGACTCTTTTATTCCGATTTAGATCTAGAGCTCATTTTCCCATTCCTTTAGTTCTAGAACAAGGAATTAAGAACCTAGCCATTTCATTGTCTCTAGCGTAAGGATTAATTTCCTATTTTGGGCTAGACTATGACCAAGGTACTTTCTTCCTCCGTCTCTCCCTTCACCTCAACTATGAGCGAATATTTCTATATCGAGGCAAGGGGAATATCCCCTTAGCCATGGTTTGATCGAATTAGTTTTAATCGATTCCCTTAGACGGTGATTGGTTTATTAAATCGATAATCTAGCGAAGTAATTACTCGCTTAGATTCATATGTTAACCCGGATGGAAATGACCATGAAAATCTAGGTTTAGAACGATTAAACTAATTCACATAGAGATTTTGATGTGAATACAGATTTACCTCTTTTCAGATGATGAACCAGGAAACATGAGAACCAGGACCAATGGGCTCATGTGGAGTTCATCTTTTGTGTTTCTTTTGCGATTCACATGCCATCATCTATTGTCGATTAGTAGTTAATTCATATTCTTATCATGGCTAAAGTGGTGAAAACCCCTAAAGTCTTGATTCTCTTCCTTTGATTTCAATCACCGACTGTCTCGTTTGTCTTAGTTTAGTCTTTTCAATTCACAATAGTTTCTCGTGCTAACAAGAATCTTTGTTTACCTTTTAGCAGGGCAAATAAAATTCTTATTTAGTGCTTCTTTAATTTCTGCAATTTTCTTTCTTAGTGAAATCAATCATCACCCAAACTGACTTTTATATTCTCATTCAAAATCTAAAAATACCAAAAAGAAATAATTTAATTTTTCAAACAATTGTCTTAAGAAGAAATAATCTTAAAAAGTTGTCCTTTGGGATTCAACCCTTTCTATACTAACCTTAACCGAAAAGTTAAAATGTTTAAACTCTAGGATTAACAATCTTAGTGATTGGTGTGTTAAGCGACACATATCAGTTGAATCATCTACTAAGTGTGTGTATCAATGTATAATTGTGATTCTATCTTAGGGGAGGATCTATCTAAGTGTTGTGAGTGGAAAGGGAAGATCTAACGCTTGATTTATATGATATCTATGTACTTGTACATTATATACTTTTACAAGTTCTTACATTGAGTACAATCATGAATTCAATGATACTACTATGAGCCTAAAGGAATCTCCTATCATTTTAGGGCTTAACATCCCTTGCAAATGGTTTAGAAATAACTCATGATTTTTGAACTATGGCTAAATTTGACATTCCTGTTAAAATATACAATTAAGGGGGAGTATCTCATTCTAGGGGAGCAAATTGATTATATCATTATATTTTTGAAATGACAAAGGGGGAGAAATAATATAAATCAAATCAAATGAGTTTCATAATCTCTTAGCTTCACATAAATTGTTGCTATATTCCTTAAAGAGTTGGATACTATGTTCCATACTTCTTTGGGAATAACTAGCACACACACCATGAATAAATAAGAGAATATATACATAAGGTAAATCTTAGGTATGAAACTCATGATATTTAAATTAATCTCAGGTATGAAATCATGATATTTAAATTCCCTTGATTTATATTTTAGAAATGATTGTCATCTTCAAAAAGGGGGAGATTGTTGGCTAAATTGGACATTATTATACCCTTTGTTTTGATGATGACAAACATTTCATTCTTGTGGATCTAACTTCTAATTTGAGTGTTTCAGGGATAAACAAATAAGAAAGTGAATAGTTGAAGATCAATACAAATTGGAATATCAACATGCTTCTCTCAACCATTTACAAGGGATGTTAAGCCCTGAAATGATATGAGATTCTTTTAAGCTCATAGTAGAATCAATGAATGTATCTTTAACCAAATACAAGGAATGTCAAACCCTAATCAGTGTAGAGAATTCAATTAAGAGAAAGATATACATTGTATTCAAGAATGTTGTAAGCTCCCAAGATTACCTTAAGGATACTAAGGTCATAACTAGCTTTGAAGTTCAATTGAAGAAGTAAAGCAATGAATCAATTTTATATCATGATGAGAAAATATACTAAGGTTAAGTGCATGTCAATGATTTGATTTCACAAATAAGCATTTTGTTAAGATTATTTTCGGTCGACCATGACTTCAACCGAGGCGCCCCTCGGTCGAACTATTTTTCAAATGAGAGACATTTATGTAGATATCCAATATATGCATTTTCATAAGTTATCCAATAAACCACTTCTTCTAGAATATGATTTGATCTTGTTGTGTATGATCATAATTAGTTCTTCATTTATCTCATATATGAACTTGTGCATGTTGAATAATCTTAAGATAAAACCTTTTTGTGACTTGATATTTTGCTTCTTAGAACTCAATTTATGTGAGCAAGATTTTGAGAAGATATATTGTCTTTAATTCTTAGAATGCTCAAACTTTAATTTTTCTCACAAAATGGTGATGCTTATATTTTTAACCACGTTCCTTGTATGATAAATTCTTTTGTTTTCAATTATGTTAATATTGAACAAGATCTCTTATGCTAATATATTTGCCATTAGGACTTTCTTCTAATAAGACCAATCTATTCCTTATGTATGAGGAAATTTCTTCAATTTTATGCTAGTTGGGATAGTTTTAATCTAGCAAAGTATAAAGTTTTGATGCACATATATAATTCTTAAAAACTTTCAAATATTTAAGCAATGTATCATGTAGAGTTTATTACTCAAGTGAAATATTCAGTTTTATTAAACAGTCTCGTCAGAAACATCCTCTGTCGACAATTTTCTTGATCGAGTGAGGTTCAGTCGAAGTATTTGTTAGCCGAATGTTTTTCAAGCTTTTGTAGGCTTAAGACAATAACTTTCTCAGTTGACTATTTCTCGACCAAAATGTTATCGGTCGACAACTTTCTCGACCGACGATGTCACTATTTCTCCAGAAAATTATAGAAACTCTCTTGGTCTATTATTTACTCAATCGAAGAGTATCTCGGTCGAGGATTGATTTGACTGAGAATGTACTATTTCAACAATTATTTTCATGTAAAACATAAGTTACTTCAAATACAACTTTTATAGAGATATGCAAATTAAAGCTCAGTTTAGTTGAGATAAGACATTTTTGAGTATCAAAGTAAAGTTTTAAGTCAAATCTCAACTAATCATGTTCAATATTTCTAAGTTTGGGGTTTTGGAACCCAAACTAAATCAACATCCTTTTTTTGTATGGGCATGAGAAAGAATAATGTCCAAGATTCAAGCAATAGTGACAACAAATGGAATCAATTTCATTTCCCCTTTTATGATTTTGAGTTGAGTTGTTCTTGGGTACAAATATGGCCTTGGTCTTGGGTGCTTGTGTTCTTCTAGATTTTGGATGATATTTCCCTTTTGGAACATATCCTAAACCTCTTCTTCCAATTTGGCTGGAAGAATCCATTAGGATCTTATCAAGAATTCCATTGTTTTTCAAGCTACTAATTTCCTTTTGTAACTTAACAATTTCATCCATTATCCTTTTAATGTCTAACTTTGCTTGATCTATATTAGATAACAAACTATCTCATTATTTGATAATATCATCATAATCTAAATGAGTACACAAGATAGGTTGAGTTTGAAGATCATTCAATTTTGCAAGTAGTTCAACCTTTTCTTGAGAAAGAAAATTATAGTTTGTTTCTAGAGTAAGCAACTTCATATTGCAATCATTAAAAGATGATTTCAAGGTAGAATTTTTAGAAATAATACTTTCCTTTTTAGAAGTAAGATCATTTAATTGAGCATATAATACTTCATTAGTTTTTGTGGCTCTTTTTAGTTTCTTTTTACAACCAATATTTTTATCATGTAATTCTTCAATGCTAGCAATTAACTCTTCTTTAGATAAATCAAATAAGCTTACCTCATTCTCTTCTTCATTTGTTGTAGCAATAAGGAACTCCCCTTCTTCTTCTCCATCCTCACTATCATCACTTGAGTCATCCCATGCTACTTTGTAGGCTTTTTCCTTCTTCTTGTGAGAGGATTTCTTTCCCTTTTCAAGTTTGGGACAATCACCTTTTAATTGTCCCTTTTTGCCACATTCAAAGCACCTAGGGGAAGAGGAAGAAGAGACACTAGACATTTTTCTAGTTTTAAATCTTCTATAGTGCTTACCATTTACAATGAGAGTCTCTTCTTTACTGTCTTCTTCACTTGTATCATGACTAATTTTAGTTGTTGCCTTGAATGCAATGTCCTTTCTTTTCTCCTTTTTGTGTTCAACTGCCAATCTTTCTTCTTCTTCAAGGGTGACCTCATGAGTCTCTAAGTTGCCAATGAGCTACTCCATCCTCAATCTGGTGAGATCATTGGCTTCTTCAATGGTTGTCACCTTTGGTTTATACTTTAGAAGCTAACACCTAAGAATTTTGGATACTTGATCTTCTTCACTTATGAATTTTCCTAATGCACTCAAACCATTAATGATAGTAGAGAATCTTGCATTCATTTCACTAATGGATTCATTTGGTTCCATACAAAATTGTTCAAACTTTTGTTTAAGCGTACTAATCTTAGAATTTTTAACTTGTATAGTTCCTTCATGTATAATAGAAAGTCTATGCCATATATAATATGCAATTTCACATGAGTAAATTCTATTGAATTCACTTACCGAAATAGAGCAATATAAAATACTTACAGACTTGGCATTTAGTTGAGCTTGCTTTACCGTATTGATATCCCATGTAGCATACTCGGTTTCCGGAAGCTCATATGGAGTAGACACCATCCTCCAAATCTCCCAACTGATGTCTTGGAAGTAAAACTGCATCCTTCTCTTCCAATAGTTGTAGTTGCTTCGATCGAATGGTGGTGGACGAGAAACGTGGGTTCCCTCCAAGTTCAAGTTGTTGAGCACACCATCCCCATCCTTCAAGACTTGTTAAAGTTCCTTTAAGACTTGCTTTGATACCAATTGAAAGATCTATAGGGGGTTAATAGAGCTTTTTGGAGTTTTTAAAGTTAATTAAACAATTAAATACTTGAATAAGAAGTAGGAGGAAACAAGAAGACACAAGGATGCAGAGTGGTTCCTACCTTAGAAATCTAAGGTAGTCACTCCACTACTCGATTGTTTCCAATTGGGATTTTGAAAGAAACTTATTTTATCACCGCTCGAGGATGTTACACAAAATACAATTGCTTTCCTACACCCTTGAAGTAGCCTTCACCTGAAGTAGCCTTGATCCTCCTAGAAGTAGCCTTCTAAAGTAACTCGAAGCCCACCCTTGAAGTAGCCTTCACCTAAAGTAGCTTCAATCCTTGAGGCAGCCTTCTGAAGTAACTCCAAGTCACTGGGAGCAACCCTCACCACCTTGAAGTAGCTCCAAAAACCTCCTATCAACAACCTCCAACCTAAGAGTAGTCAAGGAGAACAGAATACAATAAAAGGAACAATATTGGAAGAAAGAAACAATGTTACCAATGAGTACAACACTTTGATCCTATATCAAGCATATTGATCTCCTATCCACTATAGATGAACGTGGTAGTGTGGTGGCTAGGAGATACTAGGCTATAGGACACTAATGTAGAGCTCAAAGAAACAAATTACAAGTGTAGCTTTGCTTGTTGCTCCCTAAGAATGAATCTCAAGTGTGATTGTATGCACAAGTGATGATTTGGGTGTCCTAAGGCCTATCCTATTTATAAGAATGGGTTACAAGAGATTAGGGATGTTCTAGACACTTTCTAAGATGTTCTTAGTGCTCAACTAGCCGTTAGGTGTCCATAAATTATGTTGCAATAACTAGTTGTTTAGTGCTGAAAAGTGCAGTCCAGAACCTGTCTCGGTCGAGAAGTTTGTCGACCGAGATGTTCTTGTTTGACAATATCTTCGACTGAGTGTTGGTTTGGAGTAAAAGTGTTCAACGACTAGTGTGACTTTCCAACAACCAACTACTCTCAGTCTAACGGCTATGGAACCTACTCGAAGGTCTATCTCGATATAGAATGTTGTTGACCGAGAGTTATTCTAGGGTTACATGGGTAGGTCAATAATCTGTGTTTGTGAGTTAGACTGAGGTGGTTCTCAGTCAAGGATTTTGTTGACCGAGAGTGTCTCGGTCGAGAAATTTTTTGACCGAGAAAGTCCCTTTTTCAATGTGTTGAATCATCTACTAAGTGTGTGTATCAATGTGTAATTGTGATTCTTAGGGGAGGATCTATCTAAGTGTTGTGAGTAGATAGGGAAGATCTAATGCTTGATTTACTTGATATCTATGTACTTGTACATTATATACTTGTACAAGTTTTTACATTGAGTACAATCATGAAAACAAAAGTAATCTAAGAATGTTGATCTTCCAATTTGTATTGATGTTTGACTATTCACTTTCTTATTTGTTTATCCCTGAAACACACAAATAACAAGTTAGATCCACAAGAATCAAATGTTTGTCATCATCAAAACAAAGGGTATAATAATGTCCAATTTAGCCAACAGAGATTACCCAGAGTATTCAGTAAAGAACCTAGCTAAAAACACAATTTCTATGATAGTGGGATTAGTATTAGATTAGGTAGTGAATTATGATGTGAGAGTGGGTAATTCTTGCTATAGGTCTCTTAGTCCCAGGTTAGGAGAGATGTTTATTAATAATATGATATAAACTGCAATGTCAGTTGTGGTGAAACCATAATCCTAAGGAATTCACTCCAATTGAGATCAACAAATAGTAATTTTAGATTGATTTTCTACTTTAGATAACTAAACCTTCAATCAAGTTTTCATTGGCCTAGATGATTGCATTACAGTTAGTAGTAGTTTCTGGATTAACATGTCCCTGAGTTAACATCCGGGCCTCTTAAGGCCTATATTACATTGATACGTACACTACGTTTGACGTGTAATTTACTCGTATCAAATTTTTGGCACTATTGCTGGGGAAATGATAACTCCAACACTATGAGTGCTGTGATCGACCACTCCGGGCCACACTTTTTATTTTTATTTTTCTTTCTTTCTAAGATGAATTTCAAATATCATTTATTAAATCATTAATATTAGTGTTCTTACATAATTGTTAAGTTTTAGATACTAGTGCATGGTTCACACTCGAACCATAGATTACAGAGAGCCTACTCCATCCATTACAGATTAGGAAGATATTTTTTGTAGGGTGCGAGAGTTAGGAACTTCAAATGAGAAGATTATACCAAATCCACCACCTCCAACAACACCACCAGAGAAAATAGAGATGGGTGATGCAAAAGCCGAAGAGCAGACCATCTAGGAAAAGGTTAAGGCTTCATCTACAACTACTCAATTGGGGCTGATAAAGAGGCATGATATAAATGTGGGCAACTACAAGATAGATTCAGGCTTGGTGGCATTGGTGAAGTCACATGCATTTCATGGACACACAACTAAGGACCGGATGATGCATATCAACTATTTTGTTGATAGTTGTGACATGGTGAAAATAGACAGAGTGCCAGTGATAGTCATATATTTGAAATTGTTTCTGTCTTCATTGGTAGATAGTGAAAAGTCTTGGTTTCTCAATATCCCATCTGAGTCAATAGAAACATGGGAGGGGATGATAGGCACTTTCTTTGAGCGTTACTTCCCACCTCAGAAGACTAACAAGCTGGTCAGAAAGATATACAACTTCAAGAAGTAGGCAGAAGAGTCTTAATCTGAAGCATGAGAGAGATATTGGAATATGCTGAGGAAGGTCCCTCATCATGGGATCGATCTATATGGTCAAACAAATTTTTTTATTATGGGATGCATCAAGGGGAGAGGACCACACTTAACAATGTAGGAACATGTTTCTTCCTCAACAAAAATCCATCTAGATGTCATGAGATCCTGAAGAATATGGCTAAAAAATAGTGGCATTGAATGAGAAGTTGTACTTGATTGGTAAGAAATAATGTGCCAAGGATGGAAGCTCTTCTAGAGGAGAGGAAGAAGAGAGCATGTTCACATGTCAACAGAATTATAGGGGCAATATGAATATTCATGGAGGGAGTATCCTAAGTTTTCTTAGAAGGACCCCAATAATTTTCAGTAGGACCCATCACAAGCACAACATCAAGGAAATGCACAATAACATGAAAGAGGCACTAGCAAGATAGACGACATTGAGGACATGCTAGGTAAGCTGGTCAGCCAGAATGAAGTGCTCATTAGCTAGATCCAGAGGGAACTACAAAACCAAGGAGCACAAATTCATAGTATAGAGACTCAGATCTCTCAGATAGCAGTGGAAGTGGCTTCCTTGAAGAAACCCATTCAACATGGATTCCCTGGAAATCCAGATACAACTCATCATCATCATCAAGTGAATTTTATATCTATTGTTAATGAGCAGAGCATCATACTAAGGAGCCACCCAAACAACGCATTGTAGATCTAGATTGGGTGTATGTGCCTAAGGTTCCACTCCCATACAATCTTTATGGATTACCAAGAGTATGTAGAATGCCAGACAATGTACTTCAAAGTTCCACCATTGACGTGTCCACATCTACGATTCTAGAAAAGGTGCCGCCACAACAAGAACATGTGAAAGTTCTACTCCATAGTGGAACAATTACGGTTAATAAGGAGGCACCCACAATTCATATTAAGAAGCTACATGACATTCCATCCACATAATATGTGCCAAATCTTGTCTAAGAAGGTGGCATTAAAGCAAGCTTAGGGGAGGAGAGCCCTAGTGTGCAATATATTCTACCATACAAGCATGTAGAGAAGCCACATGCTCCATTCTTAGATAATGTAAAACTGAGAAAAGAAGAAAGACAGTTCAATAAGTTCCTAGACATCTTCTAAAGTCTCTACATCAAAACCCCACTCGTGGAGGAAATAGAGTAAATTTCTGCAGATGGAAGATTCTTGAAGGATATCATCAACAAGAAAATATAGATCAAAGATACAAATGTTTTGTGTGTTGATGAAGTGATGAGTTCCATAATCCAAGGAAGACTGTCAAGGAAAATAAAAGATTTGGGGTGTTTCTACATCCCTTGTTCTATAGGCAATCAACATTTCCAACAAGCACACTATGACTCTAGAGGGAGCATAAATCTCATGCCTTTTGCTACTTTTCAAAAGTTGGGATTAAAAAAGCCAATGAAAACATCCATGACAATCGAGTTGGTAGATGGATCAAGTGTGAGGCCATATGGAATGTGTGAGGATGTTCTAGTTGAAGTCGATGACATCTTTCCTATTGATTTTGTGGTCATGGATATGCCCAAGATTCAAGGATTGGAGATGCTATTAGGAAGTCCGTTCCAAGTTACGGTCTACGTGATCACTACCATTGGTAGATGCCATTTGACACTCAGGATAGATGATGACAGATTGGAGTTTAGACTTCTAGATGAATATTCACAACCATCCCGTGACAATCCAAACTGAAATGAAAACACATCTTGTCGAGCCTACGACATTAAAAAAGGGCACTTGTTGGGAGGCAACCTTACCATCATTTTCATTCTTTACATTCAGTTTTGTAGTTTCATGGCTTTTGATTCATTTTATTAGTTTTCATGTAAAAAGGTGCCTTGATTATTTTTGTGTGGTGTGTAGGCTGAGCACCAGTCGGTAGTATCAATGGAGTCACAAGGATAAGAGATTGATTTTCAAAACAACTTGGTAATACTGACTACATAGTCGATAGTACCGACGACATCATAGGTTGGGTGAGTGAAAATTCAAGGAAACTTAGTATGACCAACACCAGGTTTGGTAGCACCAAAATTTTGCAGAAAAAGGCCCGAGTTAGCTGATAAGGACTCGGTACTAATGAACCATTCTTGGTAGTACTGACTCAAATTAAAGTCCTAGGTTTGAAACACCAAGATCAAGCTCGTAAGCATTGACAATTTTGAACGACTCGCTACTACTGACACAAAGTCAGTAGTACCGACACGTGAAAACCAGAGATGCCACCATCACTGTAGACCTTCCAGGGAACCTTTTATCCCTATAATCCTACCACACCACAACCTCCACCACCACCCTTTTTATCAAGTACCACTGTTCCACCTCTTAAGTTGGATTTTGATTATGCGGAAATAGTCATGTTCAAGCTTAGGGGAGTTAATGGTGTTGGAACAACTCTATCCCTTAGTTTTCATTTTTCTTTTAGTATTTATTTGGTTTTATCTTTTATTTTTCCAAGTTGTAGGATCCACGATCTATCTAGTGTAAAAGTGGAGCTTAATTCATGATTCCTATCAATGTCATGTGCTTTCAGGTGTTTGCAATGGAAATGAAAATGAAAAAATGGCTTGCAAATTTCTTGAGTTGCACCACCTAGAGGAAGTGTATGGGCTAGTTAGTTTATGGACACTTGCTATGAATGGACATTTTAATTGTTCATGTAATGTGGATGAAGATGGGGTTTGAGCCTAAATTGATCAAACAATTAATGAGATCTTAAATTGAAATTTAAGAAAGAAATCCTAAGGTTACCCTGTGTTGACCTAGAAGTTATACATTGTCCATATTTTGATAATGTTAACCATTCCATTCATATGTATCTAGTGTGTGTATTCAAGATTGATTTTAGGTGTTAGGTACATGAAAAGGATCAAATTTCTCAAGTTCAAGTCAAAAGCTATACAAGTGTGCTTATTAGGAAATCCATGTAAATGACCTTAGAAGATTTTTGTAATCACTTGTATTGATGATATGGATTGTAACTAAGATGAGAAAATTGATTGGGACACTTTGCACCAATTTTTAATCACTTTTGATGCACTTTAGCAAATCGATCACAGGTTGTTGATCGGTCGAGTTACAATCTTGACCGATCCACTGGATCCATTTTCTAGAGAGTGCATCGGTTGAGTTGTGCATTTACAGAACTCGATTGATCAGGTTACTGACCAAACACAACTTTCATTGGTCAGTTGAGTTTCCTCAGGACAAACTCGACCGATGGTTTGAAATTTGGGTTTGTCTTTTACCCAATCAGTCAAGTTATCTTTATTGAAACTTGACTGAATGCACTGTATGAAAATCGCAGAAAAAGTGATTGTGACCTTTGGTGACTTGTTTGGGCAAAAATAGATCCATTGCCTTGGGCAAAAATGGCTATATTTTGACCCTAAGTGTTCCCCAACTTAAAGGGGCACCCCCAACTATAAATAGGACCACTTGGAGTTCATTCCAAGGTTTCTCATTCCACATATGCTTGGTTCTTGCTTAGTTGAGAGTGCTACACACCTTTGAGCCCCTTTCTCTCTCTACCTTCAAGTCAAATCCTTGAGTATGAGTGAGTTAGGTTCTTTTGTAAGGGTGGTACCTCTTGTATCCATGTAAATCTCTCCACCTCCATCTTCCTACCCCCTTTCCCATTGAAGAAAAGGTTGAAGATCTTCTCCGAGTGAAGGAGGAGTTGCTGTTCTTCAAGGTTGAAGAAAGCATGGTGTTCCAGATCTGCAAGTGAAGGAGATAGGCATGGTGGACGTTCAAGAAGGAAAGGTAATTCATTGAAGGCCAAAGACTTGAAGATGGAGTGGGTAAGTCCTTGTTGAAGGCTGAAGACTCCCTAATTCAAGTGGGTAATTTCCTTTGGTAGGTTGAAGATCCTTGCTTGATGTATTAAGTCCTTAGATGAATGTGGTTTTGTCTTGTAATCTTATGAATGAATATAAGAACATCAATATTGCAAAGTCCTAGAGCCTAACCACCTCTAGTTATTGGAATGACTCACTTCTAGTTTGAAGTGTGGAACCACTCTAAACCATTTTGTCCAAGTGTATGTTCTTCCTTGTCTCTCACCCTTGCTATGCATGTTAGTTAGGATCTCAAATTGGCTGAATATTTAAGTTTTTGCACTTAATATAATTTGGTGGTCTGATTCATTTTGTGAGATTTGTGAAGCACTATTCACCCCGCCTTTAGAGACCTTGATCCAACAAATGGTATTAGAGTAGGTCTTCTCCAAGCTACTTCTACAAGTAAGAGAAGATGGGTGATTTAGCACTTGGATCTCTCAACTTGGAGGGAAGCTTCTCCATGCGACCTCCGATCTTCAACGACGCCAACTTCCTCTATTGGAAGAGAAGAATGCATTTCTATCTCCAAGGAGTAAGCTATCAGATGTGGAAGGTGGTGCATCTAAAGTATGAAGATCTAAAGGGGGAAATCTCCATATGGACAGAAGCCCAAATGAAGCAAGCTCAGCTCAATGCCAAAGCCATGAGCATCATCTATGCAGCCCTCACTCCATCCGAGTTCAACCAGATCTCCTCTTGGGACACTGCACATGAAATTTGGAACAAGCTATTTGTCATCTATAAAGGAATGAAACAAGTGAAGGAAGCCAAGATCTACATGCTTGGTGGTCTACTTGAGAACTTCAAGATGGGAAAGAAATGAAAGAGTGGCAGACATGTACACAAGGCTTAATGTGATCATCAATGGATTGGCAGCCCTTGGTAGTGTGATGGACAAAGGCAAAATCAACTCAAGGATCTTGAGATCTCTTCCAAAGTGATTGGAGCCCAAGGTTACATCCATTGAAAAAGTGTACAATCTTAGTGAATTGTCAAGTGAGGAGCTGGTTGGTAATCTTCAAGCTCATGAGCCAAGGCTAGATAAGGAAGAAGAAGAAGAAAAGAGAGAAGAGAAGGAGTCCAAGAAGATCAAGGACACAACCTTCAAAGCTCAAATTGAAGAGATGGTTCAGCAGCAACAACTTGCTCTCAAGTCCCCTACTCCTTCCTCAAGTGAAGATGAAGGCCCAAATGAGCATGAAACTAACTACTCCAAGGACAAACACTTCAATGGAAAGTCTTCTTCATCAACTCCTAGATGCTATGAATGTAGCCAAAAAGGCCATTACAAGAGTGACTTCCCCAAGGCCAAGAAGAGCCACCACAAGTGCAACCACAAGAAAGATAAGGAGTACAAGAAAGAAGGAAAATATAAGAGAAAGGAGAAGAAAGAAAGAAGAAGCAAAGATGCAACTCATGCAGCTTGGGAGGAGTCTTCCTCAAGATCTTCTAGCTCTAAAGATGGAGAATGCTACCTTTCTCTCATGGCCTCTACAAGTGATGATGTAGTGAGGTAAGTGAAGTCAATTTACATGAATTGTCTAAAGAAACTCTTATTGATATGCTTAATTCTTGCCGATCATCTTTTACTAAATGCAAAGCTAAAAAGAAAAGGTTAGGAAAGTTAATAGATGATCTTTAGGCTAAAATTGAGATTCTTGATCAAAATGAAAAACTACACCTTGATAGCATAGATTCTTTCCAAGGGAAATTTCTTGACCTTGAGCTCCAATACAATGGAGTAGAGGTTGAGAATGGTGTTTACCTTAAGACCGTTACTGCTCTTAAGGAATATAACCAAAGATTCCAAGATGAGATAGATGTTCTTAAAACTAAAAATGTAGAACTTACTCTCATTGATGAATCTAGGAAGCAAGAAACTCATGCTTATCAAAAAGAAATTCTTTTTCTTAAATCTGAAAATACTAAGTTGCTTTCTCAAGTTAATAATCTATCATCTAGACCTATTTTGCAAAGTAATGAGGTAGCTAGCACTGCTTTAGAACATGATTCTTTTCATACTAAAGCCCTCTATTTAGAGGCTGACCTATTGCATGCTAGAGATGATCTTGCTAGTTTATCTTCTACTATCATTAAACTTAGTGATGATAATGCTAAGTTAAGATCTTCTTTGCAAAAGTTTCTTACGGGAAAGAAATCCCTTAATGCTGTCCTAGAACACTCTACCAAACAAATTGGTACTAGTGGTTTAGGATATGATGGGACTGCTCCTAAGGATAAGAACAAGAACAAGAGTAAGGGTAAGAAGAAGAGTGTGGAACCTCCTTTCTTTCATGGAGAGACTTCCGACTCTAAGAACCCAATGGTATGTGTTCATTGCAAATTTGATGATCATTACTCTGCTTATTGTCCTTACAAACCAAAGGGGACCAACCCAAAAATGAAATGGGTCCCCAAACTAACCCCAAAACCCAAAGTTTGAGTTGGGTACCGACATCCTTCTTTCATGCAGGTCAAAAGAAGGTGGATTGTTGATAGCAGCTGCTCAAAGCATATGACAGGTGAAATAAGCCATTTCAACAAATTCATGAAAAAGAAAGGAGGATCGGTGACCTTCGGGGACAATAAAAAGGGTAAGGTAATAGGTGAGGGTGATGTAGGCAATGAGATAAGTATTAAAAATGTTTTGCTTGTTGATGGCCTACATCACAATTTTATAAGTGTAAGCCAACTTTGTGATAATGGTTATCTTGTTCTATTTACTTCTTTAGAATGTTTGCTTCTAGATTTCCTCACTTACAATGTCATATATAAGGGAACTAGAAATGGTAATCTTTATGTTATTGTGCTTGATTCTCTAAATCCCGTACTTGATAGATGTTTGGTTGTGGATAAAAATGATATTTCTCTTTGGCATCGCCGGTTGGGTCATGTGAATATGCATCAAATGAAGAAATTGAGCAAAAAGGGATTGGTTCGGGGACTTCCTAAATTGGATTTTGATAAGGATGAGGAATGCCAACCTTGTACACAAGGCAAGCAAACCAATTCCTCCTTCAAATCCAAAGGAGTCCTTAGTACCAAAAGAGCTCTTAAGCTTCTTCATATTGATCTATTCGGACCTATGAGAACTCAAACGCTTCGTGGTTCCAAGTATTGCCTTGTGATTGTCGATGATTTCTCTCACTATACTTGGACATTCTTTTTCATCTCTAAAAGTGATACTCTTGATGTTTTCTTGAGCTTTTGTAAATGAGTTGAAAATGAAGCTTCTTGCCAGATTGTTTCTATCCATAGTGACCATGGGGAAGAGTTTGAAAATGATCTTTTTGAGCATTTTTGTGAAAAATCTGGTTACTCGCACAATTTCTCTTCTTCTCGTACACCTCAACAAAATGGGGTAGTAGAGAGAAAGAATAGGTCGCTACAGGAGATGGCTAGGACCATGCTTCTAGAATATGATATTCCAAAGAAGTTTTGGGCTGAAGCCGTTAGCACCTCATGCTTTGTGCAAAACTGAGTTTTTATGCATCCTTCTTTGAAGAAAACCCCCTATGAGTTATGGCATGGTAGAAAGCCATCCATCAAATTCTTTCACATTTTCAGGTGTCCTTGTTTTGTTTTGAACACGAAGGATTCTCTCAAAAAGTTTGATCCTAAGTCGTATAAGGCTTTCTTCCTAAGCTATAGCACTACAAGCATTGCTTATAGAGTTTTCAATATTGAACTATCTAAAATTGAAGAATCTATTAATGTTAAGTTTATTGAATCCAACCCTTCTATTGGAAAGAATGTTGTTGATAATGATATTGCAGATGACTTAATTCCTATCTTGAAAGATGTCAAAATCAACAATAAAAGTAAGCAGGTGGTTTAAGTAGAAGATGAAGAGAAGAAGGATACCACTCCTCTCTTCGCAAATAATCATCCCAAAGAGATAATCATTGGCATCCCATTCAAGAGAGTGAAGACACATGCTTCCTACAACAAAGAACAAGAAGACAATGCCTTCATCTCACAGCTGGAGCCAAAGAACATCAAGGAAGCTCTCGGAGATGATGAGTGGATCCTAGCCATGCAGGATGAACTAGAGCAATTTGAGAAGAACTAAGTGTGGACTCTAGTGCCAAGACCAAGTGACAGAAAAATCATTGGCACCAAGTAGGTTCACTGCAACATGCTTGATGAAAATAGCAAGGTGGTAAGGAACAAAGCAAGGTTAGTGGTTCAAGGCTACAATCAATAGGAATGTATTGATTTTGATGAAACTTATGCTCCTGTTGCTAGACTTGAATCTATTAGAAAGCTACTTGCCTTTGCTAGTTATAAAATTTCTTGTTATATCAAATGGATGTTAAAAGTGCATTTTTGAATGGTACAATCGAGGAGGAAGTATTTGTTGCTCAACCTTTGGGCTTTGAAAATGCAAGCTACCTAACCATGTTTACATGCTACGAAAAGCTCTCTATGGACTCAAATAAGCACCTAGAGCTGGGTATGAGAAATTAAAGAACTTTTTGTTAGACAATGGCTATGTCATGGGCAAAGTCGATTCTACTTTATTTCTAAAACACACTTCTAGCAATTTTCTTATCATTCAAATTTATGTTGATGATATCATATTTGGTGGGACTAATCTTGATCTTTGCAAGGAGTATAGTTCTCTTATGTAGAGTGACTTCGAGATGAGCATGATGGGTGAGCTTACTTTCTTCCTCGGCTTCCAAATCAAGCAAACCAAAGATGGAAACTTCATCAACCAAGGCAAGTACACCAATGAACTACTCAAACACATTGGAATGGAGAACATGAAGCTGATGGACACACCCATGTACAACACTACCAAACTTGATAGAGATGAAGAAGGTGAGAAGGTAGATGAGAAGCTCTATAGAGGTATGATTGGAAGTTTACTTTATTTAACTTCCTCTAGACCTGATATTATGTTTAGTGTTGGCTTGTGTGCTCGCTTTCAATCAAGTCCTAGGAAATCACATATTATTGCTGTTAAGAGGATTTTGAGGTACTTAGCTAAAAATCAAAACTTTGGTCTATGGTACCCTAAGTCAAGGGACTTTACTCTTATAGCATATAGTAATGCTGATTACGTGGGATGTTTGGTTGATAGAAAGTGCACAAGTGGCACTTGCTTCCTTCTAGGACCATGCTTGGTGTCTTAGTTTTCTAAGAAACAGAGCACTGTTGCATTATCAACTACCGAGGCTGAGTACATTGCAGCCGGGAGTTGTTGTGCCCAAGTCCTATGGATGAAGCAAATGCTCCAATACTTTAACATACATTTTGATGCTTCTCCTATCTATTGTGATAATACTAGTGCAATCAATCTTTCTTATAATCCTATATTTCATAGTAGAGCTAAACATATAGAGGTTCACCATCATTTTCTTCATGATCACATTGCCAAAAAGGATATTTATATCACACATGTGGACACAGAAAATCAGTTGGCGGACATTTGCACTAAACCTCTAGCTAGAGAGCAATTTAATTTTATTAGATCTAAACTTCTCATAATTGCTTCAGATGATATTGACATGTTATCTAGAAAGTTGCTTTTATCCTATATGTCTTTCTCATGCTTTACTCACCTTGCTTGCCTAAAATTACTTAATTTGCTTGTTGACAATCTTAGTTTCACTTGTTTTTGGGCATGTCTCAAAGTTTGGGTTTTTATCGCTAAATAGTACCCAATGATGAGTGATATGTGCCTAAGTATGTTCAATATACATAATAGACTCAAAAAATAAATTTAATTAGCATTCATGTGGCTAGAAATTGAGTTTGATAGTCTTAGGTCAGGTTGACCATCAGTCGAGTTTCCCCCAGGACAAACTCGACCGATCCGTGGCTGAGAGTTGTTCTAAAATGGACCAATCGGTCGAGTTTTCGACTCTCAAAACTTGACCGATCAGTAGGCTGAAGCCAACTTAAGTTGGGTTGGCCGACTATTCTCCCTCTCAACTAGAGAATAGCTGACCGATTCCCCTTCTTCTAGCCCTAAGATCTCTACTCAAACCCTTACCTTCCCTATCCTAGCCCTTTCCCGACCTAGATAGGTTGCCCAAGATCTCCCCTTTTTGTTCTTTATTGGTGTTTGGATAGTTTTTTGGCTTGCTTTGTGCGTTTGATCTCTACTTCTCCTCCTTTTTGCCTCCATGGCATCCCATAGAAGAAAGAGATTCACCCCAAGAAATGATCCTTTGTCTTCTTTGTCTTCCCGCTTGATTCCCTTCGATGACACCTTGTTTGTCTCAATAGAAGCTGTAAATAGGTATAAGGACCTTCTTCCTAGGATTCCTTTCCCTTTTAGAGCTTTGTTTGAGCCTAGCCCTAGGCGTCAAGCGGTCATAGACCAAGTAGTTAAGTTGTTATCCGTTCATCACCTCTCTAACCTGGATGTCGAGTGTGACTACTTTCATAATATAATGACAAGCACAAAAGCAGTTCATTAATTCTACGCTAACTTGCGTTGGAATTACGACACCCTTGTACCCCCGCCAAATACTCAAGTGATTTTGACCTCCATGATCACCAGGAAGAGTTTTCAAATCTCCGAGGATATTCTAAATGTCTTCTTTTCCAGAGATGAGAATGGCACTTGGCACAAGGATTACATCGAGTATTTTGACCTTTTGGATCCTGAGGGTTTCTACAAGAAGAATGAGATTACTCTTCTTGACATTCATCGCTACTTGAAGAAACATGATGTTCCATACAAGAAGAAGAGCACCCTACCCTCCTCCTCCCTCGATCTCAAGAAGTGTATCTTAGCCCTAGTGATCAACTGCATCATCCATCTGAAGAAAAATCAAATGGATATTGCAGAGAACCCTGCGGTCTTAATGTACTACATCCTTGAGAATATCAGAGTCAAATGGTCAAGATACATCTCCACCATATGACCTATTTTGATTCCGGGTTGAACACATGAGGCACCCATCCACCCTATCCAACCTTGATTTGTGGTTTGTTTCATTTTGCTACATATAAATCACTCTTTTCTGACTATCATTACAAGCTAGCCAGGAAAGGTGTATGTATCAGTGAAACCACGATTTAGAAGTCTGTGCCTATTTTTTCCTCCACCACACCTGGTGCTTCACCCTCAGCCTCTTCCTCTGTAGCCCCTGCCTCCTCTACCCGAGCTCCACCTCCTCAGCCACCTCGACCTAGCCGTGCTTCGTTTCATGTATCTAATGAAACACTTATGGGATACATGATGCACCAACAAGCATACAACCTCCAGGTTCAGGAGCACCTACATCAAGACTTAAATTAAATCATGTCAAACATGAACATGTCCTGTGCACACCCCTACCCCACCTACAAACCTTTCACCAGTAGCGAGTATGCTTCTTATGCATATCATCAGTACTGCCCTACCCCAAGCCTTCCGATGCTACTCCTCCACCCTCTGTTACTGGTGGTCCTACTCCCATGTACCTGCCATTTCCTACTAGCCCCTTGGCCACCTTGCTTGCCAGTCTTGGCGATTATACTCCATCCTTTGCTTAGGCCAATGAGCTCAATGCTCTTGGTATGACTTGGGATGAGAAGAATGCTCATTGGCCCGATCGTGGCTTTGGTCCTTCTGTGGATGAGGAGATGCCTGACCAGGCTGATGCTGAGACTGCTGCTACTGACGATGATGGTGGTGATGGTGAGGATGCCTCTGATGATAGTGATGACTCTGGTGGTGATTCTGGTGATGAGGCCACTACTATTGCTGCACCCTTAGATGGATATGAGGACTACGAGCATGGAGCTGATGATGATGATGCTATAGACATAGATAGTCTAGATGTCTAGAATGTTTCTTAGTTTTTAGTATAGTTTGCTGATCATATATATCTTTCTAGGCTATTGTGACATCCCTAGATTTTCTAAAACTTAATCTAATGTGTGACATCCAAATTGAAACCTCACATTAGCGAGAATCCCAATTTAAACACCCCACACTAGGCTAAGAAGAAGAAGATCAAGGGAGTCAGAAGGAAACAATCAGTAGCACATGCACATGAACAATAATAAAACCATACAACACATGTTCACCATTCAACATATAATTACAACATGAATTATTACAACATTTGATATTACATATTGAACAACAAACTTATACATATACATGTACTACCACTAAACTACAGGATCTTAAGACAACATGTCCGACTGTACATCAACTCGCCACACAACTCACAACTATCTTATATCTTCAAGATCACATGTCCACAACCTAAACAAAAGATTACATGTGGTACATGTCAGCACAATATTCAAGAATATTGTACTGAGTATGGCTACACATCTTTTATATACCTCTCATAATATCTTGGCAATAAGATAAAACTAATACTTGGCAGCTTAAACAAATATAAGGAAAAGCGTATACTGGCAAAAAGATATTCATTAACAAAAGAGAACACATATATTTTAAGCACATTTCCATAATATATCTCATACATCTGCCCCAAGGGCTTTGATGTTTTTAGGCCTTATGATCTACCCCCCAGGAGTTTGTGATCATTAAACATGTGATCTACCCCCAAGGAGTTTGTGACCACTTCAATGCACTGTACTACCAAAGAGTTTAGTGCTATCATATGATGGATTAGATATTTTATGTTTCATGTGTTCATAGCCATAGTTATGGAAAAAAATTAAGCAACATATTATACAAGAATAGTCATTTCATCCAATATCATATGCCAAGTATTTTACTACACATATAACACAAGCATATTGTATAATAAGCCAAGTAAGAGGCAATGATGTACCTTCCAAAGAGATATTCCTAATCATCACATATTCCTCAAGTAAATTGTATCCTTGGTCAAACCCTGCTTAAGACAATATCATATATCACCATTAGGTTCTCATCCTCTTACATCTCATCTTAACCCTAATTATGTCCATTAGGGTTTAGCTTAGTTCATTAGGATATATGAATCATTACTTGCATTCTTGTCTTAGATTTGTCTTAATGATGTCATGTTCTAGATCATTTCCTCATAATAGGGTTCAACATTTGAATATCAGGTTCCATATCATTTTGTGCATATATTAACCCTAGGTCATATTCATTAAGTATATTAGGGTTACAACCCATGTATTAAAGGTCAACTTAATATAACATGGATTTCATGTATAAACTAATCTCATATTTAAATATTATCTTCCAATTATTGATATGAACTTATTCTATAAATTTCATAATTTATTGAGCATGTATGTATATTGCATTTTATTTAGGGTTATTAGCCCTAAATTGACATTCTAAGAAAATTACATTATTTCATGCATGAACATCATAATATATAACCTTATATGGATAAAAAACATGATTTATGATTTACTGGTATTTTCTCATAATTTTAGGCCATTGTTTGATATTTATTATCCATCCTATAACCATTTTTCCAGAATAGTGTTTGTGTCCAAAGGTCAGTCGAAAACAAGATTCGTCAGTTCGCTACTTTTCCCATCCCAGGCCACCCAGATTGCCAACTTTTTTTTTATATGTGTTCAGTTCATACATGATATCACTATTATTAGTGCATCAAAAGCCTTATATTATCCTCTTATTGTGTTCTACTCATTTTTCTGAGAAGTTTGGTACCTTATTTGTATTTTTTGGATAACATAGCTAATTACTGTGAATTATACAAGATCTTGGTATTTACTGGGTAATTTACCTTTTTTGGCAAACCATGATGCACCACGTGTCCAGTAGGGCTATGACTCACAGCTCGTTCTCCTGGCTTGCACTGGTCCGAGTCGAGTGTGGGATCCCCAAATCTAAGGATCCGCTTTTCTAAGTCTGGGCTCTCTGCTTCTCCCGTTCAGGTTCAGCGCGACACCCATCCTCTAGAGTTAGTGTGGATCAGGAACAGAGCGCCACCGCAGCCAACTCCTCCGGCGAGCAAAGGAGGTCAGCAGAGTGTGGTTCGCGTGTGATTGCTTATGCGATTACGTTCAGGAAGGCCTTTCGGGTTAGGGAGGCGACTTCTCAAAGTATGGCTCCCTCTGGGACGTAATACCACCGGGGTGACCAGAGCAGGTGGTCTGAGATGAAGAAGAAGGAGAATGCTAGCTTGGTTCAGGAAGTTCAGAGCCTTCCCGAGGCACTGTTGAGGTATCTGGGAGTAAAACGAAGGTTGAGTGAGGGTTGAAATGAAGACATGGAGGTAGTGGCAGCCTGAGAAGAAGCTATGTCGGGGAAGAGATGATTGGGGAGAGCTTGGTTGTAGTTAGAATCATCAGGAACTACTTTGGACAAATTGAACAGAGGGAAAGTTGAAAGGCATCCACACGATGCTTGTGGATGTGCTATATGGGTGAGGGGAGGACAGTACATGAAAAGTCCAATCGATTTGGGCGCATTGGAGAGAGCGGTTTCTTGAGTCAGTCGTGGAGGTGGTTCTAGGCCTTAATGGATGTCATGCGAGGGGTTGATGAGTTCATGGTGATGAGGGGGAGGCAATGCCTCAGTCAGTTTTCCACAAGGAGGGTCAGAGAGGGGAATCATGGTCAGCGATCATGGTCACCAACCGCAACCACGATCCGTAGACTGGGTAGAGGTTGAGGATGACTCCTCGGCCATCCGATCCATCCAGGATCCGTAGAACCCTCATCGGGTGGCTCAGATTTGGCACGTCACAAGGCAAGGGGTGTGACATATCATTGCTCTCAATGCCTAAGTTTCCTAATATGAAACATTAACCCCAAAACATCAATTATGCACATTATTTCATAAAGTTCAAACCTAAATAACTCCTTCTAGGAATATCCCATTTCCACCAAATTTTAACCATAGCTTCCTCACAACTCAAGATACGTGCTACTCAAATTTGGGGACACAACTCCACCATATGTTCATCAACTTAAATACTTCAAAAGGCATAAAGTTAAGGATCTTAATCATGATATACTTATCATTTTCCCTCAAAACTTTGACAAAACACGTAGGACTCTCAAACAACTCAACATGCATGACATCACTTATGTCATTGGACATTTAGGATTCCAAAAGTTCACTCCAGCACATCCTACACACCTTAAAAGATATTTTGTCCTCAAAATTAAGCCCAAAAAAAATCCAGTCTTTCACATCTTATACATCTTAAAAGAAATTTCGTCCTAATTAAGACATCATCTTACTTCCAGGAGCAACCAAAAGGTCTTCATCCATATGTAGGGCACCATTTTATGGCAACATATACACAAAAAAAAGCTCCATAATCATCTCCAAACCAATACTAGGAAGTTTAAAGAATCTAAGGTGAAACCCCTCTTCATAAAAGATTAAAACAAAGGTTTAGAAACTCTGATTATGTCATGACCTATCTCATATGTTCAGGTTGCATCCTTTTCTTTACCCATGCATTAGGGTTCCCACATCATATTACCATGTTGTAAAGGAGTTAACTAAAGTTAGCCCATTATATCAAGGTGTCATCAACATTTTATTGAGCTAATTGTTAGAACATGTTCAACATTAACATAAGCCTTTTAGTAGAGAGTTAATTATCAACACACTTAATCCATATAAATCATATCAAGGTGTCATAATCATTATGTTGTGCTGACTGTCAAACTATATTTTCATCTTTATTAAGCACTAAGATTAACACCTCATGCAACATGTTTCATTCATATGATCTTATTTTATTTCTTGTAATAAATTGCAACATTTTCTAGTAATTTCATAACAAAATTAACCCGCAATATCACATTATCATCATTATTCATGTATATTGTTAACCATATATGCATAGATATCTATTAAACCATTCTAGATTTCCATCATATCATGTCTACATATCACGTCTGAAGATTAGATCACATCTTTACCTATATTATACCATGGTTGTGCTAAACAAACTTATGTGAGTGACTTGTCAAACATGTATTAAAACTTTATCTAGTCCAAAAGAGGTTCTCCTGACCCGTATCATGGGGTAGTGCCATGCTCCTCTAACTCAACTCTATGAGTATCTCATATGCATATACTTTATCTTTCCTCTCTTAGACTAGGGTTCTTGAATTACCTCATTGGAACTAGTGATAACTTTACAAGCCCTAGCCACATAAGCACAAACCAAAACATGCTATGGCATACTCTCCATAGGTTCAATGCCCATGAATCAAGCTTACAAAAACTCTCTTATATACATCCACTAGATTCCTACAAGGAACCATCAACCCAAGCTTGAGGCTTTATAGAAACTAACACATAGTTACCTCCTCCAGGGTCTTGGGACTCTCTCTCCCTCACCCAGATGGCAGGCAGTCGCTTCATATTCACATATGCACGTATAACCAACCTCTCTCTGTCTCTAGGGTTTGGTCCTCCCAAGGGCATCTAGGGTTCAACAAGACTATAGGAATCACACATAGAGCAAATCAACTCGTTCACTTAGGAGTAGTCTAGTTTAGGACATATCATATCACATATCTCATAATTATCATATCTTGGAGTTCAGGTTCTCTAACCTTCTCCCTCTAGGTCTCACTCTATCTAGAGTTAACCCTATAACTGGTCCCAAAACTAGAGGTCCTCCTTTATAAAAGAGCTTGAGGCTCATTCTGACTCACAACTTTGTCATAACTTAGCTTATCTGATCTCATAAAAGCCTAGTTACTTGCATCATTAAAACTTATATCAAAACCTCAAATATGAACTTAGATCCTCAAAGACAACATTGATTATCATAAACTATCCTATATCATCTATATAAGACCTACATCATATCATCAAAACTTATTTCATCTATTCCATCTATCATATATTCCAACAAGGCTCTAGACATCTAATCTAAAACTACTCTCTCTTCTAGACTGATGTCATTCACTTTCACTTAGGTTGCATTACATTTTTTTGTAATACATATATATAATAAAATATTATATAGTTTTTCTTCGATAAAGCATGCGCTAGAGAAAACTATCAAGGTTCGATCTGATTGGAATAAAAAACAAATCTAGAAAATGAGTGTCCCACACAAAGTAGAGAGTCCAGTGTCATGTCACCTAATGAAAAGGGTGAGAACAGGGTGTAGACTGGTGTATCTACCTAAAACATAGATGCATCATACGTCGCAGGTTTTTCTTCCTATGATGTACATCATTTCCAAATAATGCAATGTCCCATACCGCTGCACTATAAGGAAAGAACGACATCTAAGGACCTGCTATAAAACAAGCACTAGTCTAGACCTAGTTCTCAGACATCTAGGTGCTAACCTAGAGGATAGGTCAGATCTAGTCTCTAAAAGATGACTAATCTAACCCTAAAGATTATTAAGTGCAAGGTTCTTTAGTTTTGAGTTTCATAGTGAGCAAATGTCAGGCTTTACTATTGTTCATGCTCTGATACCACCTGTGATGTCCCCAAATTTTCTAAAACTTAATCTAATGTGACATCCAAATTGAAACCTCACCTTAGTGAGAATACCAATTTAAACACCCCACACTAGGCTAAGAAGAAGAAGATCAAGGGAGTCAGAAGGATATAATCAATAGCACATGCACATGAACAATAATAAAACCATACAACACATGTTCACCATTCAACATATAATTACAACATGAATTGTTACAACATTTGATATTACCTATTTAACAACCAACTTCTACATATACATGTACTACCACTAAACTACAGGATCTTAAGACAATAGGTTCTCTTGTACATCAGCTTGCCACACAACTCACAACTATCTTGGATATTCAAGATCACATGTCCACAACCTAAACAAAAGATTACATGTGGTACACGTCAGCACAATATTCAAGAATATTATACTGAGTACACCTACGTGTGTTTTATATACCTCTCATCATATCTTGACAATAAGATAAAACTAATACTTGGCATCATTAAACAAATATAAGGAAATGCATATACTGGCAAAAAGATATTCATTAACAAGAGAGAACACATATATTTTAAGCACATTTCCATCATATATCTCGTACATCTGCCCCCAAGGGCTTTGATGTTTTTAGGCCTTATGATCTACCCCTGAGGAGTTTGTGATCATTAAACATGTGATCTACCCCCAAGGAGTTTATGACCACTTGAATGCACTATACTACCAAAGAGTTTAGTGCTATCATATGATGGATTAGATATTTTATGTTTCATGTGTTCATAGCCATAGTTATTGAAAAAAAATCAAGCACCATATCATACAACATTTCATCCAATATCATATGCCAAGTATTTTACTACACATATAACACAAGCATATTGTATAATAAGCCAAGTAAGAGCAATGGCGTACCTTCCAAAGAGATATTCCTAATCATCACATATTACTCAGGTCAACTATATCCTTGGTCAAACCCTGCTTAAGACAAGATCATATGTCACCATTAGGTTCTCATCCTCTTACATCTCATCTTAACCCTAATTATGTCCATTAGGGTTTAGCTTAGTTCATTAGGATATGTGCATCATTACTTGCATTCTTGTCTTAGATTTGTCTTACTGATGTCATTTTCCAAATCATTTCCTCATAATAGGGTTCAACATTTGAATATCATGTTCCATATCATTTTGTGCATATATTAACCCTAGATCATATTCATTAAGCATATTAGGGTTACAACCCATGTATTAAAGGTCAACTTCATATAACATGGATTTCGTGTATAAACTGATCTCATATTTACATATTATCTTCCAATTACTGATATGAACTTATTTTGTAAATTTCATAATTTATTGAGCATGTATGTATTTATTGCATTTTATTTAGGGTTATTGTCCCTAAATTGACATTCTAAGAAAATTACATGATTTCATGCATCAACATCATAATATCTGACCTTATATGGATAAAAAACATGATTTATGATTTATTGGTATTTTCTCATAATTTTAGGCCATCATTTGATATTTATTATCCATCCTATGACCATTTTTCCACTTACATGATATCACTATTATTAGTGCATCAAAATCCTTATATTATCTCTTATTGTGTTCTACTCATTTTTTTGAGAAGTTTGGTACCTTATTTGTATTATTTGGATAATAGAGCTAATTAATGTGAATTATACAATATCTAGGTATTTACTGGGCGATTTACCTTTTTCGGCCAACCATGATGCGCCACATGTCCACTAGGGCTGCGGCTCACTACTCGTTCTCCTGGCTTGTGCTGGTCCGAGTCAGGTGTGGGATCTGCGGATCTAAGGATCTGCTTGTCCGAGTCTAGGCTCTCTGCTTCTCCCGTTTAGGTTCAGCACGACACCCATCCTCTAGAGTTAGTGTGGATCAGGAACAAAGCGCCACCGTAGCCAACTCCTCCATCGAGCAAAGGAGGTCAGCAAAGCATGGTTCGCGTGTGATTGCTTATGCGGTTACGTTCAGGAAGGCCTTCCGGGTTAGGGCGGTGACTTCTTGAAGTATGGTTCCCTCTAGGGCGTAATACCGCCGGGGTGACCGGAGTAGGTGGTTTGAGATGAAGAAGAAGGAGAAGGCTAGCTTGGTTTGAGAAGTTTAGAGCCTTCTCGGGACACCATTGAAGAATCTGGGAGTACAACGAAGCTTGAGTGAGGGTTGAAAGGAAGAGATGGAGGTGGTGGCGGCTCAAGTAGAAGCTATGTCGGGGAAGAGATGATTAGGGAGAGCTTGGTTTTATATAGAACCATCTGGCACTTATTTGGACAAATTGAACAGAGGGAAAGTTGAAAGGCATCCACACGATGCTTGTGGATGTGCTATATGGGTGAGGGGAGGACAGTACATGGAAAGCCCAATTGATTTGGGCACACTGGAGAGAGCGGTTTCTGAAGTCAGTCATGGAGGTGGTTCTAGGCCTCAATGGAGGTTGTGCGAGGGGTTGATGAGTTCATGGTGATGAGGGGGAGGCAACGCCTCAGTCAGTTTTCCACGAGGAGGGTCAGAGAGGGGAATCATGGTCAGCGATCATGATCTCCAACCGCAACCACGATCCGCGGACTGGGCGGAGGTTGAGGACGACTCCTCAGCCATCCGATCCATCCAGGATCCATAGCACCCTCATCTGGTGGCTCAGATTTGGAACGTGACAAGGCAAGGGGCGCGACATATCATTGCTCTCAACACCTAAGTTTCCTAATATGAAACATTAACCCTAAAACATCAATTATGCACATTATTTCATAAAGTTCAAACCTAAATAACTCCTTCTAGGAATATCCAATTTCCACCAAATTTTAACCATAGCTTCCTCACAACTCAAGATACATGCTACTAAAATTTGGGGACAAAACTCCATCATATGTTCATCAACTTAAATACTTCAAAAGGCATAAAGTTAAGGATCTTAATCATGATATACTTATCATTTACCCACAAAACTTTGAAAAAACTCATAGGACTCTCAAACAACTCAGCATGCATGACATCACTTATGTCATTGGACATTTAGGATTCTAAAAGTTCACTCCATCACAGCCTACACACCTTAAAAGATATTTCATCCTCAAAATTAAGCCAAAAAAAAAACAGTCCTTCACAACTATTTTGAATTAAAAACATCTGGGCACATTATCTGAGATGTACTATTTTTTTATCTTCAGTTTTCATCGCTTGTTGTTTGTATTTGCTTTTATGAGAACATGATTTTGAGTTGTAATCTATGTTATGTGCACTCTTTCCCTTTGCTCTATTATATATTATACGTTGGTACCATAATTCACCATATTTTGATTATGATTGAGATTGTATATTTCATTCGTCTCTGGTTGATATATGATATGAGATTGCATGTATGATTATCAGCTTGATTGTGTTTGGAGAAGACCTGATTCTATGCTCTTCTACCCCCCTACTTTTGATAATGTCAAAAGGGGGAGAGAACTTCAATGTCTTAAACTCAATCATATTTCTATTCTTTGCCATACTACTATTCATTGCTTATGAGATCCTTTTCTTATTCATTTTATGTTTTATCATGTGACTTGCAAAGGACCTGTGGGCTCTGATCTCCAAACCACGAAATAATCACAATTTAAACTTGAGCGGAAGCACTCGATAATCAGCGGAAGACAAAAATCACGGGAAATTAAAACTTTTCGAGATAAGAGCTTGAAAACCACAAGCCTTTTCCATAGAAAAAGGATTTAAACTGTATACATCTCTGTCAAATTACTTCTTGAGTAATTATATACAACATGATACAAAATCTCAAGAACTCATGACCAAAACACTCCAAGACCTGAGAGTACAGAGGACACATAGGACTGACTCTAACTACACCACATAGCAGGCTGAATCTCCACCTGAGATTTACTGCTGCTCCTGGTGCTGCTGCTGCTGGGATTGGTCACCTTTTGACCGGTTCCTCCGTCTTCGACGACCACCTAAAAAGTTGAAGTCTACAGGGTGAGACAATTATACATAATTGCCCCAGCGAGAGTTATAACTCTCCACTAGAAGTTTTATAAGCAAACAAAGAATAACTTAAGCAGTAAAAGCTTTCAAAGCATTCATTAGCAGTTTTGATAATAAGCAAGAGTTCAACATTTATGAAACATGAAGAACATATACTTTATCCAGTGTAACATCAATCAAGTAATACTACGCTATTGATTATGTTTTTCAAACATTATTATGCCCTGTGGAGATGAGGTATACCACTCATACTCCAACTGATCGCTAAGAAGTCACATCAGTATCATACATAGGTCATTAAAAGAGCCGGATTCTTATGACCTCATCTTCCTCAGTTAGTTAGAGGATTGTTTGCAGGACATCTGGCAGGACGTCTGCTATTTATAGCTCACCAGGGTAAACTGGACCTTCGCTATGTTTTTAGAGTTACAGTGGCGTTCTGTACTCTCTTCGTCATCGGAAGATTTCTTGATTATCTTTCACCGATGCGGTGTTTGTGTTTACTTTGGGAGAATAGTGATACATCTCACCTTTTGGGTTTGTAGTGAAGGTTTGACGGACTATAAAAATCTACATCAATTCCTACACTAAGATGTAAGGTTCTACACATCCATATACCCCACATACTCAAAAGTATGTGATCCAGGAGTTCCCTTGGGAAAACCTGTTTCACCATCATTTAGACTCTGACAATGATGGATCTATGATCAGGGATCTACATTACACTTGATTAGTTAGGTACATTCAGTATTCTTTTAACATCATACATTGTTCTTCAAACAATAACATTAGCATAACAACTATAAATGAGAATACTAAAATGTAGCAAGCCTAACTCTTTTCAATCATCTGTTCTCAATCATTTCATCACAAGTCATCTGTTAAGCATGACCTTGATGGTATTTATGGCTCTTACAGCCCATAAATCTCAATAGATGTCACTAGCAGTGCATCAAGATATTTCACTTATTCATAAAGCTTAAGACATGCTTTCAATGAATATAGTATTATAATCCATACCTGGATATGATCATCATCTCATAACAACCTGCAAGGTTAATTCAACTGGTAATAGTAAACAATTCATCAATCAGGGTTTACTATTCATCTTTCATGTCACCACCCTAGAATTAGGGTTTACTATTCACTCCATGGTGAATTGTACTCATTACATCATCATGTATGAGAAACATCATCATTAAAGCTCTTAAGGTAAGATTAAGATTCACTAGTTATCATAATTAGGGTTTCCATGATCTCACATGGGTGGATCATTCCCTACTCATGTACATTCATGTGTATTGAAAGTATCTTACTTAAGTTTCCACCATAAAAGGGTACTTTCTATCTCTTAGGATACTTTATCTCTCCTCTTACTAGTAGATGGTGATAACACCACTCTAGATCAGGTTGGGTTAAGTCCTCAGTGACTAGCATAAGCCAAATCATCACTATCATGTGATTAGGGTTTGATTAGAATAAGGTATTACTCAATTAAACCCCTCAAGGGTATTTTGGTAATTTGACCTCATGATCACCTTCATGGGTCAACTCATTAATCACTTAATCCCTTAATGACCTAGGTTACCATTAGGGTTTAGATTAGATCATCATTGAATCAATTACATCATCATTGATTAAGTACAAACCACCTTGAACACCTTCAAACGGTTTCAACCTTCAACCACCAAACGGTTTGGAGACCGTTTGGTTTCAAACAGTCTTGAGACTGTTTGGATGTGTTGACCATTTAGAAAGGTTGACTTTCCAAACCATTTGAAGCTCATGCGGTTTGAAACCGTTTGATCAAATTAACTTGAGATCGATTGGACCAAACGACCTTGAGATCGTTTGAGCCCAAATGGTCTTGAGACCGTTTGGCCTCAAACAGTCTTGAGACCGTTTGGATCCAAATGGTCTTGAGACCGTTTGGTCCAAATGGGCTCAAACCGTTTGGACCTCCAAAGTGGTTCAAAAGTTACAATTAGTCATGGTTAAGTATGTTGAAGCCCTCAATTGGCCAAAGCCATATTAACCACTTATAAATTGAGTTAACTAAGATTAATCTCAATCACTTGGACATCAAATTGACCCTCAATTGAAAGCCAATTAGGGTTGAATCCTTCTTAATTAGGGTTTCAAATCGGATGGTCATCAATATTCAACATTGTGAATCAATTCAAGGTTGAACCTATCAATTGACCTTCAATTGGGCCCAAACTTGGCCCAAACGGTCTTGAGGTCATTTGGACATCATCCAAATGGTCTTGAGACCGTTTTCCCAAAGTTTGAACAAAAACCAAGTCGGTTAGATTAGGGTTGAACTCCAATTAGGTCAAAAATCAGCATTTTTATCAATTCATCAACTTATTGCAATTGGACCTTCAAACCATTAGATTATCTCAACCCTAGACCTTCAAACGGTCTTGGGTTGTGCCCAAACGGTCTTGAGACCGTTTAGAAGAACCCCCAAATGGTCTTGAGACCGTTTGGGTCCTTCAACCCAAAACTCAACAAGATCTATGCTTTAAAACAGTAATTTCAACCCGATTAGGGTTAGGATGTTGAAGTGCCTTCAACTCTCAATTGGTTAAGAAATAATCTTTGATTCTTTTCAGAAATGAAATTCAACATATTACCAACATACCCTCAAATGGTCGTCCCTTGGTCAACCCTATCAAACGGTCTTGAGACCGTTTCAATCCAAACAGTCTTGCAAGACCGTTGGAGAGCAAACGGTTTGAAACCGTTTGACCTTAAACGGTTTGCAACCGTTTGGACCAAAAGGGTCCAAGATCGTTTGATAAAGTAGCATAGGAATTCACGCCCATCATCGTCAACCTTGGTTAAGGTCGGTTATTCCACCATTTTTCTTGCAAAAGTGCAAGGAAGAAGGGAGGTAGAAGAAGAAGTATCATGCTAATTTGCAAGAACTAAGTATGCATATAAAGCAAAGAGTTTCGAGTTATAAAACCCACCTAAAGGTCGTTCCTTGAGCTCCAAGCTTTCAAGCTCCAAGATTTAATGGCGTCTTTGAGCTCCACAGGTTCGTCCAAGGTGAATTCTCCAAGGAAACGTTGGAAAGGAAAGGCTAGAAAGATAGAGCTAGGTGAGCTAGCCATGCATCCAACCTTGAAAATGAGTTTCCTCCATGAATTCAAGCAAAAGGGATGATCTAAACTTACCTAGAACCCTTAGTCGTCCCTCTCTGCTCCAGAGCTAGCATTGGTCGGTTGAGAAAGAAGAGAAGAAGTGAAGGAAATGAAAGGTTCGTTCACTTGTTACAAGGAAATGGCTGATATACTTTAGGTCTTTTTACACCATAAGGACCTCTAAAGTATGGAATTTACATCTAAGTCCCTCCTTGCTCAAGGCACGTCCAAACTCATCTAAACTTATACAAAGCTCATGAAATCTCAAGATCTAAGGGTAAAGAAAGCCAACTTTCAACTAAGGTACATATATGAAAGGTTTCCATACCCATATTAGGTGATTTTTACCACAAGGATCATTTTTCTTATCTGATTATTCATTGATCTCCCCTTTTCATCATTTCTACTCTAAATGATGGCAAAAGTTATAAAAGATGTTCTAGAAGGTGATTTTTACAAATTACACCCCTCAATTTGGGTAAATTGCACTTTACTCCAAATTAGGGTTTTTAAGCACAAGGATCATTCCACAAGCTGCATCTTGATGCCCAAGCTTGGAAAATCCTTCTTACTTCATCATATTTACTCATATGATGTCTTATTATCATAAGAACATCGTAACCTGTGAACATTGCAAGTTAACCCCTTTAACTGGGTAATTTGCACATAGGTCCCTGCACTACAAAACAATGCTACAACTTTACATATAAAGGAGCAAAATTGAAAGTAAATGTTCCTGAGGAACTTAATTACATGCCGGGGAGTATTCAAAAGTATATAATTACATATTTAGGCAAAACTTCTAGGGTTAGGTTATAACCCAGGTCAGGGATGTTACAAATTATCCACCCCTTCACAAGGATTTCGTCCCCGAAATCGATAAAACATATTAGGAGAAAAGAGCAGGGTATTTCCTTCTCATCTCATCCTCTAGTTCCCAAGTGGCTTCTTCAACACCACGATGGTTCCAGAGGACTTTCACGAGGATTATATCTTTCTTCTTTAACTTTTTAGTTCTGTTATCAAGGATTGACACTGGTCCCTCCTCATATGTTATATCATCATTTAATTCTACTTCCATTGGTTGTAGAACTGACTCGGTGTCTGGGTGACATTTCCTCAGCATGGAAATGTGAAACATAGGATGTAACTTCTGCAACTCTTGAGGTAACTCTAGTCTATAGGCCATCTTTCCAACTCTCTCAACAATTGGATAAGGTCCCATAAATCTAGGAGCTAACTTTCCTTTTCTTCCAAAACGAAGGACTCCTTTCCAAGGTGAGACCTTGAGATACACTCTGTCTCCAACCTGGAACTCTAGGGGTCTATGACGTTTATCAGCATACGACTTCTGCCTATCCTGTGTAGTCTTAAGCTGTTGTTGTATAACTTTAATCTTCTCTGTAGTTTGCTGCACAAGATCAGGACCTAACAACTGGTGCTCACCAGTCTCATACCAACACAAGGGTGATCTACAACGTCTACCATACAAAGCTTCATAGGGTTCCATATCAATACTATGTTGATAGCTATTGTTATAGGCAAACTCTATCAAGTTCAGATGTAGATCCCAACTCCCGGTAAACTGGAGAACACATGCTCTCAACAGGTCTTCCAAGGTCTGTATAGTCCTTTCCGACTGTCCATCAGTCTATGGGTGAAAGGCTATACTAAACCTTAGTTTGGTGCCTAAGGCTCTGTGTAACTGCTCCCAAAAGTGACTTGTAAATTGGGGACCTCTGTCAGAAACTATTGTGACAGGAACTCCGTGCAAACACACTATCTCTTGTACATACAACTGTGATAACCTTTCAGTAGAATAGGTTGTTTTGACAGGTAGGAAATGTGCTGTCTTTGTCAACTTATCAACAACTACCCAAATGGAATCATGTCCTTTGTTTGTCCTGGGTAGGCCAACAACAAAGTCCATGGTCACATGGTCCCACTTCCATTGTGGTATGGGTAAGGGTTGCATTATTCCTGCAAGTTTCTGGTGCTCAGCCTTGACCTGCTGACACACAGAACACCTTAGAACAAACTCAGCTACATCCTTCTTCATCCCAGGCCACCAATACATATCCTTCAAGTTTCGATACATCTTGGTGCTCCCTGGATGCATGGCATACATTGAAGAATGAGCTTCCTCTAGAACTATCTTCCTCAGGTTATCTACATCAGGTACTATCATCCTCCCATGATAGCATGCCACCTGGTCATCTGAATCATGAAAACCTTCTTGCTTCTCACTACCATACGCGGATCTAAACTACTGAACTGCATCATCTACTTGTTGTGCCTCCTTTATCTGCTCTCTTAGGGTAGGTTTAATCTGCATCTCAGCTAACAAACCATCTAACAATGACACCTTCAACTGTACATTGTTTTGCCTTAAAGAGATAAGCATATCTCTCCTAGAGCATACTAAGGAACTTAGTTGTGCTCTATCCATGGTTGATGTTGCTGATTTCCTACTCAAGGCATCTGCAACCACATTGGCCTTGCCCGGATGGTAATCAATTGTACAATCATAGTCCTTGATTAACTCCATCCAGCGATGTTGCCTCATGTTAAGCTCATGTTGAGAGAAGATATACTTAAGGTTTTTGTGGTCTGTGAAAATCTGGAAGGTTTCTCTGTAGAGATAATGTCTCCAGATCTTCAAGGCATGGACCACAGAAGCTAACTCTAGATCGTGTGTCGGATAATTCTCCTCGTGTTTCTTAAGCTGTCAGGAAGCAAAAGAAATCACCTGTTTATCCTGCATCAACACACATCCAAGTCCATTCTTGGAGGCATCACAGAAGACTACATATCCTTTTCCTTGTTCAGGTAGCACAAGCACATGTGCACTTGTCAACCTTTCTTTCAACAGCTGAAAAGACTGTTGACACTTATCACTCCAGGCAAAAGGTACATCTTTCCGGGTTAACTTGGTCAAAGGTAAGCCTATAGAACTGAAATTCTTAATAAACCTTCGATAGTAACCAGATAATCCCAAGAAACTTCTAATCTCCGTCGGTGTCTTTGGTTGTCCCCATTGTAGAACAGATTCTACCTTTGCAGGGTCAACACGAATTCCTGAGGTAGATATCACATGCCCAAGAAAAGATACCTCAGGCAGCCAGAACTCACACTTGCTAAACTTTGCATACAACTTGTGTTCTCTTAGCAAGGTCAAAGCTTGGCGAAGGTGCTGCTCATGCTGCTGAGCATCCTTACTATAAATCAGTATGTCATCTATGAAAACGACAACACACTGATCAAGGAAAGGTCGAAAAACTCTATTCATGAGTTCCATGAATGCAGCTGGTGCATTGGTTAGTCCAAATGACATAACTGTGAACTCATAGTGACCATATCTTGTCCTAAAGGCAGACTTGGATATGTCACTGTCCTTAATGCGGAGTTGATGATATCCAGATCTCAAATCTATCTTTGAGAAGACTGTTGCACCACGCAACTGGTCAAAAAGATCATCAATCCTCGACAAAGGGTACTTGTTCTTTATTGTTACTTTATTGAGTTGTCTATAGTCAATGCACAACCGCATTGATCCATCTTTCTTTTTAACAAATAAAACCGGAGCACCCCAAGGTGAAGTGCTCGGTCGGATAAAACCTTTCTCAAGTAACTCTTGAAGCTGTTTCTTGAGTTCTGCCATCTCGGAAGGCGCCATCCTATAAGGAGTCTGGGCTATAGGTTTTGTATCTGGGACTAAATTGATTTCAAAATCAATCTCCCGAGGTGGTGGTATACCAGGAAGTTATTTAGGAAACACATCCTCGAATTCCCTGACTATAGGAACTTCAACAGGGTTGGGACTCTCCTTGGTAACATCTACCACATGGGCCAAGAATGCATAACATCCTTGCCTTATCAGCTTATCAGCAACCATAGCTGATACAAGACAAGTGGGCAGAATCTTTCTTTCTCCTTGAAAGATCCATGTGTTGCTTTCATCAGCAAACACTGCCAACTTGGACTCACAATCCAAGACAACTCGATACCTTTCCAAGGTATCCATTCCGAGGATTACATCAAATCCTTGCATATCAAGTGGTATAAGGTCCACTTGAATGCAATGATCAGAAAAGAAGAGGATGCAGGGAGAGCATACATCCTGCAGAACGACAGACCCTCTTAACGGAGTCTCCAACAGCAAACTATCTGCCCTATGACTAACTGTCATATTGCAGTTGCGAATCACTCTTCGAGTGATGAAAGAGTGCGTAGCACCCGGGTCAATCAGAACAGATACTACACAAGGTTTAGACATATCAGAATATAAAAGTTCCATCTGACCTGTCACCACTTGTGGATCGACCACTACCTCTGGTGGGTTCATGGCATAGAATCTCGCTGTCGCCTGGTGTTGAGGTGGTGCTGATGATCCAGCTTGAGACGCTTGTCCACGTCCTCGAGCTGCTCCTTGAGATTGCATTCTCTGAGATCCTTGTTGATTCTGTCTCGGAGGCTGTGTCACACTGACAGGCTTAGATCGACAGTCCTTCATCAAGTGTCCTACTTTACCGCAGTTGTAGCAACTTCTCTCCAGTTGTTGTGGTCTGGGTGGTCCAGTAACTGACATTGATGCAGAACTCTGAGTCTCCTGAGGTGGTTGTCTTCGTCCTCTACATCTACTTGGAGACCACTGAGTCTGAGAACTAGATCTAGGTGGTGGAGGGTTAGGTGCAGAGGATCTAGGCTTCTTAAAGTCCTTAGATGAAGAACCCTAGAAATGTGGATATCTTTTCTGAGTTTGCCTCTTCTCAACCACAGATCTCTCTATCCTTCAGACTGACTCAACGAAGGTAGAGAATCTCTCTCAGTTTTCTAAGGCAGACACAGGGGTAGTCATGTCAGCATTCAAACCCCTCTCATATCTCCTGATTCTTTCTTCTTCTGTGGCAGCCATGTGCGGACAAAACCGCAACAAATCCATGAACTTAGCTTCATACTCGCTAATGTTCATTATTCCCTGCCTCAGTCTCTCAAATTGAGAGATCTTCTCGTCTAGGAAGGTCTTTGGGAAATATCTATGAACAAATTCCCGCCGAAAATCTTCCCACGAGATCTCCATTCCAGGTCTCTTCTGCTCTTCCATTGTTCACCAATGACCAGCTCTTCCTTTGAGAAGATAGACAGCATGTCTGACCTTCTCAGCTTCAGGGATATTGAGAATCCTGAAAGCCTTCTCCAACTCCGTCAACCATAGATCAGCATCTGTGGGGCCAGCAGTCCCAAGGTACTCGGTAGCTCCGACACGACATAGTCGCTCGAACGTTTTTCCGATACCTTGACCTTCTGGTTGGACAGGTGCCCTGGGTACATGCATAGGCATCCTGTCGGTTATGTGTGTCATGGCAGTCATAAACTGCCCGAACATCATCTGAACTGCTGGGTTACCCATGTCGGCTGGGTCGAACTGGGGTGGCTCTCTGGGTTGCTCAGGTACAGGCTGTTCTATCTCTGGTACTCCTGCACCGCCTTGAGGTGCACTAGCACTACTTTCTACCACGTTTTCATCATGTGGCTCTGACATTCTTATGTATCTTCTCCTCCTGAGGAGCAGAAGATTTTATTAGATAAGGAAGGAATACTAAAGATAGACTCGACTTCCTAAGTCCTATGCCTCTGTAGACTCAGCAAACATAGAGCTCTGATACCACTTAATTGTGGGCTCCGATCTCCAAACCACGAAATAATCACGATTTAAACTTGAACGGAAGCACTCAATAATCAGCGGAAGACAAAAATCACGGGAAATTAAAACTTTTCAAGATAAGAGCTTGAAAAACCCCAAACCTTTTCCATAGAAAAAGGATTTAAACTATATACATCTCTGTCAAATTACTTCTTGAGTAATTATATACAACATGATACAAAATCTCAAGAACTCATGACCAAAACACTCCAAGACCTGAGAGTACAGAGGACACATAGGACTGACTCTAACTACACCACATAGCAGGTTGAATCTCCACCTGAGATTTACTGTTGCTCCTGGTGCTGCTGCTGCTGGGATTGGTCACCTTTTGACCGGTTCCTCCGTCTTTGACGACCACCTAAAAAGTTGAAGTCTACGAGGTGAGACAATTATACATAATTGCCCCAGCGAGAGTTATAACTCTCCACTAGAAGCTTTATAAGCAAAAAAAGAATAACTTAAGCAGTAAAAGCTTTCAAAGCATTCATTAGCAGTTTTGATAATAAGCAAGAGTTCAACATTTATGAAACATGAAGAACATATACTTTATCCAGTGTAACATCAATCAAGTAATACTACGCTATTGATTATGTTTTTCAAACATTATTATGCCCTGTGGAGATGAGGTATACCACTCATACTCCAAGTGATCGCTAAGAAGTCACATCAGTATCATACATAGGTCATTAAAAGAGCCGGATTCTTATGACCTCATCTTCCTCAGTTAGTTAGAGGATTGTTTGCAGGACATCTGGCAGGACGTCTGCTATTTATAGCTCACCAGGGTAAACTGGACCTTCGCTATGTTTTTAGAGTTACAGTGGCGTTCTGTACTCTCTTCGTCATCGGAAGATTTCTTGATTATCTTTCACCGATGCGGTGTTTGTGTTTACTTTGGGAGAATAGTGATACATCTCACCTTTTGGGTTTGTAGTGAAGGTTTGACGGACTATAAAAATCTACATCAATTCCTACACTAGGATGTAAGGTTCTACACATCCATATACCCCACATACTCAAAAGTATGTGATCCAGGAGTTCCCTTGGGAAAACCTGTTTCACCATCATTTAGACTCTGACAATGATGGATCTATGATCAGGGCTCTACATTACACTTGATTAGTTAGGTACATTCAGTATTCTTTTAACATCATTCATTGTTCTTCAAACAATAACATTAGCATAACAGCTATAAATGAGAATACTAAAATGTAGCAAGCCTAACTCTTTTCAATCATCTGTTCTCAATCATTTCATCACAAGTCATCTGTTAAGCATGACCTTGATGGTATTTATGGCTCTTACAGCCCATAAATCTCAATAGATGTCACTAGCAGTGCATCAAGATATTTCACTTATTCATAAATCTTAAGACATGCTTTCAATGAATATAGTATTATAATCCATACCTGGATATGATCATCATCTCATAACAACCTGCAAGGTTAATTCAACTGGTAATAGTAAACAATTCATCAATCAGGGTTTACTATTCATCTTTCATGTCACCACCCTAAAATTAGGGTTTACTATTCACTCCATGGTGAATTATACTCATTACATCATCATGTATGAGAAACATCATCATTAAAGCTCTTAAGGTAAGATTAAGATTCACTAGTTATCATAATTAGGGTTTCCATGATCTCACATGGGTGGATCATTCCCTACTCATGTACATTCATGTGTATTGAAAGTATCTTACTTAAGTTTCCACCATAAAAGGGTACTTTCTCTCTCTTAGGATACTTTCTCTCTCCTCTTACTAGTAGATGGTGATAACACCACTCTAGATCAGGTTGGGTTAAGTCCTCATTGACTAGCATAAGCCAAATAATCACTATCATGTGATTAGGGTTTGATTAGAACAAGGTATTGCTCAATTAAACCCCTCAAGGTTATTTTGGTAATTTGACCTCATGATCACCTTCATGGGTCAATTCATTAATCACTTAATCCCTTAATGACCTAGGTTACCATTAGGGTTTAGATTAGATCATCATTGAATCAATTACATCATCAATTGATTAAGTACAAACCACCTTGAACACCTTCAAACGGTTTCAACCTTCAACCACCAAACGGTCTTGAGACCGTTTGGTTTCAAACGGTCTTGAGACCGTTTGGATGTGTTGACCGTTTAGAAAGGTTGACTTTCCAAACCGTTTGAAGCTCATGCGGTTTGAAACCGTTTGATCAAATCAACTTGAGATCGATTGAACCAAACGACCTTGAGATCGTTTGAGCCCAAACGGTCTTGAGACCATTTGGCCCCAAACGGTCTTGAGACCATTTGGCCTCAAATGGTCTTGAGACCGTTTGGAACCAAACGGTCTTGAGACCGTTTGGTCCAAATGGGCTCAAACCGTTTGGACCTCCAAAGTGGTTCAAAAGTTACAATTAGTCATGGTTAAGTATGTTGAAGCCCTCAATTGGCCAAAGCCATATTAACCACTTATAAATTGAGTTAACTAAGATTAACCTCAATCACTTGGACATCAAATTGACCCTCAATTGAAAGCCAATTAGGGTTGAATCCTTCTTAATTAGGGTTTCAAATTGGATGGTCATCAATATTCAACATTGTGAATCAATTCAAGGTTGAACCTATCAATTGACCTCCAATTGGGCCCAAACTTGGCCCAAACGGTCTTGAGGTCGTTTGGACATCATCCAAACGGTCTTGAGACCGTTTGCCCAAAGTTTGACCAAAAACCAAGTCGGTTAGATTAGGGTTGAACTCCAATTAGGTCAAAAATCAGCATTTTTATCAATTCTTCAACTTATTGCAATTGGACCTTCAAACCATTAGATTATCTCAACACTAGACCTTCAAACGGTCTTGGGTTGTGCCCAAACGGTCTTGAGACCGTTTGGAAGAACCCCCAAACGGTCTTGAGACCGTTTGGGTCCTTCAACCCAAAACTCAACAAGATCTATGCTTTAAAACAGTAATTTCAACCCGATTAGGGTTAGGATGTTGAAGTGCCTTCAACTCTCAATTGGTTAAGAAATAATCTTTGATTCTTTGCAGAAATGAAATTCAACATATTACAAACAGACCCTCAAACGGTCGTCCCTTGGTCAACCCTATCAAATGGTCTTGAGACCGTTTCAATCCAAACGGTCTTGCAAGACCGTTTGAGAGCAAACGGTTTGAAACCGTTTGATCTTAAACGGTTTGCAACCGTTTGGACCAAAAGGGTCCAAGGTCGTTTGATAAAGTAGCATAGGAATTCACGCCCATCATCTTCAACCTTGGTTAAGGTCGGTTATTTCACCGTTTTGCTTGCAAAAGTGCAAAGAAGAAGGGAGGTAGAAGAAGAAGTATCATGCTAATTTGCAAGAACTAAGTATGCATATAAAGCAAAGAGTTTAGAGTTATAAAACCCGCCTAAAGGTCGTTCCTTGAGCTCCAAGCTTTAATGGCGTCTTTGAGCTCCACAGGTTCGGCCAAGGTGAATTCTCCAAGGAAACGTTGGAAAGGAAAGGCTAGAAAGATAGAGCTAGGTGAGCTAGCCAT
Organism: Alisma plantago-aquatica; assembly: GCA_963693085.1. Taxonomy (NCBI): domain Eukaryota; kingdom Viridiplantae; phylum Streptophyta; class Magnoliopsida; order Alismatales; family Alismataceae; genus Alisma; species Alisma plantago-aquatica. The sequence goes on from OY856409.1 coordinate 171,525,020, forward strand.
GCATCCAACCTTGAAAACGAGTTTCCTCCATGAATTCAAGCAAAAGGGATGATCTAAACTTACCTAGAACCCTTGGTAGTCCCTCTCTGCTCCAGAGCTAGCCTTGGTCGGTTGAGAAAGAAGAGAAGAAGTGAAGGAAATGAAAGGTTCGTTCACTTGTTACAAGGAAATGGCTTATATACTTTAGGTCTTTTTACACCATAAGGACCTCTAAAGTATGGAATTTACATCTAAGTCCCTCCTTGCTCAAGGCACGTCCAAACTAATCTAAAATTATACAAATCTCATGAAATCTCAAGATCTAAGGGTAAAGAAAGCCAACTTTCAACTAAGGTACATATATGAAAGGTTTCCATACCCATATTAGGTGATTTTTACCACAAGGATCATTTTTCTTATCTGATTATTCATTGATGTCCCCTTTTCATCATTTCTACTCTAAATGATGGCAAAAGTTATAAAAGATGTTCTAGAAGGTGATTTTTACAAATTACACCCCTCAATTTGGGTAAATTGCACTTTACTCCAAATTAGGGTTTTTAAGCACAAGGATCATTCCACAAGCTGCATCTTGATGCCCAAGCTTGGAAAATCCTTCTTACTTCATCATATTTACTCATATGATGTCTTATTATCATAAGAACATCTTAACCTGTGAACATTGCAAGTTAACCCCTTTAACTGGGTAATTTGCACATAGGTCCCTGCACTACAAAACAATGCTACAACTTTACATATAAAGGAGCAAAATTGAAAGTAAATGTTCCTGAGGAACTTAATTACATGCCAGGGAGTATTCACAATTATATAATTACATATTTAGGCAAAACTTCTAGGGTTAGGTTATAACCCAGGTCAGGGATGTTACAGGACCATATAGTACTTGTATGTTAAAATTGCTTTGTGTAGATAAACTAACTATGTATGTTAAAGTAAGCATAGATTGAAGGGGAGAAATTCCCATTGTTCAAATCTTGAATCCCCCCAATTCACAAGGCAAAGGTATACTTTCTATATCCTTTTCAATATGTTTGAGTAATGGTTTGTCATTGTCAAAAAGGGGGAGAATGTTGACCTAGAAGTTATACATTATCCATATTTTGATAAATAGTTAACCATTCCATTCATATGTATCTAATATGTGTATTCGAGATTGATTTCAGGTGTTAGGTACATGAAAAGGATCAAATTGCTCAAGTTCAAGTCACAAGCTTTATAAGTGTGCTTATTAGGAAATCCATGTAAATGGCCTTAGAAATTTTTTTTAATCACTTGTATTGATGATATGGCTTGTAACTAAGATGAGAAAATTGATTGGGACACTGTGCACCAATTTTTAATCACTTTTGATGCACTTTAGAAAATCAATCACAGACTGTTGATCAGTTGAGTTACTATCTCAACTGATCCACTGGATCCATTTTCTGGAGAGTGCATCAGTCGAGTTGTGCATTTATAGAACTCGACCGATTGGGTTACTGACCAAATGTAACTTTCATTGGTTGGTTGAGTTTCCTCAGGACAAACTCGACTGATGGTTTGAAATTTGGGTTTGTCTTTTACCCAATCGGTCGAGTTATCTTTATTGAAACTTGACCGAATGCAATGTACAAAAATTGTAGAAAAAGTGATTGTGATTGTTGGTGACTTGTTTGGGCAAAAATAGATCCGTTGCCTTGGGAAAAAATGGCTATATTTCGACCCTAAGTCTTCCCCAACTCAAAGGGGCACCCCCAAATATAATTAGGACCACTTGGAGTTCATTCCAAGGTTGCTCATTCCACATATGCTTGGTTCTTGCTTAGTTGAGAGTGCTACACACCTTTGAGCCCCTTTCTCTCTCTACTTTCAAGTCAAATATGTGAGTATGAGTGAGTTAGGTTCTATTGTAAGGGAGCTACCTCTTTTATCCATGTAAAGCTCTCCACCTCCATCTTCGTACCGCCTTTCCCATTGAAGAAAAGGCTGAAGATCTTCTCTAAGTGAAAGAGAAGGAGTTGATGTTCTTCAAGGTTGAAGAAGGCATGGCGTTCCAGATCTCCAAGTGAAGGAGATACGGAAGGCAGATGTTCAATAAGGATAGGTAATTCCTTGAAGGCCAAAGACTTGAAGATGGAGTGGGTAAGTCCTTGTTGAAGGCTGAAGACTCCCTGATTCAAGTGGGTAAGTTCCTTCGGTAGGTTGAAGATCTTTGCTTGAGGTATTAAGTCCTAGGATGAATGTGGGTTTGTCTTGTAATCTTATGAATGAATATAAGAGCATCAAGATTGCAAAGTCCTAGAGCCTAACCACCTCTAGGTAGTGGACTGACTCACTTCTAGTTTGAAGTGTGGAACCGCTCTAAACCACTTTGTCCAAGTGTATGTTCTTCCTTGTCTCTCACCCTTTCTATGCATGTTAGTTAGGATCTCAAATTGGCTGAATGTTTAAGTTTCTGCACTTAATATAATTTGGTGGTCTAATTCATTTTGTGAGATTTGTGAAGCTCTATTCACCCCCCTCTATAGACCTTGATCCAACACCCTCTACATAGGTCATCAAAGAGGGACATATCATAGTTCATGAAAGGCATTGTCTCTTAATTATGTGATTCTACCCATTTTCCATTCATTTTGACCCACCAACTTAAGATGATCAAGTAATCTGAATTATTTTCTCTTGTTTGCATTGCATGGCATAATAGGTTACATTATAGTTAGTTTCTCTTTTATTGCATTAGCTACAAAATGAAAAAAATTCTTGTGCATATCATTCTAGTTGCATAATAATTACATGCAGATAGCATGCATTTTTCATCATTCATTTTGACATCATGTGGTTACATTGTTTTCCTCTAAAATAAGAGTGCAGGGATACACATCCATACCCTCAGAAGAAAAAAAAATAAAAAAATGGAATGAATGTGACATGTTAGTGAAGCCTGAGCATATCTTTCCAGCATGCTAAATAGTGGGCCATTGAAAAAAAGGATTTTATATATGTTTTCAAATAAATAGGTAGAAAGGATGCCCTAAACTCTTTCCAAAAAGATGGAAACATTCACATGATGTAATCTCTACTTTAATTCTTTCTCATTAATTTGATGAGATTTTGGATACATGCATCATTCCACCCAATAATATTAGGCATTAGGATTCATGATTTTTTTTCACATTATCTTCACCATATAGGTACATCATTATATATTTTTGCATAAATGATTCAGATGCTACTTGTGATTCTTCATTAGCTACCTAATTCTTACCATCCATTGCTCTTATCGGTAGTCCACTTAAATGATTATTCTCCTCGATCATTCTTATAAGGAGAACTGCTTCCAAGTAGTTGGTTGTTAGGAAAGAGAAATGTAGATAGGGAATCACATCATGCACCAAGAGAATGCCTGATTGACTATGATATTAGCTTCTCTCTTAATAGTGTTCATTGATATAAGGGTGGACATCTTTTATGAATGTTTTTGGTCACTTAAGAGTAGCTGATTGTTCACTAGTCAATGAAGGCCAATTTAGGACCGTCATGTGGGGATGGTTGAGAAAAGAAATTTATATTTTATGTCCTTTTGCTGACTTGTCTCAAAAAGATCTGAGGGTGTGTTTCTCGAGGACGAGCAACATTTAAGCTTAGGGGAGTTTGATGCACCGAATAATTGTCATTTTTACATGCTATTTATTATTGATTTATGCACACTTATTGTTCATTTTCATATTAATTTGTGCATTATTTACTATCATTATCTTATGATACTTAATTGCATCAAATAAATGTAATTTTAATGTTTCCAAATGATTTAATATTATCTGACATCTTATATTCATTTTTTTGTGGATTTTTAGGTAAATGTACAAGAATCTACCCAACACGGTACTACTGACTGTTGTCCGTGGTACTGACACTTGCTCAGTATGGAATATGTTGAAATCAAGAAGACTCAGTATTACCAACAACTTAATATGCAACCACCACTACTGAAGGTGTCAGTAGTACCGCCACCCAGTCGGTAGTACCGACATGGTGGGATTAGGGAGATCTAAAAATAAAGTTTAATCCAACAGTTGGCAATAAATGACGCCTAAGTCACTTCTATGATTTAGAGGGATTTCAGATAGACTTAATAATCTTATTCTATTTTTTTGTATGACAACTGAGAGGAAGGAGAGGAAAAAAAGAGGAGAAGAAGGCCATGTTCTAGGAGATTCAAACACCTTCAAAGGATGGATTTGTAGCTGGAAGGTATAAAATTATCATGTTCATCAGAGGGGATCAACCAGACCATATTCTTTAGGGGTTCTTTAGTTTATTATTGTTTCCCACATTTTTCTTCTTCTCACCCATGTACTTGAAAATGGAAATCATGCGGGGCTAAACCCCTTGTTGATTAGGACCTAGGAGTAGAAATCATGCGAGGCTAAACCCCTTATTGATTAGGACCCAGGAGTAGCCTGGTTATGCATTGTAATTGACTTTCATGCATTAATATATCAATTTATCTTAATTTTTGGACTTATTTCTATGAGATTTCCATGAACTATCCATGCTTGATCACGATAGGTAGTTAATTAGACCCTTGATTTCTTTGAAAAAGGGAATTAACTGTTATAAAATTAATTTAAATACATGTTTTATGCAACCTTTGAGAAAGGTGGCTTACAAATGTGAAGAGATTACACAGAGTATTCAGTAAACACCTAACTAATAAGACAATCGTTATGAGAGTGGGATTGGTATTATATTAGGTAGTGAATTACATCATGAGAGTGAGTAATTCTTTCTATAGGTCTCGTAGTCCAGAGTCAGGAGAGATGTTTATTAATGTTATGATATTAGTTGCAATGTTAATTGTGGTGAAACCGCAATCCTAAGGAATTCACTCCAATTGAGATTAACACCCAACAATTTTAGATTTATTTTCTACTTTAGATAATTAAATCTTCAATCAAGTTTTCATAGGCCTAGATGATTTCATTACATTTAATAGTAGTTTCTGGATTAAAATTTCCCTGAGTTTGACATCTGAGCCTCTTAAGGCCTATATTACATTGATACATACACCTGCATTTGATGTGTACTTTACTCATATCAGCTTCTAATATGGTGACGTGTATTTTACTACGCGCTTAAACGCAAGTATACGCGTCGAGTAATATAGGCCTTTGTGAGGCCCGAGTCGAACTCAGGGATACATGAATTATTGGAGACTTCTACTAACTAATCGCAATCAGCTAGGCCGAATAACAAAGTAAGGTTTGTTGTCTAAATTAAAAGAAAATAAAATGAAACAAAGAAAACAATCAATTAAATGTTAATTTAATCAATTTAAAAGGATATCTTTAGGATTGCGGTTTCACTGCGGGTCAACATTGTATTAGGTTTTATATAATTCCTCACTCTTCTCTCTTTATCCGGGTAGTGGCCTGAAAACAGAATTACCCATGTCGTGGTGTAATTCACTACTTAGGTCTAGGTAGATTCCACCGTCGTAGTAATCATTCCCCTAGACTAAGCGCATTAAAAACGGTCTCTCAGTTCCCACCATTAATTTTACAACTCCTTTGTCAAGGGTTTTATTGATTAATGTAGGTTTCGTCTCTTTTCAACCGTTAATCCTTCTGTCGAAGTGATTAAGGGCATTAAATTATTATTATGGTGATCAAGCATAACAATATATATGGAGAAAACGAATCTATACCACGGATTTGAGAGAGAAAATATGAATTATCAATATAAAATTGTCATACAATGCATTCCCGGGCTACTCCCGGTCCTAAAGATGGAGGGTTTTAGCCTCTCATGTTCATCTCGCACGAATACATGGTAGAAATAGGGGAATTCATAAGAAAAACATGAAACAAGTGGGAAAACCCCCGAACGGAGAAGAACCGGTAGATCCTTGGCGTAGAATACGAGCTTCCCCGCCTGTCAGTGGTGGAATTCGTCTTCGGCAGCGTCCGAATCACCCGGGATGAGCTTCTGGCCTCCGTTCTCCTTTTTTCCTCCCTCGGCACTCGTGCAAATCAAAATCCAGATCTCCTCTCGTGTGGGCGGCCGTCATTAGGTATAAGTCCCTAATTAGGTCATCAAATAACAACAGCCGTCCGATCGAGATCAAAACAGATCCAACACATATCTGCCGGCGTCGATACCATCGACGCGGGTCGATGGTATCGACCCAGCGTATTAGCGGCAGCTTTCTTTTCTTTTGATGTGAGCGCCTGTGGTCATCTCGATACCATCGACTTGGGTCGATGGTATCGACTCTCTTTAGCGTCGGTTGTTGTCATTTAGCGACGCTGTAGCTCTCCATGTGTCGATGGAATCGACTTGGGTCGATGGTATCGACAGTTTCCTCGCCAGCAACCTGAAGGGATCTCGATACCATCGACTTGAGTGTCGATGGTATCGACTCTGTGCTGCTCCTCTCGGCTGGCAACCTGTGGCTTGGTCGATGGTATCGACTTCCGTCGATGGTATCGACGGAAGCAAATACTTGTTTTTCCTGAAATTTCACAACAAGACCAAGTAAATCCACACAAATAATAATATTATGATAAATAATGCTCAAAATAGTAAAACAGAGGGGATTTGACATAATATGAAGGCAAAGACCGAAATGAGTGAATTATGCAATATTATCCATAAAAATGAGTAATTAGAGCACAAAACACATATGAAAAAGGTCTATAAATGCGACTCAAAATCATCGCATCAAACTCCCCTAAGCTCAAACATTGCTCGCCCTCGAGCGACTAATCCTTAGAATAGAATTGCAGATGTCAACTAAAAATCAACACACCAACCCACATCCCATGTGACTCCCACTGAACGTTCTCAAACCGACCTTCTCTAACCACATAACAGTAATTACCCTAAAGGCGACAATAATCGTCAATAAGAGAAATTATCCTTCAAACCGATGAACACTATCACATAAGGCAGTTAACATAATAAAATTCACCGATTCAGCATTGGTGCATCTTGTGATCGCCTACACTACGTTGCTCGCCCTTAACTACCATCTACATGGAAGCAATTCTCCTGATAATCATTAGTGAGGAGAAATTCACGATGGCCTACCAATCCGAGCAACGGGTGGATGGAATGGGTGGTTCATGGAAGAACTTGAAAGTATTGCACAGTTTCAATATGCATAAAAACAAAATGTCCTAAATGATGCAAATGCACATTAGAAATGCCCTAATGCCTAAAATTGGGTGAAATGATGCATGCACTAACCTTCCACCTCAAAATAAGATGGAAATCTAATTAAGCCACATCATGTACTCAATTCTCCTGTAATACATGTGACATCATGTTCCTTTCTCCCTCTTATTCCATTTTCTTCTAAATTCCCTTTTTTTTCAGATTTTTTTTTTTAGATTTTCAGAAATTTTTTTCTTTCTTTTAGCCCACATATCCATAATTGCTTTGAGATACATGTTTTGGCTAATTTCTTCATGATTGGAAGTCTTTGCACTATTCGAAGGTATGGAACAGTTTAGATCACTTTTTAAGAGAAATTGAGATACATGGTGTACTTTATGCATGGAAATCATGAGATTCATGAGTGCAACTACATGGCATGCACCTAAAGGTAATGTGCATAAATCCCTATATTTTTCTCTTTTTATGAAAAAGTATGGAAAATATCAATACAATTCCTATCTAAATGCTATGCACACAAGAAGGAATTAAAACTGTGCTTTACTTCCAATTCTTAGGTGGATTATGGAAGAATGAAGTGGAATGATCACAAGATTAGATGACTGAACCTTAGAAGAGTATTATGTGTCCCTCCTTACTGACATGTGTAGTGATTCAAAGGATTCTCTCTCTTACGTCCAATTAAGGTCTCATTACCATTTGGTTAGGTTAGGCTCAAACAACCGTTACTATCCACTTTTCATGAGTCCAAGGGAGTATAGGTGTGACATATTGTTTTAAAGTTGACATAATCAATCATTTTCATCGGATAAGTTCCCCAAGGACAACCAAGTCAAGCTATCCAAAAGACACAAAAATTTTAAAATTCCCTTAAATTTCCCATGAAAATAGCGAGATGACAATTTTTACGACATCCACGGTTACACTAGATAGATGTGGATCCTAAACACAACCTAAAAATGCAAGAAACAAATAACAAAGCAAACACTAAAAACAAAAAAAGAAAAGATAGAGCTGTTCCAGCTACCCCCCTAAGCTTGAATTCGACTATGGCCTCATAGTCAAAAACAAACCTAAGGGTGGAACAGAGATACCCTGATCAATCCTGTGGAGGCGGAGGCGGGTACTGCGGGGCCATAGGATCCCAAGACGGATACTCCCCCTGGAAGCTTGGATCATATTGGGTCCTCGGCAGAGGCTGTGGATAGCCTCCAAAGTAGTCCTGACTCCAGTAATGGTCATAAAATGGCTCCTGTTGCATCTCCATCCGCTGCAACCGGTTGTGTATCTGTTCTTGGTTGGCGAGGAGGAGACGTTCATTCTCGAACATAGCCCGTTGATTATCAAGTACCCGGCTCGTAGTATCATGAATACCAGTATACATAGACATGTGCTGCTGCTGAGTCTGCTGTATATCCTGCAGCATCGTGTACATTCCCTGCATGGAGTAGGGATCCTCGGCTGGCTGCGAGGGCTGTGGTGATGGCGGCGGGGGCTGTGATGATGAAGACGCACCCGGATGCATCCTAGGACGCTTCCGTGGCGCTACACGTGCACGAAGAGGTGTGAAAGCCTCTTCTTACTCCTCAGCCTCACCTCCTTGCTCGTCGTTGCCGCCTTCTTCTTCGGAGGACTCGATGGCTATGATTGGCCACCTAAAATGCTGCGCGCCCTCGATGTTGAAGACGTCGTCCGGCAGTGAGTGCTCTTGATAAGCTTGGTTGACGTGGCAATGTGCATATGCCAACCCATCCCGGAGAAGGATAAGGTTTGAACGGTGCAAGTGTTGCACGTTCACCTTACTCTTTGTGGAAATCGGAGTCATGGACTGAAAATTCAGCCCCAAGTAGGACGCCAACTTGGTGATGAGCCCACCAAAATGGACCGGAGCCTTCCTTGTACTCCTCTTCACCGCCAGGACGCGCTGTAGCCAGAACGCCCCCCAGTTGCATGGTTGTCACTTCAGGAGTGCGTAGAGGAAGAAGAGACCGCTCTCCTGAAACTTGCTCAACGCCAAATCACTCCGAGCGAAGAACGTCAAGCTCAACATCCGATGAAGGACCCGGACGAACGGGTGCTCAAAATCTGCTACCGCTGCATTATGGTAGCTCACAGTCTTTCCTGCCGGCACTGTAACTAGCTCGGCGAAGATCTTGTCATAGTCGGTGCGGGAGTCCGGACGTCGGTGATCATGTTGGGAGTGGTTCCAATTGAAGATTTTATTGAACTGGACCAGCGTGATGTTGTAGTTGTTGTTGAACAACCGGAAGGACACCCGGCCCCTGATCCACTCACGATCTGACGCCACCACGTCGTTTGGCACGACGCAGACGTCGAGGGACGCCATAAACTCCGCCACCAATTCCTTGTAGGTGGCCCATTTGCCGAAAAACGGCTTCCCGTCCGCATGGCACTGCAGCTTGTCGGGACGTCGGCTGGTGTGATGTGCTTGTCCGTGAAGCACATAGGCCAAGTTGGCCTCGAAACCAAGCTCCTTAAGCATGCCCCGGTTCACATACCGGGTCGGCTCAATTTTCCGCTTCATAATGTCCTCGTAGACCTTCCTTGCCTCCATGGAAGGGTGAATCAGGCGTGGGCGAGGAACAGAAGCGGTCGGGGGAGGAACGAACTCCTCGATCTCCATGGGATTTGCACGTGATGATGAAGCTCCGGCGACATGCACCATGGTTGCGAGAAGATGGGATTAGAAGAAGAGAGCTCGGTGCAGATGGAGAAGAAATTCTCCGCTTGGTGAAGATCCTCGCTCGATGTCGCTTCTCTTCAGTCTTGGAGGGCTCGGGGGAGTGCTCGGCGCAAAGGAGGATGCTTGCTCTGAAGGTGTGACGTCAAATGACGTTGCAAGTCTCCTTAAATAGACTTGGCCGGCGCCACTGTTGACCCGTCGATACCATCGACGCACGTCGATGGTATCGACACGTCTCGTTAGTATCCGCCTCCCTCGCGAGTATCGACGGATGACGTTTGCTGGATTGAGAAACCCGAATTGCTGACCTGTCGATACCATCGATGGAAGTCGATAGTATCGACACAGCATCCGGATCGCTGACGTGGACTCGCAATCGTCGTCGATGCCTTGGCGCGGATCCGTGACATGGATGTCGATACCATCGACGAAGGTCGATGGTATCAACGGCTTTTATTGCGACACCGCCGTTTTGTTGCATTCAACATGTGATCATGTCGATACCATCGACGAGGCCGTCGATGGTATCGAGTTGACTGAGCAAAATTCGTCTGAACTTCTCCAGAGATCTCGATGGTATCGACTGGCATGTCGATACCATCGACATTTTGTTTCGACCTGCCTGTAGGTATGTCGATACCATCGACAGGGGCATCGATAGTATCGACTCAGTGCGATTTTTGCAGCTGTCAACCTGAACCCATGTCGATACCATCGACCAGTGTGTCAATGGTATCGACCCTGTCTGTGCCTGCACATTGAACAAACAGATCAAGGTATCTTCTTTAAACTAAAATTTAAACGAAATAAAAGCAATCTATAACTACAACTAAACTATCCTAATGTACCAATGGTTGGGTTGCCTCCCAACAAGTGCCCTTCTTTAACGTCTTAGGCTAGACGTCTTCCCAACATCTCATTCATTCATAAGTGAAATGAGTTTGACCTCATTCACTTTCCTCTTGTAGTTTTCACCAAAATACATCTTTAAGCGCTGCCCGTTCACCAAGAACGTGGCATCTCCATCACACACGAGAATCGCACCGTGCGGTCTCACCTCTTCCACTATGAAGGGTCCACTCCACCGGGACTTCAGCTTCCCGGGATGCAATTTGAGACGGGAATTAAACAATAGAACATTGTCTCCCTTCTTGAACGTGCGCATCTCGATATGTCGATCGTGGATCAGCTTTGTGCGCTCCTTGTAGATGCGGGCATTCTCATATGCCGTCATGCGTAATTCATCTAATTCATTCAATTCGAACATCCTCTTTCGCCCGGCTTCATCATATCTCAAGTTCAGCCTTCTTAATGCCCAATGGGCCTTGTGCTCCAGCTCCACCGGAAGGTGGCAAGCCCGGCCATACGCCAACCTAAAAGGCGTGGTGCCTATAGGTGTTTTGTACGCCGTTCTATACGCCCAAAGTGCGTCCGGTAGTAATGCACTCCAATTTTTCCTCGTAGATGCCACTGTCCTTTCTAGAATCTTCTTGATTTCCCGATTTGAAACCTCCACCTATCCTTGCGTCTGTGGATGATATGGGGTGCCGATGTTGTGCTTGACCCCATATTTCTTCAAAAGTGTCGAAAATTTCTGATTCCGGAAATGTGTGCCTCCATCACTTATGATCATTCGGGGTATCCCGAACCTGCAAAATATATTTTCTTTCACAAACCTGCACACTACATTCGAATCATTAGTCCTTGTGGGGATTGCTTCCACCCACTTCGACACATAATCAACATCAAGCAAGATATACAAATTTGAATTTGAGGACACAAAGGGTCCCATGAAGTCTATGCCCCATAAGTCAAATACCTCAACTTCCTGAAATACATTCAGGGGCATCTCTTGTCTCCTTGAAATGTTACCTGCGCGCTGGCACGGGTCACATTGCCTCACAAAATCATAGGCATCCCGAAACAAAGTTGGCCAATAAAGGCCGCTTTCCAACACTTTGGCTGCTGTCCGTGAACTAGCATGGTGTCCTCCCATAGGCGACGCATGGAAATGGTGGAGAACACTCTCGTACTCCACCTCCGGCACACACCTGCGAAGAATACCATCCCTGCACTGCTTCAAAAGAATTGGGTCATCCCAAAAATAATATCTCAAAGAATGAAAGAATTTCTTTTTCTCTTGATACGACCAATCTTCCGGGATGATCCCGCAAGCCAAATAGTTAACAATATTAGCAAACCATGGTTCCTTAGAATTAATTTTCAAAAGTTGTTCATCGGGAAATGTCTCGGTTATCGGTATGTGTAAACCTTGTTCATCTACCCTTTCTAACCTAGACAAGTGGTCAGACACCACATTTTCAATTCCCAATTTGTCCTTGATTTCAATATCAAACTCTTGTAAAAGCAAAATCCACCTAATGAGTCTAGGCTTTGCATCCTTCTTCTCCATAAAATATTTTATCGCAGCGTGATCGGTCCACACAACTACTTTAGAACCCACTAAGTACTGCCGAAATTTTTCAAAAGCAAACACGACGGCAAGTAACTCTTTTTCTGTAGTTGTATAGTTCAATTGAGCATCATTAAGTGTTTTGGAGGCGTAGAAAATCACAGCGGGTTTATTATCTACCCTTTGCCCCAAAACGGCTCCCACTGCATAATCAGAAGCATCACACATCAATTCGAATGGCTTTGTCCAATCCGGCGTTTGAACAACCGGAGCCGAAATCAACTTTTCCTTCAAAACCTCGAATGCGTGAAGACATTTCTCATTGAAATCAAAAACTGCATCTTTTTCCAACAATTCCGATAAAGGTTTTGCGATTTTAGAAAAATCCTTGATGAATCGCCGATAAAACCCGGCGTGTCCTAAAAAGCTTCTCACCCCTTTTACTGAGTTTGGTGGGGGTAGCTTAGAAATCACCTCAATTTTTACGGGGTCTACCTCAAGAACCTTGCTAGACACCTTGTGTCCTAGCACTATTCCTTCCGTCACCATCATGTGACATTTCTCCCAATTGAGGACCAAGTGTGTGTCCTCGCACCGCTGCAGCACCTTGTCCAAGTTATAAAGACACTCATCAAAAGATGCTCCATAAACCGAGAAGTCATCCATGAAAACTTCAAGACAACGCTCCACCATGTCAGAGAATATGGCGAGCATGCAGCGTTGAAAAGTCGTCGGCGCATTACATAATCCAAACGGCATCCGTCGGTAAGCAAAAGTCCCGTAGGGACATGTGAGCGTAGACTTCTCTTGATCCAAAGGATCAATAGAAATCTGGTTATACCCCGAATATCCATCTAGAAAACAAAAATGCGACCGACCGGCAAGACGTTCCAAAATCTGATCGATAAATGGCAATGGAAAATGATCTTTAAGAGTTGCGGCATTCAATCGGCGGTAGTCAATGCAAACACGCCACCCGGTTACCAATCGGGTGGTGACAGGTTCATTCAAAAGATTGGTAGTAACAGTAATTCCCCCCTTTTTAGGGACTACCTGTGTGGGGCTCACCCACGTCGAATCTGATATAGCATATATGATCCCTGCAGCAAGAAGTTTTATGACTTCCTTCTTCACGACCTCCATCATTCTCGGATTCAAACGTCTTTGAGGCTGAATGACTGGTTTGGCTCCCTCCTCGAGCCGAATCTTGTGCTGGCAAAGTGTAGGGGAGATCCCCTTGATGTCCGCGACTGACCACCCAAAAGCTCCACGGTGGTTCTTGAGCACTATCAGTAGTTGCTCCTCCTCATCCGCACTCAAGTATGCAGATACAATCACTGGTAACTTGTCCTTCTCAGCTAGAAAGACATACTTAAGATGCGGGGGCAGTGGCTTCAACTCCAACTCCGGCGGACAAATAAGAGATGATTGCATCGGTGGGGGAAGTGTACCTAAATCTTCATAATGCCTCGTGTAGAAACATGGAAGCATCTGAAGCATTTTGGCACACTCCTTGAGTGAAGTACTCCGCATCCAATCATAAGTGACATTTAGCAAACACGCCTCCAACGGCAATTCTGGATATGCATCAAAAACTGAAGTAATGATCGCCTCATCCTCCCAAGAAGGTGGAATGTCCTCATTTTCATCATTTGGAAATCCAACAGCCTTGCGTAAAGAGACAACTTTTGTTTGCTCTATAATGTCCACATCTAAGGTCCCTCTATCCATCTTGCTCATCACATGAGCCATATCCAAGAATGGCTTCCCAAGACAAAGTGAGATATTGTGCTCCACATGTTTCACCATGTTACACTGTGCTTTCGCTTTAGTGGATGCATTGCTAGTGGGCATGACCATCTCAAAGCGATCATCCGCAATGCCCAAGGTCAAGCGACCTCTCCCCATCTCCAAGATCATATCGGCTGTTGCTTGGAATGGGCGTCCAAGTAGCAACTCATTGCCATGCTCGTCCTGCATTTCCATAACCACGAAATCAGCCGGAAAAACAAAGCGGTCCACCTTCACCAAGACATCTTCGCAGATTCCATAAGGTTTCACCACCGAATTATCGGCCAATTGGATAGTCATATTGCTTGGCCTTGACTCCTTTAATCCCAACTTTTTAAATGTAGAAAGGGGCATCAAATTGATGCTTGCCCCAGAATCACAAAGTGCCTCTCCAAATTTGAACTTCCCGATAAAGCAAGAAATATTGAAACAACCGGGATCCTGTCTCTTCGGCGGCAAAGTGCCCATTATGAAAGCACTTACTTGCTCCTTCAGCACCACGACCTCAGTGTCGGGTATTTTCCTCTTCTTAGTGATGACATCTTTAAGAAACTTCCCTTAAGACGGGATTTGCTCAATTGCCTCTAACAAGGGAATATTCACTGATAACTTCCTAAAGCTGTCCAGAAATTTCTTGAATTGTGCATCCACCTTTCTTGCCTTTGTACTATTGGGATAGGGGACCGGAACGGTATGTGCCCTTTGATGAGGTGGCACATAGGGTGTCAATTTCTGCGGTTCCTCCTCAGTAGCTTGTTCTTCCTTGCCTTTCTCATCTATGTCTTCAGCTTGCTCGGTGACAGGTGTGGCCTGCTCCTTGATGATTGCATCTTCAACTTTGTCCTGCGGTGTGCTTGTGTCATCTGCCCTTGGATTCAACACTTTCTTACCGCTCCTCAGTAGGATGGCCTTGGCCTGCTGGTTTCCCCCGGGAACATTGGTGTTCCCCGGAAAACCCGGATGTGCTGGCTTCTTCAAGCTTGCAATTTCAGCAGCCATCTGCGCCATGGAAGTCTCTATAGTTCTCATTTGAGCCCCATGACTCTGCAAAGTCTGCCCAAATTGGTTCATGAATTCACCCTGTTGCTTGATTTGTTGCCCAAATGTGTTCATTAACTCCTGGTTTTGTTTGATGACCTGATTGAGCAACTCCGTGCTCTTGTCCTCTGTGGCTGGTGCAGGCTTGGCATCCGGATCCTGCAGAAAATTGTTCGGATCCTTCCATGAGAACTTTTTGTCCTTTCGCCATGAATAGTCATTTTTCCTGTACCCTTGCTGTTGCCTCATGTACTTGACTTGAGCCTCCTCCTCGGACTCATTGTCTTCCTTCTGCAGTAATTTCTTTGCGAGAAGATCCATCTTCTCATTTAACTCTCTCATTGCCTTGGACTCACTGGAAACTCTTGCTTGCTCAACTGGGCCTCTCTCTCTTTCTCCCCAAGATTGCTTCCGTGCCATATTCTTCAGTATTTCCCAGCATCTCGTATCAGTGTTGTTCAAGAAAAATCCTGAGCCGACCGAGTCCAAATTGCTTCTATCATGCTCGGAGAGAGCAAAATAGAAGATCTTCACCTGTGTCTCCTTGTCCAGTCCATGATGTGGACATCTCCTCAACATGACCTAGAATCGCTCCCAGGTCTCAGAATATGTTTCACCCGCCTGTTGGGTGAAATTGTGAATCTTCCTAATCATGTCATTGGTCTTCTCAGGAGGGAAAAACCTCTCGAAGAAAACCTCTACCATATGATCCCATGATTCGACAAACTCATCGTCGAGGTTATGTAGCCACTCTCTCACTATTCCTGCCAGGGAACTTGGGAATAACTTGAGGTACAGAACATCCTGTGGGAACCTATCTATCTTCACCATATCGCAATTTTCAACAAACTGACTAATGTGTGCCACTGGATCCTCATTCTTCAGCCCGTGAAATGCGTTTGATTTAACCAAATTAATCAATGCTGGATCGATCTTGTAGGTTGGAATGTTGAGCCCCTATTTCTTTATAGGCCCCTTTGAAGCTGATGAAGAAGACGCTTTGACCTTCTCCCATATCGTCTGTGGTTCGGCCATTTCTTCTGCTTTCTCTTGCTCAGATTCAGAATCTATGTCGCTTTGGTGATCTTGCTCGTAGTAATCCTTGTCCAATGGTCCCGGAGGTGGAACCTCAGGTGTGCGATTCGTGTAGTCTGTGCTACGTGTATGCACCATGCAAAGTACCTGAAATAAGAAAATTGGGGTTCAGTACTATGCTTTGAACGAGTAAACACGATTAAAGAGAAATTTAGGAATATTTAAAATTGTTTCAAAATAAAAAAAATGTGGCCTAGAGTGGCCGCTCTTAGCACTCAAAGTGCCAATAATTCGCCGTGTCCCCGGCAACGGCGCCAAAAACTTGACGTGTATTTTACTACGCGCTTAAACGCAAGTATACACGTCGAGTAATATAGGCCTTTGTGAGGCCCGAGTCGAACTCAGGGATACGTGAATTATTGGAGACTTCTACTAACTAATCACAATCAGCTAGGCCGAATAACAAAGTAAGGTTTGTTGTCTAAATTAAAAGAAAATAAAATGAAACAAAGAAAACAATCAATTAAATGTTAATTTAATCAATTTAAAAGGATATCTTTAGGATTGCGGTTTCACTGCGGGTCAACATTGTATTAGGTTTTATATAATTCCTCACTCTTCTCTCTTTATCCGGGTAGTGGCCTGAAAACAGAATTACCCACTGTCGTGGTGTAATTCACTACTTAGGTCTAGGTAGATTCCACCGTCGTAGTAATCATTCCCCTAGACTAAGCGCATTAAAAACGGTCTCTCAGTTCCCACCATTAATTTTACAACTCCTTTGTCAAGGGTTTTATTGATTAATGTAGGTTTCGTCTCTTTTCAACCGTTAATCCTTCTATCGAAGTGATTAAGGGCATTAAATTATTATTATGGTGATCAAGCATAACAATATATATGGAGAAAACGAATCTATACCACGGATTTGAGAGAGAAAATATGAATTATCAATATAAAATTGTCATACAATGCATTCCCGGGCTACTCCCGGTCCTAAAGATGGAGGGTTTTAGCCTCTCATGTTCATCTCGCACGAATACATGGTAGAAATAGGGGAATTCATAAGAAAAATGTGAAACAAGTGGGAAAACCCCTGAACAGAGAAGAACCGGTAGATCCTTGGCGTAGAATACGAGCTTCCCCGCCTGTCGGTGGTGGAATTCGTCTTCGGCAGCGTCCGAATCACCCGGGATGAGCTTCTGGCCTCCGTTCTCCTTTTTTTCCTCCCTCGACACTTGTGCAAATCAAAATCCAGGTCTCCTCTCGTGTGGGCGGCCGTCATTAGGTATAAGTCCCTAATTATGTCATCAAATAACAAAAGCCGTCCGATCGAGATCAAAACAGATCCAACGCATATCTGCCGGCGTTGATACCATCGACGCGGGTCGATGGTATCGACCCATCGTATTAGCGGCAGCTTTCTTTTCTTTTGATGTGAGCGCCTGTGGTCATCTCGATACCATCGACTTGGTTCGATGGTATCGACTCTCTTTAGCGTCGGTTGTTGTCGTTTAGCAACGCTGTAGCTCTCCATGTGTCGATGGCATCGACTTGGGTCGATGGTATCGACAGTTTCCTCGCCAGCAACCTGAAGGGATCTCGATACCATCGACTTGAGTGTCGATGGTATCGACTCTGTGCTGCTCCTCTCGGCTGGCAACCTGTGGCTTGGTCGATGGTATCGACGGAAGAAAATACTTGTTTTTCCTGAAATTTCACAACAAGACCAAGTAAATCCACACAAATAATAATATTATGATAAATAATGCTCAAAATAGTAAAACAGAGGGGATTTAACATAATATGAAGGCAAAGACCAAAATGAGTGAATTATGCAATATTATCCATAAAAATGAGTAATTAGAGCACAAAACACATATGAAAAAGGTCTATAAATGCGACTCAAAATCATCACATCATATGGCAATCTGGATGGTGCTGAAAATGCATCCCAACAAAGACCTCCTGAAGTCAACAACCAAAACCATCCTTCCCCGAGTTTCCAATACAACAATAAAAAGAATTTTGGGAATCAAAGAAATCATTAGGGTAATTTCCAAAACTGTGGTAGTTGTCAAGGGCAACAATATCAAAATCTAAATCAACCACCAAAAATATAGCAAACCACCCCATCCCTTCTTCTAATAGTAGAATAACTGCCTTAGAGTAGACAATCCATTCATAGCAAGCCAATTAGAAAGAAATTGATGCTTAGTTAGCCCAAATCCTAGAAAACTAATGACCTCCTATCGACACTCTTGTTTGGAAACCATAAAATAACCCAAAGCATGCTAAGCAATTAAAAATCCTTTCCACCCATTTTTGGAAAACTATATGCTTCTCCCCCTCCTCTAGATAATCTTTTGATCATTGTCATAAGTTTTAAGGATGATGATACCGTGGTCATGGAAAAAGAACCATCATAAGATACTTCCACTAATATCAGTGCCAATAAAGCCCCCATCCCTAAGGCCCCACAAGTTGAGACTGATGAATTTGGCATTCCTATTTATAAGCCTCGTCGACTATATCAGGCCCACCTTAAGCATAAAATACTAGACGCTAGGTTCATGAGATTCAAGTATGCCATGAAGAAACTTTACAAAGACATCCATTTTCTTAATTCTCTTTATAAAATGCCTTCTTGGTATAAGTACATGAAAACCTTATTAACCAGGAAATATACCATGGAAAAGTATGAGATCGTGAAGCTCACAAGGACCACTTTAGATGTCAATCTTAAAAAAATGCCTAAAAAATAGAAAGACCCTGGTTCCTTTGGGATTGCGTATTACCTAGGTGACAACATTTGCAGGAAGGGTCTTGCAGACTTAGGCGCAAGTATTATAATCATGCCTTATAGTCTATGCAAAAGGTTAGGTTGTGTAGATATGCTTCCCACAACCATGACCATTCACTTAACAGATTCACCTATGACAAAACCTATGATTTTCATAGAAGATATACTAGTGAAAGTGTGGAAGGAGGCCTACGTCCTGTGTGATTATGTAATAATGGACATCAAGTAGGATCCCACTATCCCCTTATCTTTGTCTATCCCTTCCTAGCCACAGCTAAAACCTTGATCGATGTAGAGGTTGGAAGTATCCTTTTAAGACTAGGTAGGCAAACCCTAGAGTTTCATGTTTTTAAGAGCATGAAAAGCCCAAGCATAAATGAAGAGGTTTACCTTCTTGATTGCATATATACACTTTCCCAACTCAGACAAGAAGGATAATTATCAGAAGACCCACTCCATATAGCCCGTGCAACTCTAACTAAATCTGATTTTGATGATGATCATGTTTAACATTGTAGGTATCATCTTGACACCTTTAGGTAAGCCCCTCAAGATGACTTTGAAGATCTTAAAATGAATTTTCTTATGGAAGAGAGCCCAACTACTTGAGGCCCCATAATTTAAAACCCTTACGGAAGGACCTCAAGTATGTCTTCCTTGATGAGCATGAAACATTATCAGTTATAATTAATGCCAAACTTACACCTGAGCAATAAGACAAGCTCATAACTGAGTTGAAGAAAGGGAGAGATACCTTGGGATACAATACAAAAAGATTGAACTAACAAGGGTTAGTCAATTCATTTATATGCATAAAATTCCCATGGTAGAAGAATATCAAACATCCCGAGATCCTCAATGCAAACTGAATCCCAATATGAAAGAGGTTGTCTGACTAGAGGTTAATAAGCTTTTGAATTCAAGAATCATATACCCAATCTCTGACTCTCCCTAGGCTAGTAATATCAAAGATCATGCCCATATAAAGGTCACCACTTTTTTGAAAAATGATAATGATGAGATCATCCCTACCTGCACCACCATGGGATGGAGGATGTGTATTGACTATAGAATGTTGAATAATGCCACTACGAAAGACTAGTTCCTCCTTCCCTTCCTTGATCAAGTACTAGAGCACCTTATCTATCAAGAGTATTTCTATTATGTAGATGGCTATTCTATTTTATCAGATTCCTATCCATCCCAAAAACTAGGAAAAGACCATTTTCATTTCCCCCTTTGGCACTTACACATTTAGGGGAATTTCGTTCGGTCTTTGCAATGCCCCCACCACTTTTCAATGGTGCATGGATGCTTATTTTGCTGGGTTAGCTGAAACCAAATGGGGATTTTTACAGACAATTTCTCTATCTATGAAGATTGTTTTTATTCTTGTTTACGACATTTGTCTCTTGTTTTGAAAAGGTGTGAAGAAGTAAACTTGGGGAGAAATGTCAATTTTGGGTGAGAGAAGGAATTGTCTTGGGTCATAGAGTTAGTAATAGAGGGAGTGAAGTAGATAGAGCAAAAACCAGAGTTATCACAAAACTTATCCCTCCTCCCTCCATCAAGGACATCTGTGCTTTTCTCGGGCATGCTAGATTTTACTGATGCTTTATTTGAGACTTTTTCAAGATTGCCAAACCTTTTACAAATCTACTTGTGGAAGATGTTACCTTTAACTTTGACCAAACCTGCATGACCGGTTTCAACAGTATGAAAACCGCTCTCACCTCTAACCCCATCATATCCATGCCAGATTGGTCACCACCATTTGAAATCATGTGCATCACTAGTGACTATGCAGTAGGATCCATTCTTGGGTAGTGAGATGATAGGAACTATCATGTCAGTTACTACACATCCAAGACCTTAGATGATGTGTAGTGGAACTACACTACGATCGAGAAGGAAATGTTAGCAATCGTCTACACCTTCAACAAGTTTTGGTCTTTTTTGGTTGGCTCTAAGGTGGTTGTGTATACAGACCATGCAGTCATATATTACTTAATGACCAAAAAGAATGCTAAGCCTCTACTCATTTGATAGATTCTTTTACTTCAAGAATTTAATTTAGAAATCCTCCATAAACGAGGTTTTGAAAATATAGTTGCGAACCATCTTAGATGACTTAGTTAATGTCATGAAAATATGATTCCAATTGATGATTCCTTGCCAAATGACAAACTACTAAAATCTGAATCCCCATACCCATGGTTTGGCAATTATGTAAGTTACCTCGCGGCAGGTGTCGTACATCCCAATTACAAGGGACATGCTAAAGCAACTACATGATGTTAAGAATTTTTATTTGGATGACCTTTATCTATTTAAATTGCATGTGTATGGTCTCTATCATAGAGTGTGTCACAGATGAGGCTCATGCTATTTTAGAACAATGTCATTATGGTCCCACCAATGGACACATGATCTCTCAAAAGACCACTAGGGAAGTGCTTCAATATGGTTTTTTATGGCCCACTTTGTTTAAATACTCTTAAAAATTTGTCCTAGCTTGTGATCGTTGCCAGGGGTCTGATACTTTTTGAAGAGAGACCAGATGCCCCTTAACTTTTGGCAGGAAATAGAAATATTCAATGTATGTGGAGTGGATTAAATGGGACCCTTTCCTTCTTCTTGTGGGTTTTCCTATATCTTAGTGGATGTAGACTATGTTTCAAAATGGGTAGAACCCATCCCTACCAAACCATGTGACTACAAATATTTTATGAAACTTTTTAAAGATACCATATTCCCTAGGTTTGGGGTGCCTTACACAGTGATTTTCTATGGAAGGTCACACTTCTTGGACAATAATGTCTGCCCAAGGTCTCTTCCCCCTACCACCCTTAGACTAGTGTCCAAGTTGAGGTTTCAAATTGTCAAATCAAATCCATTTTTGAGAAAACGGTCAACCACACTAGGAAAGATTGAGCCTTGAATCTCAATGACGCCTTGTGGGCATATAGAAAATCCTTCAAAACACCCTTAGGTGCCACTCCTTTTTGACTGATTTATGGAAAGTATTACCACCTCCCCACATAAATGGAACACAAAGGCAACTGAGATATCAAAACCCTCACCTTCAACCTATCTACGGTAGGTGAAAGCCATTTTCTTCGAATGAAAGTCTAGAAGAACTTATAATGACCCTCTATGAGAATGCTAGGATTTACAAAGATAACACCAAATTGTGGCATGACATCCATCTTAGGTGAAAGGACATTTAAGAAGGTGAACCGTTTCTAGTGTACAACTCCAGGTTGAGGCTTTTTCCTAGAAAACACAAATCTAGATGGTATGGACATTACCTAGTAAAGCAAGCCTATCCACATGGTGCTTTTCTCCATTGGGACAAATGGGAGGGTGAATTTGTAGTAAACATGCATAGACTTAAGAGCCACTGAACAACCAATGATTTAGTGGCACAAGGGGTTTGGCGTTATCTTACCCTTGAAGACTTAGACTTAAGCGAGTTCCCATCCTTACCCACTTTAGAACCATAATCGACTTCTTGAGCTCATGCGTCAGGCCTTCAATGTAAAACTAGGCGCTTGTTGAGAGGAAACTCAACGTTCATAATATTCCTTTTGTTTAACTTTGTAAATATCATTATATTCTTCTTTTTTCTTCAATTTTCTATTTATAGATCTTTTCTTCTTAAAAGTACACATCAATTGGTTGGTAACCCAATTGGTCAACTAATTTGGGTGGTCGAGTTCACAATTTGAAACACTTTAGCTTCCCCCATGACTGTCAAGTCAATTGAATGGGTAAACCCAATCGATCGACTAGCAAACTTCAACACATCTATAAAGGTTGGCCACTTGGGGGGAATGAATCACACCTTCACCCTAGCTGCCACCCGTATGATGCAGTAATATTCCTTGATTCCATGTAGCACGCCTCTACTATCGAGTGGGCCCACCAACTACTCAACTCACTTCTGCAACACATCACCTTTGACTCCAACAACCACAGATTCTCATCCCACAAGTCAGATGACCCACAACCTCGACTCACTGCTACACCAACTTGCCCTCACAACAGCCTCCACCATTGACACCGCATGTAACGCCATGCCTCAACACCACCTCTTCCGAACATTGATGCCCACCTAGTAGTGGAACTTCTTATTCACCATTGACCGTTGCCTTGAATTCTTCATTGATGGTAACTGCCACTCCATCACCTAATCAATGTCAAGGCAGATCGAATGGCTCACAGTGTTAGTCGGGTGACTAACAACTCCAAAACATCATAATCTAATTCTGCGAGTCCGCAAGTCGAATGACTCAACCTTCCAGTCGAGCGACTGACACCTCAACATCAACAAACACTATATCTTTGAGTCAATTGACCAGCAATCCTAGACCAACAAACTAGTGTAGGTCAAAATGTCTCAAGAAGGTTTGCTTGGAGGGTTCTTTAGCCACTTTCACATAGAGAAAAGCAAAGAAGTTTCATGGAAACCTCCCCATAGAACCCTCATCACCATTACATCTCAAGGGGAGGGATCCATATTGAGGAGCCCATGGGAGAAACCCTCCCTCGACATTGTTGAGGAGATGATGTCCAACCTCGACGACCTTAACAATTTCCTTGATAATGTTGAGGCTAGCAGATCCTAATGCTCGAAACCGAAACAACTTCCTCACTCTGCCAATGTATGGGCACTTGTTTTGGCAATTACATTCAATTAATTAATGATGAATACCTTGAGTAGTTTGGCACAATGAGAACAATTAGTGTCACACTTCCCCGATGGGCATGTGATGACACTCTTACTACCATGACACTTTCCCGATGGTGTTGACACCATATTACAACAAAATAACCTCTTGCATTCCCCCTATTAGACCATATCCATCTTTAGTGACCTCACCTTGGAGTTCATGACCATTTTCATCACCTCTATAGATCACATGGGAGATCCAGTTGCTTGATCTAGATTTTCAAGGAAAATAAAAAATCACCACCGAGCAGTTCACCTCTTTCATCCTCATTGGTGGGAATCCTTCTTGGCTCACGAAATGCATGAAGCACTCCCACACATCCTATCATAGTCGGTGTGATATTGGCAAGTTCTGGTTATACCTCACTAGCATGCCTCCCTCTCTGCCACCAGGACCGAAGGCCTCCAATATGCACAATGCGGTGGTCTGTTACCCTCACCATATTCACTCCTACACTATGATCCATGTCGTTGCACACCAATCACTAGGAAAAGTCCTAGAGTTTAACCTTCTAACCAGGTTGTCAACTTGATGCAAGCACCAAGTCAACTCTAGTATAGTAAGCTAGCGATCCAAGGGACAATAGAGAGAAAATGGTTAAAATCCAGAATCGATAGTGAGAACAAAAAAAGAAATTCATCTATTGAAGGTTTGATTAATGCTAAGACCTGAACAAAAGCGTAGAAATAAATTAGTCAAGATCAAATGATAAAATAACTGGGGGTCCAGAGGATCATGACCAATAGCCATGCTTTTACTCAACAAAGAAACTCCTAAATAATAATAATAATCAAATTAGGACCATGTGGATTGTGTCCTTTTGGGGCACAATCACTCAAGGACCAAGCTTCCCGCAAACCCGTTGATCCTGAAATTTGTAGTTCCTCATCCAACACATAACTGTCCGATCTCATCGAGATATATGTGATTCCTATCTGATGTTTGAACCCATGGATTAGGTGATCATGTCATCATGGGATATAAAAAATAAGTCAATTGAATAGAATATATCATAATCTAAATTAGGTGATCCCGTCAAAAGATTATGGGTTTGTTCTTGCAAGGGCCCAAGATGTTGACGCCCCAAAAGAATATATTCATACAATTTGAAAAAAAATATACGAGATCAAAAGATAAAAAGATGACAATCACAATTAAGGGATTATGGGTTCATTCTTGTGGGTATCCATGATCATATCACCCTACAAGAATATATCAATTCATCCAATGATCAAAGCAGAAATGGAGTGAAATCATTTTTTTATTGAAATAAGGAGTCGATTACATCGAATAAAAATAGGGTATGGGACTAGTGCCCATGCTCCGAAAAGGGAAGTATTAAGACATAATGTAAAGAACAGAAGTAAAAAATAGATTAAAAGGATTACAAGATTCCCTCTTTGCTTTGGAGTCCCCCCTACATTTATAAGGGAAGGACGGGGTGGAAACCCTAAAGAGGGGGAGAAAAAGAGTGGCCATCAACTACTGAAGAATACAGATCACAGGGTGTGAACCAATTGGTTCTCAATCTGAACCACACAATTTAGATATAGAGAGGCGAGGGTCAAGGTAAGCTGGTCAAAACCCTAGATAAGTGGCGGCGATGCTATTTGGCCATGTCTTTGGTCATTAATGATCTGGATATGTTGTTTTGAACTTGAAACATCTGTTTTAGCTTTTGAGCCAACCGGTTCACTAAAAAAATCGTTCGGTTCAGCCGATGGATTGTAAGATTGAGTTCGTGGATTGTCACTATGGAACGACCAATTGGAGTCCTGGAATGCATCACCTTGGGCGAGTGAACCGATCGGCTAATGGAATGAGACGATCAGTTGGAGTTTTGGGAAAGGTAGTTTCTTGTGTTACTGAGTCAACCAGTTGGGAAGATGAAACAGATGACTAAAAGGCTAGAATTGGAACGTGAAGCCTCTTTAGGTCTTTTGGGGTCCTTGAAGTAATATGCATATTTTCCTACAAAACTCATGAAAATCAGGTAAAAACTCCAATTTAAGCAAAAAGAGCTAAACTACAATAATTTATGTTAAAACTATCAAATAATAAACAATTTATTGTCAATTAAAGATAAACAATGTAAAAATAAAGGTGATGAGTTTGCACTCATCAAAATACCCTTAAAACTTTGTTTGTCCTCAAGCAAATTTGAATTTAAAACACTGCACATAATACTTTTGATCTATCATCCTCACTCGCATCACATAATTTAAGTCTGTCCAACCTTTTATGGCCAAGAAACCTTAACTTCCTGGATTCACAAAAAACAATTTTCATATCCACTACTTCAAGATTATTTCACAACTTGGTTCCATTTCAAAACCTGCAAGAAAATAGATTTCACATTCCTTTGCATTTATACTCCTTCATATTCTTAGGAGTTGTTACACAAGAACAAGGATTAAGGATTGATGGGGTCACATAGATTCCCCTGGACATAAAAGTAGAGTGAAAGAGGTATGGAAGGAAGAGACCTCTCCTCTATTCGACTTGAGTCCTTTTATTTATTTATTTGTAGTTACATTGACTAAATGTTTTGGTGTGCTATTTTTGGCATCTTTTCTTGATGGTATCACCCCATTAAATTTATGAGGGGTATGGAAGAAGAAAAAAAGGGAGGAAAAAGGGTGTGTGTGAAAAACACTATAGGGGGTGAATAGGGTTCTATAATAATTTTAAAATTAATTCAACCAAACAAACAATCACAAGAATGTTGGAGAAGGAGACACGACGTTTAGAGTGGTTCCGCCCTTAGCATATACTAAGGGAGTCAGTCCACTACCCAATTGTTTCCAATTGGGATTTTGAAAGTATTTGAATTTTATTACCTTGCAAGGATGTTACATAAAATTACAAATAACTTCCCAACCCTTTGGACAACTTTCACCCCAAAGTCGTCTCACCAACCTTAAAGCAACCTTCACTTGAAGTAACTTCAAGCTCCCCCTTGAAGTAGCCTTCCTCCTTGAAGTAGCTTCCCGTTGAGACTTTCTAGAAGTAGTCCAAAGTCACACCGAGCTACCTTCACTACCTGAAGAATCTCCAACAACCTCCTTTTTGTAGCCTCCAACCTAGGAGTAGCAAAGGAGAACAAAATACAATAGACGTAACAAGATTGGAAGAAAGAAACAACGTTACCAATTGAGTACAATGCTTTGATTCTATATCAAGCGTTTGATCTCCTAACCAAAATGAATGGACATGGATGTATATTGGATAGGAGATATCAGCCTATAGGACACTAATGTAGAGCTTAAAGAAGACAGATTACAAGTGTAGCTCAGCTTTTTTGCTCACAAGGATTAAATCTCAAGTGTAATTGTGTATGCAAGTTGTACTTTGAGGTGTCCTATGGCTGTTCTATTTATAGGAGTGGTTTGCTAATGCTTGGGGACATTCTAGACACCTTCTAGGGTGTTCTTAGTGCTCAACTAGCCATTAAGTGTCCACTAATTGCATTTATAACAACTAGTTAATTAATTCTGAAAAGTGCAGATAGAAACCTTCTCGGTCGAGAAGTTTGTCGATCGAGTGTCTCTCGGTCGAGGAATTTTTCGACCGAGGGAAAGTCTGGGGAAAGTGTATTGAAACGTTCAACTCAACTCCCAACTACTTCTTCTAACTCAGTCTAACGGCTAGGAGGGTCTATTCTTGGTCGAGGAGTTTGTCAAACCGAGAGTGTCTTGGTTGAAGTTTTTTTCAACTGAGAATATCCCTGATTCAATGTATTCATTTACTGAGTGTGTGTATTAGTGTGCAATTGTGACGCTAACTTAGAAGATGACCTATTTGTGTTGTGTGTGGATAAGGAAGATCTAAACTCTTGATTTACATGATATCTAAGTACTTGTACATTATATACTTGTACAAGTTTTTACATTGATTACAATAATGAAAATAAAGCAATTTTGAGCATAAGGATCTTCCAAGTCTTTGCTATCCACCACCTTTTATGCTTGTCCCTGAAACACTCAAATAGCAAGTTAAAACCACAAGAAAGAAATGTTTGTCATCATCAAAACAAAGGGATTATAATAATGTCCAATTTAGCCAACAATCTCCCCCTTTTTGAAGATGACTAACATTTCCAAAATATATATCAATGAAATATAAATCATATTTCATACCTGATGTTTACCTTTTGTAGCCATTATTTTATTTACAATTATGTGCTAGCCGAGAGAATATGAAACTCATTTTACTTTATGTTATTGATTTTATATTATTTATCCCCCTTTGTCATTTCAAAAAGATAACCAAGCTAAACATTAATTATGACTTTTATTTCTCCCCCTTATTTATGATAATTTGATACTCAATGTAAACCACTTATTTTTATGTCAAATTTAGCCACAATTTATTTCTCAATCATTTGCAAAGGATGTTAAGCCTTGAAATGATATGAGATACTTTTAGATTCATGGCATATGTGTTTTTATTTCTCATCCATTTTATAAGGGACGTTAAGCCCTGAAAATGATATGAGATCCATTTAGGCTCATGATGGATACATATATTGATTTCTCATCCATTTTACAAGGGATGTTAAGCCCTGAAAATGACATGAGAATCCTTTAAGCTCATGAATATATTTAATAGTTTCTCAACCATTTACAAGGGATGTTAAGCCCTGAAATGATATGAGATTCTTTTAAGCTTATAGTAGAATAAATGAATGTATCTCTAACCAAATACATGGGATGTTAATACCTAATTTGTTTATAGAAATCCACTTAGGACAAGATATACATTATATTCATAAATATTGTAGGCTCCAAGATTACTTTAAAGATACTAAGGTCATAACTAGTTTCAAATTTTCTTTATGATGTTTACAAAGTTTTTGTGAACTCCTTCTCAATCTTATAGTCAAGATAGTTTTGGGGAGCTCCCCCTTATGGATAATTTAAGGGTTTTAAGGTCAAAATAAACATTAGATCATAATAAGTTAACCTTTTTATGAGATATATGCACTAAAATCTTGTTTTCAATATACTAAGATTGAGTGCAAGGAAATGATTTACAATTATGCATTTTGTCAAGCTTATTTTAGGTCGACCTTGACTTCGACCTGGGTGCCCCTCCGTTGATTTTTATTTCGACCGAGAGACAATTTCTACAGATTTCTAGTTTAAGCATTCTCAATAATCCACTTGATTGAATATCAAGTCTTTATGTAATAGGTGGATACCAATTTGAAAGAATTTATATAGGCTTTAGATAGAATATTGAAATAATTTTATTCTAAGCAAGACCTCTTTATTCCACTAATGCAAGAAATATATGAAGTTTTGTCAAGGCAACATGGTTCATAATTTTCAGATTGGCCAAGAAATACTTTTAGGCTAACCATGTATAAGATCATAGCAATTTAAAATGAACTTGCAATCTATGCTATATTTGTATTGAAGCATTTCCAATTGCAGTAAGAGTATATATTTCCAATCATGCATCACAAAGATAATATCCTTTTCCATAAGCTAAGATAATTATTAACTTAATATATCAAGGTGCATTTGTGCCATTGAGTTTTACTTTTATGCAAAATGGAATTTTCAATGATAACATCATCTTTATATGTAAAGAGCTGAATCACTATGATCATTTTGAAAACAATATCCATTCATGGTTTGTATAGATCAAGGATTATTTTAGGAAAACAAAGTAAAAGATGAAACACAATGATCATGATGAAGGCAAATCCATGACACAATGATCATGATAGAAGCATATCCATAATTTCATGAAATACAATGATCGTGGTCATTTACATGGTTTCTATATAGATAGATCAAGGAATACTTAGAAGAAACCATGTGGATTATGATAAAATAGTAGTTTCCTTGATTAAATCAACATGGTTCATAATTTTCCATTTTAAGCCAAACCATGTAGATAAACATACTTAATCATTTCAAGAGAAATAGCAATTTAGGGCTTTACAATGTGTGCATTGATTTTAAGAAAACATTTCTGGTTTCTATTTGCATATAGTTTTTGGCCACACAATTAGTAAATTTACAACATGTTTCATAAGGATATCAAGAATCAACACATAGATCATGATGCAAATTATCAATATGTGATTTGAGATTTGTCTCCCAGATTTATGATTCATTCATAATTTCTAATCAATTTTCATTTATACCAAATTTATAGCAAGTTTATAGCAAACTCCAGTTGAACAAGTTTTCCAGAACCTTATTCGCTCGACAAATACTTCGACTGAAAATAATTTGGTCGAGAAAGAGTTCGACCGAGAGTGTCTCTGCATATTTTATTCAGCAATTTTTTTGTTCAAGTTATGGGTTGAATTACTTTGATTTATTTTGTTATTCTATTATATTAAGTTGAGATAGACATATGGATGTTCAAATCAATATTATTGGTCATATCTCAACTTGATTAATTCATATTTATTTAGTTTGGGGGTTTAAGAACCCATACCAACTCAACATCCTTTTTCTTGTAAGGACATGAAAAATAATAGTGTCCAAGACGTAGGCAATAGTGACAACAAATAGAATCAATTTCATTTCTCTTTCTAGGAGGATTGTCTTTAGGCACATACATGACTTTAGTCTTGGGTACTTGTTCCCTTTTCGTTCTAGGTTCCTGATAGAATTTTTCTTTGGGCACATGTATGAACTTGGTTTGTGTTCTTCTAGGTTTAGGTTGATGATGTTTTTCTTTTGAAACATATCCTAAACCTCTTCTTCCAATTTGACAAGAAGAAACCTTTAAGATCTTATCAAGAACACTATTGTTCTTCAAACTACTAATTTCCTTTTGCAACTTAAAAATTTCATCTATTTTCTTTTTAGTATTCAAGTTTTCTTGATCTAAGTTAGATGACAAACTATCTCTTTCTTTTACAATGGCATCATAATCTAAACGAGTACATAGAATAGGTTGAGTTTGAAGATTATTCAACTTAGCAAGTAATTCAACCTTTTCTTGAGAGAGAAGATTATAGTTTGTCTCTAGAGTAAGTAACTTCGTATTACAATCATTAAGAGAAGATTTCAATGTAGAATTTTCAGAAGTAATACTTTCCTTTTATGAAACAAGTTCACTTAACTGATCATATAATTCTTCATTTGTTCTTGTAACTCTTTTTAGTTTCTTTTTACAATCAATATATTTGTCATACATTTCTTGAAGACTAACAATTAAATCTTCTTTTGACAAGTAAAAAAGACTTACCTCTTGTTCTTGTTCATTTGTAGTAGTAACGAAGCATTGTACCTCTTTATGCACCTCTTCTATCTTTGACTTCCTTGGACAACTAAGTGTTGTGTGTCCCGTTCCTAAACACCAGCTACAACTTGTTGAAGGTTGCTCCAAGTTTCTCCTTTGCTTGAGGTTGTAGCCACCACCACCCTCCATATTCAAGACTTGATTAGAGCTCCTTGAGGCCTTCTCTGATACCAATTAAAAAACACAAGAGGGGGGGTGAATAGGGTTCTATAATAATTTTAAGATTATTTCAACCAAACAAACAATCAAAAGAATGTTGGAGAAGGATACACGACGTTTAGAGTGGTTCCACCCTTAGCAAATACTAAGGGAGTCAGTCCACTACCCAAATGTTTCCAATTGGGATTTTGAAAGTATTTGAATTTTATTAGCTTGCAAGGATGTTACATAAAATTACAAATACCTTCCCAACCCTTTAGATAACCTTCACCCCGAAGTCGTCTCACCAACCTTGAAGCAGCCTTCACTTGAGGTAACTTCAAGCTCCCCCTTGAAGTATCCTTCCTCCTTGAAGTAGCTTCCTATTGAGACCTTCTAGAAGTAGGCCAAAGTCACGCCGAGCTACCTTCACCACCTAAAGAAGCTCCAAAAACCTCCTTTCCACAGCCTCCAACCTAGGAGTAGGCAAGGAGAACAAAATACAATAGAAGGAACACGATTGGATGAAGGAAACAACGTTACAAATTGAGTACATCGCTTTGATCCTATATCAAGCGTTTGATCTCTTAACAAAAATGGATGAACGTGGATGTATAGTGGATAGGAGATATCAGCCTATAGGACACTAATGTAGAGCTTAAAGAAGAAAAATCGCAAGTGCAGCTCAACTTTTTTGCTCACAAGGATTGAATCTCAAGTGTAATTGTGTATGCAAGTTGTACTTTGAGGTGTCCTATAGCTGTCCTATTTATAGGAGTGGTTTACTAATGCTTGGGGACGTTCTAGACACCTTCTAGGGTGTTCTTAGTGCTCAACTAGTCGTTAAGTGTCCACTAATTGCATTTTTAATGGCTAGTTAATTAATTCTGAAAAGTGCACCTTCTCAGTCGAGAAGTTTGTCGACCAAGTGTCGACCAAGTGTCTCTCGGTCAAGGAATTTTTCGATCGAGGGAAAGTCTGGGGAAAGTGTATTGCAACGTTCAACTCAACTCCCAACTACTTTTTCTACCTCAGTCTAACGGCTAGGAGGGTCTATTCTTGGTCGAGGAGTTTGTCGACCGAGAGTGTCTCGATCGAAGTTTTTGTCGACCGAGAATATCCCTGATTCAATGTATTCATTTACTGAGTGTGTGTATTAGTTTGAAATTGTGACACTAACTTAGAAGATGACCTATCTAAGTGTTGTGTATGGATAGGGAATATCTAAACACTTGATTTACATGATATCTAAGTACTTGTATATTATATACTTGTACATGTTTTTACATTGATTACAATCCTGAAAATAAAGCAATTTTGAGCATAATGATCTTCCAAGTCTTTGCTATCCACCACCTTTTATTCTTGTCCCTAAAACACTAAAACAACAAGTTAAAACCACAAGAAATAAATGTTTGTCATCATCAAAACAAAGGGATTATAATAAGGTCCAATTTAGCAAATAGTGTGCCACCTTGAACTTGGAGTTTGGCACATTGGCTCTTTATTTTTCTTTGCGGATGGAGAGATAAGAAGATGATGGAAGAAGTGTAGAAAAAGAGTGTTCATTGTGCATCTCATTTTTTTGAATTGAAGCGCATCTAGAGTATCATACTTTGGGTCAATTGATTCTGAATTATGCAAAATCAAGAAAATTTTCAAGTTGATCTATAAGTCTAGATAAGGAAGAATTATTTTTGAATCCTATCGGTCCTCTACGACATGCCATTTTTCCAAGTAATGGTGTTCATTCAGATTAAGGGTGACAAGATAATTTCTACCAATGACAGGTTTTATAATTATATCAGAGAAGAAGTTACACTTTTTAAGGGGGTATATTGATAAATATGCATATCATCATGGCCAACTAGATAAAGGCCTAGAAAACTAGATAAGGGTCAAAACTAAAAAAAAGTTGTTGAAAATTTAAAGCTAAACTACATAACATAATGAAAATTACAAAAATTGAAGATAGGGTGGGTGGAATGAGTACATAGCACCCACCTCCACCCTGAACTTAATTTTTTTTCTTGTCTCAAGTAAAACTTAAATATAGAATATAGGGAAGAAAATTGCTAGGTTGCCTCCCAACAAGTGCCTTATTTGATGTCAGAGGCCCGATGACAGTGGTATCCCCTAAGGAGGAGTAGACTCTAGAGGTTGAATGAATGTGTTATGTTGACTCGACTACTTTCCTTGCACTCACTCCATTGTCTTTTCCTGAGCTCCTTGGAACATGTCTTGGATGACTTGGTGAATATCTGTGTACCAAGGAAAATAATTGGGATAAGAATGGATAGGCTTCCATGGTTCAATATGTGACAAGGAATAGTTATGGGGTATCTCAGTTGCATGATTATAAAGATAATTATTAGAAGGTGCAAAGTTTACATTCAAGTGCGGATTCCTGGTCATCCCACCATGCTGGTCACTAGTGTCAATGGGGAATGGATTGGAAGATGATACATGGGGACTTCCTCATTAGCTTTCAGTAGTTCTTCTTGAATTATAATTGGTATTGGTAACTCATAAGGGACCCACTGTATATCATAAATTGGTGGTTCTAGAGGGAAGGAGGGAAGAAAACTAGGGTTGGATTGAGGTGTGGCATGAGGGAAGGGGAGATGTTGTGGGAGTGGAAGCTCTTAAGTAGCGTTATTGGTTGTTACAAGAGTGGGGATGGTGGGAAGTAGGACTCCATCATCATGGGGTTGGTTGGTACGTGTTCAATCTATTTTACATCTTGGTTGTCCTCCAGATAATTTTAGTATTCTATCACTGGTGGGGGCTCAGAGTTGAGAAAGCGTTGCTGCATCTGATTGAATTGGTTTATGTAGTCGAGGAAGTATACTTCTTCTTCTCTGGTGTAATTTGTGCTACCTCCAGAGGCTTGGAAGTTGATAAGTTCAGTTCCATACCTCAACATCGATCAGTTCCCCCACAGTGATGAGGAAAGGCCTACCAAAGATAAGCAGGTAGCAAAAATCTTCCTTTATATGTAGCACCATAAAGGTGCATGGGATGTAAAATTTTCTGACTTTAATTGTCACACCATCAGTAATGCCAAGTGGCTTGGTAATGGAAGAATCTTCCAGTTGAATGCTCGTATGGGTGGGTTGTGCATCAGTAAGACCGAATCTCCTACACATGCTGAAGGGAATGATGGATATGCATGCTCTAAGATCGCCCAATCATGATTAGATAGTAGAATTACCGAGATCGCTTGGGATCCCAAAGGATCTTGGGTCTTTTCATTTGTGCAACATCTTGCTTTGGGTAATCTCTGAAGTGGTCTAGCTAGCTTCAACATTTCAGATTGTTTACTATAGTACTTATGTTTCAGAATGGCTTTGAAGAATTATTCATTCGGGCATTTGTGTCATGGCATCCAAAAGAGGGATATTGAAGCATAACTTCCTCATGGTTTCTTTAAGCTTGTGGAACATAGAGTCCAACTAGTTCTTCTTTAGTTGCCCAAGAGAGGGAATCCATGACTTGTAAACATGAATGTCTTTTTGCGGAGTAGTGGTCGTGGGAAAACCACATCATCATCATCATCCCCTTGGTTATAATTTATGGGGGGAGGATTTACTCTTTTTGGAGTTGTAAGGCTAGATTGAGTAGTTACAACCTTTATTGTTCAGGGTGCTTGGTTTATCCTGGGTTGCCCGATGAGAGTTCATGTGAGAGGATGCAGATCTGCAGTCAACAAAGCTAGCTGGGAATCAATCAATTTTTGACGAGCTTTCTAGTTTTTGAACGTTACCTACTGATTGACTATCATATCCTGAAGACTTCTTTCTATAGTGTAGAACCTTTCATTATCAGGAGGCGGGGACTTTTATGGTGATTTTAGAATTGTTGTTCTCTGTAGTCTATCTTGGTACTAATTTCTAGATTGAATAGGGAGGTTGTATATAGCATTCACATCCTCAAATTGTTGCTGATATGGTCCTCTTTTGTAAGTATTGAAAGAGGATTCTAACCAGCCTTGTATCAAAATGATCATTTTGAGAATCCCCGCAATAGACTTCAACTCAGAGTTGTCTTTGGACTTTGCTAACTTGATGACTCCTCCTCAGTTAGATCTGTCTTAGATTTTGACACTTCTATGGATAACCACCCAAGCACTTTTGATATTTTGGAACTTAAGGTTCCCCCAGAGGATGTGTCTAGTGATTCCTTGGCGTCGTCATCCACATCTCGATAGAAAATCTTGATCAATTGATCCTTGGGTATATTGTGGTGTGGGAAAAGCAAGGGAGTTCCTTGAATCTCTTATAAGCTTCTCTCAAGGTCTCACCAAGAACCATGGTGAATTTGGTGATTTGTCCCCTGATGGTATAGGTTAGGGATGGGGGATAATATTTTTTAAGAAATGTTTCCTAGACAGCTTCCCACGTGATGATGGGGTTTCCTTCTAGATAATTATACCAACTCGTGGCTTGGTTGGTGAAAGAATATTTGAACAAGAGAAGCCTGAAGACATCATCATAAATGCCATATACTTTATAAAAGGCACATAAGTCAAGGAATCATCATAGGTGGTCTTGACTATTTTCTTACATTCTTCCCACAAATGGACTGCCTTGGAGAAGATTGAAATATTGCGTACGAGCCTTGAACTGTAGAGAAATGATTTTGGGTGGAATAATAGGATGTCGATAACGCTCCTGGGGGTTGAAAAAAGTCCTTAAACTGTTTCTGTTGATCGACTTCTCATTGAGAGGTGGCTTTTGCTTCTATATCTGCTCTTTGTGTAGTTTGAGCATGCTCTGTCCGCCTTTGGATCTCCTCTTCTTGAATTATACTAAACTGATGAGATCAATTTAGATGGTGGAAGGTCCTATCAATCTCAAGATCATAGAAGAAAGGTGTGTTGGCAATGCCTCAGGCATTGCATATACTGTTGATACCTGGGGGCAGGATTACAAGAATAAGAGGAGAAAATAATTCAAGAAGAAAATTACAAAAAAATACACAAAGGAAATCAATAATGCCGGAATGGAAACTCAACAAAAGGAGGAGATACACTATTAGAGTGGGTCTCGATAGGTAGAAATAAATTATGAAAATATAAGAAGGAAATTATAAAAAAGTCTAAAACATGGAAGTAAACTAAAAGAGATATTATAAAATAAAAATTATGGAATAATTAAAATTGCAAAAGAAAAATGAACTAGAAGAAAGGAACAAAATTATAGAACAATCTAAAAATTATGAAACAAGATTAAAATTATAAATAGACTAAAATTATAAAACCAAACTAAAATTATGAAAATAAGAACCCTAACTACAAAGCAATTGATTTCGAAAAACAATACATGCCATCCTTGGCAATAGTGCCAAATTGATGCGTGTCATTGCACACCAATCACTAGGAAAAGTCCTAGAGTTTAAACTTCTAACCAAGATGTCAACTTGATGCAAGAACCAAGTCAACTTTATTATAGTAAGGCATCAATCCTGGGGATGTCACAGAGAAAATGGTTGAAA
Organism: Alisma plantago-aquatica; assembly: GCA_963693085.1. Taxonomy (NCBI): domain Eukaryota; kingdom Viridiplantae; phylum Streptophyta; class Magnoliopsida; order Alismatales; family Alismataceae; genus Alisma; species Alisma plantago-aquatica. The sequence continues at coordinate 171,561,601 of OY856409.1, forward strand.
TCCAAAATCGATCGTGAGAAAAAGAAAGGAAATTCTAGTTGTTGAAAGTTTGATTAATGCTAAGAAAAGAACAAAAGTGTAGAAATAAACTAGTCTAGATCAAATGAAAAAAAAACTTGGGGTCTGGGGGATTGCCACCAAAATCTCAATAATCAATTTAGGACCATGTGGATAGTGTTCTTTCAGGGAACAATCACACAAGGGCCAGACTTCATGCAAACCCATTGATCTCGGTGTTTGTGGTTCCTCATCCAACCGTCCAATAGATAATTCTGTGAGATCTCGTCGAGATATATGTGATTCCTATCTGACATTCAAACTCATGGATTAGGTGAATGACATCACCATGGGCTATAACAAACAATTCAAATAGACATAATAAATCATAATCTAAATTAGGTGATCACATCAAAAGATTATGGATTCGTTCTTCTAAGGGTCTGAGATCTCGACGCCCTCAAAAGAATATATCCATTCTATTAGAAAAACAAGTATGAGATCAAAACATAAAAAGATAACAATCACAATTAAGGGATTATGAGTTCATTATTGTGGGGATTTGTGATCATATCACCCCATAAGAATATATCAATTTATCCAATGCTTACAATAGGAATGGAATGAAATCATTCTTTTACTGAAATACATAATCAATTACATAAAAAAGGCATGGGGCTAGTCCCCATGCCCTAACAAGAGAACTACTTAGTCATTATATAAAGAATAGAAGAAAAAACTAGATAACAAAGGATTATAAGATGCCCCCTTTGCTTTGGAGTCCCCCTCCTTTTATAAGGGAAGGAGGGGGTGGAAACCCTGAAGACAGGGAGAAAAAGTGTGTCTGACGGTTGTTGAAGAATATGGATCACAGGCTGTGAACCGATCAATTCATAGTCTAAGCTGCCTAGTTCAAATCTAGAGAGGCGCGAGTCAACAGAAGTGGGTCAAAACCCTAGATAAGTGGTGGCGGCACCGTTTGACCAAGTCTTTGGTCATTAATGAATTGGGTCAACTATTTTAAACTTGAAATGCCTGTTTCATCTTCTGAACCGAATGGTTCACTGAATGGACCGCTCGATTCAATCAATGGATTTGAAATTTGAGTTTGTGGATTGTCTCTATGAAGAAACCGATTGGAGTCTTGGAATGCAGTGCCTTGGGTGAGTGAACCGATCGACTCATGGAATGAGATGATCTATTGGAGTTTTAGGCAAGGCTTTTTCTTGTGTTACTGAGTCGACCGATTGTGAAGATGAAATGGTCGACTTGGTGGCATGAATTGGAATATGAAGCCTCTGATTATTGGGTCTTTTGGGTCCTTGAAGTAATATTAATATTTTTCTACAAAACCCATGAAAATCAGGTAAAACTCCAATTTAAGTAATACGATCTAAACTAAGATAATTTATGCTAAAACTATCAAATAACAAACAATCTTTTGTCAATTAAAGATAGAAAATGTACAAATAAAGGTGGTGCATTTGCACTCATCACACTATATACAACAAGACGGTCACATAAGTCACTATTAATTTGATAGATCTCTACACCCTGTGATTCTTGCTCAATGAAGAACCCTTCAACTGGGTTAGTGCCATCCTTGATCACACCACTATTCGGGAAAGTCAAAGCACCCATTCAGTTTTCATCCTAGGCCATATTGCCACCACCATCACTATCTTTTGAGGCTACACTCATATCCCCTTCCAGGCGATTCAACCTAAGGGGACTCAACACTTGATTGACCTCCAATACTTGAAGGGGAGGCATGCCATCCTCTCCGGTGTGTCCGTACATGTACATATTATCTTATATTGTAGGATACCACTATTCAGCTCGAGCTTCCCAACCACACCAGGTTTGCAGTAGCAACCCTATGTTATGAGTTGTGATACCTACCAACTCAGATTCATCACTTCCTACTTGAGAACACAATTCCAGTGGGCGTCATCCCCGAGCCCACAATCCATACCTGGAGCGTCTCTCTGGAGGTGACAATGATGAACTAGTCCTCCTCCTACTATGCCACCATGCCACACCTAAAGGTGCACTACTAAGAATTCAAGTCTTGAGGAGCCTTATGGCTTCTATGAGATCCAACACCAATTGGACCAGATTGAGCAATCCCACCAAAACATGGAGTGAGAGAAGCAATGCCAGAGCCCTCAACTCAACCATCTATATCTTATGAAATGATTCAAGAGTCACGGAAAGTTGATTGTG